>CM049378.1:4855498-5455498 GCA_026937815.1 Etheostoma perlongum | reverse complement strand
CATTTTACAAGACTGGCTCGCTACTTTAGTTTTGTACAGAAGGTCGTCTATCTGGTGTGAGTGCATGTCAGAGAAGAGCGCTGACACACACCTCACACCGTGAGCGGGCGTGCACGTTAACGGAGAAAAGAGTGAGAGAAAAGAAAAAGAGATTAGCTGTCCAGAGTGTGTGTGTGTGTGTGCGTCCTTGAGAACTGTAAATTGTACAACTTATGTTGTCAGTTCATTTAAGCCTCTTGTTGCATTGGTCTGTAGTTTTGGCACATTTAAAGTAAGTTAGCTAGTGATGTTGTTGTTTGTGTTCTTCCCCTGTTATCTAGGTTAAACCTGGCTGTTGATTCGATATAATGGCGATTATTGAACGCCCTTGCTCACGTTTGTATTTTAGGTGGATTATTTATATGCTAGTTAGGCTACACTGCAATAAGATAATGTAATTATTAGTGGGTCATTTGCAAGGCTACTTTTACTTTTATACTTTAAGTAAATTTCCTAGCCTGTTACTTTTACTTAAGTAAAGAAGTTAAAACAGTACTTCTACTTTTACCAGAGTATTTTTGTACTGTAAGTAACTTTTGCCATTTCTGCATGTCAAGACGTACATAAAACTCCATTGGAGCCATACCCTAAACCCAACAGTAAGTCCGCCATTTAGAATTGAAAGTTTGAAATGAGTGCGATTTTGGCCATTTCCTAGAGACTTCATCCGATACACTTCAAACTTGGTTTGTGCCATCTTAAAACGTCAACAATGAAAAATTATTAAAAGAAAAACTTTTCGTCATAGGGCATGGCTGCGGCGGGGCGGCCATTTTGTGTGTTTTGCCATCGAAACAGGAAGTGGGTGTAACTACAGCGTACGTTGTCAGAGTCCAGGCCTGAGGACATATACAGGCCAATATTGACTTTTGACCATAGATGGCAACAGGAAGTCAGCCTTATATGACAAACATCATCCGATTTACATGAAACTTATGATGTGTGGTCTACATGTGATACTGAGCCGCCCCCTATAATTTAACCACCGCCATTCACTCAGATCACGCCCCTTTTCATAGCATTTGACCCATTTAAGGTAAAGTCTTGTGTGAGGTGTCTCTGAACTCAGCAGAGTTCCTTCTTCATTGGTGGTGGTTTGGCCCACCCCCTATGATAAGCCACGCACCCTTTCATAACATTTGAACCGCTTAAGGTAGACCCTTGTGTAAGGTGCAATTGAACTCAGCAAAGAGTTCCTTCTTCATTGGTGATGGTTTGGCCCGCCCCCTATTCTTAAGCCACACCCTTTCATAACTTTTGACCCATTTAATGTATTACAGTCTTATGTAAGGTATGAATGAACTCATCAGAGATTTCCTTTGTTGGTCGCAAGAAGCGGCGTCTGCCAGTAACCCCAACGCGTGAAGATTAGCGAGGGCCTGTCCAACGCTGCTTGCAGCTTTAATTTTAAATTCAAATTATTGGAAACACTGGCAAAAACCCATGGGAAAAATACAACATGGGACTTGTAATTTAGCCCTTACTCCTATTGGTTATGATGACAATTTATGCCCATGCTTCACTGCGGGGATCTAAAGCCAAAGCAGCTGTCTTAAAGGTGAATAGAGAAACCACACCACAGATTAAACAGGACGTCTGCGGTTTAACTATATTATCTGAGCCACATATGGGGAAGTGAAAAGACATAACTGTCCATTTAAACTTCAAGTCGATCTTGCAGGGATACCTGGTTTAGTTTTGATACGCTGCATCTTCACACATACTGTAGTTGTGTTTGAACCCAGGTTTACAATGTGATGGATGACTTGTGTTCATTAATCGTGTAATACTGTGCAATGTGAAAAATAAATATCAATATGGGTATATTTGTCATATAAGAGCTGTATTTGCCATATGCAGAGCTTGAACTAACCACTATCTGATGTACAATGAGAGTATTTGAAAGTATATGCATTTTTAACAAGTTCAAGTATTAACGACAGGCAGTACAAGGGTCCCGGAGCTTGTGGTGGTAACGCAAACAGGAATGTGCAAACAGATTTTTTTAGTTCCCAACTTTAGTTCCTGAGAATATTTGTTCAAAAATGTTATCATGCATGTTGCACATCCGTCTAATTATCCCTGACACAGAAACAAGACAATAGAAAAAATAGGACATGCAGGCATACCTCATGTATACCAAAGTGGGCATAAGAGTCAAAGTAGTAGTCTCGTGAGGTCATCTCCTCTGGGCTAAGGAATTTCGACATCTTCCCCCGCCCTGGACAGCTGGGAAGGCTGGCAACATGGGGCGTGTGTGGCGGCAGAGAAGGGTGTGAGGCTTGCTGGATGGAAGGCACCGGCTTGGGCAATGAGGTGGGCTGTGCCGACTGGGACGGAATTATACGGATTGGCCGTGGCTGTGGTTGCTTCAAAGACAGATAAAGAAGAACATTTCATTGAGGTTGAGGACTCTGGGCTAATGTCATTTAAACTACTCTCTGAGTACAGAACAAAACAAGGTCGTAACGGCAAATTGGCATCACATTGTGTGGTTTAGATTCATGAGCAGCGATTGGCTTAGACTCATCAACTATTCCACTAAAACATTTAATCTGCTCTCAACCCTCTCAGTTCATCTGTCAGTCTACTCCACAAAGCAGCCTGTGGTTTCACAGAGTCCAGAGTCTATTGAGTGTGGAGAATACTCTGATTACTGGCCATCTCAGCCTGTCTGTCCACAGAAGGCTGAGATGGCCAGAAAGCTCTGCTCTGCACAGACGGTACACCCATAATGCCATGATTATCACCTCTAAGGCCAGCTGGTAAGGTCTAGTCATAGTGTGTGTGTGTGTGCCAAGACAGCGAGCGAAAGAGAGAGAGAGTGAGTGAGTGAGTGAGAGAGAGAGAGAGAGAGAGAGAGAGATGTAGACATGGACTCCCTGCATCTCAGTTTTTAGCAGCAAACCATTCTGGTGTATATTACCCACATAAGTGTGTACAGTTCTGAAACTATGATTTCAAGTAGGTTTAGATAATTGTCACAATTTAAACTTCACTTGGAAGTTTGTTATTTTCCGTTTTTTAGAACTATTTTGCAGCGGCTCTGTGCCATGCTTGCCAGACTATCTTTCAGCACACTTTGGACGAGGGTTTGGCAAAGCGAGACTACAGTAAAGCTGACCTGGGCCAGTTACATATCAGATGTTCACTAATGATGCATTGAAGAAGCGTTGTTAGCCAGTCTGTCCACCACTTTGGTCCAGACTGAAATATCTTTACAACTATTAGATGGGTTGTTTCTCAAGTGCCATCAGGAAGTCAAGATTGTAATTTGGCTTAGGTTGGTGATCAAAATACCTACAAAACTAATCAGCCCCAGATGTGCGTTGTGTTCAGAGCTAATTAGTAAATGTTATGTTAATGTTAGCATTTGCTCAAAGTCCTGAATGATTTATTATTTCCAAATAGATCTATATATGTCATCTTTTAAAAATTACTTTTTCTTTTTTCATATCGCAATATATATCGCAGGGAAAAAATTGTCAGATTTTTTCCAATATCGTGCAGGCCTACTGCTTGGTCAAGTTTACATTCTTATTTATGAATTGCTATATAAAAGATCTCACGCTTTGCAAGGAACTTGTAATTAAAAGGGAAAGCCCATCTGATGAACTTCTCTTAATTCTATAAGCCATGCATGATGAAGATCTAAAGAGGGAGCGCTTTGGTACAGTGCAGCATATTAACCTCCTATTTCTGAGAGAGATATGTTAATCATAACATGTTAATCATTTGGATCATCAAGGAGACTTTACTGGAGCTGCCTGGAGATGCATGTTTCTATTGATGTATCACTTCATTTATTTAATCTGGACAAACAGATTACCTGACCTAAAGTCACACTCAGCTCAGTTATGATAAGAAATCTTGGCATCTTCTAAAAAAAATTGAAAGCAAAAAAAAGCAGGATTTGATGAACACAGAAGCTGTGGTTAAGGCTGCCAAGTGTAATACAGAATCAATGAGGACTTTCTAAAAGTTGCAACGCAGAAAAACGAAAATGCTCCAGGGTGTCATTGACGGAGATATTGAAATAGACTTTGGTAGAAGTATGGTCAGATCAGCTGCAGCGAGTGTAACCGAGATGCTTACACAGAAAGGAGAGGGTTGCACACCCCCCCCCCGACAGATAAACACATTTGGGATTGTATTTCAGACTAGATCCTCCTCCTTACACAGAGGTGAGAATTGTTATTTGAGAAGGGCATTCAATTGACACTTATGAGGGTACATACAGTAATTTTGTACCTGTTAAAGATGACGCCTGTTTGTGAACTCTTTCATAAGTCAGTGGTAACGTCAGTAGGTGGATTTATAAAGTTAACTCTGTCTGCTGAAAGGAAACAAGTGTTTCAATGCATGTCTGGATAGAGGTATCACATAGATGACTAAAACGCTATAATGGCCTACTGTTTGTATGGTGTTTTATCTGTGATAAGGTCAAAGGAAATCAGCATCACAGTCCGGAAAGAAAAACACTTTGGTCCTCTGCCATTATGGCACTTACTGGAGGTGCTTCTGAGAACACAAATATTCCAAAGCAGCAGAGAGCAGCGGAGGGCATAGATCGGTCCATAAAGGCAGTGTCTTCTTACCATAATGTATGAGGTGTCCTGATACATCCTCAGACGTGAGTGCATCGATAAAACGTTGAGAGCTTGAGGAAGGCTTCTCCCATGAATAAACTTGCTTTGAGGTAACTTTTGTGTTAAATGAATAATGTACATGAGACTGTCTCCAACTCCCTAGGGTGTTTTGGATCTTTTTAAGCATTACTTATCAGCCCCAGTCACACTGTGAATACAGATGTGGCACTGCACCCAACACAACACTGGGCACTGATGTTAATAAACAAATCTACAATAGATGACTCCTATAAAGAAATGCAAAAGAATAATAAGTATTTGGGGAGGGGGCTTCAAATCAATCGCTCAATAAATAACATTTAGTGTAAAATCTCCATTAGTCATGGTCTCAGCACAATTAAGGGAACACATAAATAACAGACAGCAACAATTGAACAGCATGAAAGCAGAAATAATAAACAACACAAAACCAGCAACATAACATGATAAGTGAAATAGTTTTTTTGTGAAGGGCGCAGAAAAAATGGTGTGTTATGGTTGGTTATAAGAAAACAAGTAGAGGTGTGTTTTCAATCTAGATTTAAAAATGTCAACTAAGTGAGCTTCTTTAACATGTAGTGGGAGGCCATTCAACAGAAGAGGGACACAGTAGGACAATGCTCTATAACCAGCTGATTGTTAACTAGGGGAATGGCCAGGAGAGCAGAATCAAGGGGGCAGAGAGAGTATGCTGGTGTATATGATGTAATGAGCTCAGACAAAAAATGACAGCTGCACTTTCATATGGCTCTTTGTAGATTGGCTTATTTAAGGTAACTTCTTATTGTCTGGAGATTGTACCTTCAAGGTTGAAAGCACTTAATTGGAAGTGGCTTTGGATAAAAGCCTGAGCTAAATGACATGTAATAAGGTAAATAAATAAACGGTAAAAGATTAATGGTACAGGGATCCCCATTTAGAAACCTATTTTGAATCAATAGTGTAGATTCATAAGTCACTGAGACATCATGTCTTCAGCTCCAGCTGCTTTTCCTCGATAACTGCTCCACTCATCCAGTCCCAGCGTCCTCCCTTTGCTCCTCAAGGTGCTGCAGTACCGTGGACAGCGCAACTTCTTCTGCTCTCAGTTCAGCACACTGTGTCCCGTTCAGCCTCATCATGCTCACAGCACGTCCCTTTTAAAACGGCTTGTCTTCATTTTGACATATACATATTTTGATTTATTTAGACGTTGTCTGAGGGACCCCCCCAACCCCTATCCGACGACGTGTGGACAGCTGGTCATGTTGTAAGGGCAACAGTCCTGTCTTCTAAATAAAAGTGGAACCACTATAAAATTACTAACACAATGCCTGTTTTATCATGACGGAGGCTGAACATCCCCGCGGAGATGGAGCCTGTCTTATCACTCAGCACGCGGACTACTGTCTCACTATCCGGACAGTAGGTAGGCTATGTCGCATTTTGTCCGAGGTACAACTTCTACTAAATAGGACTCATGCTGCAGGCAGGAGGCATTTGGAACTCTGACAGCTTACTCTCATTTTGACTTCTGAAATACCGAAGGTGTCACTCACACTTACCTCAATGCTCTCAGACTCCGCCATTTTTCTCCTGAGGAGCATGCAGCGGGACGAGTGCTTAAGTCCCATAGGAGCGGGCAAAAACAGGTGCTCACACTTGACGGAAGTAAAGAGGATGAGAGACGGTTTTTCCCCGTTGTTCTTTATCAGTCAATACTAATTCTCATTCACATCTCCAACTGCAATGTTCTTTAAAAATTCTAAGACTCGGAAAAGACACAAAACTACACGAGGTCCCAAAAGCACTGCAGCCGCTGTTACCATTAAGTGGAGAAGATTCCATGGCGCGAAAGTTTTCAGTCCCCCGGTGTGCTTTCCTGGAGAGCAGGAGAGGGAAAGGCATCATTCGGCACTAGCTAAGATAAGATAGATATAAATACATCGTCCTGTCCCCGTGACACGGCAAGCGCAGATAGGAGGCTCAGAAAAATTGCAGTAGTAAAAGCAGATAAAATGTCACGAAACCACTGCTTTAAGCCCCGCTTTGATGAACTCCTCTACATTGTTTCTAAAAATAGTTCCGCTTCCGCTGCTGTCTCTCAAAGGGGAAAGACTTGCCGCTGGATACATGCACAGACATCTGCGAATGTCTTATTACCACATGCCACCGTTAATGATTAAAAATGAGTGGGGGGGGCTCATTTTTCATTTTAAATGGATCTCCTCTGGATTTCAGCTCTTCATTTACACCCGCTCTCCATATTAGCAGAGAAACCTGCCCAGAGAAAGTTGGAGTTTGGTTCCTGGAGGTTGAAAAGCCAGGGCGATCTGTGCTCAGGTTGCGCGCGCACACTTTACACACACACACACACACACACACACACACACACACACACACACACGCACACACACACACACACACAGAAAGTGTGTGGAAGTGACCACTCCTGTCTCCCTGGCTGTAGGGGCAGTGTCAGAACTGGCTGCTGTTCAAGCCTGTTATGCTCCACCTGTTCTGCTTAATCCAGGGGTGAACCAGAACAACCTCTACACACATTCACAAGCATACATCTTTTTCTTTGATTTTTTTACTTGACTCTTACATAACCTGGGTGGTCTCTTGAGATATCCTAATATTTAAAACACGCATGATTCGGCTCATACTGCGGTGGTTGTGCCACTGCAGTAAGAACTGTTTCATACATAACTAAGTGTGTGCAAGTGTATCTTGTCTCTGAAGCTTTTGCAATGGAGTCTATTTTGAGTGGAGGCCATCCCTCTCTGCCACCCACACTCACCACTTGTTACATTAAAGAGGGTAGGCAGACAATCTCCAGGCAGTAAGCAGGCACCAGGATGGGAACCTGTCCAGTACCCATTCTCTTTAGGTAGGCAGTGTACACAGTTTTGCGGGCTGCTGTATTTTTTTTTTCTAAATGATGTTCCGTGTGTCACTATTGACAATTCTCTCTTTTAAGATTATTTTGGGGCATTTTAAGCCTTTATTGCACATGACAGCTGAAGACATGAAAGGAGAGAGAGAGGGGCACATGCAGCAAAGGGCAGAAGTCGGACTCGAACCACTGCCTCTATACATGTGCGCCCACTCTATCAACTGAGCTATCCGGGCGCACACTTGTGACATTTGGTCTGCAGTGTTTAAACACAACCTTTTAGTATCAGCTCAGGTCGCTTGGAACCCAGCTACCAAAAAAAGATTCATAACCAGGTACTATCCAAAACCTTTGCTAATGAAAAACCATTAAAAAGTGAGTCCAGCCATACTGTGCAGGAAAAGAAGCTCAAGACTCCACATTATCCCTTCACAAGATGGTCTCTAGGTTGCTTTTTGGTTTTGCGTTTTTAGCACGTCCAAAGCACACATCCATGCATTGCTTTCATTGCTTACATTGCTGGTCTATCTGTAATTTCACTGCAATATATCCAATAGTTGTAAAGACATTTCCATAACAACTCAATTGTCAACCTGCTACTGAATCTAGAGAGAAAAAGGTAATTGTGTTCTGGGACTTTGAATGTCTGCACATAATTTCATACCGATCCATCAAGTGTTCTTGAATGCCTGGAGCAAACGCCATGACGATACATCCAATAGGCAACATATTCAGGGTATTTTGCCAGAGCACAAGGATCAATATTTCACCACAGAAAATTGATTATGCCGTCAGGCAGATTACAGATAAGATGTTCTTTGATCTCAGGGTAATTACTCCTAAAATGTTCTATCATTTCTGACAATAACAGCGGAAGAATTTGCTTTCTCGCTAGGTCGTCGTTCCTCTTCAGTCTCACAGTAAGAGGATCAGATGCACTGAAATCACTTCAATTACCTCATGTTTCCTTCCTGTGATGGATATCTTCTGGTCTTTTATCACCACACGTCAGATTGCTGCCAAAAATGAACTAACCTTTTTTTTCTGAACAGAGCAATGCTAAGAACAATGGTAATCCATTATCCAGGGTTACAATAATAGCTTCCTCCTCTCTGATGGAGAAATGTGTCTTGGGCAGTCAAGAGAACAAAAAATGGCGCACATTTATAAACCCAATGAACATACAGTAAACGTGAATGAAATACAAGCATACTTTATCTCTTCCAAATGTGTTCAATAAACATACAATAAACCTCACACACGACCCCCCCCATACCTTTCCCCACACTCAGAAGAAAGAGAACCCACAGCACATACTCCCCCTCGTATTGCACTTAATTCTAACCAGATTGCACATTTCCCATTACTTTGATGTATGTATGTATGTATGTTTTGCACAGTGCCTAAATGCACAATTGCACAATATGCACACCATATCAAATTAAAATTATTGCCCCAGTGCCCTACCAGATATTACACATTTTACAACCATAATGGTAAGTGCCACAAATATTACCTATGCTTAAGCTCAGCCCATTCAAGCCACCCCACCACCCACTACACACTCACACACACACACACACACACACACACACCTTATCTCTTATTAATAATGAAAGCCGCACAAATGAGAACAGCTGTGTGTGTGTGTGTGTGTGTGTGTGTGCGTGCGTATAAGGAGCTAGTCATTATCATGAAGCCTTGTGAAGCGTAATTAGGCAATTCTGCCTCTGATTTCAACATGAACTTTCTGAACTGCAGTTAGATTTTGACAAACTCGCAGAAGTAACAGAAGCAGCGAATGGCTTGGACTTCATTAACTTCACTGTACACTGAGAGCTACCAGAACAACTGTCAGAAGGTGTTTAATTGTGTGCTTCCAGTTTATTATCCAGCTTGGTCCGCTGTACAAAGATTAGCACTCTTGTATTTGCTGTTTCACTTTTTCATTCAGTTCAAATTTAATAAATATTCAAGCTGTATTTCCTTTTATCTCTTCTGTGGCCTTGTTTGATTTTGGCTTAGCATTTGTTCTGTCCCTGTTTACTCAGAGTTCATTGTGGGTTCATCTCAGCTGTTTGGGGAAACTTTAACAACTGTTTCATAAATGTTTCTTGTCAGTTCACTGAGGGTGAATATGACTTTTCTTATGTGATAAAATGGGTTGTATAATGATGTATTTCTAGAGTAACCCAGGATCTTTGATAGAGCCCATGAGCTGTTTGCCTACCTTTGCAAAAAAATCCAAGTGACTTTTTTTAAGTTGGCAGATTTCACTTTCAACAGCACTTCTTTCCAACTCGTGTCCTACTTCTTTGATCCAAATATAAAAAGTGCAAGGTTACCCAGCTATTGATGCCCTCACAATGCAAGAGCACAACAGAAATTACAAGAAAGCAGTATGTACTTCTTTTAGGAGGCTCTCACACATGGACAAAATAGGATTTTAGCAAAGATACAGTGCTTTCCCACGCTGCATTGTTCTTTCAGCTTTGTGGACATGTTGATGTCTAGATTTCAAGTCATTTTTTGAAAAGCTCTCTGTAACATTGAAATACTACTGATTATGTAAATAAAAGTTATTAAGATGTTGTCATGTCTGGATAAATGTACTGTATAGTCAAGAGAGGAAGGTAATAGGATAAGGAAATAAAGCAGAAGTTAGGTGATTGTCTGACTTACTGTGGCAACGTAATGTCACATGAAAATCCTTCTATTTATCTGTTTTTTTAGACTTGCAAATGGTCTTTTTGTCAACATCCAAATCATAATTGAGAATGTTTTGAAATATTAGCAATTAATGGCAATTAATAACACAGATTTCCCTTAAAATAAGCAAAAATGGAAGCCTCTCGACTGCCAAAGTCTTTCGCTTAATGTCATTAAACATAAATTAATTGTTAATGCACAGTATTTGAACCCACACAGGACCAACATATAACCATCCATCGTTCTTCAGTTGTCCGATGAAGCTGTAAACATGAAATCTGTCCCTCCTCTACCACCCATCCTATAAGGCATTAATGCAGCGTACTGTAAGGTCTAATTCTGTTTATATCATGGTTGTGGTTTGATTCCATGTGTCCATTTCTGTGTCTCCCTCTGTCTCTCTTTTCATGTTTCTTGTCTATGGTAATGTTTTGTGTTCTTTTGTTCTGCGTTCTCTGTTTGGTTTTTCTAGATCCTTTCCTTGTGTATTTTTGCATGCTTTACTTCCTGATTTATTTTGTAGGGTTTGGTTTCATCTGTCTTTGTCAAGAAGTATTCAGATATTTTAGCCTACTTACAGTGGCTTGAGAAAGTTTACACACCCATGCTAAAGTTGATTAAAAAGAGGAATAAAAAAATATCTTTTGGAAATTGATCTCTAATGCCTTCATTAAAAAAAAATGAAAATCCAACCTTTTAAGGAAACCCATTTTCTTTGTTAATGAATAATGTATTGTGAATAAATGAATGTGGGGGCATGAGTATACACACCCCTATGTTAAATTCCCATAGAGGCAGGCCCATTTTTATTTTTAAAGGCCAGTTTTTTCATGGATCCAGGATACTATGCATCCTGAAAAAGTTCCCTTGGCCTTTGGAATTAAAATAACCCCCATCATCACATCCCCTTCACCATACCTAGAGATTGGCATGGTTTTATTTTATTTTAATTCTAAAGGCCAAGGGAACTTTATCAGGATGCATGAAATAAATGCATGAAATGGCCTTTAAAAATAAAAACATCTGCCTGCCTCTATGGGAATTTAACATAGGGGTGTGTATATTTATGCCCCCTGTATTTTAAGGAAGAACATTTATGTCATTACAATACATTATTAATTCACAAAGAAAATTGGTGTCCTTAAAAGGTTGGATTTTCCAAAAGATGTTTTTTTTTATTCCTCTTTTTAATCAACTTTAGCATGGGTGTGTAAACTTTCTCAAGCCACTTTATGTATGTAAAAGTACTAATCCCACACTGTAATGCTCTGTTACAATTAAAACTACTGCATTGAAAATGTTACTTAAGTAAAAGTATGTAAGTAGTATCAGGAAAATATTCCCTAAAGTATTAAAGCAATGCAGAAAATGCAGAAAAATCCTCACATTTTAGAGAGTGTAAATGATCAAAACAGTTCTGTCAATCAACCAAGTGTTTAATCATCTAAAAATTTCAGCTGGACTTGTAGGCCGTGATATTGTTGGGTAGTTTGATTCATAAGAAAACATTGTATTTCATAAACTACATGTGTTTTGTGTGCAACAATGTTAATTTGTAAAGGCAGTACAATATTTCTCTCTGAGATGTAGTGGAGTAGAAGTAGAAAGTGGCATGAAAAGAAAAGTACATGTATCTCACATTTGTACTTAAGTACAGTACTTGAGTAAATGTACTTCGTTACATTCCACCACTGATATTAGTTTGTGTTTTCTTGCTCAGTGTCAGATTGTCTGCGTCTGTCCCTGGCCATGAACTGCTAGTGTGTAGTTTCCTCCAGTTTGTTGTCGTTTTAGTGTTTCTGGATTTTCTTTTACTGCCTGGAATAAAACACACTTTTGGTTCAATCCCCCTGCCAGTCTATATCCATGACAATCCACTTCTGGGATTGCTCCGGTGCCGCAGGAAATTCCGCCAGATGCCAGACCCTCCTCCACAACGCTGTGAAGAAATGTCTGGCAATACGGGACTATCCACCTGCCTACTGTTCTTCTGCATTTGGGTCCTTCTCTTGCTAACCGTGTCAACTTAGTCTTTTAACTAAGTTTTAACTGACTAACTATATGACGGGAGATATTGTGCTCCCTATTCTTCGCATCAATTCATTTGGTTCATTTGGTTCAATTCATATGGTTATACCGGCATGCATTCTATATGATAAGAAAAATCATGGTGCTGAAAACCATTGAGGATTATTCACTGCTGGTTTGAATTATACTCTAACCATTTCCTTGAAATATGACTTCAATCTGAAGTTCTAGGTTAGAAACTACTTGATTCCATAATTAAACATCAATGGAGATGGCTTTGATGTTGTATTACTGCCAGTTGATCTGTGTGCTGTATTTCTGCGTTACAGCCTCAGGTGACTTATACCTGAATTAATAATGCCAACATCAAATGGCAATGGAAGAGATGAAAAGCCGTGGCCTTTATTAGTCACTCATAAAGTTGACTGTGACTGCTCTTCATTTGTAGTTGTCTGTACAGTGTGTGTCTACAAGGCTGTCGCAATAATTCTTCAGCAGTTGCAGTGAAGCGGGTCTTAGATCTTCACCTATGGCATGTCACAGCAGTTTATTCATCATTCAATTCAAAGTATTTTTAGTGTGCTCCCATGTTGGCTAAAGGAAGATATGCAAGTTCTGTAAAGAGTTTAGTAATTTTTACATTTTCAATCTATTATCAGCTGCTAAGTCATTACCTTCTAGCAGTACCTCATATTCATCCAATTACATTCACAATCCCTTGGCTTTCTTTCAACAATATGGTGCTGGTTTGATTTGGGATTTAGATGCAAATTGCTTCCACTGTACCTTTCCCATGCTAGTGTATAGTTAGTGCCATTGGAAGGTACCTTGTTTCCTATGTAAAGCACTTGAACATAGGGGTGGGACTCACCAGACGCCTCCTGATACAATATCATCACGATACTTATGCCACAATACAATATTATTGCGATTTTATATTGCAATTTATAACCTTTTTCCAACTTCTAATTTTTCCTAATTTCAAATGATGTCCCCAAAAGGAAACTTTGTCAACATCTGTTTCATCTAAAAAGAAACATTTCTCTTTGTTTATATCACTTCAATGTTATTGCTGCAAAATGGGATTGTCAAGCAGACAAACTGACTGACACATATATAATAAAGGAACCATACTTTTGGCGCCTGTCTATTGATACAGCATTGCGACTGAAAATATTGCAATACTATGCTGTATCAATTTTTCCCCCCACCACTAATTGATCGGACATCATCAGTTTAAAGAAATGTTCAACATTTTGGAAAATACAGAAAAACAGCTAAGCCTGGCTCTTTACAAACTAAAGTCTCAGTAACTTTGTATGTCAATTCTTTCATGCACATGACCCGGAGCAATAACTTTTTGAAGTCCTAAACTCAATGTGAGGTTGCCAGGCAACTAGGAGAGACTTAAATAAGTTACTGCTCCTGGCCAAGAAATAGTTGAGCATGTAGCCCCTACTTAAAAGCACAACGTGTGTTCACAGTTCAGCTCGTGTACGTATTGAACAAACTACTTGCAGCTGTTAATTAGGTTGCTTTTGGTGGTTTGGAAGTGGACCAAAACAAAGACAGAGAGAGAGAGAGAGAGAGAGAGAGAGAGAGAGAGAGAGAGAGAGAGAGAGAGAGAGAGAGAGACAGAGAGAGAGAGAACTCTGGCCACACACACACATTAAAGTGTGTACGTGTCTTTGTATCCACCCAAAGTCCGACCATTGGCAGTGGGCTCACATTCTGATAGGTACCCAGGTGGACCATTGGCCCTAGGGAGGCAGGTGGTACCTCATTACTGCTAGTCATCAGTGTGTTATTTTTTCACCATGAGGTCTCAAACTCATCTGTTGTTGATAGCTTTCTTTACAGAATTCAATCTCTCCCTTAAAGTTTGCAAGAGCAGCCTTATTTCCCCTCAAACACGCTGATAAGACACAAAGCAACAGCAGACCTGATAATGTAGCTTTCCTCTAATACCGGTACCTCTTCTGCAGTGTTTAAAGTGACTATATGTAACTTTTAAATGCTTCTGTGTAATTCTTCATCTGGAGATCATAAATGACCTGTAACACCAAACGCGACTAACCGTGACAAGAACGCTATTTATATATAGGTTTTTTATTACAGATTTTGGCTGAATGCAAAATTATATGTTAGTTATTACCATAATTCCTCAAATAAAAGCCGGGGTCTTTATTTACCTGAACCGCAGAAGGCTTTTATTTGAAGCAGGCTTCTATTAGAGGCAGGCCTTTATTTCTTATTCCATCTGTTTGATAAGTATAATTATTTTAAATAAACCGTTTTTAAATGAAAAGCCGTGGCGTTCCAGTGAACAGAGAGCATTCATTGGGTAATTACAATTGGGTAAGTTAAAAAGAACATTGATTTAGGAAAACGGGTCAATTTGACCCGAGGACAACATGAGGGTTAAGGTCAGTTATGGAAATACATGTTAGAACAAAAAACAGAATCAGTGGTGAGCCTACAAGATACAAAATGCTCACACACTCTACAGCTAAATGCTGTTGCTGTTTTTAGCATGGCGGCTGTGTTGTTTGGCTCTTTTTTGTTTGCGTTGATTAGACCTCAGTGTAGTGAAATGATGCAGAGGATGTAGCTGTCATTCACGCCTACTGCAACAAAGTGTACGCGATGAGATGAGTGACAGATCAAAGGCTGACAGGGAAGCTTATTAAGCTCTTTCTGTGTGTTGCAGTTAAATGTTGCCTGGTTGTGTGAAGTTGTTTTTAGCTGGATTGCCCTGCAGTCACGGATTAGTGACAGTGATTGGCTTCTGATGATAAATGGTGTTTACACTGGCATTTAAATGAGTTGTGGTGATGGTGAATGCCTGTGAATTGTAATTCTTAAGTTGGAAATGTTAATTAATGAAGCTGTGTAGTTATTATATAAGGTATTATAATGGAAGTTGAATACCAGTAATGCAACCTTCAGAATAACTCTCACACAACAAGTCAGAGAACAAATCAATGTCAGGAACCATAAGAGTGATAACCACGTCTTCATTTCATACAGAATTTATTGATCCCTGCTGGAGGCATTGTGATATGAGCAGCATGCAGGTGTATTTTTATACTGCTGAGATAAGTAAACAAAAAAACTTGGTATATTACATGTATAATACTTTCACTGACTTTTTCTCACATTACAAGTATTGTTTAAAAGACAAAGCCTTGTGGTTTTACCGTGAGGATTGTGCATAGTGTTTGGCTGCTCTGAGCTTTTTGAGACGTGTGTTAACCCTCGTGTTGTCTTCTCGTCAAAATTGAAAATCAACACTTTTGTTTTTATCAATGTTATTAACTTTTTCTTACATTTTTGTCTCTTTTTTCAACACGTTTGACATTTTTTTCAATGTTTGTCACTTTTTTGGCATTTTCAATATTACATAAGTCTAACTTATTAACTTTAGTTTTAGTTATTTTTGGGATTTATGGTCAATAAACCTCATTTATAGGAAATTATACCTAATGGTTAAGTTAGAAAAGTAGTGGATCAAATGGAGCCGGCTGATTTCATTGACAGTGGCGTGTGTTTTGACTTTGATGAGGCAAGGTGGTAGTTTTAGTAGACTGGAATTGAGTGGAAATACTGTACATAGGAGGCCGGAGCCAGGCTAATTCAAAGTGCTTTACTTAAAACATGAAAGAGCCAATTTAAAGAGAATAGAAAATGAAAACAAGCTAAAATTGAATAAGAAATAAACAATTACTTGATTTAATAGAAGGCTGTGTCAGTCCAGTGAAGAGCTACTTCTCATTCTCCACACACATACACACAAACGGCTTTTGTCATTCCAGTTTCTTTTTAATATCCTTTGTTGTTGCCTGTTTGAGAAGACTGATAAATATGTGGCAGGTTCCATGTGGCTCTGACAGATTTAACAAACCTGCTGACTGGCAATGTGGGGAAATATAATAGTTAATGTAGAGACAGTAACGTTGATCACTAAAGCAGTCCATTTGACAAAGATTATTCTATAAGAATACTAGTCATAATACAGCGTTGTTTCTCCTTTGATGCTTTACCTTTGCTGTTGACTTGAAGTGACAATGAAGACGGGAGGTACAGTAGGCAGATGGAAACACACACACACACACACACACACAATCCTACTGTATATGCCTCAAACCTGTGTTGTAGTAAAGTCACCAACTGTCAAGTCTCCAGTGTCCAATTCACCAAAGAAGAGTCTGAGTCAAGTCCAAGTCCAGTCACCATTACCTGAGTTCAAGTCTGAGTAGAGTCACGAGTCCTGAAAATAGTGACTTAAGTCAGACTTGAGTTTATTTCCAGGATTCAAGTAATTCATCACTGCCTGTTACACATACAAATAGTCAGAATTCCGAGTCCTATTTTATTGAGTCCGATTTCAGAAATCATCAGTGCATGAGTCTATGTCGGGTCACAAGTCCAGGGAATAGCGAACTGGAGTACACTTCACTGCCTAAATGTCTGCATGTGTTTATGTCTGCATAAACACATGCAGACATTTGGATTTGTGCTATTATTGTAGAGATAAAACACCTATGACTACTGATTCTCAGACCAAAGTTCAGGCCTAGACCTGTTTCTTCTTTCTCCTTAGCTAGGCCTCATTGCAGGCTATTTCTTGAAAGCACAGATATGAAATTGGTTTTCAATAGCTAATTAGATTGAAAAAGTATCTGCATTGCTTTGCTTATTACTCAATATCAAAAGTCATCTGTCAGGTTAGATTACTTTAAGTTACTCTACCAAACGTGCCTCTAAACAACTCCAAAGCCTTCCTATGTTTGAAAGGTATTCACTGGAAATCAAGCTGGCTTAGAGTTAGCCCTGGGGACAACAACTCAACTAAGAGGAGGAATAAGTCAAACAGTACTGGGATTTGCATTTGTATAAACACAGACTTGTTTTTCAGTGTATTTCTGTGCTCAACTCATTTCTCTCACAATCTATGATTTCTATTATTACATTGCAAGAACTTTATCCTTCTAGTATGAGTGCAAACTTTTCCACAGACTTGTAGACTGCAGCTCTTGTGTCTGTGCTGAATAATTATGTGGTTTGATGGGGAAGACATTTAAAATAGATACATCAGACATTGCAATATGACATTTAGTCTGTGAAGAAGCTATGCAATGATCTGATACTGATACTTTTTAACAATTAAATTAAATTCTCCCAGAAATAGATGCTGAAAAAGCTGAGTCACTCCGAGCAAAACTCCAGCAGTCATTGTTTCGATCTTACCCACAACCACACACTGTGAGAAATTAAGGATATGCTAAGCGATGAGGTGAGTGATGTAACAGCCACGTAGGGGGGCGTTAGGGACATGACCTACATTGTTTGGCGTAGAAACAAACCGCTTCAGGGTATTTTGAGAGAGGGAGGATCTTCATTTGGCATCCTGACAAGAAGATACAGGTGTCTATTTGTAATTGGCTGCATACTAAAACACACTAAACTGTCCTTTATCGTTTAAGTGTCATTTGAGGTAATTTGGAACATAATTGACATGTTTTGCAAGCAAAGAAAACAAATTCAAAACAAAGCCTAAATACCTAAAGATGACATATACTGTGATGATGATGACTGTGAGACTACACTCACCGGCCACTTTATTAGGTACACCTGTCCAACTGCTCGTTAACACTTAATTTCTAAGTAGCCAATCACATGGCGGCAACTCAGTGCATTTAGGCATGTAGACATGGTCAAGACAATCTCCTGCAGTTCAAACCGAGCATCAGTATGGGGAAGAAAGGTGATTTGAGTGACTTTGAACGTGGCATGATTGTTGGTGCCAGAAGGGCTGGTCTGAGTATTTCAGAAACTGCTAATCTACTGGGATTTTCACGCACAACCATCTCTAAGGTTTACAGAGAATGGTCGAAAAAGGAAAAAACATCCAGTGAGCGGCAGTTCTGTGGGCGGAAATGCCTTGTTGATGCCAGAGGTCAGAGGAGAATGGCCAGACTGGTTCGAGCTGATAGAAGGGCAACAGTGACTCAAATTACCACCCGTTACAACCAAGGTGGGCAGAAGAGCATCTCTGAGCACAGTACGTCGAACTTTGAGGCAGATGGGCTACAGCAGCAGAAGACCACACCGGGTGCCACTCCTTTCAGCTAAGAACAGGAAACTGAGGCTACAATTTGCACAAGCTCATCGAAATTGGACAATAGAAGATTGGAAAAACGTTGCCTGGTCTGATGAGTCTCAATTTCTGCTGCGACGTTCGGATGGTAGGGTCAGAATTTGGCGTCTACAACATGAAAGCATGGATCCATCCTGCCTTGTATCAACGGTTCAGGCTGGTGGTGGTGGTGTCATGGTGTGGGGAATATTTTCTTGGCACTCTTTGGGCCCCTTGGTACCAATTGACCATCGTTGCAACGCCACAGCCTACCTGAGTATTGTTGCTGACCATGTCCATCCCTTTATGACCACAATGTACCCAACTTCTGATGGCTACTTTCAGCAGGATAATGCGCCATGTCATAAAGCTGGAATCATCTCAGACTGGTTTCTTGAACATGACAATGAGTTCACTGTACTCAAATGGCCTCCACAGTCACCAGATCTCAATCCAATAGAGCATCTTTGGGATGTGGTGGAACGGGAGATTCGCATCATGGATGTGCAGCCGACAAATCTGCGGCAACTGTGTGATGCCATCATGTCAATATGGACCAAACTCCCTGAGGAATGCTTCCAGCACCTTGTTGAATCTATGCCACGAAGAATTGAGGCAGTTCTGAAGGCAAAAGGGGGTCCAACCCGTTACTAGCATGGGGTACCTAATAAAGTGGCCGGTGAGTGTATATCTAGGCAGTTTTGTATGCATTTCTTAAGAATATGTGCTTGTGAGAGAGGTAAATATATTCCAAA
This sequence comes from Etheostoma perlongum, assembly GCA_026937815.1. Lineage (NCBI taxonomy): Eukaryota > Metazoa > Chordata > Actinopteri > Perciformes > Percidae > Etheostoma > Etheostoma perlongum. The sequence continues at coordinate 5,436,322 of CM049378.1, read as the reverse complement.
AAAACAGAGTTCATGGTAAACACATAGGATTATGGAGACTAGAGTACTGTTTACTGTTACTGTTTAAAATGTTGCCAGGGAGCAGAGGGTTTAATGTTTGCTCCTTGCTGCAGTTTTTTTGTTGTTGCATTGAGTCTTGCTCTCTTTCTTTCTCCCTCCTGTTTTCTTCTCTTCCACAACTTCCTGCAGTTGTGTCACTCTCTGTGGACAGGATCCATATTTAATGACCCGGCAGTAACTGCATGGAAATGGGCCACTGTAGAACCCAACAACAGGCCCATTAGCTCATTTTTAATGCTGCACAGACATTTTAGGAAGACAGCAAACTTTTATTAATGAAAACTCGTCGGTTGTTTCCAATGGGAAAACCATGGAAGAGCTAGTGCCCTGCCATGGTTTTTACCATACTTTTCAACATGTTACACAGCTGAGGGGTGCACAAGGATTTTCAAATGATCCTTTTGACTTAAACGAGAGATAAAACTAGGAGATATTGTCACTCAACTTGCCATTCAGATTTGTATGTAATGTGTTGATTGTATGAGATGGGTGATCCAACTGTTTTAACAGTGAGGAAAATAAGTATTTGAACACCCTGCTATTTTGCAAGTTCTCCCACGGAGGGGTCTGAAATTGTCATTGTAGGTGAAATCACAATGTATGATTTTTTAACTATTTATTTGTATGATACAACTGCAAATGAGTATTTGAACACCTGAGAAAATCTATGTAAATATTTGGTACAGTAGCCTTTGTTTGCAATCACAGAGGTCAAACGTTTCCTGTAGTTTTTCACCAGGTTTGCACACACTACAGAAGGGATTTTGGCCCACTCCTCCACACAGATCTTCTCTAGATCAGTCAGGTTTCTGGGCTGTCGCTGAGAAACACAGAGAGATTCTCTATTGGGTTTATTTCTGGAGACTGGCTAGGCCACGCCAGAACCTTGATATGCTTCTCACCTTTCTTAGGATCATTGAGACCCCACGAGGTGAGATCTTGCATGGAGCCCCAGTCCGAGGGAGATTGACAGTCATGTTTAGCTTCTTCCATTTTCTAATGATTGCTCCTACAGTGGAACTTTTTTCACCAAGCTGCTTGGCAATTTCCCCGTAGCCCTTTCCAGCCTTGTGGAGGTGTTTAATTTTGTCTCTAGTGTCTTTGGACAGCTCTTTGGTCTTGGCCATGTTAGTAGTTGGATTCTTACTGATTGTATGGGGTGGACAGGTGTCTTTATGCAGCTAACAACCTCAAATAGGTGCATCTAATTTAGGATAATAAATGGAGTGGAGGTGGACATTTTGAAGGCAGACTAACAGGTCTTTGAGGGACAGAATTCTAGTTGATAGACAGGTGTTCAAATACTTATTTGCAGCTGTATCATACAAATAAATAGTTAAAACATCTATCATTGTGATTTCTGGATTTTTTTCATTTAGATTATGTCTCTAACAGTGGTAACAACCTACGATGACAATTTCAGACCCCTCCATAATTTCTAAGTGGGAGAACTTGCAAAATAGCAGGGTGTTCAAATACTTATTTTCCTCACTGTATATCTGAAATACTGCAGACATAGAACACCTCAATATGTATTTATCTATTCAGGAAGAAGAGCTTACAATGTGCCTTGAAGCTCATCTACTCAAGCAAAAGTGTGCTGGCTTAAATGTATCTTCCAGGCAGAAATTCTGAGGAATATGAATCATCAAAATACAACCCTGCAAACATTTTGACACCAAAAGGTGTTAAAGAAACACTAGAGAATGTTTCCTGCTTCAGTGCCACTACAGGTGGAAGTGGAACTGTCCCATTATGTCTCATTGGAACCACAGATCCGCTACCCAATCTGGCAAACTTGCTTAGAGCGGTTATAGCCGGCAGAGAGCCGCAAAGCGAATGCAGAAGTGCCGTTCACCCTGTTAGGAGTTGATGAACCACTGAAACGATTTTGGAAACATTTTAAGGTACAGAAAGTTCTCTAATGTTGCTTTACATGTTTTTATATTGCTAAACAACAGTGGGCACAACTGGAGTCACATGTGCAAAACTGTAACTTGCACAGCAGCAGTTCATGTGACCCAAAAGTTCCTTTTTCATTGCTTGAACACAGTTTTCTAATCTTTAAACACTTATGCCATGGCTTAACCACAACCTGCACAACACTGTGGATGTACAGCACTGTGTTCAAATGCTAACACATTGCTGTCAAAACAGAATAGATCTCAGTCTGGTGCCTATCAAACACCGCTGATTGTAATTATAGCTGAAAGCCTAAGCAGGAGTCTTGTTTTATACTTGTAAGTGAAGATAAACGGCATTTATATAGAGAAAGCTCAGAAAGCCTTTTTTATACAATCCCCAAATAAGAATTACAGTAAACAATTATACACTGTACAGTTTGAGAGAAACAGGTAAAAGAGTAAAGATACCAATATGTACAGGTTTTATGTCTGAGGTTACATGCTTGCTATAAAAACAAGTGAAAACACTATATCTTTAGAGTAAAACCACGGTCTTACTGTTTTTAAGAAAGTAATGAAGGTGGAAGCAATGGAAACACCACATTCATTAGTATTTAGAGATGATGCAGACATCCAGTGTGATGAAGAAAACTTGCCTCATGATGCTGGAGAGAAGCAGGATCAGTCACACTATTCTTTGTTACTGTTATGTACCTTTAGTGTTTTTTTTCCCAGTAATTCCATAAATTACTAGAGACAAAATACTATACTGAAGCAAACCGCTGATTTTAATTTCTTCTTGTTTACCTTCATACAAATTGGTATATTACATAGAATCTAAATATTTTCTTTAGAGAAAATATTGAGTAGTGTGAAGACACTCAAACTGCACAAACTGTAAAGATGAAAAGTTAGTTTTCTGTGTTTGATGCTAGTGTTTTTCCTCTCAGTGTGTTTTGAGTGACAGCGTGTGTTATCTAGATAAGGATTATTCATAGTGTTTTGAGACGTGTGTTCAGAGTTATGTTGCTTGGAATGAGTTTTGCAGCTGATGTGAACTGTTCAGCTCAGGTGACTGTTATAGTGCAGACTGGAGTTTTGCACATGGAGCTCCAGTTGGCCCCACTGTTGTTTAGCAATCAAACAACACCTACACCATAGTTTAAAACCTAAGAAACTGAAAATTTGGCTGAACCACTAGCTTAATTTATGCCATTTAAAATTAATTAATAAAGCACTTTTCATTATAATTTGTTTCTTGCTGTTATATTGTTAATCCATATTATGTGATCTTGGCGACATCAGACATATCACATTTATCAAATGTTCACCCTGTATGCATACAATGTGTACATGGCATAAACATGAGTACTTAATGAGCATTTGAGCAGCGAGCATAATGAATAATGGAGTAACCGTATAGGTGGTTGCATGTTCCACTAGTATGGAATGCCTCTAATGAACCATTTTGGAAACACTGACATTTTGTGTGTGTGTGTGTGTGTGTGTGTGTGCATAAATCCCTCTAAAGCCAGGTTATGAAACCCATTTCATGTGTTCATCAGAGCTTGACGGTGCTGCCAGCACTCACTTTGTTATGAAGTTGTTTAGCACTAGGCTGCAGTGATTTAGATCTCAGTGTTGTGTCCTCAGGCCTAACATGTTACCTTTTAAGATTAAGTGCAGCAACCTAAACATCTATAAAGGCAGAAGTTACATCATCCACGTTTCAGTCAATTACATGAATGACAAACAGTAGTATATGTCTTTTTGCTAGATGGCAAATCTGATCACAATACAGCTTTTGTTTCCCCACATGCATAGAAATTCTCCAGTCCAGAAGGAACTTTCAGACTAAACTTGACTTCAAGTTAACTTTATTTACATAACCCAAAAACCAAACTCACATATTTGTCTTACAATCTCTCCAGCATTCAACCCCTTCTGTCCTTATCGACCCTTGCTATAGATAAGGAAAAACCCAGAACAGGGGGAAAATGGAAGAAACTTTCAGGAAGAGCAACTTAGGTGTGAAACCTCTTCTAGCAAGAACAGACGTGCAATAGATGTGTGTACAGAATAGACCAATATAACAAGAATGTACCTGAAGGTGTTTGGTACCTAACAAAAGCACAATTTAGTAACAACAATCCCTTTAACTAACAACTATCCGTAACCTAACACAAAGCCATGAGTGAATCATATTAAAACACTATGAGAAAACAAATACTTCTGGGCTGTAACTCACGTTGCTCCCTTAGCCTACAGTAGAGGGTGACAATATTTTGTGACTCCCGTGGGTCACGTGATTCGGTACGGTAGTCAATCTCACTTTTGGTTATGTGATGGGGACGAGACCGAGCGGGAAGGAGTTGGAAGATTAAAAAAAAAAAGATTTTATAAATATGAAACTACACAGTGTCATTATTGAATCATAGAGACAAGGGGAAGTTAAGGCTATGATATGGATATGTGTGTGTTTAACCCAGCTGCAAAATGCAGTAATAGATCGCTATCTTTAGTTTGTCTGAACTCCTGTCAGATCTACCCAGCAACACTGAAACTCCTGTGTTGTTGCTACGACGCCAGGGGAAACAAATTTGATATCCGATATCCGTTTAAAAGCGTGTAGCTTAATACTAGTTAGGTCAGGTAAGTCAGATGAGTCAAGTTCATTCATGACGTGGATGGAATAAGACGTGAAAAAAGGTGGGCAAACCACAATAATGCAGGATATTATTTTAAAAATCAGTGACAGAGGAGACTACGGATTGAAGGTAAGATACTAATCCAGTCAATCTCCAAACTCAAATACGTTGGAATAAAAAAAAACATGCTACAGGGGGGCAACAGAGTCTGATATTTTCCTTAGACAACATAGGCAACGAAACGGGAGCGGAACGGGATTCAGGAGTCTCTCTCGGGACCTCGCAGGACAGGATTGTTTTTTGGGGGGATAGTCACATGATTGGGACATGCCGGATGTATTTTTGTGGACTCGGGATGGGATGGGAGCGACACTTGATTCCCATGTCAGCCTCTACCCTACAGATCAATTCTCTCTCACACACAAACCATTTAGTGGCTGCATCGTATGTGTAGTATGGCTAGGGCTGTTTTTCCTGTTGCCTTAACGAGACACAGAACAATAACAATAGCTACTTTTATTTAATAATTTTGGTTTAATTTTAGCAGCTGTTATCAGAAGGACAAAGGATACAGACCAGGAATGAAATTAGAAAATCAGACAGAGAGTGGATATTTCCACTAATTGCCTACTGACAAAGTTACACTAATGTACAGTAAATGTTACGTATGCCCCTTGGTGAGATGTATTCATTTACACCTTTTTTAACAATCCATCTTAAAGCATCCACCTTAAATGCTTCTTGGCTGCATTTCAGATAGCTATCTGAGAGGTGCATAGTTTAAAAGGGGTCAGTATTTATGCCACAGCTGCCCAGGTTACATTGTAGGTCACTTCACACATGTCAGCTGTTGAGTTTTACATTTGCAGCTTTATCTGGAGTTAAAGAGCTAAGTTAATCACCATTAATTAAGGCTGTGATTATCGCCCAGTCAATATAGCTAAAAACTCCAACAATGTATACAAACATCCATCAGGCTCTAACAGCCAATTGGCCCTGCTTGGTATGCAGGAGCGAGGAGGGCTATAAAACGGCTCATTGCAGGTGACATCCTCCTGAGGGCATTCTGCCAATATAAAGGCTGAAAACTCATTCATTTTGGAGCACCAATTCATATTCATTACTCTCTCACATCTGCGGAACATGACAGATTGATCGAGAGTGCCTGAAAATGCAGACCCAACTTGTAAGCCAACTTTCCATCAGCAATACCTGCATTCCTGCTCAACTTGATTCATTATCGCTGGTGTCTCTGGAGCACGGCACCAACTGGAGAGTGTGGAGAAGTTGAACATCAGGGAGAGTAGGCCACTCTCATAGAGGGTAACAGTAGCACGTACAAGACTGGAAAAGGAATTCCTTGAAGAAACATGGAGGATAATGTACAGCAACTTTTCCAAAGGCAGTAGTAGAGGTAGTATTCAGATGTACTACTTAAGTTAAATTCGCATTGCAACATAACACCTTGTTTACCTAAGTACAGTAAGTACTGTATTATCATCAATGTATCATGTAATGTAATGTGTTAAACTGCATAGTGAAGAAGAATGGCTCTATCTGTATATTATTAATATAAAATGAACTTATCGCAGGCGGCTCTGGCTCAGTGGTAGAGCGGTTGCCTGCCAACTGGAAAGTTGGTGGTTCAATCCCTGGCCCTGCAGTTCCATGTCAAAGTGTCCTTGGGCAAGACCCCAATGCTGCCCCCGATGCTGCTTGTGTGAGTGTTTATCTGATGAGCAGGTGGCACCTTGTACGGCAGCCTCGGCCACAGTGTGTGAATGGTGAATGATTCCTGTATGATGTAAAAGCGCTTCGAGTTGTCGTTAAGACTAGAAAAGCGCTATATAAATACAGCACATTTATTGGACAATGACTGCTGAAGTTTAGCACCTTAATGTTGCAGATCTAACTCATTTGAATAACTTTATATATATATATATACCCGCCCACGTTATTAACCACAACTGTGCAGTCGAATGCAACTGTTATACTATATTTTATGATGCCTAATTTTCATAGTTTTTTTTACACAGTCATAAAGGGGTTAATTCAATTATATGTTTTAGCACTGAGGTTATTAGGGATGGTGTTCCCAATATTCTGCTCCCCTCATGTATGTGAATGGCAGGAACAATAAAATAGTCTATAATGGAGTGCCTGGATAACAAAGATGTAATTACATCTACACATGTCTAACTATGCCAGCCAAAAATTCAGGGCTGTTGTAGTGAATTGCAACAGATGGTATAGATGTACTAATAAATTGGCCACTGAGTGTAGAATCATGCAGTACATTAGGATTTTTTAAAATCATAATTTGCAAAATAACACAGTCACTATTTTGTCAATAAGTGTAGTTGAGCAAAGAGCATTTTCCCCAAAAATATAAGTAGCCTATAAAGGCTATATTTAACTAAAATGGAATGTGTCCTTGTCTGTATGTATGTTGTATGCATATATGATTATCCTTTGATTTTCTTGAGAACTGTTCAACTTCACATTCGGTGGGTTCATTGCTGAGTACCCAGGGAAGTGGGTATCATGAAGTACAGCACGCATCTCTATCGCTCGCTACAGTACAGTAAATGACAGATGAAGAAAGAGAGACCGGAGATGTTATATTTGAGCAAACTCAAACATTTCAGGCATCAGCGATTAAACTTTCAGTATGAACAGTTTTGTTCCTGGAAATAGTTTGGTCAGAAATAGCTACCTGTTAGCAAATGACGTGTATACTCTAGCATTGGTCGGGAACTATGTCATGGCAGGTGTATTGCTCAGGGGCCAAGAAGTGCAGTGTTGAGTGTTTGTTGGAAGTTTGTTACAGTTTTTGAGAGATTTGATTTTGCCCTGCAGCTTGGTCTGGAAAACTGAACGTAAATATTTCTCCTACTTCAGTTTACAATTTTGCAGGAACCAATCACAAACTGGCTTATCTTCCTGGCGCAATATTGGCGGGTTTAACACAATGACACAATGATAGAGAAGCGACCAAGCAACTTCTTGTTTACATTCAACTGTTATGGCTCCGGGAATATGAGGAACCAGAAGTAGAGAGCAGAAAGGCAAAAGTGGAACTAAAGGATTTATTTGACCAAGAAAACAAAGTTCACATGAACAAAGGGAGTCCCGGGTACAGCAGGCAAAAACCTCTTCCAGAAAGTAGCCGACAAGAGAACAGGGAATACAAACAACAAAGGTAATCCAAAAACAGGAACTAGTGAAGAAAGAAAATCCAAGGACAAAAACCAGCAAAGAACACGACAGAAACTGGCACATGAAAATACAATTATCTGACACAAGACAAGGGGAACACAAAGACTAAATACACCAGGTAACGAGCGTGTAACACAGGACAGGTGACACTAGGGCTGGAGAACAGGTGGAACACATTAGACAATCACACAGGCAGGAAAACTAAAAGACAGGAAGTAAAACAAAACAAGACAGAAAAATAAGACCGTCAAAATAAAACACGTAACGGAGCAAAATACAAAACAGAAAAACAGACTACCAAAATAAGACAAAACACCAAAACCATAACATCAACATAGAGGTCACCGAACGCCACCGAAGTGCAGCAACCCGTTGATGCCGCTGTCGCTTCTACATCACCCGGATTGTTGCTCTGATTGGTTGAAGGACTATCCAATTCCGTACAGAGTCATTTGAACTATGCCCTTTCGTCACGCCTCTTTGCAGAGAAAATACAGAGCAGACTCCCTAGACCAATGCTCAATTCCAAATCTACTAAGCTTTAGGGCCAACAAATAGATTCAAACAGAAAGTGAACGGAAATCATGAAGAAATGAGGTTTGTCCATTTTCCATCTCAGTCTCAACAAATGGTCTAAAGGGAAGGCAAAGAAGTGGGTGTCAGTAGGGTTGGGTATCGGTCGGGTTTTATCCAATACCGGTGCCTACTCTGTATTTTTAAAATGGTTCCGGTGCTTAAACGGTTCTTTAACCGGTATTTAAATTAACAAAAACTGCACACACAATACCCTTTTGTTTCCAGTGCCAAATTGAACACAAGTCATGTGACAGCTTGCCTACAATCTTTAGCTAACCTATCTGTTGCGTCCCTGTGTAACTGCAAAATTCTAAATCTAGAATTTTTTATACAGTACATATGAGATTTGTTATGAGTTTCACAATAAGCAGAAGGTCAGACACTGAGTGGAAATATAGGACATAGCACACATTGTCACATACACTGTTGAATGACAACAGTGTTTGTTTTGCTTTATATGCAAGATTTGCAGTTAGCATTAAATTACTAGACTTACCCGAAGCGGAACGGCTGCTGTCATCATCATCATCATCATCATCCTCATCATCATCATCATCTGTCATGTCCACCACTACACTGGCAGGGCTGGGACTCTCTTCAATTTGTTCGGCGAGGCCGACACTGGCTGCTGCTGTTGAAGTCCCATGGTGCATTGTTCGGCATTGTGTCGCCAGATGTTTCATCAAATTCAACGTGTTACCTACCTTGCATGACATTGGTTTAAGGCATCTGTTGCATGTCTGCATCCTTAGACGTAAAATGCAGCCAAACTTTGGAGTGTTTTGCCTTCGGCATCTTCATTGATCCTCTCACTATCAGTTCTGATCAACAAGCGTGCTAAGTAGCGGCAGTGACGTCATGCAAGTTGACGCCGGAACACCAAGGCGCAGGAAAAAAAAGTCAGGCACCGAAATCTTCGTTACTATTCGGTCTCATTACTACCGTTTATGTTGGAACAGGTGCCTTATTGGCACTATTGGCACCGCGTTTCGGTACCCAACCCTACTTATCTAGACTCAGTATGGAAGAATGATAGCTCTGTGACCTATATTCTATTTCATTCTGCGAGGAAAACAATTACATGAATCAAATAAATCCCGATGAGAGTTAATGCAAAAAAATTATGATTTAGTGGAAATTCTCCAAACTTTGAATCCATGTTATGACAGTAGAGATTATAAACCAGAGAGCGGCAGCACCACTGATGTGGAGGAAGCGGAGGTGGTGGCTGTCTACCTGGGCCCAGCTGTGGCTCAGCAAGATAAGAGCTACCTGGCTGCTATCTTTCTGACTTCGATGCCTACAGATGGCAGAGGATGATGGACAGCAGACCTTATTATGGATTTGACATTCAGATCAGGCGGATCAGACACAGTACAGACACAGGGCCTCAGGGCAAAGATGAAGTCCGTCTGCGTGTCTGACTGTCCGCTGGAGCCCTGCGTTTGTAGAACAAGCATGGGCTTTGCTACTGTCATTTTGTTGAGGTTCAATTTATTCAGATTTCAGTAATAAAAGACCAGTATACAGTAAAGGGTTTACATGATACATTAGCTGGTCATTCATTCATTTTTAGATACCACTCCATTGTTATTAAATGTGACCTTGGCATTTTGAACTTCAATAATAAAATCCTCAATTCCTCTGAGATAAGTGTCCTCATGAAGACGAAGCTTCAAAGGCACCTGACCTCAACCCGACTCAAAATAAGTTGACATTTCTTCCTCTTCACCTTAAAAGTGTCCCTCATGGTGAGACACATTTTACTGGGAATTTGGAAGATAAAATGATAAGGTCATACAGGATATTCAGTCTCCCTGACTTATAAATTGGGGACAGGAACACCAATCTGTCTCTGTTACATTTAACAGCAGTTTTGGCATCGGACTACCATAGTTTAAAATTATGCTTTATTTTCTGGTGATTTTGATACTCAATAGCATATTAATGAGAAGCCAGCCACATAGTAGTATTCACAAAGTTATTCTAATGAGGGGATAAAGGAAAGTGTGATATCGTTCCAAGTTAACGCCTTTTCTTTCTCGCTCGAGACCACTGTGTCCAAGCCGAGGTGCAGAGCATGACCTTACTGCAGTTTTCAGAAAAGTGTTCATTTACACGTACCCGTGTATACAGTATATGCCGTCAATGCCGTCAAGAGCATGCCAAACCTGTAGGTAGCAGTGTAACGAGAAGCTCAAGCCCAAGCAGAATTCCAAAAAGAAGCAAGAACGCAACAAATCACTTCCTGTCTCTTTTCTTCCTCACTTCCTTGGCTGCCTAAACCTCTGGTTGTCTCATGCAAACGTGCAAACGAAGATATCCAATAGGGTTGTACGATTGTGATGGAGAGCCACCATCGTGATGCCACTCCCCCCCACCCTGTCAGACACACGCTAATCCTAGTGGATGGCAAATTGACAACTGCGTCAGTCTTAAACTAACAAAGACATTTTGTGCTGCCCCTTAAGTGGAAGCTACTCCCCCCCTTACGTGGAACCTATTTATAGTGATACAGTCTCTCTCTCTCCCTGTCAGGATAGCAGCTCGCTCTACCTGGTCTAGTAACGTATCAGCATGCGGTAACCATACAATTATTAGTTTTATTCAATAACTTATTTGAACCAAACGAGGGTTTTAATTTAATTTATTCATTTCATTAGTGACCTTATCCAGTGTCTGCTGCAAGTTATCCCCACAACAAAAAATAGTTGTGTCATCTGCAAACAGTAAATTTTAGTACATTAGATAATTTGCAAATGTCATTTAAGTAAAGGATGAACAATTTCGGGCCTAAAACTGACCCCTGTGGAACGCCACAGGAAATGCTAGGGCTCACTGACCGGTGATAACCCATTTGAACAAAGTGACTCTTGTTTTCAATATAGTTTTTTATCCAGTTAAAGGCCACACCTCTGACGCCATACTCCATTTTCTTTAACAGGATTTCATGATCAACAGTATCAAAAGCTTTTATCAGATCAATGAAAATCTCCAGTGCATAGTTTTTGTTTTCAATACAATTTGTTAATCTTTCTACTAACTCAATAAGTGCCATAGACGATCTACCGGATCTATATCCATACTGACTGTCCATTAGTAAATTGTTTTTGTCAATGGAATTATCTAGCCTTTTGACAAATAGTTGTTCAAGTATAAAGCAAGGGTATCGGTCTTTAGTTATTGAAAATATCTGATTCACCAGATTTATACAATGGGATGACTTTAGCTACTTTCAGTAGTAATAGTCCTGTTTTAAATGATAGAATATATACAGCATATATAAATGATAGTGGGTCAACTATCCTGTCTATCACTTTTTTTTGACTGGAGACATATCAATGTCATCACAATCTTTAGAAGTTTTACTCTTACTTATATTTACAGTCTCTATAATTTCCTTGTGTTCTACAGTTGTCAAAAACAATGAGTATGGTTTTTTTCCCACATTATCTATCACAGAGTATGTCATCCTTGTTTAATTACTATCTTTGGCAAGTTTAGGGCCCACGTTAACAAAGTAAATAAAGTAAACTACTTCATTCATATTTGTCCACGTCCTTCTTACATACCCTCATTATGTTCATTCATTTGTTTTTATATTTCTTATACTTTAACTCAGATTCTTTGGTTCTATATTTTATAAAATTCCTATAAAAGGTATGCTTCTTTACAGGCATTTTGAAATCCTTTGGACATCAAGGGCTTTTCAAAAAATTTCCTTTGAATTAAATAATGTTTTTCATTGTTGTTTTCTTTATTAACTCATTTCTAAATGCAGATATAGTTTATTTGCTTCTTATTCTCCTGAATTTAATCTCATTGCACTCCCTCTTCCTACTATAATTACAGTCAAACTTTGGCAGGTGGTCACTTATGTCATTAATTAATATTCCACTTAAAGAGTTGCTTTCCATATTTTTTGTAAACATATTATCTATCCGAGTGGCACCTTTTACATGTTATTCTGGTTGGTTTTGTCACTGTTGTATATTCAGGCTAACATGTTAAACTCTACTTTCTTCCTGAGACATGTAATTTAAGCCTAAGACATTTAGCATGACAATAATATACAGTATATATATATAATTTGCATATTTAAGACCTTTTTACCTATTTCTTGTTTTAAGGGTTGTTAGCTAAGTAAATTTGTAAGGAAGTATTAATTAGCTAGCTCATCAGCTGATAAATTCACCAACTAGAAATTAAAAGCTGCTTTTGTCTACCTCTGGAATTAAGAACCTGCATTTTTTTGGTTTTCCAAAAATCTCTTCAGCCTCTGTTGTTTGGATTATTGTCAGACAGAAAGTCCGATGAGTCTTGCTTGGATTGGACATGAGCATGAAAACACAAACAGACAAAACCACAATTTTTGAGTGTACCCGCCAACTGAGGACAGTTAAGTAAAGTCTAGACTGAATAATCAGGCTCCAATCAGCCTTAAAGCATACCCTGCTGGTCTTACACACACACACACACACACACACAGTCTTGTCTCACTATCTTTATGGGGACAAGTCATTGACATAATGCATTCCCTAGCCCCTTACCCTAACCTTAACCATCAAATCTAAATGCCTAACCTTAACCCTTACCCTAACCCTAACCATAACCTAATTCTAACCCTGATCCTAAAACCAAGTCTTAACCCTCAAACAGCCCTTTAACGTTATGGGGACCAGCATTTTGTCCCCACAAAGCTGTCAGGACCCCATAAGTATACTGTATTTCCAAATTTTGGTCCCCACAAATGTACTTAAACATGGTACACACACACACACACACACACACACAGAGACACACACAGACACACACAGACAAAGGTTCTCGTGAGTTAATTACAGGGTGGTGCTGACGGGAATGAGAAGAGCTCCGAGGGCTCTTTCTCCATCAGTGGCTCCTAACCAATCTTACCAATCTTTTCTAATCAGGTTTAACTCTATCTGACTGCGAGGGGTAAGAGTTGATGCAGGGTGAACTTGTGACTTCTCAGTGAAAGCGCTCAGATTGAGTGCTTTCACTTTCCTTGCTACCTGTACTTGGTTTGTAACATGATTAAAGCTCAGAGAAAAGCTTTGAAGAAGCATCCAAATTCACTCTGTGGTAGGATGAAATAGATCCTAACTCTCACCAGGTGTGGAGTGGATATTTTTGATTAGAAAATGGATATTGAATATTTTACAAATTGTAAATGTGCTGTATTTTATATAGCGCTTTTCTAGTCTGAACGACTACTCAAAGCGCTTTTACATAGTACAGGAACCATTCACCATTCACACACATTCATACACTGTGGCCGAGGCTGCCGTACAAGGTGCCATCTGCTCATCAGATAAACATGCACACACATTCACGCTCCGATGACACAGCATCGGGGGGCAACTCGGGGTTCAGTGTCTTGCCCAAGGACACTTCGACATGGGACTGCAGGGCCGGGGATTGAACCACCAACCTTCCAATTGGCAGGCAAATTGGTAACAATGTTTGAGCTCAACGCTCAGTCAAACTAAGACAGTTTACGCCTCAAGATATAAGGCAATCAGTGAGAAAAATATATGCATTTTTTCCTGTAATTTTTTTTAATTGTTTATCCTATATTCTGCTGGACTCACTTAAATTCGCACAAATGACTAGTTTATACAAACTACATGGTGTGTTTTGGAAAGAAATAGAAATATTTAAACATTTAGTAAAATATGCACATTTGTCTGTTTGAAAGTCAAATACCAGCCACAGAATGAAAGAGATTTAGGAGGCATGATATTGCCCAGTTGTATACTCTATAGCAATAATTCTTACCATAATGGCCCATTATGTGTCCAAAAGCTTCCTAGCAACTGTAGCTGGAAGTTGTGACTGTGTCTGTCACAGGAAACTCAACAAAAAAAGGATTGAACAGCCTCCTGCAGCACAGTTTCAAAACAGTCCCACTTTTTAGGTGTACATCTGTACATTTCCCAACAGCCCACATTAAGAGTGTGTTGTATTTCTAACATCGGACCTCATTCACCAAACATTCTTAAGAACAAGTTTGTTCATTTGGCATTCACCAATGATTTGGGATTTGTTCTTTGGGGGAAGAAAATAATATATGAACACTTAAGAGGACTGTTACGCACAATCAAGTGTTGGAGAGTAACGGAATACATGTACCGGCATTACGTGTTCAGAATACAAATTATTATTAGAGTATTCCGTTACAGTTACAATTTAAATAGGTGGTATTTAGAATACATTTACATTGTTGAAATCAATGGATAACTTGATGATACTTCTCTGTTTCACGAGTTTATTCACTAATAATTAGACTACCTTGATATCCTGTACAAAAATACTACAAAAAGGATTGGTGACTAAGCGTAGCTTCATTTTTTCAGAGTATCAATCTCCTTACCTGACTCAGCAAGAATGTGCGTCCCCTCAAAAAGTATTTCATTAGATACCCACTATTCAAAAAGACCATGAATATCTTTCATTTCTACTCATTACATCTTTCATTACTTGTTCTGTGGCATTTTGGCCGCTGCAGCGTCTGCCAGATGCCACCGGGTTAGAAGGGGACAGGTGGCTCGGAAGGCCCGGTGCTGGTGAACGTAACGTTCGCTGTGTCATCTCTGTGTTGATGCTTCGTTACACAGGACGCAGCCGCCGTCTGCCGAGAGGAAAAGTTAGGGGACTGCAGATGCTCTCATCTCCTCTAATGGTGAGAGGAATGCTTCACACACACACACACACACACACACACACACACACAATCACAGCTTTCTCACTACTTTCATGGCTGCTGTTCTGTCTGTTTGGGAGTGGCACTATCACAGGTCGATTTCACAGTAAAGTCACCATATTTGAAAGGACACCCTCAACAACACTGTGAGAATACAAAATGAACAAAAGACGTTTTACAGCTAGATCCTGGATTAAAGGAGAGTTCCAGCCAATTTTTACTTTACTTTTGATCGCTATAAATATGCGTGTACTTTCTACTGAAAAAAACAAAACCCCGACCTGAATCGATGCAGGCAATACGGAGCATCTGCAGCTACATGTACCATCTTCCACTGAGCTGAAAAGGCAGTTGTCGGGGCAAGTTTAAGAGTGCCTTTGTGCCTCTTAACAGACACAAAATGCAATTAAAATGTCTGTACAACATGACCAGGCCCTTACGTGACAAGAATATGCATTTGACAACAATATGCAGTTTCAACTCAGACATTGTTTAAATTCACCTACCCTGTCTCTATCCTGCCGGTAGCTAGCTCGTCCTGTTTGCTGCTAGCTAACCGTGATGTTCAGCCAGGTTTCTGTGATCCTCATCACGCAGCAGTTCTGTGTGTATTTGTAGCTCATCCATTTTGTGTGTGATCAATCTGGTGTTGGTGAGTAGGGAGCTTGTCGATTTGTGTGGTGGTTCCCTTAGCCGCACTAGCAGCATCTGGACACTATTTGCGTTTTCCTGCTACACCTGGACTTCAGCACAAGACTACAGCTAGCCTTCTCTAACGCTATCCCTGTGCAAGCCACAGACATCATTTGGCCCGTTTCAATGTAGTTACATACTTACTGATATGGTCAAAACCACTAAAGTGCTCAATTAGCTAAATTTTATATATTCTTGGAATAAAGTTTTTGGCGAAGGCATGACCTCTCCTCTGGAGGACATAGCCAGACCATCGGGCACTCACCGGATTGTTTTCAGGAGCGGGTGGCAACAAAGGCGGGGAGAAATGAGAAGCAAAGACGCCGGTTGGGCCTGGTAGCGCGGCTAAGGGAACTACCACATTAATCGACACTGCCAAGCCTCTTATTCACCAACACCAGATTGATCACACACAAAATGGATGAGCTGCAAATACACACAAAACTGCTGCATGATGATTATCACAGAAGCCTGGCTGAACATCACGGATGGCACACACAGGTGAACACACACAGGATATATATACATTCACTATGCACCAGACTGAAATCTATTCTGTTTTGAACGTGTGGTTAACAGTTGTGACAGCAGTGCATTAGCATTTGAACAAAGTGCTGTAAATCCAGTGTTGTGCAGGTTGTGGTTAAGCCATGGACTAAGTGTGTAGAATTTTGAAAACTGTGTTCAAGCAATGAAAAACAAACTAGAGTTTGGTTCACATGAACTGCTACTGTGCAGACTGGAGTTAGAGTTTTGCACATGTACCACCAGTTGTGCTTTAACTGCTGTTTTGCAATGACTGAGCGTTTGTCACATTACTGACAATAATGATCAACTCTTATCTTAGGAGGGAGTGCTTTTTAATGTTCACCATCAAGAAGGAGGAGAGGAGGAAGGAAACCAATTTCCGTCTTCTGCATAAAGCTATTTCCAGGAGTTCTCAATCTGTTACTCTTCTAATTAATCTGAATGTATTGCAATGTAAAAACTAGAATGTGTGTGTGTGTGTGTATACATTTCTGTTTACACTGTGGGAATAAATGAAGGGAATAGTGTGATACTTGCAGCATCATTAGAGACACTGGGATGACAGTTGTAATGAGTCAGGCATCACTCAGAGATTAGCACCATTAACCTCCGCTGATGCTGTCGCTTCTCTGGGCATCTGTGGTATTTCAGCCATGAAATGTTGCATTAAAAAGGAGTTCTTTTCAAATCAAATCAATTTTATTTATATAGCGCTAAATCACAACAACAGTTGCGCTTTCCATAAAGAGCAGGTCTAGAACATATTCTGTGATGTTATTTACAGAAACCCAACAATTCCCACCAAGAGCAAGCACTAGGCGACAGAGGCAAGGAAAAACTTCCTTTTAAGAGGCAGAGAGCACCAGACTACAGGGGCGATAGAGCACAATACTCCAGGAAAGGGAAGAAGTTGAGTTAGTAACATGCATTAATGGGATGAGGTTGCATACAGATGGAGAGAAGGAGGAGAGAGGTGCTCAGTGCATCATGGGAAGTCCCCCAGCAGTCTAGGCCTATAGCAGCATAACTACATAAGGAATGGTTAAGGACTCTCCTGAGCCAGTCCTAACTATAAGCTTCATCAAAGAGGAAAGTCTTAAACCTACTCTTAAATGTGGAGAGATGCTTTTGTTCACAAGGTTAGCATTATTTTACATATTTTGGCACAACTCATGAATAGGAAAAATGACATACTGTTATATACTGTATACTGTACTGCAGTTATACATTATTGTACCTCCCCTAAGTTGCAGGGAGGTGGTCTGAGTGTTGCAGGACTTTGACACAGGAGACTGGGGTTTGAGTCCTCTGTCTGGCGTGTTTAGGTTTAGGCTACAAAAACACATTGGTTAAGGATAGGAAAAGATTGTAGTTGTTGGTCAAATATTTTTAAAAATATGAACATGTTCTGTGTCCTCATTCATCTTACATAACCTTGACTTTTTCCATATTTAACAACAATATTTCCTTTACATTAACCAAGCTCTTCAGTTACTTGAACATAACCATAAAAAAGTAATCATGCTTTAGTTGCCAGGAGTGGATATTTTAAGAAAAACAAATTTAGTAAAGTAATGGGAAAAAGATCACAATGTGACAAGACATATTAGCTGATACATGATCAGAAAGGTTACAAACTACGGCAAGTACAGAAGGTCAAAAATAAGCCAGTAGGTTGGTCTGGAAGCTGTAATGTAGGATTACAACAGACTTGCTCAGACATGTATATACTTGACTTGTCCACTGTAAAATAAACCTTGAAATAATTCTAGCAAACCTGAAGGTCTGTGTAAAATGAATATGATTCTCTGATGGCTTGTGCTTCTCTGTCTGACTTTTTCCCCAGCAATGTAAGCACATCCTTAGATCTCAACAACTGATCTAATGCGTGCAATATTAATATTACCGATATGAATCATGGCCAAAATTATTCATTTAAGTTGTAATACGTTAGAATTATCTTTTAATACGTTACCTGTTTCCATGATCTAATTTGACTTTTGATTTCCCCAGATGGTGGGATAGATTTGATGTTATCTTTCCTTACTCATGCATCTGCCTGAGGCTTTTCCACTCCGCTGCGTCTCATCCATTCTCACCTTGTAATATATTCTCTTAGTGTCTGCCGCCAGCTTTGCCCGAAGATTTAAGACCCCTGGCCTGACTAGTAGGTGATGTCCACGGTGTCTACAGCTCCCCGTAAACACTGCCCACTCATTCATTTTCACCCTGTATCCCAAGGTCCGTGGCCATATAGCAAGAACCATGACAGACAGACAGCAGGGACCCGGTACCAGGCCCTCAGCCCTACAGCCCTGATAGCATAGAGAGCTGCACACGGCTGCCAGCTGATAAATGAGCTGACAAGCCTTCTCCCTGTTACTCATTTCCCTGCTGAGGAAAGGCACAGAAAAGAGAAAAAATAGAAAGGGAGAAAGACGGAAAGGGGAAAAAAATGAATTGAATTCGCAGCACGGCTATTTTTAGTAGGCCTATAATTTGCTCCATTAGTTTGAGAGGGAGAAGAGGGAGAAGAGGGCTGAGGGGGGTTTAGGAAGAGGACAGGTGGGAGAGAGGGATTGAGTGGTAGATAAAAAGTTCAGGGGCAGCATGAAAGAAGGGAAGAATGAGCTTCATGCAGAAAGGTTATAGATAATAATGAAGGCAAATAGAGATAACGCCAACAAAAGCTATATCAATATAAAAGCAAAGATGGATAACCCTGCACTTGGCAAAGAGAATACATTCTGGTTGCTTACAATCATTTCTTGGACTAATTGCCTTTCTGCTGCTTCACAATGTCTCCATTCAAACATCCACAGTGTTATTCTCCTCTCTCGTTAAAGCTGAATTCTAATTTTGTCCGATATTGTGCTGCAATTGATGCATGTCTGAAGTGCGGTAAATAGATCTGACAAAAAATTTGGTAGGTCTGGTATCTTCCCTGACAGGTAAGTACAAAAGACATCCTCTACTATGTCTTGTAAAATGTTTTATTATTTCATTTTTTGCATTTTTCTGCCAGCCCTTATTCTTATATTGTGTGTTGTTTGGATGCAAAAGCATTTTACATCAAAAGAAAACTGGTCTCTTGAACCAGCAACACCATTGGAAGGGCAGTGTATGTTTCTTTGTTAGGTGACTTTATAGTGGATTCAGTTGAGAAATAGAGGACTGACTTTGAATGGCAGATGGCAAAGGGTTTGGGAACAGACACTATTCAGCTAGATACTCAACAAAAAGACAGCACAGACAGTGTTTGAAGAAAAGGTTTCCTCTATACCTTGGGTCACGCAGGCTTATTGGTCCCATCCACAACAATCTGCCTGATACTCTTCCTGCAAGACCATAATGAGCAACGAGGCCCCGGTCAGCCATTTTGACTCTGTGTGGCCTTTGTGAACTTTCCTGGCATTTCAGCTCTGCAGACACATTAGCAGTAAATAATGCAACATGCTCTTCATCATGGAGCCGCAGTGGGTCTTAAAACTGGAGTCGTTCTCGTCTAGGACTCAGTGGCATTGTCGCTGACAATTGTTTTAAAGGGGTTCTTATTGAAATAAGGAGAGGTTGGGAGAAATTTACGCTGGTATCAAATTAACTTTAATGCTTCCACAACATCTATCATACCGGTTTTTACAATACAGCTCAGACAACGTCTTGTTTCTGAATCATGGTGAGAAGAGAGAGAATCAATCTGTTGACAGAATCACCCTGTGATTGGTCAGAGAAAGAGAGTTTGGAGCAACATATCTAGAGACAGTTTTACCACCCTGGCCACGAATCTGCAGTTTCACTGTGATTGCATGTGTTTCAGTGACAATGACTTTCTGCCATTCGTTTGACCTCTGCAGTGTGTTGAGATCTCAACAGAAAGGCACTGGGCTGGAGGCTGAAGCAGAGAGAAATGCAGAGAAGAAAGCTGTTTATATTAGATGTTCACCGTTACAATGAGGGCACACAAAGACGTGGTCTGCTGTCCATAAACCCAATCCAGTAACCTGTCAAGAGTTTCACAATGTGAAACTGCACAAACAAGCCTCATGCTCTACTGGACCTGAATGCAACACAAACACATTTCTCTAAGCATCTCTATTATCTCTGCAAGATGCATAAGGGGTCATTCTACAGCACGAGAAAATGTGTTGGGAAATGCTCAAGTACTTGTATATACCCTCCATATCAAGCCTGGCAAGGGTTATATGGATCCATGCAAATTAATATTGCATATTTAATTCCGCATTAATGTGGTAATGTTAACAATGGGTTACATGACTATGTATAATGTAAAAGGGCTTGCTCAATTAAAGGAGCTGCTTGATGTGACAAACATACAGTACAAAGTATTATCACTCCTTAGCTCTTCAGAGCATTCTAGCATCTTTCAGCTTGAGTCTTTTGGTTTTGCGGCCTGTTATGCTTTCTGTTGGAATTTGTTTGAAACTGTTTAAGGGCATTTTAACACCTGCAAGTCCAAGCTAAGGTTTGTGATTAATTTACATTATATACTTTTGTTCCAGTTTGTTTTTACATTGCAGTTATGGTAAGTGCACTGAAGTCCTATTTACATGACATACTAATATGTAGATGTCCTGGCATCACCTACGTTGGCTGCATGTCCCCATATTCTACACGACATTGATTGGTTTGTAGAAGAATTTTCTTTCTTTCTAGTCAAGTCAGTTTTTTATTGAGCAAATTGAAAACCAACTTAGGCTGAACAAATTGCGGTCCAAAGTTATATTATGTTATAAAAACAAAGGAAGACAATACAAAATATAGGCACAATGAACATCATACAAACTACAAACTTCTATACAAATGTCCCTAAGCTAATTCATACGCAAAAGAATAAAAATGTGTTTTAAG
The DNA here is from genome assembly GCA_026937815.1 of Etheostoma perlongum. Classification (NCBI taxonomy): domain Eukaryota; kingdom Metazoa; phylum Chordata; class Actinopteri; order Perciformes; family Percidae; genus Etheostoma; species Etheostoma perlongum. The sequence continues at coordinate 5,415,101 of CM049378.1, read as the reverse complement.
ATGGGACTTTAAGATCTCGGCAGTAGGCTAGAGGAGGAATGGGAATGGGAAATTTGTTTCAGAATCTTGGGGCCACAACGGAGAAGGCACCATCACCTTTTGTTTTGATTACATTTTTATGTAGGGTAAGGAGATCAGCAATACATAAAGGGATTTAATTAGAGGCTGAACCACACCATGTTTAAAGCTAGACGGGACTGTGCCATTCATAAGAGAGCTATTTATTACAGACACAAGGCTGGGACCAATACTATCAAAAACCTCTTTCAAAAGACGAGAGGGGACAATATCTGAAGATGAATAGGTAGGTTTCATGTATGATGCAATATCCATCAATGCTGACAGGGCCACAGGCACAAAACTATTCAGAGAAGTAGGGCATAGGATTCATTTAGAAGGGTCATGATCAGTAGGTGAAATACAGGATCTGATAGTGTCAAACTTTGTTCTGTGATTTCAAAAGTGACATTTGGGAGGGGAATAGCTTGATTTAAAACAACATTTTAGGGCTATGTGCATTTTATGATATCAAACACAGTAAAACCCAGCTGAATTAGCACAAATTTCCTGCATTTCTTTCACATCTACTGTTATAAGATTCCCTGTGTTCACTCGGAAGGAATCACATCATATGGGTAGGCACTTTTAATTTTTTTAACATTTTGAAGATGTTAAGAGGCTAAAAACATGTTTAAAACTTGCCCTGTTTAAGCCTGTTGGCTGCTAACTCTAGCAGGAGGATAACACGGTGTAGATAGCAGATTGGTTTTGTTTTTCCCTCTACTGACAGCACTCCAAATGTACAAACAACAGAGCTACGTGTTGGAATTGACTGGAATTCTCCTTTAAGTTCGTAGAAACAAAAACATTGATTTGACAGTTTAACACACATGATTCCAAATTAATGTTGCTGCGTGTCTGCTGGTTTGCTACTTAATAACTATCAACTTCATAATATGTCAGTGTTATGTTTACAGCTTGTTACACTACTCACAAGCGGCAACATATGGATGCTGATTTAATGTTTTTGGAAAACCATTAGAATGTGGTCACCTAGACCCTAACTCTGTTTTATTTTAATACATATTCAAAGTTATTTTACTATTTCCAACATAAAGTGTCTTTTCAACCGTGTCTGTATTACACCATTGACAAGGTGAGTTGTCACACCATTTTAAATACATTAAATCTTGAATGTGACTTAATGTATCTGCTATACCTTCCCTAGTTTAACACACAGTGATGGAATAAGATCATCAAGTGTGGCCATGTTAATATTTTAAAGCGTGAGCTTTCTGCTCCTGCCCTCTGGCACTCTCACTACTTTATCGTTCAATTTTTCATCCAGCCTTTCAAACAGTGAGTGAGAGTGTTTGAATCAATGTTAATGCCTAGATTCATGTTTCTCTCCGACCAAGAAATTTTGACTTTCTTCATTTGCGGTATTATGACAGCATATGGTCACATTACAATGACGTCTTGTTTATCCATCTTTTCTGTCACCATGGACTCTCCTTTATTTTGCCCATAATCAACCCACATCTCAAATGTGGTTGGTAGCAAGGCGGAGGTGTAAAGAGTCAAACGGGAAGGGAATGGAAATTCCCGTAAGTGTGTCTCACTAGCTGGGTGGAACTGATGAGTAGAAAGGAATAAAACTAATTCAGGATTTTTGGTTTAGCAGGGGCTTCTGCAGGCCATTTTAAGTAAAAGCTGTTTGCACCTCTCACCAGATGTTATACTGCTTTGCTTAAAGGTTGAAAATAAAGGAAAAGTGTCCTTCGCTGTCTCTCCATCATTTTTATGTTTTTCCCTCCAGTTGTTTTGCATTTTCTAAAAGCCCAAAGTTGACTGCAAAAGTGTTTTTTTGTAATTCTGTATGTCTCACCAGAGGAGATAATGCTGTGGACTGTTGGACTCTGACCAGCAGTAAGCCATCCATGGGTTTAAACCAGAAAAAGAAAGACTGGCGAACACACAAACAGAACTGGAAAGACTGGGTTGAATGAAGGTCTGGAAGAATGGCGGACTCTTGGGTTGGCGTGGTGTGGAGCTAATTTACAGGCTGCCAAATGAATAGTGGGTCACCACAGTCTGAATCAGCCCAATGAAAAATACATATTTACAATCACTGGCCTAAGAACAATGACCTTCCCACATATTTTTCCATTAAGATATTTTGGTAGACATGGAGTAAAGCATCAATGTGCTTTAGATGAAAGAGAAAGCCTACCCTAAGCATCAAGGGTACTTTTAATGATTGGTTTGACGGAAATTAATTTGGTTCTCAAAAACTCAATGTAGCAGTGAACTCTAACTCTCAGGGCAAGAGGAACACATTCAATATATGACATTTTGAATCAGACAGGCTGTGTATGTGGAATATGTGGAAATGTGAATATTTTCAGTAACTACAACACTCATCATCAACCCATCCTCGTTCCCTTTGGCTTAGCCAAGTGGAAACGCATTGTGATTAAATCTGTCCTTTATCCTGTCTGTTTCCACTCTCATTGCCACTCCTGTCTCCCGCTCTCCATTTGCTGTTTATTCAGACTGTATTTTCTCTGTCTGGCACGTGGGGTGAAATACTAATCCAGCCTTCTGGACCCCTGGCCAGATTCGCTTTGTTAATGAAAGTGCCATTTGTCATTTAGAGTGACTGAGCAGAAGAAGGAGCAGGATGATATTGTCAATGTTTTATTCATTGACAAACTAGCCGTGTGGTACACACATCTGTCACATCTGAGTATTTTCTATACAAAAAATGTCTGATACACATACAAATATACCTGCCTTTATACAGTATATATAAGACTTCTATAGTTTATGATAAATTGTCTCTTGTGTTGAGATGTGCATGGTATTTCACATATAATGAGCCGGAGTACAAATTATGTTGTGCTGCTACTTTATGGGTTGTTTTCATTTCCTGTGTGCAGGCAAGCTGTCTCTTTGTGGTTTGCTCAAAGGTTATCTGACGCGTTGTCTAATTGGTAAGATGGAAACAAAAGTGGTGTTGGGAATTTTATAAACAACAAACTGTGGAAAATCACACCCTGTGCTTTGCATTTCCAGATGGCCTTTGAAACATGCTTTTTCTTTTTCTTTTTTTACAGTAGATTAAACATTTAAGTTTGCTGGAAATATCCACTTAATCCATGCATATAGCAATTCTCACATCTTTTCTGAGCTCATGGAGATATTTCCCAGAGTTTTAAAGGGATATGGGATAAGGACAAATCCGGCAGTGGAATTAGTATTTTGGATGTCTTGACTGAAGTTTGAGCCTGAATCACAAAAAGGATTTTTTGAAAAGACAGAAAGTTTGGAGATAATGCTCGTCATTTTAAAATCAACTTCACTTACAATATGTTCTGCAACTTTATCATTTCCTATTTTATGATGTTTTTTGAATAGCTGCATTACAGTATTCATAGCCTTTCGATGATGATAGATGAAATGTTTTCTGTATAAACCGTATAAATAAGTTCATGATTCTGGAAATGGCAAATGTGCCACCATAATGTCAACCTGGAGATAAATTAATTTGAAATGAAATCTACAATTTGGAACATATTGTGTATACAGATGAACAGATTTTTCCTAGTCATTTTTCCCAGAGTCCCAGTCATGTCAGCAGCTCTGTGAAGATCTGTATGGGCACAGAATATCACCATTGTGTTGGTATGCTAACATTAGCTAATTAGTACTAAGATTGAGTACTACTATGATTGAAATGTCATCGTTGTGCTGGCATTTGGACAAAATAACAAATTTGACAAATTTATGTTTTGAGCTAGACTGGGTAAACCCCCGCCCACGAATGTCTGTATCACATTCAATAGCAAGCTATCCAATGCTTGATGGGATATTTCAGTCTGTACCAAATAGGTGGACCAGCCATGACAATGTCATCTCGAGTGCCATAGTGTGGCTAAAATGGAATGTTGTTCCTGCTGGTAATTATTGTAATACATTGTAATTACAACGTAAATACAAGCTGACCACAGCATCTGTTCTCCCTGAAAAGCAAGCTACAAACAAACACACTTTACAGCCATCTAACAGTACCGTGAATCTTATAAGTAGCAATTGAGGTATCTGTCTTTTTCTTGGCTTACAGTTTGTCACACTATGTTGGTTTTCTGTGCACTCCAACATCATACAGCTGCATGATAAATATAGCAGTGGTGGCTCCAATGGGTCACTGCAAGGACAACTGCAGGCAAAAGGCTGTAATCCTAAACATCTCCCCCAGCCTCTCTCTGCCTCCCCTGCTCCTTTGGTCTGTTACTGGCTCCACCTGCCTCTTCTCTCCCCTCCTCTTTCTGTTTCCTCTGGTCCATTAATGTCTCCCCCCTGCCCCTCTTTGTTTCCATCCCTTTCCTCACATCCCTCTGGCACTTTTGGGCCACCAATGGCCAGATGCTTGTTCTTGTTACTTTTCTATAGTTAATCTGCTGCAGTTTAAAAGCCATATGCATGGCAATAATGTACTGTGTGCATACTCAGATTTTATTTTGAATAATTTAACTGAGACCCTAAATATGTCATGATCACTGTAATACTTTAAGTTCTACTCAATAAAAGATCTATCTAATAATAGAGCAACCAAGTCTGGAACAACCTTAACTGCCAGGACAAGACAAGAAAACTGTAACTTTAAATGCGGAATACATTTTATTATGAAGCTCCAGTCTTGTGCCTCAAAAGCAAAAATTCAATAAATGAGTTGAATGAAATATTTATCAGCACAGTGATACACTGTAGACATCTATGTAGCTCAAAGCTGTGCCTTTATCCAAAGTGCTATGATCCTTAGATGTATTCCACAGATTTTCCCATTTAGCCTGTGGGGAGAGCAATTATTTTAAAGGGAATGACGTGTCTCTTATGGAGCAGAAGGATAATGCTAAAGAGCGCTGACCGTGAAAGAACCTGCGTCAACATATTTCACAGATATTTATAAGTTTCTCTCATGCTTTTCTCTAATAAGTTCCAGAATCACTGCTCTCATTACACTATACTGTATGTGGGTCATCGCATATTGGCAATGGAACTTACTTGTGAAACAAAACATATTGATACAAACAGGAACCTGCTGAAAACCAGTTTTTAAACTGATAGTGTAATGTAATGTTACTTTTTAACTTTCTAGTATAATAAATATGAATGAATGAAAATGTACTATGTATTTATACACTGCATTGTTAATGGTGTTGTAATTTATTTACATTAGGCCTCATTAGCCTATAAGAACAAGAGAGTCAATCTGTCCTCCTATAACGTGCTATTTCCACTTATCTTCGATCTATTTGTGAATTTTCTGTTAGGCCTGCTGCTGCTGTGCTGCTTCTAGGCGGCGCTGTCTCTGCCCCACCCCCCCGTCTGTCCTTAATTGCAGGAGTGAAGCCTGGTGTGCATGAGTCAGGGTTCCAACTGTAGCTCATGTACACCAATCACCTCTGCTTCAAATACCCGGTTAACCTACCACTCTTCGTCAGATCATAGTCAAGACGCCCGTGTTAGTCTCGTGGCTGATTCAAACTTTTTTATTTAGCTTTTGTGTTTTTTGCTCGCCCTGATTGTTCTCATTCTGTTGTAGTTCTGTGAACCTGACTCTTGCCTTCCGCCATTCCTTCTCTCCACACTGGATCTCCAGACTATTGGACACGGGGCCTTGGAAACATGGTACCACTCCCGCTCTGTACCCTGGATATCTATAGGATCTGGACTTCCCGAACTTGGACATTTGGAATAAACCTGTTAAAGAAATGACAGTAAACTGAATAAACTGTTGTTTTGGCTCTGCGTTGTTGTCTACACTTGGGTTCAACTGTAGTTTCACACGTAACATTTTATTTATTTTTTCTGTCTTTTAGAGCTGCCCCATGTTTAGTTGTGTATGTATAGGTATGTGTTCTGATTTCCTGTGTATATTTGTTTTGTTTATGCTTTTGTTTCTTCTGTTAAAGCATTTTGTATGCTGTTTTTAAAGGTGCTATACAAATGTATTATTTGTGGGAATGCTGTTCCACAGCATTCCAACTATTGTTATTCGGTTCTTTATTATTCTGCTTCTTTCTTCTTCTTCTTATTATTCCGTACGTTTTTTGGCTCTCTCTAACTTCTGCATACTTTCTGCTATTCTGTGAGACCGAGAGGCTCGCCCACGATCAAAAATAGCACCTCTGATTCATAGTTTAATAACTTATTAACAATACAACGCAGCCACTCACCAAAAGTTGCCTCTGAAACCGGACGAATTAGCCGTTACGGAGGTCTTTTCCGGGTCTTTCTAGCCTCTACAGGTGATTTTCGATCCAGCCTGGAACTTCCAGCCTCTTTAGGGGTTGTTGGGCTTTAAATCCAAACCTTTAAATCCAAGATTTATCCACTTTATGTCCATAATTCATCGCGTTTTCGCTCGATTATGCCGCTAGCTCGCGCTGCTCCGTGTCTGTTCTCTGTTTACGGAAGTACAGGCCCCAGTATGCCCATATATGGGAGACATCAGCCAAAGAGTATGGAGGCTGAAAGATTTCAACACTCCCAACACTTCCTACACGTCCTACACTTCCTGTTAACGTGTCTAGTATGCAATCAAAGATGCTATAGCGGAACAAGATAGATATCTACCGTTTTATAGAGGAAATGGCCTCATTGGTTTGAGATTTGGCATATATTTGCATTATATATTATATATTTGGGCTTTTTTTGAAGAAATGTAAATAGTATGTGCTTTATATGAGTTATAATGTTTATTATGTTTATTTTTGCATATAGAAGAACTGTTTTAGACACACAAATGCAAATGCTTGCTGTCTCATTATATATTGCAATGTATAGCTTCCTGAACAAATCATTTGGTGGTGGTGCAGTGGTTATGACACATGCCCTTCATGTGGGCAACCCAGGTTTGATTCCCACATCGGTACCTCAACCAATGTATGCACCATGAATACAGGTTTAGGGCTATTACTATAGCCCAGTGGACATGGATGGGGGTTTGAGCCCCGCTGTAGTACATCAACCCTGACAAAGGCCTTTAAACTTTTTTTTAGCTTTAGCTTTATCAATTCAATTTTTTTCCACATCTTTTTTTTACATTAGTGTTGTTATTCAACTTAATTAAAACCATTCCTACTTTTTCATCTGTTTTTACTACTTAAGCTTCTTCTTACTGATTTAAGCTATTTCTCCAGTTTAGCTTTAGCATTTCAATATTTTCTACAAATTTTACTGATTTAAGCTATTTGTCCAGTTTAGCTTAGCGTTTCAATTTTTTCTACAAATTTTACTGATTTAAGCTATTTGTCCAGTTTAGCTTAGTGTTTCAATTTTTTCTACAACGTTTACTGATTTAAGCTATTCAACCAGGTTACCTTTAACAATTCAGCTATTCAGCATTCCAACGCATTTTCTGCAGGAAATGCATTTTCTAGTTCCTATATTTGATCTCTAGCTTACATCACAAAGTTGAATAAGAAATTAAATTCTAATTGTGAATGTGATGGTAATATGTTCAATTGCTATTGCTATTACAATGCTGATTATAACAGAGGAAACAGCCTAGTCTAATTGCAAGCCTCCAGTGTATTCTTAGCAATAGTACTGGTTACACGGATGCAATAACAAAAATAAAACATATACTGGAGTGAACCTATGCATACAGGGGGACATATATTCATGTGTGCAGTACACAAAACACATACTGTACATAGTAACCATACAGCCTCTCACATATCCACATGACACTCCCAACATGCTGTTTCTTCCTTTTCAGAAAAGAGGCTTTGCTAGAGGTTACTGTTACTCATTCATTCATTCATTCATCCAACAGACCCAACCTTCTGTTCAGCCCTTAAGGACCTCTCCTTTGTAGTACCTACATGTTTTGTCAGTTGATATGTCCCTGAAACTAAGTACGATCACTTTTGCATTTCAAGTGCTCCGTTTTTTGCACCTGGGGCCCCCTTGAGCCGGCGCTGTTTCATCAAACTGATGTGGAGCAGTGGTGTTTAGTAAATAGTGGTGAAAAAAGACAGATGTTTTACTATGGCTTCTGCATTATTTCTATGGCAGCATTTTTAGGAGTTTTTATTATAATATTATGTCTGAAAAGATTCCTGTATGTTAAATCACTTTTTAGTGTATATATTGTGGTAACTGGAATCAGATGGAAATATTTAATATGCATGCCTTTAACACTGCTGGATTATATATCTAAGAGAATGTTGTAGAGAAAAAAACAGACTCCCATATCTCCGTTTTGAACCTACGCCCTCTTAGCTGATGTGATCTTACCGGAAAGGTGTTCGCCTGTATCAGGGCATAAGTCTATGCTCAAGATTTCAGAAACACTTCTCTTAACAGCCATTTTGCCTCATAGCCTGTGTTATTACCCAGGTGATATGAGTCAGACCGCTTGCAATTAAAGAGATTAACCTTGCTCTCTCTCCCTGCCTGTGGCATTATTAAATGTCAGTTGCGAATGACACTGTTTCAAGGTTGTTGTCCTGCAGCCCGGTGTGTTCCTACACACAGCAGTCATCAGCATTCATGTCAGGAAATTTGAAAACTAGGGGGCTGTCTCACACCATTATGACTGAGAGAGAGCAGCTTTCTCTCTCTTGTTGATACTGTGTTAGGGAACCATAAATGTTGCAATAAAGGAAAAGAGAGAATGAGAATGGGAGAGACAAAGAAAGGCGAGAGAAGGCTGCAGCGGGAGAGCGAGCGGTTGATAATCAGTGCAGGGATTGAAGGGCTGGAAGGTGTTGGGAAGATAACAGCCTGAGTGAGAGAGGGAGAGAGCAGAACAAACACGGAGCCAGAGAGCAGACGTCTTTGTTACGAGAGACTCATGGAGCTGTAGTTCTGTCAGCACAGGCTGTCAGACCTGCTGGCCCACCAGCAGTTACAGCCCACACAGGGGTGGTAGTCCTCAACACAGCCGCTTTTACTGCCACTCACACACATGCACAGCTGAACCCATAGGGTCAGGCAGGGAGAGTAGGCTTTCCTCATAAAGGAACATTCCTACCCTTTATGTGCCATGTGTTAAATATTTAAAGGCAAACGGCTATTTCTTTGATCACAGAAGTCATTAGTTCACCTGCTCTTTTTTGCTATTCTGGCTCACGGCAGGGCAGAGATACTATGAAGGCCTAATCGGTAGGATTTCAATCAGGAGAGACAACTCAATAAAATGTACAAAGTCTTTAGCGATTAGACTCCATCGCTATGCGAATATTTGATATAGGGGTAGAGAACCATCTTAACCCTCCAATAGAAGACACCGGTGGTGGCGACGAAGGAGCCCGAAGACCAGACCGAAGGAGGAGGCCCCGGACCGGTCAGCTGGAGTAGATGACTGGAGGTGGAGTGTGGGGGGGTGGAGGGTTGCATGCTTTGCCTGCAATGACAGCTGAATGGCAAAGGGAGAAACAGATTTTTAAAAGCAGGGTTGTGACTCTGTGATTTGCCCTTGTAATTTGTGTACAATTCTGATTGGTTAAGCAGGAAGGTGAACGCCTCCACCAGCTGATTCTAATCAGGAAGAGAGAATTGATTAAATTAGGTCTTCCTGAAAGAATTTACGCTGAGCTTTATTTCAATCAGGAGAGACTAGTTGCAGATATGTGACACACGGCAAAACACACGTGTGTTATACACGGCAAAAAGTATATTTATTAAGATAACAGCTGAGGAGTGCACCGAAAAGTTAGGTCTTCCTGAAAGAATAAAGCTAAAGCTGAGCTACATTTCTTTGAGAATATACAGTATGACAATGCCGACAGTACATAATATAGAATGTATACACTATTGAAGAACGGTTGATGGTTGATCATGATCAATAAATACCTTAATATAATAAAATAATATACATTTTAAATTAAGCAAATTTCTCTCACTCAAGCTGTGAAGTTTATGTCATGCCAAGATATTGACAGTGCCAAAAAACCACCAACCTCCAAAAGGAGACAGTCCTGGAACAAAACATTCCAAGCCTCCCTTAATCTGCACACACACACACACACACATGCTAAAGTTGATTAAAAAGAAGAATAAAAATCATCTTTTGGAAATTGATCTTAATGTCTTAATTTAAAAAATTAGGAAAATCCAACCTCAACCTTTTAAGGACACCAATTTTCTTTGTTAATGAAAAATGTTTTGTAAATAAATAAATGTTCTTCCAGGGGGCATAAGAATACACATCTCTATGTTAAATTCCCATTGGGCAGGCATATTTTTATTTTTAATAGTCCCCCATCATCACATATCCTTCCATACATAGAAATAGGCATGGTGTTATTTCAGTTGGCTTAATAGCTATGATGGGGGCTCAGTTTAATTCCAAAGGCCAAGGGAACTTTATCAGGATGCATAATATCCTGATCCAAGAAATAACTGGCCTTTAAAAATAAACATCTGCCTGCCTCTATGGGAATTTAACATAGGGGTGTGTATATTTATGCCCCCTGTATTTTAAGGAAGAATAGTTATTTATTCACAAAGAAAATTGGTGTCCTTAAAAAATTTTCCTAATTTTTTTTAACTAAGCCATTAAGATCAACTTCCAAAAGATGATTTTTATTCTTCTTTTTAATCAACTTTAGCATAGGTGTGTAAACTTTCTCAAGCTTGTATACAATCATACATCAACAGGTTTGGTTATTGAAGTCTTGAAGTCCTGGAGCTGAATGTTCTTGTCCCCCGACTTAGGAATGACCTCATGTTATCTAGGTTTTCCCCTTAGTCTTGTTTGATCACAACATAGTATTTTTGGAAATTACACCACAGGGAGGCGTGTGTGCCATCTGGTGACACTGGTGGTGACAAAACAACGCTCTGAAGACAGTGGAGATAGTAAAAAAAAAAAACTGATTAACACTGGTTGATTCCCCACTCAACTCTGTGGAGTCCATCAGATTCCTGGGCTCCATCATATCCCAGGATTATCCGCTCCCTCTTCATAAAGGGACAGAAGAGGGTGAACTTCCTCCAGCTATAGTCTAGGATAGTGCACTTCTACACTGCCATTGTTGAGTCCTTCCTCACCTCATCCATCAGCATCTAGTAAGCTGTGGCCGCTGCCACATAAAAGGACAGACTGCAGCGTATAATTTGCTCTGCGGAGAAGGTAATTGGCTGCAATCTGCCATCCCTCCATAACCTGTACGTCTCCAGGGCAATGGGGCGGGTAGGAAAGAGGGTTAGTGAACAGTGTTTGTGAACTGAACCGCAATCATTTGCCTTCTGCTGGGAACCTTAGCGATAGCAACACACAGACAATGACCCAGAAATGTACCCTGCAAAATCACATCCGTGTAGCACCTTTAACCAAAAGTCTATTGCATGTTTCAAGTGCTTAAAAAAGAGAGCTGTGTGACAGCCTGTGGTGTAAGAGGAACAAAAAAATTTCATTCTAGCTGGAACATTTACTGCTCAGCCCAATCATGGAGGTGCTCTCTCACTCTGCGTCATAAACTCTGCTTTCCCTCTACAACTCTACTTGTACTTACATGATTAAATGCATTATTCAGCACACAAAAAGCAAACAGAGTGAGTCATAAAATAGCTTTTATTAGGGAAAATTTGCATCCAGACATGCCATTTAATTTCTTTCTACTAAGCTGGCACTAATTACTGACTCATTGTGTGTAATTCATTTAAATAGATGTTGTCAAAATAACATTTTGAGTGCTTTGTGTTGAAGTATTGCTTTTGGTTGTAAATCAGCTGCTGAACAAGGTGCCACTGTTCATTTAAAATTGTGAAAGTAATATTATAATATTAAAATTATCAGTTATATAACATGTACCAGGACATCGTCATTTATATAAGACCTAAAGTGAAAATGTATTGATGTATATTTATTAAGAGTACTTTTTGGTTTTTCAACACAACTTGTACTACTATGGGGTCTGTTAGCTGTTTTATTGGAGCACAGCCTTTGGCCAAACAGCCAATGAGTCAAAACAGGGGTTTGATTTCTGTTTCAATGGTTTGGCCTAGTGACCCTATTTAGGCATACTGGAGGCATTTCACAAGCAAAGGCCAAAGCACTCTTCCCTCACTGATGTGACCTACCAGCCCTCCCCAGTTAAATCTATCAAATTACAGTCCACAGGTTAATCCAAAACCACTGTGTTTGGTGGACTACATGGAGTTTTCCTGTATGTCGATATATTGATCGTAATTGAAAATACTGTCTCTTTGTTGTCTGTCTTTTGTAGATGGATTGCAGTGGTTTACTCACGGTGTTGGGTTACATCATCACCATCATTCGCATCAACTCAAACATCACAGGCACTGCTAACAAAGTTAGAGAACATGGACGACAGTCGCCGGCAGAGCATCTGACAGCATTCTGGATGTTAATTGTCGCTTGATGCAAACAAGAAGCATCTCAGTACAGGGACTCTGTTCTGTTCCTGACAACACTGGAGGGGCCAATCAGTCACTCAGACAGATAGAAGACGTCTTGATTAAAAAGGACACTGGTTATTTCACTTTGAAAGCCTGTTTTAGTGCTCCTAAAAAAGATCAGATAAAACATTTCAAAAATAAAACGAGTGGAACTGTTGCATGATACAATCTTTACTTGCTTCCTGATGTTGTCTAAGTAAGTATTTGGGTATATAAGCCCACATATTCTGCATTGGTTTTAAAGGAATCTTTCTAGCTTTTTGGGAAATGTTAGGAAATTGTTTTCTTGCACAGTGAGATCAACATAACTCTCAAAGTCAAAGTCAAAGTACTTTTATTGGTCTCCCTAAGGAGAAATTTGCTTTGGACACTGAGCAACTTACTTAGCTGCAAAAGTTACAGACACAACGACAAGCACAGGGTTAAAAACAATTAAAAGACAAATGTACAGTCAACATATGGGCTACTCGAGGGCCTGTGCAAATTGCAGATTTACGATTTCCTATACTAAATAAGATAAAGCCATACTTCAAAACAAAATGTCTCATGTCTGTACCGTTCATATGTAAACAGACCCACCAAGTGGTTAGCTTAGCTTAGCATAAAGACTGGAAACAGGGGGGAAACCACTAGCCTGGATCTGTCCAAAGTTAAAAAATACCTGCCTCCCAACATTTCTAAGGTTCAACAATAAACAAATTATATCTTGTTCGCTTAAGCTACATCCTGCTATGTCCTGCTGTGCCCTGCTATGCCATGAACTTCTACAAACTACTATTTCTAGTCACTGTTCCATTATCTTTTACTGTGTTACCTTTATTCATTACAACCCCAACCGGCCCCATCAGACACCGCCTACCAAGAGCCCGTATCTGTCCAAGGTTTCTTCCTAAAAGGGAGCTTTTCCTCGCCACTGTCACACTAGTTGCTTGCTCTTGGGGAAATTACTAGAATTGTTGGGACCTTGTAAACTATAGAGTGTGGTGTAGACCTACTCTATCTGTAAAGTGTCTTGAGATATCTCTTGATAGGAATTGACACTATAAATAAAATTGAATTGAATTGAGCAGAGACTCTGTAAAAAATGTCACATTACTACCCGGAATTCTATGGTATTTTTCACCTCTCTGAACTTTCGGTGACATCTTCACGTTGTGGTTCACCTGGGTGAGCTGTGTGTCCTTTTTTAGCTGAAGATGTAGACATAAAAGACCATCCTTGAAATGGAATCATTCCCATATGGCTCCATCCACACTGATTAATCAGGTTGATGTAGATGTGGCTGGCGTCCCTGTTGTTTGTTATTAAAACTCTCCAGCTCACATGGATCCATTTAAAGGCTGCTCTGTTGCTCATCAGAGCCTAATGCTCTATTTAAACTTTTAACAAGGGACTGTATGGATATGAAACCGCTTGTCAATCAGATCGAGTTCCTCAGAGAGGGGCCAATAGTCGATGACAGCGATAAAGCGGAATAGATTTATTCATGACAATGTGTCCTCAATCCAGTTTCAGGCCTTGCTGCTAATGTTAAAATGTCTCTCGGCCAATTAAGTTTGTGAGTTTGTATTTTTCTGTTGATGGGTTCCACATGGAAGAGAGCTGGGATGACTAGAGCTGTATGTTGATGGAAAGCAGGCTATGTCTTCCTCTTCTATGCTTGTCTTTCCAATATCATCCTTGCTGAAACACACACACACACACACACACACACACACACACACACACACACACACACACACACACACACACACACACATACACAGCATCAGTGTCACAAGCAGATGGGAGCTGAGCAGCTTCATTAATCCTACTCCAGAGGGATCAGATAATTAGCCACTTTAATTGGAGTTAAAATGCCGCTTTTCGTCTGCCACACACATTCTCCCCACAGAAGCAGCGCATGTGTTCTATCTTACACACAGAGTGAATGAGACCACCATGCCAGAGAATGTAGCTTGACGATCAGCTCAACTTTACCAGTGGCGCTTTAGAGGATTTTTGTTTTTGTGTTGTATTTTATTGCTTTTAAAAAGGTCCATTCCAATAGTAACTACTTCCCAAAAAGGCAAGTTATGAGATTTTATCCTTGTTGTCGTGGGTGTGCAGTAGGCATTCTATCGATATAGACTCATAACCTGGCCTAGCTCTCCTTGCTATCAACCAGGGCATTGTAATTTTCCATAGTAATGAGTAAAACAACTAAAAAATTAAGGATTGCCTCTAGTGTTGTACTCACATGCACTGGGGCAGCAATACAAAGACGCAAATAGAAAAGTTAATAGGCAACCCAAAAACACCAAAATCACATTTAAAGTATTCCCTGCAGGCAGCTGTTGTGCAAAAGAAAATGTGTGGGTTCTATGTGTCAGCCAGCTTTTACTGCCGCTGTATTGGCATGAGACCTGGAAAATACCACAGCTTATATGCATATAACACCATTAACTGGTACATACCTGGAACAACAGCAAGTGCAAAGCATCAAATTGAACAACAAAGGTTATGTGGTATGTGCACAGTGTTTACAATATAAATGTCACCACAGTATCTACAGTGTGTGGCAGCGGACAAACTGGTAAATGCCAACATAAAAATATTACGCTTTGTTTTCCTCATGTGTTTCTGATGTTTTCTGGATGCATTCATTAACATTTGATGAATGAGATCCATTTACTCATACCAGTGATTGATGGCGTTGTCACTTGAGAGAGGACACAAACAGACCTTAGTCACTGAAGAGTAGCAATTCACACGCCTGTCACGTTGCTCCTCTTCACTAAACACTCCTGTTTACACACAAGGAGGCTGTTAGAGTATTACACTCATTACTCTTATAAGATCTGTATAATTAACTCGGTAAATACCAATAAAAACGGTTGAACTGAGCTTTTTCAGACCTGGGTTGCTCTTCAGAAAACTGTATTTGAATGTGAATTTGGCACACTACTCAATTTTTGTGACAGTCCATTGCTATTACTTTCAAACAGTGTGTCCGATTTCTACATCTTCATATGCCAGCTAGTTTAGAGGCATACTGTGATGAGATATTTTATAAAGTAAATACTCTGTGTCAATCAGAATCCAAACAGCATAAAAATCCAAGTCCATTCACAGGTCCTCATTTGTGTGCCAAAAGTGTCTTGGTTTAAATCCAGCTGACATCTGTTGTGTCCTGATGTAAAAACTGCGTTGTTCAGCGTAAATTAGCCGCAGTGTCCTGCTCATACCAATGTTATAGCTCACTTGTTTCGGGAAAGGTTAACAGATACCAGAATACAGCTACATTTCCAGAATAGTTGCATTTTTTACACACTGCATGACAACTTCCCCATCTATTACTCGTTTCACAGCAAAGTGCACTTGTCTTTTTTTTTAGTATTCATTTGAAACTATTGCGTAGCATGGCCAACCAATTTGACAATTACATGGGGTTACAATTTCTTACGCTGGTGTTCAGTTCTGCTACAAAGTCAATATACAGTTTACTTCAGCAGGATCAGAAAATGTGCGGACATGAGTATGGCAAATTTAAGTCATTGTTAATGATTTGTGTAATCAGCTGATCATTCAGTGCTGACGTTACTGATGACAGCGAGCAAACATGCATGGGAGATGATTAGTGCATGTTATCATGCAGGTAATCATTACTAGTGGTGAGGTTATTATTGAGGCAATATTATCTGGAAGCACTCCATAAATTTTCATTGTTATGCAGATGATATTCAATTATATCTATCAATCAAACCGGATGAAACTAATCAGTTAGCTAAACTTCAAATGTGCCTTCAGGATTTTAAAACCTGGATGAGCTGTAATTTTCTAATGTTAAACTCAGATAAAACTGAAGTTATTGCTCTAGGACCCAAGCACCTCCGTGACGCATTATCCAAAGAGATAGTTACTCTGGATGGCATCTCCCTGGCCTCCAGCACCACTGTGAGGAATCTTGGAGTTATCTTTGATCAGGACATGTCCTTTAATTCCCACATAAAGCAAATGTCAAGGATCTCCTTTTTTCACCTACGTAATATTGCAAAAATCAGGAATATCCTGTCTAAGAATTATGCTGAAAAACTAGTCCATGCATTTGTTACTTCTAGGCTGGATTACTGCAATTCTTTATTATCAGGCTGCTCAAAAAAGTCCATAAAGACTCTTCAGCTGATCCAGAATGCTGCAGCACGTGTTCTGACAGGAACCAAGAAAAGAGATCACATCACTCCTGTTTTAGCTTCTCTGCATTGGCTTCCTGTAAAATCCAGAATAGAGTTTAAAATCCTTCTTCTCACCTACAAAGCTCTTTATGGTCAGGCATCATCTTATCTTAAAGAGCTCATAGTACCTTTACAACCCTACAAAAGCACTGCGCTCCCAGACTGCAGGGTTACTTGTGGTTCCTAGAGTCTCTAAAAGTAGAATGGGGGCCAGAGCGTTCAGCTATCAGGCTCCTCTCCTGTGGAACCAGGTTCCAGTCTGGGTTCGGGAGGCAGACACCGTCTCCACATTTAAGAGTAGGTTTAAGACTTTCCTTTTTGATAAAGCTTATAGTTAGGGCATATATAATAATATGCCCTACCCTAACCAGGGTTTGTATCCCATCCCCCACTTTGACCGTCTTGATCTTAACCCTAACTTTCTCTCCCCCTACCCTAACCCGGGTCTGTATCCTATCCCCCACTTTGACCTTCCTGACCTTAACCCTGACCCTCATGACCTTAACCCTAAGTGTTTCTCCCCCCTACCCTAACCAAGGGAGGGTTTGGGGAGAGTTGTAGCCTGACCAGGCTCCTCTCTTTACACTGTCTCTCCTGGTTATGCTGTACTAGTTTTAGACAGCTGGGACTTCCTGTGACACACCTAGTTCCTCTCTCCTCTATCTTTCTATCTTTCCAATTATGTGCATCCATGTCCCAGAAATGCTTGTTACTAACCTAGCTCTGGGGAGTCATTCCCTGGAGTCCTTATGTTCTTTTTCCCCCAGCATGTTTCCTTGGATCAGGGAGGCTCCAAAATTAGTTTGCAGCTGTTGCCATGGTCCCGCAACACGCTCTGCGATGCCATGTTCTTCCTGCTACGCTCTGCTGTGCCTACTACAAAGGACTACTAACAACTACTATTTTTTTGGGACTGTAATTGCCACTTTTCATTCTAACCCCAACCGGCCCGTCAGACACCGCCTACCAAGAGCCTGGGTCTGTCCAAGGTTTCTGCCTAAAAGGAAGTTTTTCCTCGCCACTGTCGCACTGTTGCTTGCTCTGGAGGAAACCGTTGGGTCCTTGTAAATTCTGGAGTGTGGTCTAGACCTACTCTATCTGTAAAGTGTCTTGAGATAACTCTTGTTGTGAATTGATACTATAAATAAATTGAAATTGAAATTGAAATTGAGGTTTGAGTGAAGACGTGTCAATATATAGAACCTAACATCCGGGGGATTTAAATGTGAATTTACATAGAAGACACTTTTGCGATAACGGATCATTTTTACATTTTATGCCCTTTCAAGTTCTGAAAAAAATAGAAATAATAAGCAGGTATATGTGGCACAATTCCATGACAGCAGCCAGTAAATTTGTCTGGATAGTTTAACCCTCATGCTGTCCTTGGGTCAAATTGACCCGTTTTCCTATGTCAATGTTCGATTGATTCCACACGCTTTGGCAAGTACAAATCTCTATTTTCATTCATTTTGGGGTGTCTTATTCAATGTTATACCAATTGAAATTGAACTGGTTTTGAAATAGTATTGAGTAAAAGTTGACATATTCCAGTCTGTGATTATCCATCAACATCTGTTCCTTTAATTTTAGTCTAATTCCTAATTTCTGCTGTTCTAACTCAAACATTTGGTATAATTTCCTATAAATGAGGTTTATTGAAAACAAATTGTAAAACTAAAGTTAATAAGTTAGTGTTAGTGTTAAACGTCAAAAAAGTGACATACATTGAAAAAAGTGTTTAAAAAAAGGGGCAAAAATGTAAGAAAAAGTTAAAAACATTGATAAAAAGCGTCAACAAAAGTGTTGATCTTCAATTTTGACGGGAAGACAACACAAGGGTTAAATGTCAACAGGATTACTGTATTATTGGGAGCGGTTAGAGAACACAGTTATGTAAATGCCTCAAACAGACAAAAATTATTGTTATTATTATTAAGTAGTTGGAGTTTTGGTGTAACTGCACAACAAATAGCTGTATGCATTTGCATTGAAAACATGCTGACAGTGATTTAACTGCAGCCTGAAGTAGTACTTTTAAACTTTAAATTTTTTTTAACACAGAACCATCTGAGAAGGAGTCATTGGAAACTGTTACACCGGTAGAAAATGTTGAACGCAAATGCAGAGAGGATATGGTGATTAGCTTGAATCTTTATTTAACAAATAGTCCTTGCAACAAAAGGTGTCCAAAAATACAGCAGGAAATGTAATCCAGAAAAAAAGAACAAAGATGAATAAGAACAAAGGGATAAAACAGAAAACAGGCAGAAAACTCCACAGCAGAATCCTACAACAACGACAAGGGAAGCACAAAGACTAAATACACCAGGTGACAAGCAAACAGGTGGAACAGGAAGTAAAATAAGACGAGACAAGACAGAAAACAGACTAGCAAAATAAAACAGGAAACAGAAAAACATCATCGGAACCATACACAATCAAGACAGGAAAACGGAAACATACACAATCATCACAGGAAACTATGGCTAACTTAAAAAAAATACCCGGCAGGTGATTGGATAAACCATCCGTCTATGCTATTGTTGTTTTGAACGAACAGTCGTGACACACACACACACACACACACACACACACACACACACACACACACACACACACACACACTCAAACACACTTCTGGCCTTACAAATGTAACTTATTCATGGTGCATATTGTGAATAGGACATTTGTGTTGACATTCCACTCCATTTATTAGGCATCATTAAGTGGGATTGAGGCTGTTATGTAAAAGCTTTTATTAATGTTGACACACGCTATGTGGTGAAACTAACAACAGCCCCTCCACCCTGTGTACAGTACACACACACACACACACACACACACACACACACACACACACACACACACACACACACACTCAAACACACTTCTGGCCTTACAAATGTAACTTATTCATGGTGCATATTGTGAATAGGACATTTGTGTTGACATTCCGCTCCATTTATTAGGCGATTGAGGCTGTTATGTAAAAGCTTTTATTTATGTTGACACATGCTATGTAGTGAAACTAACAACAGCCTCTCCACCCTGTGTCCCTTGGTGTCCCATATTAGTTCTGAAGAAAGCTGGCAGCTCTGTGTTGCGTGAACCGCTGTGGAAAGTTGTAGTTTTCTATTTCCCTCAGTTACTGAAAACGCTGGCACAGAAAAGACAGAAAGCCAAAAGCATAAAGGAAATTACAAGTTGGTCAGATGTCAAATACCACTTCAAAACCATTTATTACTTTAAGCAACCACCCTAAAATAGGAACAGCCTTCAGTGTACGCTGATGGAGATTGCAAAGGGAGATGTCAGTGCATGTCAGTTGCTTCATTGCTGACTTTGGCATCAGGATAAAAAAGACAGGAGGAATAATTACTGACAAGATGGCGTGCCCAAAAAAAACCATGTTGCCTGTTCATCCATGCCATAAGGACAAGGCAATGTAACGCATATGCAGCAGCAGTAGTTTGTGAATAAGATAAGCTGCATGACCTGCAGTACTATATCTCAAGCCCCTTATTAAGGCTGCAGAATAAATCTTTACTCTTACCTAATACAATTTTGACTTTAGCACCCCAAATTCCTAATGTGTTAGTCCTAATCTATATAGGTCATATTGTAGTGTTTTGCCAGGCACTATGTAATGTATCTCTATCATTATAATGCTATTAGGAATCTGTTTGTGTTCTACAATGATTCCCTGAAAAGTCTAGGCCTTTTTTTTCATCAAGTACTGTATCTAACTACTGATCTGGCCAAGGCAAGGCAGCTTTATTTGTATAGTAACATTTCAGCAACAGGGCAATTCAAAGTGCTTTACATAAAAAGATTAAAATAGTAAAAGTTACAGTGCAGTACAAGAAATTAAACATTAAAGAGCAGTTAAAAACAGTTAAACATATATAACAGATTTTAGACTGCTAGTATGGGACAGTGTATAAACCGCTGTCCCACACATGTTATCGGGGCTCAATAACCATTTTGTGAAAACCCAAACTTTGTTGACCAATAAGGTCGCTCTATACAGGCAGAACCATATGTTCATGTGACTTTGTACTCTGGTTACCCATAGTACTTCTCTTTACATTACAATATACGTAGTCGTCACTATAAGGCTTAAAATATATGTCACATCCGCGAGTAATATATTATGTAATTCTTCCCTAAAAGTCTCAGGACAACACACTTTTTTCCACTGAGCTTCATGGCTGTGGCCTGGCTTTGTGAGACCTCCATCTAAACAGCCGAGGTCCCCGGGGGCGAGCTCTGGCAACTTATTATCTAGCCATGCCATCTGTACCAAAAGACAAGAAGCATGTACAGTACGCTGCCATCCTCAGGCTGTAGCAAAAGACTCACTGCAGCTTACATATACACTACTGTATGTTTACAGAGGGTGATTAGTGGAGCATGATTGCCAAGGTACACCCCTGTGTTCCAGATGGTTGGATGCTCCTTATCATGCACACTCATCATAGGGGACTCACAAACAGACAGACAGAGAACAGCCGTGATGGGACCATTGTTAATGCTCTGCAGATTAGTTTATACTGTAGTACTTGCATTATCCCTCAATTTGCAGCAAAAGAGAGGCTGGTTTGGTAATAATGTCAGAAAATTATATATATTATCTAGAGAGTAAAAAGTCTGCCTTTAAGCTAATTTTGAACATGGTATAATGATTATGATGATCTCAGTTTTAGTGCCTATTCAGTCTTAACAAAAATGTAGTTTTGGTTTGGCCTTTTTGTTTCATTTGCCGGCTCTGCATCATTCCAGGGTATATTTTTTACAAGCATTCTATGAGGGAAAAAAATGAATTTCCCCTTATAAAGGCCGTAGTCAGATGTTGTGAGTACACTCTCCTGCCATTCTAAGTTCTCCCTGTGGTTAGATTAGCCTGTTTGTAGGAATCTAAGAAAGAAGACAGACCTGTGATGATCAGGTGAGTCATGAGAACGCAGCAAATGAACAGTGGAGTGTAAACTACAACAATCTGGCATGGCTCGCCAATCAGCCCAACTGTGGGAAAGGTTGGTTCCCCGTTCAACCTGACCTCGCGCTGTAATTGCTCTAACACATGAACACAAATGCACAGTACCGTGTGTTCACCACTCTTTCTTTTCCCTCTAGTTTCTCTTTCTTAACAACTAATTACTGCTTTACTGGAATAACCACAGAGTCCTAGTTCCCATAGTAACTGTAATGTAGAAGCTTTCACGCCATAAAAAGTATCCCTTGACACCCACTCACCTTATTTTATGAAGGCTGCTGGCTCCCACTGTACTGTGACAGAGATCGGATTTTACATGGTATTCCTGGTGTGTTCTTCACGAAATACATGGACATATTTTTACAGTAGAAAAGGCTTAAAGAGGAAAACCTGCTGGGGCTTAGATCCAGGGAGTTTCAATAAATGGGATTCAGCTGACTGAACCTTGCCATCCTTACAGTTTTTTCTCTTTTGGAAGTCGACAAAGTGCAGAAGTTCAGAACTAAATCTCCATCATTTGGGTAATTATGTTGATCAGCTTAGTTAACATCCTCAGAGAGGCCACGTCCACACACAGTGCACCTTGCCAAGTCATCTGTTGTACAACATAAGAAACAGTGTGCACGGATGATTGATGTGGATGACGCAGTGTAATTACATCAGCGACTTCTCCTGTGCATCTTCACATGGCCTCACATACTGAGAGCACAAACTCTGCTTTAATTGCACAAAGATGGGACAGAGTGGATGTGTGTTTCTTTTTGGGCCGGCTGTTGGTGGACCGTGATGTGTTTATTTACTATAAAATCATTCTGTGTTTATATCTCCGCAGTACCATGGGGCAGAAATGCTGTAATCTCTGTCCTCCATTCATTGTCTTTGATGGCATTAGCTTGCGGCGCGAGCAAAAGCTTTGCTTCACTTATTTTACATCATAGAGTAGTAGAGCCACTACTCAACACTGACCGGTTAAAATTCAATCAAAAAAGTTTAATACTACAGACCTTTTACACTGCAAGCAAACAAACTGTGGTTGTTTTAATGAAGATGTGAGTCAATAGATACATTTTGATGAACAATTGTAGTCTGCGCAATCTGTAGTGTTTTGTTGATAGGCACCCGGCACTTCCGGAGGGTTTAGCAGCGTCACCTGGTGCATGCGCACCCCTCTAGCTAGTCAATTTCCAGCCCTGTAGGGACCTTTCTTTTCAGCCAAAGCCAGTTGCAAGGTGTTTTACCCCCCAAGGTCTCCTTCTAGGCAGCGCGGCAATGGTTATGTTTAGGGTTAGCTGCCTGGAAGGCGACGCTGGGAGCTAAAAATGAGGATGAGCTGTAATTTTCTAATGTTAAACTCAGATAAAACTGAAGTTATTGCTCTGGGACCCAAGCACCTCCGTGACGCATTATCCAAAGAGATAGTTACTCTGGATGGCATCACCCTGGCCTCCAGCACCACTGTGAGGAATCTTGGAGTTATTTTTGATCAGGACATGTCCTTTAATTCTCACATAAAGTATATTTCAAGGATCGCCTTATTTCACCTACGTAATATTGCAAAAATCAGGAATTTCCTGTCTAAAAATGATGCAGAAAAACTAGTCCATGCATTTGTTACTTCTAGGCTGGATTACTGCAACTCTTTATTATCAGGCTGCTCAAAAAAGTCCATAAAGACTCTTCAGCTGATCCAGAATGCGGCAGCACGTGTTCTGACAGGAACCAAGAAAAGAGATCACATCTCTCCTGTTTTAGCTTCTCTGCATTGGCTTCCTGTAAAATCCAGAATAGAATTTAAAATCCTTCTTCTCACCTACAAAGCTCTTCATGGTCAGGCACCATCTTATCTTAAAGAGCTCATAGTACCTTACAACCCTACAAGAGCACTACGCTCCCAGAATGCAGGATTACTTGTGGTTCCTAGAGTCTCTAAAAGTAGAACGGGAGCCAGAGCGTTCAGCTATCAGGCTCCTCTCCTGTGGAACCAGGTTCCAGTTTGGGTTCGGGAGGCAGACACCATTTCCACATTTAAGAGTAGGCTTAAGACTTTCCTTTTTGATAAAGCTTATAGTTAGGGCATAGAATTGAATATTGTTAGGGAGTGAAAAGTTGCAGCGTCCACCTAACCCGGCCCACCTACCCACCTGCGTCATAGTTGTCAGATTTATCTATCATATAATCAAGATTATAATAAAACTAAAGGTAGACTCGGCATACAGCCCGATCCGGTTGGGGAGAGTTCTAGCCTGTCCAGGCCCCTCTCTTTACCCTGTCTCTCTTGGTTATGCTTTGATAAAGCTTATAGTTAGGGCATAGAATTGAATATTGTTAGGGAGTGAGGAGTCGCAGCGTCCGCCTATCCCGGCCCACCTGCTACTCGTCATAGTTGTCAGATTTATCTGTCATATAATAAAACTAAAGGGAGACTTGGCATACAGCCCGATCCGGTTGGGGAGAGTTCTAGCCTGTCCAGGCTCCTCTCTTTACCCTGTCTCTCTTGGTTATGCTGTAGTAGTTTTAGACAGCTGGGGGACTTCCTTCGACACACTGAGCTCCTCTCTCATATCTTTCTATTTTGTGTGCATCTATGTCCCAGAAATGCTTGTTACTAACTTAGCTCTGGGGAGTCATTCCCCGGAGTCCTTTTGTTCTTTTTCTCCCAGCATGTTTCCTCGGATCAGGGAGGCTCCAAAATCATGGTTGCCGCTGTCGCCATGGTCCCGCTACACGTTCCCTTCCCTGCCACGATCTGCGGTGCCCAGCTACGTCCTGCTGTGCCTTGTAATGCTGCACAGTGCCTTGCTATGCCATGAACTACTACAAAGAACTACTACAAACTACTATTATTTTAATTTATTTTTTAGGGACTGTTATTGCCACTCTTCATTCTATCCCCAACCGGTCGTCAGACACCGCCTACCCAGAGCCTGGGTCTGTCCGAGGTTTCTTCCCAAAGGGGAGTTTTTCCTCGCCACTGTCGCACTGTTGCTTGCTCTGGAGGAAACTACTAGAACTGTTGGGTCCTTGTAAAGTGTCTTGAGATAACTCTTGTTATGAATTGATACTATAAATAAAATTGAATTGAATTAAAAACACCATTGAGCTAGTTCTTCTCGTAGCAGCCTCTAACTGACGGCTTGTCAGAAGGCCTTTCCTCAGACTCCCATCCCTTTCACCAGCCTAGCTGTTGATGTGGCTGCAACCAACCTCTACTGAGAGCACTTGGGTTCTCCAGCCCGCTGTACTGCCTCGACTGCTATGTCCATTACTTCAGCCTTTTGCTTTTGAACGCTTTACTAACCAGCCTTCCATGGCACAGTTAGTTCCATGATGTACAGGGGCTTCTGTTAGGTAACTTACACAGCTTGAATACAGCGTTAGGATACAGAGTGCACCGTAAATAATTAAAAAACGTAACACTGATTCGTTTCCTGTAAATCCGGCATTTGTAAAAAATTTCAATCCGCAAGGCAATTGCGGACTCCACCACTAACTATTGTAAAAATGTACTGTATATGTTTCTAATGGCTGGTGATGACAAATGGCCATACATATATAATTAAAATCTTAAAAGGGCTGTACTTTCAATACTGAAAAAAACAGCGGGCTGAGAATGCCTCCACACGGCTCTCACAAACCATTTCCCAATAATGTACCTGAAATACCTAAATTTTTTCACAGCTACATGCACTAACATGCATGTGCGTGTGGTACGGCGATCAAGACAATGAACAGAGAAGTTCGAATGACAACACGCACAGAGGGAGTGTGACTTCATTCTCTGCTCAGTACACCATTACTTCACTATACATAGCAAATGTTTGTTCACTGCTATATTAAATTATAAAGGTTGAGTACAGGCCCTGCATTACAACATCATAACACCATCTGTTTTATGCTATACATTTCAAAAAGCTAATACATTGTGAATGTAGTTGAAGCTTTACAAACTGCCATTTATCATTCATTGCCAGCAAATTGCTTTTGGTGATCACAGCAGGAGGGCTGGGAACTGGCTCAATGTCTATGTCGCTGTAGATTCTTGCACTTTATTCACATAGCTATTGTTGTGAAATAGACATATTGAGCTGGCTTTCCCCCTGTCTAATCTCACTCACAGCCAGTCAATTTCACTCTGTTGTGTTCCGGTGTGCCAATAACCCATGAAACAGATGCTGCTGTGAAGTCCCCGCAGTAATAAGCAGAACAAAAAGCAATGCCTGCTCTGTGACCCTGACAGAAGGTCAGAAAATTGCAAAATAAGCATTCACCGAGGTCTGAACTTACTGCAGAGTGGCATCTTACCACTCCATCGCCTGCAGGGGATTACTGTTAAATAAACTCTGCTCTCACAGCGCATCACACTTGCAGGTGTTTAACATTGGCTTATGGCTTCTTCTCTCGAGGGAAAAGCCTGTTGTCCCTAATCAAACCCCCAAATACTCATTTAATTCAGCCTGGAATTGATTTTGCACGTTACTTTTAATTAAACAGTTCAGGTTTTCAAACAGTAAAAAGGAAAAAAGTTAATTTCATGTGACTTTAATGGGATGCAAACTCCGGTCTCCTACATAAAAAATGGATGTTGCTTCACACCCATCCATCATCCTTACCTTCACACTCTACTTTACTACATGGGTAAATTTCTTAACCCTAACCCTAAATACGTATATAAACATGCCCACTAAAAATGAACTGCTTTCATTCTTGGACTGCCACCAGTATCACATTGAATATAAAATTCAGTCTGTCCAGTTAAGTTGGCATCCTGATGCAGGATCAGAGCAGGCAGCCGCTGCAGCAGAACCATTTTTTACTTAATAATGCGGCTGGTGAAGAATTTATCAGCAGTTTGCCTCATTGTGATTCAAGTCCTTGACCTCAAACCTTACTGCTGCAAAATTTAAGATTGTAGTTAAGCGTTGAGACTGGTGTCGTAATTTAAGAAGAATGTCTTCAAGAGGTATTGGGAAAACTGTCCTTTACCCTACTTACTGATTTACTGTTGATCTGTCCGTACTGTATGTCAGCATACACTGCCTGTCTTAAAAACCGATTTGGTGGATGTCAATTACACATGTTTTGAAGCCCAAAGGCATATAAAGGGCGACAATTTTCACTTACCTCAGGGTTCATTTGTGACAAAATATGAATGATGTGTATTACTGTAATAGCTTTTAAAGTAGCTTCCCACAGGGGGAGTGTCAACTGCAAGCATATAAAGCCTCGTTGTTCACTAACTGCTGGATGTTAAAACCAGTTAAATACAGCATGAAATCTAATATGAGCAAAGCTATTTAGGATATTATATGAGCTGCCATGGTAAAGTCCCTGTTGAGATTTTGAGCCATAAAACCAAAGCCCTTTTCCACCCTGCAATCAACAGTTAGTGTGAAGGTTTAACTACTGAGGGAAAGCCTTGGGCCTTTGGTCCCAGGACACTCCCAGAGTGGAGGGCGCTTTGACATATGGACACGGAGGAAGCCAAGCATTTGCAGGAAAAAAAAGAGATTTTTGATTTTATGAATTGACGTTTTATAGTTCTCTATGTGGGCAGCTAGTTGAGAAAGTCATGTATCTGGTATTATATGTTCCAGAGTTCATTTCACAGACACTGGCACTGCTGGGATGCTCATTACCCCACACTGTGTTGGAGACCTAAATGTGTCCTGAGCCCAGCTGCGATTCTGTGTCCATCTCCTATTGGTCACGGCAGGAAATCGTCAGCCTGAAGGAGCTGATGGACTACTGACCCATTGATTTGCACGCCACCCCGTAGTGACAAGTTTGGGCTGACGGCTCTTTTCTTGTTCGGCTCAGCTGTGTGAGGTGCATGATATTGAGCTGCAAGTAGAGATGCGCTGTTTGAAGGGCATTGGCTCAGACAGCTGAGGTGGAACAGTAGCACAAGGATTAGTGAATGATTAATAAGAAGGTTTCACTGTGTCACACTGTCATATCAAAAAAATTGTTAATTGGAAACAGTGTGGTGTTTATTGAAGTCCATGGTAATGCCATCTAACACTTAGAGGTGAACTTTGCCAATTTTACAACTGCATAAGTTAAAAAGTTGCATTTCTGGCTATAGAGGGAGCTGCGCAAAGTCTGATGAACTGCATGTGATGTGACGTGAGTTACCGTCGGTTAGGGCTGAAGACTACGGGGGGTCTGGGGGGGTTGCAGACCTCTGTAGTTAGCTAAATAAGCATGTACTAGCATACCACTCAAATCTTTTACAGAGTTGTTGGCAGGCAAGTTGAATTGTTGGTAATGTAGGCACTAGGTTTTGGCAAGGAAGGAGAATGTGTGGAATTAAAGAAGTGATATCTCTGATTGTTCACTTTACTGCTCTCTATACTGAAATCAGTATTGGGATCCAGTACAGAGAATCAGTATATGGTTCAGTTATCCAGTCACTAGTAAAGTGTTCCTCAGGCACACACAGAATTATTGTACCACATAACCTTCTAATGCAGGTGAGTAAAGTCTGATTGAGGACTCAAAAGTCTGGGTTTAGTTTGTTCGAGATGGGAGGAACATCTTACACCTGTGCCAGCCACCGGTCCGCACAGAGGGCTTGGCAGCTACATCAACAAACACACCCTGATTGGAGTTTAAATGAATGAGCTACACCTAATTGGGTCTGATTAAGCCCATTAAAGTGTTTTTTGTGGAATTAGTCACTGAGTGGCCTTCGTCAGCTGAAGATTAACTGTGGTCTGGAAGTCCCAAACATATCAGTGATGAGCAGTAAGAGACAGGATGAAGACAAAGGGCTGATGTGGAAAGGTATTGTATGACAAAACACATAACTGTAAGACACAGTTTCTAGGAATTTGTACGGATGCAGATTTTTGCTGTAATCTCTATATCTTTCATTTATTTTTTGTTATTTATATACAGTACAATCAGAAATATGTTGGCCTTTGTGCACCTGTATATGAAGTGTAAAGCAACACACAGGGCAATTTCCTTCAAAAGTACAGGACCAACAGACTCACTTTATCCCTCATGCCATCAGACTCTACGACTCCTCACTCGGGGGTGGAGGAAATAACGAGGACTGTACAGAACAGGAAAGAAGGAAAGGAGTGCTCGCCACTCTTTCACTGTGCAATTAAGTAGTTAATTAATCTACTTACATACATACCTGGACAGTCTAACTGCTCTTAACTGTTAATTTATAATTTATGCTAATGGTGTTTTTATGGCTAAAAGTTTATTGTTTTTGTTATTTTATACAGTTTTTTTCTATACTGTATTTTTTATACCTGTGTTTTGTATTTCAATTTCCTTGCGGGAGTCATCCCAAAGGGCCAGTTGTTCAAAGGTAAGCTGATCGGAAATCTTGACAATGGGTTGAGATCACGGAATCCAATCCTAGTTTTAATCTGGATCAAACCTTCAGTTTGTGTTGTTATTAGAACAATTAAAAATCAAATATGCCAAATTTGGAGATTCATGGTTTTTACTGGACAGAAAGGAAAAATCGGAAAAAGTAACTAGAAACTTAAGCTGTCAGACAAATGCAGAGGAGTAAAGACTACAAGATTTGCCTCTGAGATGTAGTGTAGTAGAAAGATGCAGAAAATGGAAGTATTCAAGTTGAAGTACATTTAGTACATTTACATAGTCACATTCACACTTTTTAACACTGACATTTAATGGCTATGATGTAACTCAAAGTGCAGAGAATGACAATAAGAACTTTGGGGGGGGCTGTCTCAGCTGAGGCCACACAAACTAATTCTGCATGCAGGCGTGCTACAACAAGATGTTTTGGAGAAAAGTGTTTTCTAAACTCTCTAAATTGGCAGCTGTTGATTATAAAATCTGTCACTCGTCATCTCATCATGATGATACAATCCATAATGGAAATAATATCTTACAACTGCTGTCCCACCTGTCCAACACCTTATATTTAACACAATATGGTGCAGCTTCATATCTGCAAAAAAAATTTCTCATAATGTGATGAATAACCTATGCCATTTCTAACATGATGCCTGAAGAGAGATCATTAGGTGAGCAGAGTAGAAGACAAGTCAGTCTGAATCTATTTTTCCCCCAGCATGCTGCGCTGTGTGCGTTCATCTTTGTCCTTGATGAGAGAGAAATGCACAACAGGCTTGACTGATTATCATTGGCATGCAGGTACCTTAGTTAGTGCAAGTCTGGCTCTCCTCCACGTGCTTCCCATGCTGTCTGTTAAGTCGTTAGCCCAGCATGCTCCACCTGGACTAGTCTCCCATATATAGTACTGCTGCTGGGAGTAGAGGCCAAATTACGTCATATTACGGACCCTGCTGTGATGCAAATTATATTTAGCGTTCGCTAAATCAAGATGTACAGTTTGGGAAGTTGTTGAATTATTTTGACAGCCATGAGACACATTGCCATGTGACCCCTCATAGAGCATCTCCCATCACTCCCTACTGGAGAATGCATGATGTGGAACTATGGGTATTTTCATTCCTGACTCACAAGGATTCCTGACCAAACCCTGGCTGGGAATGTTTGTAAGCTGCAGTGATTCCCAATTCATAGCATGACAGCACATTAATTTCCATGCTAGTGGGAAAAAAGCAGTCATATAATGAATAAAATGTGTTAGAATAAATATATATGTACAGTAATATAGCACTCTGTGTGTGTTAGCTTAAAGAACATGCAGTAACTGGGGCAAAATGATGCTTTAAAAATACTTTTGACACTTATTTACTTCCTTGCTGAATATTACATGACACAAGCAATCCTTCTCTTAATGTACATGTACATCTGTCTGTTAAATATGATGCTTTAACCATCAGATGATTAGCTTAGCTTAGCACAAAGTCTGAAAACGGGGAAACCACAAAGGCTGTATCTTCCTATTTAATGGGCATGTAGGCCTACGTATTGAACGTCTCATCTAACTCTTTACTAGAAAGTGAAGTGTAAAATGTAGAACGTTTGCCTTAAGATTGTAGTATGACTGTACTTAAACGCCACTGATGGGAAATACTGGCATGGAGAAGATCTTTTAAGTGTCATTACGTACAGTTTAAACACATCAGGCCTGCTTTCGGCTCCAACGATCCCATCCATCAGGGGACCAGCATGTGCAGTTTAATTATTATGTCTTTTAAATTTGACACAGACAGTCATGATGAGTGATGAGTTCAATTTTCCCCACCCATTCAGGCTTTCTCTTTGTGTTAGAAAACTAACACAAGATGATTATATTTTGAAGAGAACCAGGAGGTTGCTGGTATGAGAAGACCTTTCTCTTCCTGTTTCTGTTCTGCTTTTGATTATAACATGGGATTACAACCACCATTATAACAGGGACTACAATAGCTCCAACAGACACATGGAGATGCATGCAAACATTCAGTTTAGTACATAGATGAGAGGATTTTAATGCTGGGAAATAAAAGAATGCACATGGGAATTAACAAATTTGCTGTATGCCATTCTCCTGCTACACTTTTTACTGTTTTGTGGCAAATAATATTTCATAATTCTCCATGTTTTGCTTTCTCCTGTACTTAACTACTACTTAACTATAAATGAACTTGAACCGAGTGTGTTCAGGTGTGTTCCCTTCCCCTGGCTGGAGCATGTTCCCAATGGGACACATGTTTTGGTGTGTTTGAATAGCCATGTCTGGGGATATCATGAAGTATTGTTCCAATAAAACAAGTAAATGGTATTTCTATTTTTACACATCTGAACTTGAAAACGGTCAAATTTAACACAATATAAGGGTTAATTAACCGCAACAAATTAAATGCGACTATAGTCCAGTGTGACTTTTATATGTTTTAAAATACAGTATTTAATCATTCCAATATGCATCTTGCACACTACATTTGCACTTTTATGTGTCTATACTGCCAATAAACTGATTCTTATTCTTGTATATATATATATATATTTTTAATTTTATATTGTATATTAATGTTTTAAATCCCATCAAGTTTGCCTGTTCATTAATTCCTGCTAATATATTGTATAATAATTAATTCCTGCTTATACACAGACAGTTTAAAGTAATAATAAAATTGGTATGTTTGTTGAAGTTGTTTTAAGGTCAGAATCTAAAAAACGTCAGAGGAACGTTCTCTAAAGGTTTCAACGTTAGGGGAACATTGGGGGAACATTAGGGGAACGGTCTCTAAAGGTTGGAACGTTAAGGGAATGTTAGGGGAACGTTCTGAGAACGTTTGATGTACCCAAAAACTAACGTTCACACAACGTTACACCAACTTTCTTATGCAACCAAAACACAACCAAAACCTAACCTAACCTAACCTTCTGGGAACCAAAAACTGTTAGCTGGGAAACTGTTAATTGCACACATGGCAGAATGGATTTGATGTTCATCATCTCTCTCTCTCTCTCTCTCTCTCTCTCTCTCTCTCTCTCTCTCTCTCTCTCTCTCTCTCTCTCTCTCTCTCTCTCGTTTTGTTTTGGGATTATTTCCAACAACCTAACATTGACAGCTTGTAAAAAAAGATGCATTGTAATTCACAATGTTTATTCACGGAAATGACATATTGCCCATACTATTTACATCACCTTGGTCTCTGTGGTCAGCTGTCAAAACGTAGTTTTTCACAGCTGCCAAATTAATACAATATAGTACAACATACAATATACCCCTGAGACTAAATCAATCACCCTGGCTTCACTTTTTATGGGCTCCCACTGTAGCCTACTTCTCATTTAAAGCTCCAGAGCTGCGACACGCCTGCAGGCGTCAGTAACAGCCCCTTCTTCTTCTTCTTCCTCGAACTTCATTTCCTCAACAAACCCAAAAACTCCGTTCCCAACTCATCAAGCAGAGACACATAGCGGGTACCAAAGGTGGTCAGGAAGAGAGGCGCTATCCCAGATTTTTGTCTTGGCAGGACAGAAGCTGAATGAATATTTACCAAAACAGCGACTGGGAAGTTTGGACTGAAGTCGCGTGGCAGTGATTTCATGCTACGTTCACTGTCGACAGATTGCAGCCACTCAACAATAACTTGACAACAGGTAAGAGACTGTTTATTAAAGTGTTATGTCCCATTTTAAGCGTAACGTGATGTAGTCCACTGTGGTGTCCAACTTTACTGTAGGATGTGTCCAACGATGACTTAGTGAGCTGTTTACTGTCCCAGCTACAAAATAACATATGATTGAAACATTAAACAACCATAATATTATGTCCTTATAATGTGTGCGTTTGTAGCAACCTTTTATATATTATTTTTGTATTAGCCTATGTTATGTTATTTTGTGGGAATCTTCCTACAATATTATCCTATAATATCCTATAATGTCTGTAGATCTGCCTTTTGAGTGTTTAGTGGTGTTATAACACTTATGATCCTCCTGTCAGGAATATAATAATCCCATTACAGTTATTTTATGAGTCTAGGCTACCTATTTTTGGCAGGGAATCATGAGTTTATGCCGAAAAGCTTTGAAGAGTGACAAAACTTAGACATAAGTTTACTTCAGTCCGTCATTATGTATTGTGTTTTATGACAGCAAAAAAGTTACTTTTCATAGACATATATGTAGGCCTATGTAGGATATATTTGTGGTATGAATGACACATTCTGCATTCTGAGCTGACACATTTTTGGTATGAGTTTTTATTATACATTGATTGGCGTAAGCCTACAGGAATGTCAAGAATCAAAGCCTAAATTCTGAGTCCTTTCCAAGGCAACAGCTGAATGAGATGCTGCTCCGATCCACGCGAGCAACATGCTTCCTTCAACAACAGGCTCATCGCTGGAGTTCCTCTGGACACTTCTTTTCAGCCGCTGTGTGTTTGAGCACAGACGCTCGGTTGTGTTTGCTTATTATGACCTATGGTTATTATCACCTAAGGTGGCTGGAAACGTGAATCTAAACCTGACCCCCATGAGGAGGAGAAGCCTTTTCCATCTACATGTCTCGGTGCTGCCGGTGATTTTTAGTCCTGACTTGGGCTCTCTGTCTGAGAGTGAACATCCTTTCATCGTCACCATTCATTTGACGGATCTACCAGATGTGGAGAAAGCTCTGCATGCTTTGATGCACCTTTTGACACTTTTTTTGCCACTGTTGTTGACCACTATGGGCTGTGATTCTTTACTTATTTAATGATTATTGGAGTCAGGGGTTAAAAGTTCAGGTTGTCTTATTTATCACATGCTCACTCCTTTTTTTAGAGTAAGTGTTGAATTCACTGGGACACATTATGTTGGAAGAAATATAACTCTGAGAGCCAACACGAAGTCAACTGGGGCTGTATCAAAACAGCAGCTCTTTTTTACCATGGGGGTATGCTGTGGATCATGTCTATTCTGGTGTAAAGGGGGGGGGGGGAAGGTCTTCCACTATCCGTCTGACCCCACATTCCTGCTTCTCTCATGGCATGGAGTCAATAACCCCCCCAGACCCACGTATGACCCACTGTTGCATAGAAATATGTACATTTTCTACTGAATTTCACTTGTGGTACATTCTTTTCACCAACGTTTGTAGGGTGAATGTTCTATTTCTTCATTTAGATACTGAGACCAACATACAGTCAGTGACATCAAGGGTTGCTAACTTTCTCTCTGACTATTTGGGATCAGTGACAATCATAACCTTTTGTCAGGTTCTGCCCTGGTGCCCACTGGGTGATTCTCTGCCATGGTAAACAAAAGCACTAATGTGAGCCTCGGCCTGTGTTTTCTTCCTCGGCGTTCTCTGCCACCACAGAGCTCTGCTCTCTGTTCTGTCCCTTCATGAAGGTTCCCATTCTGTGGGATGAGAGGGGGCCGGCCCGTCCGTGCTCGGCAGATCTCATTCCACCAGGCCTCACAGTGGATGGGTTGTGCTGCTATATCAACATTTATTTCTCTCAATCCCCCCCCTCCTTTTCTGCCAGTTTAAACACTTCTTCCCTTTGGGCCAATCATCAACAGGAAGAGCAAGGCCGTGTGCATCACTGTCTTTGTCTGTGTGAGATGTCGCTGGTTCAGCGTGTGCCATGACTCACTCTGACTTTACATATTGTGCCCAAGCCCTGCTATAGTCCTTATTTAGTTTATTGGCTTTATGGGTGTGTCTACCCATTTTTATATGTGCCCTATACTCAAGTTGTGCATTCATGAGATGTAGATCGGATATCTAACTCTCAGCCATGTATATACACTGCAAGCAGCACATTCTGTGCCTATATTTTGACCTCGCTATGTGAATGGCAGGCGGTTGTTTACAGTCAAGTCTATTTTGTGAAGCATGCCCTCCTGCTTAGATTGAATGTGTCACGGTGTCCCATAAACTCGGTGTGTGCATGTTAGAGTACATGCCATCCATACATGTCATCTTTGCAGTGAATTAAAAGGGGGACTGCTGCTGTTGGCTCGCTGTTCACGCTATATCATGCAGTTTTGTTTCAGCTCTGAGCAGGATTTGTAATGTCAGACTTGTTGACTTTAGCAGACAGGGCTTCCTCTCCTGGCGGCCTGTGTAGCTATAGCCTGTGTCGGTCGCCTTTGTCTGTGTTGGCAAGCTGATGATGTGTAGGACTTTTTCTAAAATCTGATCTCAAAGCCAAGAACCAGCAATGGCGGAGACACAAAGAGCATCACATGGCAAATGTTTCTAAGATGATGTACTTAGAGTAACGTGTTGATAATGTGTTCAAATCTGGTGTCATAAATTGTAGTTTCATGATAAGAAATGGTCAAACATAGCAACAGATAATGATTTAAATCACTTTTAACTACAATAGATAACTTAACCCTCCTGTTATGTTAAAACCGAGGGCCACACATTCCTCCTCTTATTCACGCAGATGTAGGGCCCTATGAAGTCCGTTTTTTTGTTTTAGTTTTTCAAATTCTGTTTTATTTTTCAAATTCCATTTTTTCAGATTTATTTTTAGCCCTTTTGGATTTTTCGGATTTGCTTTTCTTTTCACTTCATGTTAAAATGTAATATAGGCCCTAGGCCTATATGCTGTATTAGCCTACCTAAATAAAAGCTAATTGGATGCGTTGACATTTTTTTTTCCCCACGCAACAAACTCAATGTGAACATGAGTATGTTACTAGTCAACATGTTTAACAATGCCCTTTGGCCACGGTTTAGGTAGTAACCTTTCTACACTTGTTGTTTTAACCCTTGTGTTGTCTTCCTAATGACCATACAACTTTCAGTTTTTCTGGGTAAAGAAAATCAAAGTTTTTGGCCATCTTTTTCATTGTGTGTCAATTTTTTCCACATTTTTTTGTCTCAATTTCTGATGTTTTTTTCGATTGTCACTTTTTTTTTGAAAGTTTTATATTTATATTTTTTTTGCTGCGCATTATTTGACATTTGGTTGATTTTTCCCTCAAGCCTTGAAGCTTTTTCCGACATCTTTATCATCAACATTCTTTTATCAATTTTTTTTTTTCAAATGCTATGTAAATGAATTAAACACCCAAACTCAATTAACAGGACTGAAACAATTCAAGCACTAAGACAATAAATACGTTACCAGCTAGTGGAGACTGTAATAAGCCCTACTTCAACAAACAGTGGTGTGTTCCTATTAAACTGAGAAATGAGAAGGAAGTAAAAAAGAAATAGTTTATTTAATATGTCAACAAAATATATGCAAATTCTGTGTATGAAAGAATTCTGTTTTCATGGGTAGATTCCGTGATTCCATCCGGGTTTTCACGTAAATCATAGGGCGTTACTAATGTTGAGCAGTGGTGGAGCTCAAACTGCAACCCCAGCTTAGATTATTTTTGATTTTTCAGGACTGGATGGTTTTCAAATGAGAAAGCGGGCACCTGGTTGTAGTTATCGACGTTTTTGTCTTGTTGAATCACATAAATTCCTGTGGAGATGGTCCATACCCATGAATCAGTTTCAGTCTAAAAAAGTGTTGTAAGTCATTTTGTGAGCTGAGGGCCGTGGCATGGTTTCCTTTTGAAGGGAATTGGTCACATTACCCACGCCATACAGTATATATTAAGTTTGATGGGCCGGTGTTGATTTTATTTGTCATCGTTTGCTTCAAATTTGGAAGGGATTTCTGTTTCATTTGACTGTCTGTATGCTCTATTTAACTCCTATACCCTGTTATGGTTGTAGCTGGTCCAGCAATGGGTGGATCACATTATCCTGCTCCAGACCATTTTCACCATTATGTATTTGAGGTGACTCCAGTGACTATAAACACGACCATGGTCATGGATACCGAGTTATACTGTACATGTGATGTCTCAGCTGTCAGCATCCTAACTATATAACTGCAGTGTATAAGACATGACCGTTCATTCAGTGCAAGTGATGTCATGTTCTGGGAAAAGGGACAGAGCATTCAACCATACAAATTTGTTTTGCCATCTAGAATATATTACATTAAGTAACACTCAGACACTTAAACTTTTGGAATGAGTCATCACAGCCATGCTCAGTTTCATACTAGTGCCTAAAATGTAGTGTCTGAAGATCCTCCAGCCTAGTAAGTAATGAGTTCTATAGCCTGTCACTTCTAACCTGTGGAACCCTCAACTGTCTAATAGAAGGCATTAAGATGATAATCCGAACAATATACTTTACAATCTAATGTAACAAAATGAATCATCAACAACAACAACAACAAGGTTCAAATCCCGCAAGCACCTGAGTACAGAATAGAGCTGGGCAAGATATCATATATAATGTATACAATACATATCGATATTGTGATATAGAGGCTAGATATTGTTTTACATTTTGGATATTGTAATATCGTAATATGGCATAAATGTGGTCTTTTCCTGGTTTTGAAGGCTGCATTACGGTAAAGTGATGTCATTTTCTAAACTTACCAGACCGTTGTAGCTGTTCTATTATTTGCCTTGACCCACTTAGTCATTATATTGACATTACTGATGATCCTTTATTTAAAATCTCATTGTGTAAATATTTGGTGAAAGCACCAATAGTCAACACTACAAAAATCTGACCCGAGGAAAACACAGGGGTTAACACTCTATGGGTGTGACAGAGGCTGGCTTTATATTATAGCCATTCAAAAGGCAATGCTCATGCTCTCCTTTATGTAACAGACTGGTTTGTAATGGCAATTCAAGACAGGCTTCTCATAATAGGAACCCCCTTTTTATGTCGCATTGATGCTTGTGTAGATGGTCAGCATGTCTTGTGTGTGTAACAATGCACATTGACAATACGCAGCTACACATTCAGCGGCACCTTATCATGTTGGAAAAAAGTACTGTTAGGGCTCTTTCTGTTGCAGCACAAAAAGTGCAATACAATATCTCGAGGATCTTTCTCAGGGTTGTGGAAACTGCTACGTGAGCTGTCGGAACTCTGCTTCTGCATTCTAAGATTAGAAGTGTGGCTGTTTTGCATTATGCTGTATGGGGCACAACATCCCAGACATTTGTGTAAATAGTTTTCTGTCCTTTGTTTTTAGATGTTTGTCTGTGTGAAAAAAAAAGCTACTCGCTGTCAATTTCAAAGGTAAAGTAACAACAGGCATCCAAGCGTGCACACGCCAATGTGACGTCAAAATGACGTAGATCTCGCTGGTGCGCCAGGATTTTGAGTGCGCGTCCAGAACTCTATTTTTTTGGGGCGCGACAAAGCAGAAACATAAAGCCTGAACAAGCTCAAGGGTAACCGGATGCCAGGACTCTGTGTAAATACAAGTCTCTCTTGTAAACTTACTGGGTTAAGATGATTTCCTTTATGGTGAATGAATGGCTTGATCCAACCAAGTAGGTCATCGAATCAAATCATAGCATTGACGCCAATGCTGCTGCCAGTTCCTCCGTTATTTACCTTTTTCTTCTTCTCGGTAGCCTTTGCTAATTTGACGTTATATTTGCGCACTCCAGCTTGGCTGCGTCTATGGTATAACGACCTTAAAGGCTGCAGATGAAAGACCTACCTGCACGGCCACCCATCAAAAGCCAATGACATTTCACCAAACCAGTAATCCTTGACACCAAAACGACTGCCATACCTTTCTCTGTACCTCGCCTCTCACATCCTGTCACTTTCAGGGTTTATAACCAAAATGCTATCCTGGTTGTTATGAAGTGTTAAACACATTTTGATTCCACTTGAAAAAAGCAGGCTCAGTTGCAACAGCCTTTCTGAGGGAAAACAAAGAGAGAGATAAGAAAAAAATCAATAGCACATTTTCTATTCCAACAACTTTGGTTAACACATTGGGGGCAGCCCGTCCTGGCCTGTCTGCTCTCTAAGTGCTTGTTGGTACAATAATATTATCCTGAAAGAATAATTTGTTTCCAGCTTTTAATATGTGTGTGTGTGTGCGTATATATATTATATATATATATGGTCTAAATTCAAGTTTGTGGTGAAAACATTTGTCATTATCTATATATAAACCTACCAACACACTGAACACTAAGGAAAACATTCTGCGCTGCCAAATGTTCTGTTTTAATGATACATTTAAAGATCCCAGATGGACATAAAATATATTTGATGTCGTCATTTCAGAGCATCTGGAGCCTCACATCACTGAGGGCTGCCTTTTTCGCTGGGCCACTCTATGCCATCAGTGGTATATAGGCTATATCATACATGCGTCTGCACCTTTTTGCCAGTTGACTGCCTCTAACAAGATGGGTGTAATGGTGGAATCATTCACTCACCGAGGCTCTTCAGATCTGATCTTGATTAGGCTTTGACTTTTTACTCTTCCTCTTAGCATGCTTTTAGCCATGCTAGCGGCATGGTTTTAGGCATGGCAGTGTTGTCCTGTCTGATATTCATTGTCCCCAGAGGATGAATCCTACCATCTCTGATGGTCCCCTGACTTTTCCTCTAGTGCCTCAAGCAGGTTGACAATTATTGGATGTATTATGGTACAATTTAGTAGAGATATCCATATTGCCAATGAGAAAAATTCTAATTCAATTTTGTGTATAGTATCAATTCATAAGAGTTATTTCAAGCCTCTTTGCAGATAGAGTAGGTCTAGACCATACTCTATAATTTACAAAGCCCCAACAATTCTAGTAATTCACCCAAGAGCAAGCATTGCGACAGTGGTGAGGAAAAACTCTCATTTAGGAAGAAACTCCAGGCAGACCCAGGCTCTTGGTAAGTGGTGTCTGATGGGGCCGGTTGGAGGTGTAATGAATAGTGGCAATAACAGTCACAGTAAAAGATAATGGAACAGAGACTAGAAATAGTATAGCAGGGCACTGCACGGCATTACAAAGCACAGCAGGACGTAGGAGGGCACCGCAGAGCGTGGTAGGATGTAACAGGGCATTGCAGGATGTTATGACTATAGTTAGGTAGTTAGGACTCAGTTTGTATTCAAAGGGGTCCATGTAAGAAGAACAGACTGTTTTTCTTTGTATCTACTTGTATAGTATGAGACACAAAAAGTGTAAGCATGAGACCAACAAGCAGTGAAAGTGAAAGATTTTATGAATTCCGGTTCTTCACCCAGCCTCTAACCTCAAAATCAGGAGACACAGTTTGACAGTATGACATCCCGACGAGAATGTTACAGTCTAACCTTTTTAATGTAAAAAAGGGGGCTTGGTGTGGATGTTTCATAGGTGGGAAAGTTTCATTTTGTTAATTTGACAGGTTTTGACATTTTCTGATAAAAAAGGTAATGAATACATTTCCCCAAGATTAGAATCAGTTTATATTCATATGTGTCCTGTTATTTCCAGACACTTACAATGGTTTTCCAATTTCCTGCTGTGATGTTTTTATTTACTCAAAAGCTAAGCAAACTCATGTTTATATAAGAAGATTGGAGAACTGTTGCTGTGTTCCACTAACTGTATAATAGGCCAAACACCCAGTTTAGGGATTTTATTTGTCTTGGCCTTCACATGCTTAGGAAAAGAATGAGTAAAAATACAATAATTCAATCGTGCAGCATAATTTGTGTATCTCCTGATTTTAAATTTGATTAATCTGTAAATTTTCTGGTATGTTGATGTTGGATCCATTAAATGCACTTGAACCTGTTTGAACCTAGTGAGAGAAACAACCCATTGAAAAGGAGCATATTGAAAAGTAGATATTTTGAACCTCCAACAAGTTGTACCATCTTTATATACATTACGATTAAGAAGACTACATCCTCCAGCTACCACTTGGCTGAATAAACCCATTGCCCACAAAAACTCTATTTGTTTTCCTAGATTAACTTTTTGTATGAACTCGGATTACCCAGACATACAGTAAGTCCCCAAGGCATTAACACCTACTAAACACCTGCAATATCCTCAGTGGTTTCATGCCTAACTAATAGAATCTGAGAAGCTGTAATAGTAGCATGTTTTCTGTATATATTGCAGCTGTTTCAATTGTTTACAGGCTGTTTTGTTATCTGAGTGTTCAACATGAAGAAGTGGATGTCTCACTTTCTTTTATTTGTAGGAATGCATTCAAAGAACTTCGAGAAGTAGCGATGCCCTTTGATTGAGAGCATTGAACCAGTGCATGGTGTTGGATAACTGGCACTTTCTCCCCATTGTTGTTCCAAAATGAGTTTCTTCAGCCAAGCATGCAGGGATGCCACGGAAACGGCAAATTGCATTTTTAATGCTCAAGCTAGTGTGTTGTTGTGTTGAGGGGAACGGAAATGAATATAGTTGGGCTTAAAATAGTAAACCTTTTTAAATCGCCCGGAGCTTTTTTTCCTTTTTTGCCAAGGCCATTGTCAGTTACCCAGGATGGTTATAAATGGTTGGCTCGCTAAATTAATGTAACTCTCTTATTGAAACAATAACATTTTAGTGCATGTTGTTGAAATCTGCACTGAGCAACTTTGCACACTGATGGCTGCAAATGGCAGTTACTGCCACTGTTGAGAAACGTGACCCTGAAAAGTGGAAAAAAATGTTACGTAATTTAATTAAAACTGCACATGCACACTTGTGGTTACTAATGTTACTGTCTGTGATTCAAAATATCTAATGATAATGATTCTTTCTTGACTGCGGTTTAAAAGAGATTTTTACTTTTTTAATGAATAGGGTAGTGACTTTGAGTTAAATGATCAGTGCATACGGTGTGCACTCACAGACAATGTATGTGGTAGTGCGGTTGTCTGCCAATCGGAAGGTTGGTGGTTCAGTCCCTATCCCTCCCCTGTCCCCATGTCGAAGTGTCCTTGCCCGAGTTGCTCCCGATCCTGTGTCATCGGAGTGTAAATGTGTGTGAATGAGCAGGCGGCACCTTGGGTTAGGGGTTATGGCATCCTCGGCCATGAATGTGTGTGAATGGTCGATGGTTCCTGTTCTATGTAAAATGGCTTTGAGACTAGAAACAGTCCATTACATTTACCTGGCTGGACTGTGATTCACTTTTGCTTTATTTGAACAAAGCTTTATGCTGGAGAAATTATTTTTTCCTAACTAAGAGGCATCTTCTGTGTATGTCTAAGACTAATTTTTAATATTTTTTTATGTTTACATCCATTTTATTTATTGTTTTGCTTGTGTTTGGTTTTTATTCCAATGCATTTTTAGTCAACAGAGACTGAGAATCCACAACAATATGATCTTTTATCGCAATAATTTCTGTGACAATTTATTGTCCAGCAGAATTGTTTTAGTCATGTAACAGAAAACTGAGATTGGACAGATAGTCTAGCTAGCTGTCTGGATTTACCCTGCAGAGATCTGAGGAGAAGGTAACCATAGTCCTCATATATCGACAAGAGTTTAGAATGCCAAGGTACTGGACATCTGACTGAAAAGAGTGAAATCCGGCGGAATTTCCGGAAGCACTTGGCAATCCCGGAAGTGGAACATTGTGGATATAGACTAGACCACACTGACTAGACTCTGAGCTCTCTGACGAAGTTCCCAGCTGTGGGAGTGCTGCTGGTCCAAGTTCTGACTAATATAACCAATGTTGGATGAGATCTTGTTAGAGTGTCATTGCAGCACACAGAGGATTGCAGCATGTTGTAACTTTAACATAGTCCTTACATAGGATTACTTAGGGATGTAACGATTACTGATGTAACGGTAAGCCACAATAAAAATATTGACGATAACAATTACCGTTTTCATTTAAAATATCATTATCATCACAGTGGATTACCACACAGCAAATGTTAGCCTTTGGAATAAACACTCTGGGAGTTCAAATCAACTCAATTTGAGTGTACATGTGAGACCATCAAATAAACTCTAGCGCAGAGTTAAAGTAACTATTTTGTAGGAGTTGATCTTTTAACCCTTTTCAGGAGTTAAAACTGAACTATTGTGGGAGTTCAACATTAAGCCCATGTAGAGTAAAAAAAAACTCTAACCTTGAGTCAATTTTGATGTGAACTCCTTAATAGTGTTAACAATCAACACTTAAAATATGTTTTATTTAACACTTATAGAGTTGATATAAAATAAAAAGGTTTTAGGTGAAAAAACTACATAAAACAAAAAACAATATACCCCATTATTACATTACTACAAATATTTATTTGTATTGACAAATCCATTCAGTGTTTAACAATCCATGCTACAAGAATACTTGTGTAACAAGTCATATTTTGACTAAAAGTGCTTTTACTGACAGTGTAAATATTTTTTTAGCAAACATTCACTTAAACAATACAACTTTCTAAAACAACATACAAATGTGAATCATGCCAATAGGACATTTGGGCATCAAATTATTTGAAATGCTATAATCTATCCCTTTCTAGAAACAAAATCTTCCTAGGGATGCTTTCACTTATTTGGAAACATGGAAACAAGTTTTATGTTCAACCAAAACAAAAACAACTTTCCCATTGTAAAAATTGAAGAGGTTAATTTACTGAAAGCTGGTATGTTTTCATCAGTGCTTGTGCAAACAAAAAGGCCAACATGATATTCAACTCCACAATTTACCCAGTGTGTGAGGTTGAAAGAACTACAGTATTGGGTATACCGCTTCCCAAAAGTTTGGCTATGATGGAGGCAAACTTTGCTGTGAGTTGACACTCTTCTTGCTTCAACATTTTGGCACTGCGATGAAGTAGAGGGTGTTTCATCATTTAAGCACTGAGAATGATTGTACAGGTGAGTGTCACAGTTGGAAGGGGTTTCATGAGATACATAAGTTTTGTCAGTAGGATCATGTATCCTAATTAGATGTCTTCTAAATCCAGAATAACTTGAAAATTGCAAACAACATCCTATTTGATACATTGCATGAATTAGTTTGAGGTGAACAGAAGTAAAGGTGTATCAGACGATGAAGCACAAAGGACACATCTGAACATATTTGCGGTTTTCGCAAATGACTGCTTGTTTAACAGCTTTGCTCTTAACTCTTTGACTCTTGGGAGTTTCTTCTGTTGTCCCTATATCGATATTGTACAGAGTAGTCTGCAGGAATCTGTCAAGCTCAACAGAGCATCATCATATTGCACACTGAAAACAAAGTGGGAGCTCATCAAATGCGCCCAGGGATGTAGAAGACTGACATGGAAGAAGTTTTCTATCCACGACTATGTAGAAGCTGAAAACCTGTGCCAAAGTCCCTGTGGCCAGCAGATACGGCTGGGGATTTCCTTTGATAGTCATGAGGTGTTCTTCAAGGCTGTGGCAAGACTGAAACACAAAGAAAAATATCTTCATATAAGCCATTAGTTTAAAAAATAGTGTGTGGACCTCTACATTTGAAATTGAATCCTATTGTTTTGACAAACCTTGTGAAATGTAATCAAATGATCAGTAGCCTCTCCAACGTTGATCTTTTTGGGCCGCTTCTGGTTGAGGAGTTAGAAGATGGTGCAATACAAGAAGATATGCCATGTCGCTGTCCCACTCTGCAGACAGGGTAACACAATTTATTTCTACCTCGTGAAGGTTGATGTCACCTGTCTTCTGCTATTCATTTAACCTCTTAAACATCGCTACTCAGAGTAGGCCAGTCAACACAAACTTGTGCTGGTTATGGTGAATTCTTCCACTTAAAAGAATAGTGCAGCTATTAAATTGGGTCTAAAGTTTGAATATTTCAGATTCAAACTATCACAGAGCTTCAATGAAGAGCTGCAACAACATGACACAGCGTATAAGATGTGGGTGATAATGTCAGACAGGATTGTCAAACTGTATGTCCAGCTGAAATCAAATTTAGTTTTTCCTTTTGTAGTCAAAAGCAATGTTAATGTGTTATTCAAATGTATTAAGAGAAAGAAAGAAGGTATTTATAGAAGTAATGCTCTTTTTTGTAGCAGTTCAAATTTTGACAACTCATTACTAAACTTACTTAAATCTTCTGGAAGACTAAGTCATGGTCAGTGATGTGATGAAGAAGAGACATGGCCTCCATACAATCATCTCCTGTTTGCTGGTCATCT
Source organism: Etheostoma perlongum (assembly GCA_026937815.1). Taxonomy (NCBI): domain Eukaryota; kingdom Metazoa; phylum Chordata; class Actinopteri; order Perciformes; family Percidae; genus Etheostoma; species Etheostoma perlongum. The sequence goes on along the minus strand of CM049378.1, from coordinate 5,370,118 downwards.
GTGGATCTAGACGTTCTTGCCGATGTGGGACATCCTATCAGCTCCACTCTGCTACGGGATGCAGATGGGGTTTTAGATTGACGCTGCACAGTTTTTATACACCACTCAAGAAAGCCTTTGTTGCTCTGCATGTCATAGAAATGTTCCTGAAAATAAGAGTATTTCTGGTTGAAGAGCAGACAATAACAAGTTTGTGATGGATGTAGTGTATGCTGTATACATAAAAGATCAAGAAACCAAAATGTTACCGCGTAACAGTAATCTAAAAGAAACAATGAAGGTTCCGTAAATTGATAGAACTGGCTAGCAAAACACACAGAAACCGTAGTAATGATAAGTATAATTTGGGCGTTAATTTAATGCAGTGGCTAGCTAAATTACGAGTAAAATGCAACAAACCATGAAGTTATCTTCAGCACATTCGACAAGTTTGGGACACTCCACAGCTAGTTAGCTAGCAAGTTTTTACTTGCAATATACAAGCTCATGTGTTAAACTGACGAGTTAGTTGTTAAAACTAAAGAAAGGCGGTATATAAAGACAGTACATTTACAAGACAGTTCTTTACAACCTAACATAATATAGTTTGAGAAGTAAAATGGTACATTTACCTTACCTGCCTCACAACAGAGTCCAAGTAAAGACTGTTCGGCGCGGCAGCGACGAAGATGGGACGTTAGTGTTATGAATCAACACCAGTACCGTAGTTGAATCACGTTCCTTAACACCTAATGAATGTAATCCGAAATATAACACCATCAAAGAGTATCCCTTTACACAACCTGTAGTCAAATTTAGAAAATAAACTCAAAAATCTAACACTAAACACTTTTTTTGTCTAACTCCATATTATTCAACTCCAGAAATTTGCTGTGCACGTGGAAACAATGTGTTTAATCCTTCCCTGTTACATCTAAGTCTCCTGAAGTTGCCGCGCAGGCGCACTGCGTAGTCTGCACCGTGCGTTTGTTGATGGCGGAAGGAGGAGATGAGAGTGCTCAGGACATTTATCAGCCCTCTAAGAGGACTAAGTCTGAAGCATGGGTGTAGCTCCCTCCAGACACAGACACAAGGCGTTCTTGTTTACGGGCCTTTATTGGTCGTATTATGTCTTCCTCGATGCCATCAAACATGCCGTGAGAACTAAATACAACATAGAAATCACATAAATTACAGAAATAATATTCTGACAGAGAACAACACATGAATGAAGCAACACAGATTGACTGTTAATAAACCGTCACACAGGTATGCTTTTACATTGATATTTACACACAAGAAATTACTACACATACCTCATTGGCCGCGTTAACTCCAGGGGAGTGAAAAAACAGGAAACAGACTTCTCTCCAGTCCCTCGAACTTACAATTGTAAAGCCATTACAAAATAACTCAACGAGCCGCAGTTAGCTCGGCATGCGCTGCAGCTCTGTTGCTGGTGCACAACAACGGGCGGCTGTGGCTCAGCGGTAGAGCGGTTGCCTGCCAATCGGAAGGTTGGTGGTTCAAGCAAAAGAAATGCAGAGAAAAACAAAATATATTATGCTACGTTCAAACATGATTTCTTATTAAATTAAACTATTCTTCTATGATGCAACTGTCTCTGCTGGCAGCTACAATGGGCATACTTTGGTTATTATAAGAATGCCGAGGGACAGTGGACTGAAGATAGTTCTCCTGTCTGCTGAACATGTGCAGAAAAAAAGTTGCTGCTAAACGCTTTGAACACACTTTTAAAAATACCGCGATAATACCAAAAACCGTGATGATTTTGGTCTCTATAACCATGAGGTTAAAGTAGAGCTGGGCGATGTGGAGAAAATGAAATATCACAATAATTTTGACCAAATACCTCTATATCGATACTGCAACGATATTGTAGTGTTGACTATTGGTGCTTTCACCAAATATTAAAAAATGAGATATTTGATAAATAATCATCAGTAATGTGGATATAATGACTAAGTGGGTAAAGGCCTATTAGAACAGCTACAACAGTCCGTTAAGTTCAGAAAATGACATCACTTTACTGTAATTTAAGCCTTTTTACAATATTACAATATCCAAAATCTAAGACAATATCAAGTCTCATATCACCATATTGATACGATATCGATACAATATCGATATGTTGCTCAGCTCTACATTACATTTTTATATCGTCACATCCCTACTTCAGATAGTAGTCTGAAGTAGGGATTAATATAGCACTCCGAAGAATCCAGACTGACTGCTGCTCTCTCTGTTTGAGTTTTTGGGGGGTGCCCGTAAGCATGAAATTGGCTCCATGGCAGGCAGGCAGGCCTGTCTAATTATAAATCACAGGTATTTGATTTCCATTATAGCTGTTAAGCCTCAGAAGAGATAACAATTACAAGAAAGTGTGTGATTATTAGTTTGTTTTTTAACAGGTTGAGTGTCACACATAATAATCCCCTCTTTAATGATTCTCTCCATGCCTCACAGTTTCCATTCTAATCATGTACAGTGCAAAGCACACATTGATTTCTCCTAATTAATGAGTTCATAGGAATAGATGTTTATTTCTTGTGTTCAAAGGCAAATCAAACTTTGGCATACCAATTTCTCCTGACTAATTCATATATTGTTTATGGAAGTTGGATGTATGATGTTTACAGATGTTTTCTCTGTCCTCTGTGTTATAATCCCTGTCAAACCCCGTTTCCACTGCTGACCGAGATTTGTTTTGATGATTTGGTTTGTGGTAGAGTTGGGCTGCTGTTGGCGTCACATGCCTGACTGGCCTGGATGTGAAGGATGTGGTTGAGTTTTTTTTTTTTAACAGCTCCCTGTCCCTACACAGTCATCGTGATAATTCCTTCAGGAGGACTTGCCTTAAGACTTGGCTCCTCCTCCCTCAGGGTAACTGTTCATGTCCTGTGAAACCAATATCAGGAGTCATTACTGTGTGCATACAAATTCATACTGCCTCACTATTTAATATGCATGTAATGCCATTTGGCTGCTTCATAGGCTTATGCATTCATTGTAATGTGTTTTATAGGTCAGTGTGTGTCCACCACACATTAAAGATGTGTTTTGAGCTCTGAGGCATCAGTCCCACTCGATCTGATGATCTCAGCAATTATATTGGCTTATGCTTTTACTGATTTTGAATTAAAAATGGCAACATCCATATGACTTAATAATCCTACATCAATGATTTGGATGTAAGAAACTAAAGGAAGAGATACTGCATTTAACCCTTGTGTTGTCCTCGGGTCAAGTTGACCCATTCCAAAGTGTTTTATATCAGAAATATGGATTTCTTTCAACCAAATTACCCAAAAATAACATATCTGAAACTAAATACCCCTCTGTGATCCACTCAACATCCTCTAATCTTTTTATTAGTCAAAATAATTCATAATTTCTGCCTTTTTAACTAAAAACGTATGAATAATTTGATATAAATTAGGTTTGTTGACCATGAATTCCAAAAATAGGAATAATAAAACCTATTATTAAACCAGCTCAGGTTTTTAAAAAAGCGCCAAGAACATGGAAAAAGTGACAAATAAATCAGAAAAAGCGACAAAAACATTTGTAAAAGCCCAAAAAAATATTCATTTTCTATTTTAACCTGGAAGCACAAGTTCATGGTTAATGGGAAGACAACACAGGGGTTAAATTATCTTCAGTACTTTTTTTTATTCCCAGTTACTGTGGTGATCTTCCTATAGTCTATGTAATGTACATCAGTCAGGTTTTAGCTTGGACAACTTTTGCAACAAACTGCAGCTGCTGTTTATTAACTTTTTTCAAAAGAATATTTGGATCTGTGCATATGGCAAATAAAATAAAAATTTTATTGGCCATGTTGTTTTATTGAAACATGTTCTTCTCATTAGAACTCATTTTTGTTTCAAATCTAGTCAAAATTAAAACGGTTAATACTGGAAATGAACCCCAAAACATCTTGGCCGGATGAATCTACAAACTTTGTCATTTCATAATGAAAAATAATACGCAGGCCAACAATTTTATATAATTCTGTTGTGCTTAATCTGAAATGGCAGCTATTATTTCATGAAATTGGTGAAATTTAGATATACAGATGACCATAATACTGACCAATAGCAATAGGTACAATTTTGTCAAAATCATCTGTCTACTCTTAAACAATTTATCAATCAATAAACAAAATATTGAATTGAACTTTATTTATTGTGCACATTAAAAAAATCGTACCTGAAAACTAGTAGGAAGAAGTAGGGCTGGGTGATATGGAGAAAATCAAATATCCCAATATTTTTGACCAAATACCTCGATATTGATACTGCAACGATATTGTAGTGTTGACTATTGTTGCTTGCACAAAATATTTACACAATGAGATTTTTGATAAATAATCATCCATAATGTGGACATAATGACTATGTGGGTAAAGGCAAACAATAGAACAGTTACAACAGTCTGGTATGTTCAGGAAATGACATCACTTTACTGTAATTTAGCCTTTAAAACCAGGAAAACATCCAAAATCTAAGACCATATGTAGTCTCATATTTCGATATTGATATAGTTGTACATCTGTCTCATATTAATCTAATTAGCACTCAATCAATAACATAAGCCATTTACAATTACTCCACCCCAGCGTCCATTCCCACAACCAAATCACTATGTTCATCCACAACTTTACTTCAAAGTAAGACCACTGTACTCTTCAGCAGTTTTTCTCAAATGGGGGTACATGTACCCTTAGGGATACTTTGGAGTACTGCAGGGGGTACGTGAAACTTTTGCAAAAATGCTAATTTAAAATTATGTCATGCATAATTCCTAAAATAATGATACTATAATAATAAAATAATTAAGTGATTGATTCTTAACATTTGAAATGTAGCATTTAAATGGTTTTGTTTGAAAAAAGTTGTAGTTTATTGAATCTATCACTCCCTGCACTGTATTGTACCTCTTTATATAGAGTTTTTTTTCTACCAGAAATGTTTTAAAATGGCTTAAAAAAGCAATTCAAAGGGGGTACAATATTGAAAAAAGTTTGAGAAACACACCTCCACAGGGTATTGCAGTTATCCACATAATAGTTTTTTGCATTTCAGTAGCTTGTTAAATATTACATGAGAGAACATTGCCATTACATTTTTTGCTTTGCTATAAAATATATACTTTTTTGCATATGTGGCAAGTTCAAAAAACAGTTAAAAATCATCATAAATCACGAGAATGGTTGATCATTGAGATCTGAACACTAATTTGTGGGTAGATTTCCAACTTGCTGAGTCATGAGTTCACTGAGTCATCGAGTTGCTTTTGCACTCAGACAGTAAGACGGCAGCTAATAAAAGGCTCATTAACAAAGATGCTACCCTGGTCAGACAGGAATATGCAAAATACTCACAACTGTATAGTTCTAGTAGTTTTCTTTTTGAAATGTCTGTTTTCCTGGTTTAACAGCAGCTACTGTAATTCGTCAATAACCACCTTTCGGTTTCACTCCATGCTGGTTCGCGTTGGTCCACTTTTGTTTTGCACAATGTTTCTGTAATGAAAGTACAAAAAAGTCTCAGGACATTTCTTTTCTTTTGTCATAATTCTAAAATGTAATCAGGTACCAAACATGCTTGGTAGAAACAGTGTCACAGCAGGCCAATATAATCCTGAGGGACGCACCAGTATGACAGATGGCTTTTACATTGAGATGTTCAGATGGAGCAACCAGGTTGCTGTATTGTCATTCTGCCTTGGTCTGTTGCTTATAGAGGTCATGAGTGGCATCAGGCATCTATTAGGTATTTCCTGTTCAAAGGCCTGACCCCATATTGTGATTCTTCGCCCTCCCTCCCTCACATACCCATGGCTGTATTATACAAGCTGAGTGTAAAGCCACTGCGGCATGCCATCCAAAAGGCCGTATGTTCTGAGATGCAAGTGCATTTGCTAAAGTTAGAGTTATTTCTCTGGTTGCACTCTTGACATCCTGATCAATTATTTACAAGAAAGTTCCCAGTAATTGATGTAAGTTGGATGCTGGTCGTGTGAGTGCTTAAAGCTGCCAAATCCTTTCAGTGATTGATCACCACCACGTTTGTGTTGGTGTTCCTCCAAAGCTGTGTGTGTCCCAGCTTCTTCTCTTGGCATTGACTGTGTGTGTCATTAAAATGGAATACATAGCTACATGAAAAAAAGGTCCAAATGCTGTGTGAGTATAAATCAATGTTTTTTAAAGAGGAACACACACTTTAGGATTCATATTGTCGAAGAAAATTCCCCATACAAAATACAGATTTAGCAATGTGGTTATATTGTATTTCCCATTATATACAGTATCTTTGGCTGTGATGCATGACTTCTCATCCCCCATATACTGTAGTAGCTCATGTGATTGTGTTTGACGATCTGATCAGGATGCCTGCCTAGAAGAATATAAATAGTGTTTTATCTCGCCCACTTCAGTCTTCCTGTTTTGGAACGGGAACTACTCCTGAGGCTACTGAGCTGTCTGGCTCAGTGTGGCCGCACTGCAGTACTTTCTCAGGGTAAGGTTCAGTCCTAACAACGTCAGACGTGCAGGCAAGCCAGAGGGCACACAGGGATTCAGGCAAGCAAAAACAATGAACACAGTGCTTACAAAGCAGTAGCTAACAGGGGGAAAGAAGGGAAGGCAGGTCTCTCCTCCACTGATCAGCTGTGACCACAATGACCAGATTTACCTTTAAATTGTATATACTTGTAGTGTATAGTGGTTAAAATCTATCTATTTTCAGTGATCAATGTATGTGTTAGGGCTACAACGAGGGATTTATTTATTTAATTATTTTCTTGATTAATGGATTTCTTGTATCAATAAAATGTTAGAAAAGCCTGAAAATGCCCATGGTGACGTCCTGTTTGACCAACCAAAGTCCAAACTCAAACATATTTTATTATACTACCAGGTCAGGCAAACAAAAAGCAGCAAAGTCACGCATTGGAGAAGCTGGAATCTGAAATTAACGTTTGGGCTTTGTAAATGACTTAAAATCCAAATAGTTGCTCTCGGTCGATTAAACAATCCATCGACTAATTGTAAAATAAAAATATATATCCTTTTGGTCTGCAAATGTATCAAGATGTACAACTTTGTTTGGAATAAACCACATAACTCATCAAACTTGATTTAAGTTCCTTTTTTACACCTGGATCCCGGTTTGGATAGAAATATGACATGATATTCTGGTTTAGGCTCTCAGTTCTTTATTTAGCGAATGTTGTGAAATCTTGCTGCCAGATTCCATTGTCACAGAGAAATTGAAAAATAAAAGATTGATGGGCAAAGCCATAAATACTAGGTGCGCCTGCGATCTAGAGAAGGGAGAATAGATGGGCAAGAAGGGAAAGGCAGTACTAAGAATATACTGGAGGAGCTTCTCACGCTCCTGCCTTCATCACAAGCAGCTGAAACCCCAGGGGGATACCCCTCCGACCTGCCTACTACTGTGCCCATTTATACTGAGAGCTAGGGATCCAACTTGCATGCACAGTGCTGTCAGTATTATGAAACCAACCCAACTTTACAAGCATCCCCATGTCAAACTCTCACGTCAAATGATCCTTGAACATATCAGCAATTATAAGTTAAGGTGCAACTGGAAGTCAGGCATTGCTATCCAGCTGGCTGAGGCTCTTCTGATGTGTAATTATAGCAAGCTTTGACATGACTTGCAGTGAACCTTGAGATTATACGTACCGTAGCTAGCAGACAAACTGTCAGGGTCGTTCTTAACACATCATACATTTCAATGTGAATGAACATTTGCAATGCACGGCCTGGGGGCGGGTTTTTCTCTTTTTTTCTTGTCATTATCATCAGTGGTGGCTTCAGATGTTTGACTTCCCAGTTGTTTTCCTGTGATACTTCAATCCTTAATGCCAGATTTCCAACAAGGCGGACTTTCAAAAGAGAACATTTCGGCATGCAGTGCTGTGTATTGTTGAGGATATTTTAATAGTATTTTAGATCTTAGATCAATTTCCCCTCGCAGCCCTTAATGAATCATCTCAAAGATTCTAGATTAGATGTTGTTCTCAGACGTCTGCTGAGTACTGGCTCCAAAAACAAAAGCGGTTTGGTGGGGTGTAATTCCCTTTTTTGTTCTTTGAGGAAAAGAAAACACTTCTTTTTATTATACATGAAAGATTGAAAATGAAGAAGGGAAATGTCAGCTCCTGGCCTTATTGTACTTGAACCCCACGAGATTATAGTTCTGAAGCTACAACAGAAAATTAAAACTAATGTCTTGTTGACTGTGTTTGGCATAAGCGAGTGATAGGAAACAACTTTTTTTGGGGGGCATTTTTTAAGCCTTTCATTTTCACAGGACAGCATAAGACATGAAAGTGGAGAGAGAGGGGGGAATGACATACAGCAAAGGGCCGTAGGTCGGAGTCAAACTTTGTGGCAGCTGCATCGAAGAGTACACCTCTATATATGTGCGCCTGCTCTACCAACTGAGCTAACCTAAAAAAAATACATTTAAAAAAAAAGTTATACCCAGCTAAGATTTCCTCCTTTGTTTCAATCTTTCCCTTACCGCTTTCTTTCCATGCATCCCCTCCCCCTCCCCTCTTCTTCCTCTTTATTCTATATTTTGTCCTCCCATAATTCTTTCCAGTCAACTGTCTTGTAGCAGAACTAGACGGCAAAATGTCAAGTGGAGCACCTACCCTGACTTAGTGGTGGCATGCCTGCCTGACCAGAAATACAATGAGTACTGCAAGTGGGAAGCCTGCAGGTTGTATTCATGCTCTGCACCATCAGGCTCGGGTTTTAGACTAGTATGCTCTGCACCAGACAGCCAGTCAGTCTGCTTTGTTGTGGAACTCTTTCCCACACGATGTCAGTCGCGGCACACAGGGGCTCGTGGTTTAGTGTGAGATCATAGGACACATTCTGGTCTCGTCCGCACTGTCATCCTGCAGTTTCCACGTCTAAAATAGTCATCTAATCTGTAAAAATAAATATCAGGCTGTTGGACTATTTGATGTTGTGACAGCTATACGGCTAGCGGTCAGAAATGGCATCATTTGCATGCTTGGCAAGTGCTGCGGCATGGCCTGTAATTTCCCTGACAGTTCCAATGGCAAAGATTTGTCCAGATGCTACAGATGGCTCTGCCTGATGAGAAAGGCGGCCGTGTATAGTCACCTAGCTTTGTGTCATTTATTGTAGCACTGTGTTCAATAGACATGGTTTTTAATATCCATATCAGCTACTGTTGTTTTGGGGTTTGTGTTCAACAACATTCACTATTCCTCACGTAACTGTATATGACTGTCACGTAGCTCTGTCATTCTCCAAACAACTTCCTTTTAACAGCCTGCTTTTCAGCTTTTTTCGCTCTGTGATTTTGTACAATTAGCAGTTGTTTATTCTGAGGAGTCGTTCTCAGCCCCTGTTTTCTTCCTCTGTTTGACAGGCTGTCACAGGCGAGTCGGAGAGCCCACTGCCTCTGTTTCCTACCACATCTGAGCCGGTGAGGAATTAGGCCACTTTCCATTCCGCTTGGGTTGTGGTCCCAGCCACGGTATGGCCTAATTCTGTCTTTACCCTATCAAGCTGCAAACACTGCTAAGTCACTGTTTGTTTGCAAACGATTACTCTCAAGTGAGGTTGATGAACCTTTTTTCCTTTGGGTCACTTCGTTTTACATTTTGAGAATCAAGAGTGGATGTGCTCATGCATAAGGTTGACGTCAGGAAACTCAGGAAATGAAGATGTATTAAAGAATAAAATAGAATGGGCCAAGTCACACAGTTTTGGTCCTGACCTCTATAGTGGGTAGTTCCCAGTTTGCTCAAGGGTGTAGTAATAGAAAAGACAATGGACCTTCCAGGAAACACTCTCCGGGGACTAAATCACAGATTGTTCAGGGCTGACTTGCTGCTCTGGTATGGGTCTGCTTCCTGTCCAACTACCTCCAAACCTTTGGGAGGGTGACTACAGGAAACAGCCCCTTACACACACACACACACACACACACACACACACACACACACACACACACACACACACACACACACACACACACACACACACACACACACACACACACACACTCACACACACACATATACACACAAGCCCTGTGCCTTAAATCTTAGGGACATAACCTGCATGACCTGCAGCGTTGGACCAGTAATTGGGTATAGGCATAAATCATTTTTAACCCTGCAGACACACATGGAAAAGCAGCCAGAAATTTCTCACCATATGTGGTCACTAAGGTAGCAGAGTGTCACCAAGAATACTAAGTGCCAGCCATTATTTTCCTCATACTTTTCCTCATAAGTCTGCGTCTTAAATGCCTTTTTGCTGTCATATTTGTCAATATTAAGTCAAAAATGAGTTTTCAAACATGCCTTGCTATTATTCCTGGTTATATACAGTATGTTCCGGCTTACTACACATGAGTATGCTGTTCACACTGTGACACAACAATGGCTCTGCGTCTCGGTATATCTCAGTATGCTAATTCACGTGTCAACATTTGTGGAGTAAGTGACATTGCACGGAACCTACTGCCTGTTATTTCTAAATGCCACAGCTTTTTCAGTAACCAACCACTGTTGGACTGCTTGTATCTGAATGTGTGTATTTTATATTTTGTGCAGTCATGTCATATTATTAAGCTGTCTGGCCAATGGTGTTTGATCTGTGCAGTTTAGCTATAGCTATATTTTGCTTGCAGAAACACTGACTTGAGTATGTTTGGAAGCACACATCAGCGATACAGATACAGAAAGCTGTAGGACGGTGTTTTGATTCAGCCCAGGAGCAGCAATTTTGTGTGTTATATTCACATTGATCTGACCCGAAACATAAGCTTAGAAAGCCTCTGGGTAAAAAAAACAGGAAAGGAATAACAGCGGCAATTGAGTGGCTTGTGTCTTAACTCGTGGAGCTGGGAGATATATCTCTCTTAAACACATTTACTTAACCCATGTGTTGTCCTCCCGGGTCAAAAACAGACAAAGATTTGACATTTTTGTCCCTTTTTTGAGATTTTTTTTTAGTTTTCACTAACACCACATTACTACCACTAGTTTTACACAACTTTTTGTAATTCATGGTCAATACCCCTCATTTATATACAATTATACCTAATATTTGAGTTAAAAAAGCAAAGATTTTGAAATTATTTTGACTAATAGTTAAGATCAGAGGAACATACAGATGAGTTTAGTCAAGAATGAAAGTGATCGTATTGTATTTTCAAAGAGCGTTGTATGGAATCCAATCTATTTTTGTGGTATTTTGGTTTTTAAAAAAAAACATATTTCAGATATAGACATTTTTTAACCTTCTTGTTGTCCTTGGGTCAAATTGACCCGTTTTTAGTTATTCATTTTTTCTCAAAAAAATGGGCTGTCGAAATAAGCGCTGAAAATATCAACACTATAAAAAAACTTTGGAAAAAACATAAAAAAGCAACCACAATATAAAAAAGAGACAAAAATGTGGGATAAAAAGTGATCATAATTTTGAAAAAAAGTGACTTTTTTTTTCATGGTTGACATGACAACATTAAAGGGGTCAAATTTGACCCGAGGACAGCAGGAGGTTTAATTCCCTGACAAGTGGTAGCCAGTATTAGAAAGCCCTTAATATAATAAATTCCAATACAACAATTCCACAAAATACATTGTTAACATAAACTAAAGTAAAATTTAAAAGTTTCTAAAGTAGTCATTGAACATTTTAATATGATGTATACTTTCTGGTAACTCAGAGCAGATTCCCACTGATTATGTTGCGACCCTGAGGTGTGCCAACATGAATAAGAAAGCACTCTGGATCATGACTATCCATGTAAAACAGGGACCAGGTGCCAACCAGAACAGAGTGTGAAAGCGGCCTGTTTCATTTTGGGTCACACTGTTCAGTACCCAGTCAGCAGTAAGCAGTAGTGAAGCCTCTATGGGTGCTTTGCTCCAAAAAACGCTGTGTTCCTTAAATGTTCAGTGCTCAGGTCAAACACTTTATAATGAGGCTCAACGGCTTTACTTGGTCAGTAATGTTAGTGGACTCTGCTGTGTGGCAGCGACCTCTGGCAGACACTGTGGGTTCTGCAGTCAGAAGCATGACATCTACTAATGTCCAGATGTAGTTGCAGAAGTGTTGCTGAATAAGAGGCATAAAGACGGGTCACATCAACCATTCACAATGCAGAGCAAAAGCTTCACAGCTGAAACTGTACAATGTTGCTCTTTTTTATTTCAATTCAATGGCAGTGACATCTGGGTCATCAGTTAGCTCTGAGGAATAAAGGAGGTTGTCATTGGTATGGACAGGCTTTTGCTGGAGGGAAAAAAGGGAAATTAAGAGCCCACGTTGTCTCTATAAATCCTTGTGTGGCAGGGTAGATGCACAGCCACAGGAGAAGCCTGTTATTTCACCCTTATTCACTTAGCTTTTTTAAATTCAAGGACAAGAGTTAATAGTCTGATCTTTACTTTCAAGCTGATCTTCTGTCACTCTGCTGTGTAGATTGCTTTACTTTTCTCAATTACAGATAATTATTCAATCCCATTCTGTCTATTTACAGAAACTATTTTTAGACTTTGAACACATGTTATTCCAGAGTTGGCAACTGACAATATTGTCTCAGAAAAATGGGATGGAATTTGTAAAAATGTATCTTGTGGTTATAACATTAGCTTATGTATTACTGAAAAGTGGCTGCTTCGCCTAGTTCTCGAGAGGTTTTTCTATTTGTAAATCAATTTTCAATGACCGATTACATCTAGCGATGCACCGATCCTAACATTTGGGTACTCGCTGATACCGAATAGGCTACTTCATAATCCCGCTGGGGTCCGGATGGTGTTTTCAGACACACAGGTCTGATATGGCTTTCGGTATTCTTCTAAAATATAACAAATTGCTTGTTGTATTTAAAACAAATTTCTAACATTCTTTTATTGCACAAATTGACCATTGCATTGACAATAACAGGCACCAGTAAAAAAGAATGACAGTAACACTATAAAGTGCAGTTGTCTACTGATATTTTCTTTCAACTAACATAAGATCTCGTAGTGGTGCGGCCTCTAGCTCACCCAGTGGGAGCGTGCGCCCCATGTAGGCTGGGTCCTGCAGCGGCCCGGGTTCGGATCCGACCTGTGGACCTTTTCTGCGTGTCATCCCCCATCTTTCTCTCCCCCCCTTTCCTGTCTATCCACTGTCACTCTGAAATAAAGGGAAAAGCCCCCAAAAATAATCTTAACAAAAAAAATGTCGTAGTGTCTATTGCGATATATTGCAACCTTTCGCTATGTGAACTGTATATTGCGCCAGTTGATATTGTGATGATGATTTTTTTACTGATATATTTTGTTGCCCTATGTGAAAGTTCATAACTGCTGGCTTCCATTTGTTTCGTTTTGCGTAATCTAACATGAGCTGAGTGTCTGTGACATTGGCGAGGATGTTTTCTGGCTTTGAGGAAATGGAAAGTGAGGGGTGTCAGACACCAGTCAGTACACAGTAAACCCTGAGAGATGAGAAGGGGGAGTGGGAAAACGGGCAGAATGAAGGATGTGTAGGTTGAAGGAGAGGGAAAAGGGCACTTTATTTCACAGCCCCAGTTATGGTCCTTGTGTAAAAACATCAAGGCTTTGCTTCACTGCGCTTCACAGCACGGCTCCTGCAGCCCCTACATTTGATAGCTGTGTTAGAACACCACAACGCTCTCGTTTTAGCAGGGTCAAATGGGTTCAAAGAGGAGCCTGGTTCTTAATCAACCTATAAGGGGAGGTGCTTGATGTAGGCTTTGGGCCTTTTATAAAGAGGTGTATTTTGCATCTCTACATCGCACTGCCTGTTTGTGATATTAACCCTCCTGTTGTCCTTGGGTCAAATTTGACCCCTTTAAAAAATGTCTATATCTGAAAAATGGATTGGATTCCATACAACGCTCTTTACAAATACAATTGATCACTTTCATTCCTGACTAAACTCATCTGTACGTTCCTCTAATCTTAACTATTAGTCAAAATAATTCATATTTTCTGCTTTTTTAACTAAAATATTAGGTATAATTCTATATGAATGAGAGTTATTGACCATGAATTCCAAAAAGTACTTAAAACTAGTGGTAGTAAGATGGTGTTAGTGAAAAATAAAAATAAAAATTGAAAAAGGGACAAAAATGTCAAATCTTTGGGAACAACACAAGAAGTAGAGTTTGATCTTTGAATAAAATTAGTGGTACATGTTTGGATCCGTCATGGTTCAATGTCAAAGGTGGGATTTTAAAGTAGAGATGTTCCAATACTGATACCAGTATCGGTATCGCCTCCAATACTGCCTAAAATGCTGGTATCGGTATTGGGAAGTACTGGAGTGTATTCACTGACCCAGTACCACATAATAAAGCCCTGAAGAAAATCTACGTTAAAAGTAGTTTATTTATGTTCTTTTTCCGTTATAACTGACTGTCAACCTAGAAATAAAGAAGGTTCTGTGGCAATCATTGTTTGAGAGTTTACCATGAGCCAGACCGACAACAAAGATAGAACTCTTATCACATCCATACAGGAATAGTAGTATACAGTTATTAAAACATAATAAAATATATGACACACTGATATCGGATCAGTACTCAGTATTGGCCGATACGCAAGTTCAGGTATCAGAATTGGTATCAGGAATAAAAAAAATGATAACTCTATTTTAAAGTACTTGTCAAAGGTACTTGTTTAAGGTGTGTTGAGTACTAATATGAATTTTTTTGGCCTTCAGAAGCCTTCACTTTGAGCATGTTGACCTTGACTGAAAGGTTGCGTCTTTATTTTCATTTGTGTAAATTAGGCACATTTAATGTCTCTCTTGCAAAAATCTGGATTTCTTTACAGTAAAATTGAGTTTTAACTTGCGTACAACGTGTAAGTGTACATATCAGGTTTTACTTATGTAATGATAAACAAGCCAGCCCAGTTCTTTTACTAGACTATGGCTGCTTTGAGGACATCAGGAACATCCAACTGGGTCAACGCAAGATTTCGTAGCTTTTAGCTTTTTTTTAAGCTTTTCCTAATTTTAAAACTTTGCTTGCACACCTTGCTTTCTTCCGTCTTTTGAAATAGTTACAGTGGTTCTCTACCAGCAACTCTAGATGATTATATCAGATTACATCATTCATTATGTAGGTTATAATTACATACAGACATTAATCTCCCATAACATACATTATAACTCCCATCATTTTGGTCTCTGCAGCAGAAATGCTGTGCCCTTGAAGAGCCTTTGGCTGCTTTGACTCCACCTAGAAAGATTTTTTGTGATTATGTGTTTCAAAAAACATTTAGGGGTGTAGATTAAAGACCTAAAGCAGGAGCAAGAAATTGTAAAATGTAGGATAAGACAAATAAAACTTTAGGCATTAAAATGGATAAAGTTTTAGTAGTTTAGTCAACGAGTTAGTTTCCGTCTCCGCTTGTGCTAAACTTTACTTGAGAGTCTCTAAAATGAACTCACTGCAGCCCCAGTTAGCCCACATTGTAATGACTGGGCTTCATTCATTCTCTGTTGAATCAACTGACCTAAATGGGGTAGCTCATCCAAACTTTTCTCTCGCTGCGTGTGTGCCAGTTGTGGTTGTGGATAGCATATAAAGCCCCCAGAGTCACTGATGAGTGACGTTTTAGTGGCTAGTGGAGAGCATTTTAACAATGCCTATGAGCATTTCTCTCCCACTCTGTGTGTCAGTGAGCGAGAGAGAGAGGATTAATATTCATGCTGACTGTGTCACAGAGCCGTTAACTGAGAGAGAGAGAGAGAGAGAGAGAAAGAGAGAGAGAGAGAGAGACTCATAATCAAAGTACAGCATATGTTGCTGTAACACATCACAGGAAAATGGCCAAACTGCCATATGCCAGTCCTTTAACAGTCCATATATAAAATAACAGTCTTACTAAAATCACATATGACTGTTGAAGAAGCGTGTATCTTGAATCAGGGAAAAGTCATGTTTATGCCTTCATTTTATATCAATAATAGAGCCATAAGCTGAGTTGAGGAGACAGCCCTTCAACCAGAGTTCCATGGCAACCTTATCACATATTCTGTGGCATAATATGTATATATATGTTGAAGGAAGAACAGCACTGATGACATGTGTCCTTGCATTGTCCGCCATCTAGTGAATTTTTAGCGATATAACATGGAATTTTTCTAACAATTAATACTCTGCTAGTGCTTTTCAGTGTTACATGGTTACCTGATGATCCTGCTATACCGCTGTTGAAATAAGCCGTAGCACTGAACTAAGATACAGGCATGATTGGAAAGACAAAACAGCTTGCAGAAATAAATAACAAATCTCTTATCATACGAAACGGTTATCGATTGAAGATGTAATCCAACCCTCGGGGCACTTAAGTTGTTGTGTAAAAATATCTAGTAATGCACTCAGCATCAAACCTCAAACTTCATTACAGAACTCCAAGGAAAGGTCACACTTTCTGGTCACCCCACTGAATAGAGAAGTTTTAAAGTTCTTTCATGGTTTTGTTGTAGGTGTAACCCACAAAATCAATAAAGTTCAAATCGACATTTTCAAAAGGTATATTTAAAGACAGACAAAGAGGAGGAAGGAGAGAAAAATAGAGATACTGGGTGGGATGGAGAGAGATAGTGAGGGAGAGACTGATTTGTTACTAGGGGATAATTGGAAAGCAGACAGGTTGAGACTTCAGATGGTGTTAATACAAGCTGTTCCCAGTGGCCAATCATTTGTACGAGGTACTAGGCCAGTGTCACTGACTTGAAATCTATTTTTTGATAAAATTACCTCAAAAACAAATTATCATTGCTTTGTTGACATGAGCCCTGTGTTCTTTTTGACACCACTAGAGGCCAGTGTGACCCTGAAGTGTGTACATGAGAGAGTGAAGATGTCATGTACTGCTTGGATGGGTAGGAGGGGAGTTTGCAGCATGCGTTATGGTCATGTCTGCAGAATGACTGCGTGGTGCAAAGCTTTGGATGGTTTCTCCTTGAAACTAAATCTTTTTCTCTATTTTTCCCTTTCTCTGGCTCTATGGCTTTATCTTTCCTTTCCTTTCGCATTTCAACCTGGCTCAACATGATCATGCCATTTGCATAAGCTGGCTCCAGAAATCTGTGCTTACCCTTGTGTATTGCTTAGTCAGAGTGAGGTAGCTGTTCAAAAGGAATAGCAAATGACTCCGTTGCCCTCATTGACGCATGTCAGTCTATTTCAGGCTCAACGACTAACACTCTCATACATGGCCAAGTAAGAACTGATGATCTGCGTGCTGAATCGACCCTGCAACGTCAGTCTGCCACTTGGTCAGGAGAGTGACTTTCAACAGGGCATGGCTCTTATCCTCATGCATATGACCCATCACCGAAGTGTATATTCTAGCCTCGTGTCACGCTGCTGACAACACTCCACCAGATGAGGAGACATATTGGGATATCAAACATGTGATCTGACCTGATGTGCTAGCAGTGGCATTTCTTCACCCCCAGCCTCCAGCACCTCTCTGCCCATAACAGGAGCCATTCTTTATCCGCGTCTCCTTATTGATCCCCATTTGGCCGGGTATTCATTCTCCCCTCTCCGTTACCCGCCATCAGTCTCGACCCTAAGCTCGTCCACCACTGACCCCTGCTCTCAGGATGAGAGGAGCCGTAATTAGAGGGGATCGAGGTTGAAAAGCAGGGGGGTGGATTTGAGAGGCAAGCCATAGAAGGGCCGAAAGTGAGCGAGTGAGAGTGGGAAAGAGACAGAGAACGTGTGCGAGAGCGATTGAGCAGCTGGGTAGAGACGAATAGCATTAACTGGACTGGAGTGCTGAATGCAGGGGCAGGAAGGGCACTGCCAGCCGCGGAGGCCTGTGGCCGGCTTTCACATGACTATGTGTATGCGGGACGCTAGAGAGTAATAGAATCTCAACGTGATGTGCTGGGATGCTTGGGGAGGGGGGGGTGTAAATTTAGCCACAGCCGCAGGCAGGCAGGCTGCTCCACGGGGCCGGGGGGGATGTTTCCAGCTCTGGGGCCTTCTCTGGCTAACCCTCTCTGGTCCTCTCTACCCTTCTGGAAGATTCATGGAGGGCAGTGCTGCAATCACAATATGAATCACCTCCTTTCTATACCTTAGCAGGCTTAATGGCCAAATGGTGAGAAGTATCGCATTGCAATGTGATGGCAGTGGGTGTAGGGTGGGAGATAAGTAAGCCTCACTTTATTTCCAGGCTCTGTTAGGGGAGCATCTGTTGGCTTGTGTGCCTATTGGATTTCAAAAGCAATAGCGCATGTCATAAACTGATGTTCTGTGAAAGTTATGAATATATTCGTCATGATTGATATACAGATGTTTCCCTTATGGTTGTTTTTTTTTAGGCCATGCTTTGATGCCAAATACGCAGCAGGATATGGCGTCTCTGAATGTCAGTGGTTTTGTCCTTAAATGCATCTGACATCCAAGCCCTCCCCCCCCCCCCCATCCTGCCTTCTTACAAACTTTTAAGCAATATCAGGTGACGATCAAAAGAAGGCGTCATGACTTTGGAGTGTTTGTATCCAAGTTCATGTAAATCTTTTGTCTTTGAAGTGATTACCCTTGTCTTTATAAAAACTTTACAAAAGGTAGTTATTCTGATACCAATGTGATTAAATATAAAGCTATTGTTTTCATTTTTAGGATTTCTGTTTATACAGTAGCTCACTTGTTCAGGGGCTATTGCGCCAAACCAGGATAGTCTTGGTTGCACAAAAGCAGAGGCACCTAAGTTACCATGGTGATTTATTTTCCTGTCGCGACCAGGCTACAAGCCAGGATTTATTAATCCTGCAGCCTTTTCTGGGTTTACCTTATTGTTATCAACCTGCATTAAAATACAACAGGTGCATGTTGTTGCATTCAGTTAAATACTGTTAATATTTTAACATTGTGACCATTATTTTAAAGAATATTCATGGTACTCTTATATTGCTGTATGAAGACTGCTGTTCATATTGTTGTTAGAAGTTTAATGAATTTATTGTGGCGGTTGTTGAGATAATTAGAAAAGGCTGATAAAGAGCCAGATGTGTTTTAAATGAAGTCAGTTACTAAGGGCAATATATAAAGTGTTGTACATGTGTGTTTCTATAGTGGACCTTAAATTATTTTAGTTGATTCATTTTTATTTCATTCTTTAACAACTTTAATTTAGGAGGATTGTAAAAGATTGGTCTTCATGGCAAATTTCCTAAGTAACATTTTATTTTGCTAGAACAAGGCAAAGAGTACAACGGTTCATTTGTGCAAATGATTAGTAGCCTACGTTTCATTTCCCCATTGTTGGGTGCCACAGAGGCCACGGATCGTGTCCTTGTTTTGTGGTGCTCTGTCCAACCCAGTCTCATATAAAAACGTACCCTGACTACATTGGTCCAATGTGCAATAGCGTAGAGGGGTTACAAAAACGCCCCTGAATTGTATGACAGTAACACTTTTTCTGCCTATTATTTTCTTATTGTTTTGCGTCCAAGTCACGTGACTTTCAAGATTCCAGCCGTGAGAACAAAAAACATGGTAGACATTTCTCTCATTTTTAGTGAATAAAAATCTATATTTTGAGTTAGTTTGTGCATAAAAATGCGTTTTGATTACAATACATTTACATTGATCACATTAGATATTGCCAGATTAATGTGAAACTGACACTTTGTGGTTGCTATGGACGCTGCTATCGCCCAGCATAGCTGTGGCCCCAGATTCCACATAGAAGTCCCTTGCGATTTCGCGCCGTCTGACGGATCAAACCCTCGCCCACTACATGCGTTGCGTCTGAGGTTGATTTGCTGATCAACACATTATTCCGTGGCAGCAGGAGAAACTAATGTTGACAAAGTGACGAGTTATCGGATGTTTGTCTGCTGTGTTTAATTTTGAAATCTACCGGATCCTCTGTGCATTTAACTTCCTGGGTGGTGCAATCCCATTGATGGGTTTTGGTTTTGACATAGACATAAGGGTTTTGATGCATCATGGCCTCACGAAGAAGATGAAGAAGTCCTTTTGGCTTGCTTATTGGAATCTTTTGTTGATAGCTTTTTGAATATTTTCACTTTGCAAGAATATGGACTGGCGTGTTATTTGTGGTATTACTCCTCGATCACGATGTTTCAATAAATAGCCAGGCAGTGTTCCACGGATGACGTTTCTCATCACATACACAGGGCTGCCACCACATGTCTGGTCTTAGTAATAACTTATTTCTGATGTATGATCAAGTTTTTCTCTGAATGAAGGTTAGTTAATTGTATTTATGTTTTTGGAAGTATCTATCTATCTATCTATCTATCTATCTATCTATCTATCTATCTATCTATCTATCTATCTATCTATGTGTGAAGGAGAGAGATGATCTGTCAAGCTTTTGCAAACACAGCATGTGTTCTCTGGTTTGCTACAAAGTGGGTGTCTTTCCGGCTTTTTAATTTTTTTTTAATGCACTGTATATGATACTTATGGAACAAAACAATGGGATTGAACATTTCCTTAATGTGTTCTCCTACTGTGGCGGCCAGGTTTTCCCACTGTAATAAAAAGAGATTGTTATTCATTTAGGTCTTTACATCAGCCATGAATTCATAAACATGACAAGGTTAAGGGTAATGAGGAACAGCAAGCCACCCCTCCATTCAGTAGGTTTATAAACTTACAGTAACCTGATAACAGTAAATTACCTGCCTATGGTAATATTTTGGTGAAGGTTTGAATATGCATTACCTACGGTGTAGCCATTTATTTGAAATCATACCTCTGCTCTGAAGGTATCCATTGTAATACACTTCTGCAATTTGTTGCATAATACTAGTCTTGAAAATTTGGTCATGAAAGACCTCCCAAGTCTTTGGACTTTTGTAAATGCCTTTAACCAATGTGTGTTACTTTAGCATCCCAATCTCAACATCTAATCAAAATTCAATGTAAAGAAAAAGGAAATCCTTGCACACAATAAACTGGTGATTATGTCTAACATATATCTCTCTATTAGGGCAGTCAGGTTTATCTGCCTTAAGCACCACATAACTGACAAAATACACAAAACTGTACAACTTTAACTAAAAGCTCAGTGCCCAAAACTGTCTGCTCTCTTACGGACCTGATGTATTATCACATTTTGATAAATGAAACTCAGTGTCAGTTAGTTGCTTTGCGTAGTAGATCTCCGTTCCCTTTAAACTGTTGGCAGCATGTGACATATCATAATTTAGTTTTGATTCTAACCGATTAATCCATCCAGTTAATATCATGGTACCCACATGCACCAAATTATAATTAATTTAGATTTGAGGAAGAGTTTTGCACAAAAATAAATTAAAGGCAAGCCACATATAGATGGCTATCCCAAATACAACCCGTTCAGTTAAGTGGCAGAAGCAATTATATACAGTATGTTAAGCGTACTTGCACTTATATCGCTTTTATAGTCTCTGGGACCGCTCAAAGCACTTTTACACACCCATTCATACAGCACTGTTTGCAGACAGGCTTTGGAGATTGGATTCCCACGCATTCACACTCCCAATGACACACTAGGGGGAAAGTGTGGGTTCAGTGTCTTGCCCAAGGACACTTCAACACACTGAGCCACAGCTGCCCAAATACAAGCCAAGGCTATTACTTGAAGTTTTGAAGTATTAAGACTTAGGTTATTCCAATCAAAACGGTGATAAATTGTACATACCAGAGTGAACATGACTCCTATTCCACCAACTTCATTTGGATCCCCTGTAAAAACATCAAAGTTGGGGGGTTAAGGGGTTTCCAGTTGGGGTGCTTGCAATTCCACTGAGTACATTTAAGACTTGATAGTAACGCTAACCTTCAACATTTTGCAGCAGATCGCCCTCTTCAATGGGTAGTAAGGCTCCCCTTCTAGGATTCCATGGTTACATTCTGAAAGAGCAAAAAAAGTAATTGTTTGACCTCATACATTTTCATCAATGTATTAAAAAATTATTTTGACAGGCAACACATGATATATTTATGACTTAACTATATCTTGCCAAGGCAAAATAATCACTGTATTTGAAGCCTGATTTGAAATGGTGAAATGTAAATCTAGAAAAGCTTAATAACCTTTGGGTGCTTTTTCTCCCTCAGTTTCTTCCTTGTAGTAATGCTCAGACATTACTGCAGAATTCTGCTAATTCGTTTTATTGTTTACAATAAATACTGGTCTAAATACCTTTATTCCAATAACAAATATATATGCTGTGCAAAAGATTACAATCTATATATATACCATTGTAATGTGAGTCACATTACAATGGTATAGATATAGATTGTAATCACATTATGTGACATTACTCATTGAAATGGACATTGTTTAACCATATGCTGTATGGTCACGTCTTCGCTCTACCAAGGGTTATAGACTACTAGATGTACAAACAGGTGACCAATTGAAGGAAAAGCCTGGAAAATGAGGGGAAAACAATGAATGTAGTTCCTCCCACACAGATTACCTTTATTCTATAATCTCAATATTGATGGGAGTTGTGTCTTCCAGACCGATAATGCTTCAATTCACAGGGCACAGGGTCTCTTTTCAACCTATATTAAATGTAATACTCTACAAAGACAAGACATTTAATCTGCAAAACTGATCAACTGTTTTTTAGCAAATATTAACTCATGTTGAATTTGAGGCCTGCAACTTGCTCCTAAAAAACTGGGACAGGATGAAGACTGGGAACGTTCCACAGGTGGGCAAGTTCATTGGAAACACGTGAGTGTCATGATTGGGCATAAAAGGGCCATCCCTGGAATTCATTCAGTAATATTTGAAAGATACTCAGACCTACATATTACAGTAGTTATTGGTTTAACCTCAGAAGTCACCTCAAATCAGTCACTTGTAGTTTTTTTTTCCAAATTGAAATACATTTCTTCATTTAAAGTATTATTTCAGTTTAAGGAGAGACTGATTAAATGTTTAACGTGGTTATGATGTATACCGTGATTAAACATATGAAAAAGAAACATGACTACCAATTAAATCATGATTTATATTCTATTTGAAAATATCAGCAGAACTTACCATGTTTCTGCTGAGGTGGTTCTGTGATGGGTAGGATGGGAGGACTGGTGGTGGGCTGGATGGTAGGACTGGTGGTGGACAGGATTGTAGGACTGGTGGTGGGCTGGATAGTAGGACTGGTGAATGGGCTGGATGGGAGGACTGGTGGTGGACAGGATTGTAGGACTGGTGAATGGGCTGGATGGGAGGACTGGTGGTGGACAGGATTGTAGGACTGGTGGTGGGCTGGATGGGAGGACTGGTGGTGGACAGGATTGTAGGACTGGTGGTGGGCTGGATGGGAGGACTGGATGGTAGGACTGGATTGTAGGATTGGTGGTGGACACTATCTTTTTAACATCAGGCTTGACAGCTTTTATGCGCCTGCAGTCCTATTTCCTTTTGTCACAACTTCACAGGTGTGTGTTGATCCAACCATGGTGAGCACATGCATTAACAATGTCTTCAGTGTGTCATACTTTTGAGGATAAGCCCCCAAAAAGACGTTCAAGCTTTCACCACTATGGAGAGCAGCCTTCATGTTACCAGCGGCCTGGATGATCAGTTCACTGTAATTGGCTCCTCGTCCAGCGACAATCACCTTCCCCCCGTTAGCAGTTAACAGCCTCATGACGTTTTCGCCCTAGTGGCTATCTTACAAGTAACATGAGTCTTTTAATGTTACTTAGGAAACAATATTCATTTTAATTTTACAAGAGCGTCTGGCCCTGATAGTGTCTGCCGAGAAAGATTCTGGCTCTTGGACAAGTGTAGTTGAGGACCCCAGCCATTAGAATATAGGCCTAATGCTTACTATGGACTTACCTGAAAGGAACAATTTACACAATGGGATAAAATAGGAAACTGACTATGAAAACTATGCATGAATCAAACAAAAGAGACAATTACAATAGTTGAATTAATAGTTCACTTTACTAGGTGAAATTAGCAAAGTAGGCTTTCTAGAGCAAAGAGACTATGCTCTTTTTAAAATACAGACTATATGTCTTCAGATAAAAAAAAGGTGAGGAGAGAGAGAATTCATATACTAACATGTGGGAACATAAGCTGAAATAGCACTCTGTTGGAGAGAGTAATACAAATTGTATTGTTACTATAACTACAGTATTGTTACTATAACTATAGTAGGTACAATATATACAAACTATACACAACTACAGTTAAGCTATGTAGGGATGCGAAATACATAGACCAAAAATGTAATGCTAAAAAAAAAGACCAAGGTAATTTATCATCTTTTGACAATCACCAGTGATTGGGTTGGGGTAGAGGGTGGGGGCTAATGGGCTAATGGACTAACATAATGGGTTTGTACATTTTCCGAGGAATTTGCAGTGCATGCTCTAAACACAAAGACATCTTACAACAGCAGTAAAATAGCCTCAAGTTTCACATACAAGTTATTACAGCACTGATGTTTGGGTTCAACACATTGTGAAGTCATCTTAGAGTTATATACATCATGTCCCTAATAACTACTCTCCCAGTTCCTCATCAGTTGAGGAAGTATCCTCTAAGTCTTCCTCTTCAGAGAAGTCGTCTAAGGACAATGTTTGCAGTCCAAGAATACTTTTGTATGTTGTGCGTGCTGTGGCCAGTTGTGCTTTAATTTCACACAATCTTCTCTTCAGCACACAGAGTAGTCCCTCACGTCCTTTCTCCATTAATCTGGCTGTACTGCCAGAGAATGTGACATTAAAATAAAACAAATGAGCCGAGTGGTTACCAGAGAAGCAAATTGAAGAACTATGTATTGTCCTTACATTTCCCATTGGTGCCTTCAGTGAGCTGAAGGGTAAACTCTTCAATCAGTCCAGCAACACTCCCCATGTACTCCATGTGCTGCTTGACTTCGCAAACCACAATAACTTCTTCTTCTTTCAGTCTAGCCAGCAGCGTTATCTTGTCAAAAACCTTTTTTTCCACTCCAAAAACATTACATCAAAGTGTTATCTTACAACCTTCTATAGAAATATTTGGACAGAAGATATTTTGCATGCTGTACTACTACTATAGAGACATAACCCCTGACAGGATGAGATAGAACCCCAGAAATAATTTGTATTCAGTGCATTTCAGAGGAAGTACTTTCCCATGGCCAGGAGTAGTTGTCCACAGCCATGAGTTCATTGGGAGGAGGCAGTTTTTCAACTCCCCCCACAGTAGCATTGTGGTCATTGATGGCAACTTCCAAGGCTTTCTTCTCAACAACAATCTTCTCAGTTGATGCCTTTGCTTATTCCCACCTACAATGAGAAACACAAAATGAGTGTGCACTCACACGATGACTACACAAAAGCACCATACAAAATAAGGCGTCACAATATGCATGTACAGTATGTGTTATGATTATTGTGACCGATGCTGTGTGATCATTTTTGCATCACAAGTTTCATTATCGTTTGAAACATTTAAAAGAAAAAAAAATAGTATGCTGCCCTGGATTGTAGTAAAGCTACTTAAAAAGATGTTTTTAAATGGCTTTGCTATGTTTACTATGTATAAATCAGTAGTGAATTCATTTTTTCCCAAATTCGCATTACTAGTGGCCTTTTCTGCTCTCACCAGACTGACGATACAGCTGAATTTTGCTGTTTGATGCCCAAATATAGACCTTCGATGTTCTTCTGCAGGCCATTTTGGATTGTTGCACCTTCAGACGACAACAAATTAATTAATGCCCATCTTAGTTTACAATCAGCCTCTTTTCAGATCCCCTGTGCAAGAGCAGAGCCGAATCATTATCTAAAATAGGCCATCAAATCATTTTTTCAAAGTACCTGAGGTCCACTGCTGATCAGACAGCCGCTGCTGGACTCTGTCTTGCTGTAGAGATAAGTCAGTGGGGAGTTTCTCCAGGTCCTTTGTTGCCTCTGTAATCCTTTGTACAGTCTGTCTGAAAGAATTATCTGTGTTAACAAATGCTGAGACACTTTTTAAAAAACTTTTTAAAAAAAGGTTACTATTCATATTTGCCTAGTTAGTACCTTAATGTATCTTTTAGCCAGTGTCCGGTCAAGATTTTCTGCCTTTCGCTTGTTCCAGCCACTTGCTTGGATAGTTAGCATGTCTGTGTGAACTTGAAACACATGTATGGGCAGTAGTTGAGGTTCACAGTGAGGACCAAAGGTCAGATACTACATTGATCATTCTCTAATATTGTCAGATAAACCTGGAAAGAATCAAACACTTAATTAACGTGTCAGAAGTGAAATTATTATAAAGAGTAGTCTGATCAGTGTAAAAGTGCTGACAAGACAATTGTTTTCAAAGGAAGCACCTATGCATGGAACTCTAAAATGCAAAGGCTGAGCATCAGTGTTCAAATCGCTTCTCAGAAGGGGGAATATGGGAAATGTTAATATTAATAACGTCTGGTGCTGTTAGTCTTCTCTGGAGTTGGACACCTGCAGAGATTGGACTCCACCTCATCACAAGAAAGCACTCTATAGAGATTATATGTCAGAAATCCGAAATGAAACGACCTGCATTTAAATCAACCGATCAATAAAATTGCAGTGTTTTTGATTTAGTGGAACACAAGCTGGTAGATGGATCCAAAATCAATTTATCATCATGACACATTTAATCTAAGCCTAGTCTGTAGGAATGTAATCCTATTTAGCAAATCAGACATAGTTTTACTGTAGTCTTTACTGTAGAATCACAGATATCTTTCGGTCATTTACATTAACTTGTAGAGTTATATGTGATGAATATATTACTCAGAAGATTTTAATAACTGGTACTTTGATGATTATCCTCAAAGCCAGTTATGTTGCATATCTTTGTGTCAGCTTTTAGCTTTAATTTGTTGTTTAAATGTTGTTTTTGATCAACCATGGGAACTTAATCCCCCGTAAACCGGATTTTGGTGTCTTTTGTTTCCACTGTGTTTTTTAAAGATTATTTTTTAATCTCTAGAGAGGTGATACACCTTCTGGTTTGGAGAAGGATTCATACTGCAGCATGATAACAACCCCAATCCCACCTCAACACTCTGACAGATCCACTTGAAGACCAAAGGCTATAATAAAAAATAGCGCTACACTCAAAACAAACAAAAAATATGTCAACTTGTACCTCAATTTGGACACAATACATGAAAAATGCTTACTGGCTTTTTGTACTTGGAACATATGGCTGCTCGGGAGCGGAACCTGTTCAAGCAATACCCTATGACGGCAACTTTAACAACTTCCTGGTATAGTTTGCTTGCGGACTTGTTGACAGACGCACCACATTTCCCTTTCCCTGGATTCTTAAACAGATGATGGTGAATACAGACACTTACACAGTTACATTTTACAAAAAAAGCTGTAAATCATGGTATTATGGCATTTAATGCAGTAGTGCCACTCTATTACTTAAATAAACCAAATAATGTTTACATTTAGAAAAAAAAACAGGTAAGCATTCATAAAAAATTCAGCTTACATGTCCAGTTGTTCCATGGATGTAATCAACAAAGAAAGACACCTCAAGATCACTGGCCAACAAGAGTCCATCAAAAAACCCATCAGGTCCTGAAAGAAATATATAGCTCTAGGTTACATTTACTGTATAAAAGTAATTTGTAGCTCACTAGAATTTCATTGTACATGAATGTTACACACCCAGGTTGGCTTTTGAAATGGGGGAGTGCATGCAGGGCTCTGAAAAGACTGAACCTGAGACAATATGTCATCCTCAAATTTGGCATAGGCCCATTCAAGGAAGGCTGCATTGTGTCCCCACATATCTTACCAGTCTGAGAGCAAATATGAAAAAACAAAACAGTAAGTAACTGTTCCCAAGGTTGGCTTCAGACCACGGTCATGACGAAAAAGGGCTCTGTCAAGAAATGTGTGCTGAAACTTTGGGGATTGTAAGAAAAGTCCTAACAATTAATCCGTTATTTAAAAGATGATCAAAACAAGATAACTTAAATGAGGAATCCCTGGGGCAGTGGTTTTTAGCTCCTCATACATGGTGAACAAGTCCACCATGTACAAGGCCTCAAAATTGACAGTGGCTGGCCAGTAACCACTTTCAGCCAGATCACTTATGGTCACTGGCAAGGTTTTTCACCATGAAAGGAAGAGGTTGTATGTTCCTAAAATTTTAGAGAAAAACAATTATCTCTTGTTCAAAAGAAACAAAAAACACAATATGAAGAAATAAAAAATTTTTTTTACCATTCATTCATTCTTACTTTCCCTTGGAAAAGCTTGTTTGCCCGGTGGAACGATTGGTAACATGCAATATAAAAAGCAGAATTAGTTTACATATTAGAGTAAATCAAACCAAAAAAAACAGTGAGGGTGTTTGTTGGAGTAAACCAGGGTTTGTGTAAAATGTAAAACAGCCTATATAACCTGAGACTTTTTTCATGATAGGAGAATTTCCCTCCCTCATGCTGACGAACCCCTCCACCATGGATGCTCTGTTATGAAGCACCAGGGCCTCATGTGTGGAAAGGTCCCAGGCTGTGCAGTAGAGTGATCGCCGTTATCAGTCCCTACACATCACTACTGCAGCCGTGTGTCCACAATGATGGCAAACCCCCTCCTTGGGTTTCTCAGATGACAACAGAGAGGAAGTCTGTCTCCAGTGTGAGGGGAGAGGTTGTTCAGCACCACTTCCCAAGAGAAAATGAAAAGGGAAGAAGGCAATGGTAAATCTGGGCACTTATCACATAAATGAGGAAGCAAGTATAAAGGGAAAAATAACCTAAATTTTCCATGGTCACAGTGTTTTCAGTTGTGTTGGTAGACGGAGCACAGGAGGCTGTACGCTTGCTAAAGAAACTGCAAAAATATGAATATCCATTAAGAACTTGCTCAATGAATAATGAATGCAACTACTGATGAAAAAAACAACAAAGAAACAACCAGTGGCTGAATCTCGCTTTCGCTTCTCCCCAGCTCAGATCTTTTTGGCAGAGGTTGACCATCTTTGTCCTCATCAAGCCAAACACACAGCTTTGTGGATTTTTTTGACCCTCCTTTTGTGTGTCCATGCTGATCCACCTAAATAAACAAACCACCACCCACCAAGGTTATCGCCACCTACAAACATCTCATTATAAAACCAATGTTATAATAATACATTGTAGAAATTCAGTCTATTTGTTGTGTCTAATGGTTGTCTATTGGTCTTGTATTGTACTGACAGATCTAGAAAACCTTTTCTACATAAAAAAGGAAAAGGGTTTGGCAGAATATTGAATGAAACTCTCACTTGCTCTAACTTGTGAGCTCAGCACTATTATAGCTTGCATTTGAATAAAGACATTGAACCAGGTATTGTATAGTTGCACTTTCTTTGTGTGTTTGAGTGTTTTCAGTTTTGCACCTTGATACTTCTTCCTTGTTATACCTCAGAGACTGTTATGGTATTAGACCTTGTAATTAACATGTAATTAGCGTGCTTTGTTTTTTTTCCATGTTTCCTTTTCCCCCTTGTTTACCTTTTTCTGGTATTAGACCTTGTAATTAGCATGTAATTAGCGTGCTTTGTTTTTTTTCAATGTTTCCTTTTCCTCCTTGTTTACCTTTTCCTGCTTCTTTTCCCTCATTTCTTTCTTCTCTTCTTCTTCGTGGGGCCTTGATGCATCAAAACCCATCAATGAGATCGCACCACACAGGAAGTTAAATGCAGGATCAGGTAGATTTCAAAATTAAACACAGCGGACAAACATCCAATCATAATAACTCGTCACTTTGTCAACATTAGTTTCTCACGGAATAATGTGTTGATCAGCGAATCAACCTCAGATCCAACGCATGTAGTGGGCGAGGGTGAAATGGTCACGTTCGAAAATCGCAACCTGTACACGAATTAATAAATCCAAATAACGTGACCATTTCACAAAGACCAGGTTGCTTAAATGGTGTGATTATGACAGTTTCAGACTGCAAATGTATATTTTTAGACTGCTTATGCATTTAGTCGGTTGTCTGAATGTGAAAGTTGGCGATCGTCTACCACGCTTTCTCTCGCTGTTTCTTTACAGGGTCATGTTTCTTTCTACAAATAATGTGTTTCACGTTATCATACTCCCACGACAATCTGCTGCATACTCTGTATTAAATAAGCGCAAAGCATCTTCTCCATTTCTGCATCAGTAAATCTGTGATTGATACTGATTTAAGAAAGCCGTGAACGTGAACTTATCCCAGCTATCTACACCTGGCTTGACATAGCTTCACCTTCTCATCCTGGCTCGGCAATCGTGCAACCGATTAAGTCGCGATGAGCAAATCCCACTAAGACAAGCTGTGCTTTTTCAGTTATTCTGGAATTTTTCATCTATTTCTGTGCAACAGCCCCCAAGTGTGATATGCATGCCAAAATAAAAAACTTGTGATATTCTTTCTTTATTTTCCAATAAAATGTTAGACCAAATTAAGGTGTGTTTGTAAACATCCCATGTCATATTATGGAAGTATTCATGTTTTTTTGTATCTATTTAAACACCAGGAAAGTTAATTTGTGCAACTTTTCAAGTGAATCAAAGCCTGTACCTCACTGATGCAGTAAACAAAATTAAACAACTCATAATTAGTTTGGAGTGGGTCTGCTCCTCACCAGTTTGTATTTTTGAATGATCATTTATCCTCTTGATTTAGCTTTAATTACTTTGCTGAAGATGAAATAGCATCGGAGGCAATCATATTTCCCATCTGCAATAGTTCTCATCGCATAGAGCTGGCATTTAAACAATCAAACATCATATCTTGCTATTTACTTTAGGAAAAAAAGATTCCTCAACCAATATAACATCTGACCATAGTCAGTCATCTGAGCCAATCACCTTGGTGTTCATACTCTAAAAAGTGGAAACTGTTTCCATTTGTGGTCAATCATCCATGAACCACTGGTAGACTGTAATGCTTGTTGTTTATAATTGCAGGTTTATGATATAGCTGTATTATCTCAGATGAGGGCCGCAGTCCTGAATAACAAAGACTGCCCATCTGTGCAGTTTGTGGGAAATGATGGCACAAATGATTTAGACATTCATTGCAGATAGAACCCGGGCCATTAAAAATAATTCAGTGTTAACCAAATGTTGTTCTCCGCTTTTCTGTTGTCGAAAGAGCTGATGATACAGACTTTGAAATGACTGGAGGTTTAGATGGGACAATGTGTGTTGTGTGAGTGAGTGGAGTGTCAACAGCATGTCTTATTTCTTTTCCTTGGATTCTATTTGTCTTTGGCAGGGCTGGTTATGTGCCTCCTGGCCTGGATCTTTGTGACAGCCCTTAACAATAGCTGAGCTTGTCTGTTGGCAGTCTCATTTGGAAAATGACAAAGTCTTGTTAGAATTAAGTGATTATGGTTTTGTTTTAAGAAATAGTGGTTTGAGATAAAGAGTAAAAGTAAGCCTGGATCCCATTGGAATTTTGTCAGATGATGCAAAACAGATGGCATTTTTTTTGCTTCATTCAGCGTGGATTTAAGTATTCTGGGTGGGCTAAACTAAGCCTTGAATTTACAAGTAAGACTTTTTGGCACAGGGTTGATAAGAAAACAAATGAATGGGTTTCATTACTGCTAATCAATATGAACAATGAACAAAATGTTTACTCACCTGCTGGGTGTTTTCGTCATCATCATGTGTCTTTAAAGGGTAAAGCCTAAGTCATTCAGACATTCTTTCAAATATGTTCCGATTACTTGGCTATTTAATAACCACAACAAACAATAAAAATACAAAAAAAGTTCTCTCTTTTCAAGAAATTTTGATAAAGGAAAAAATGAATAAGGCATTACATAATTTATATTTAGGGACAGTTGCATTGTCTTCATAGAGCATATGTTTTTTGGTATTCAAATGTTCTGCATTATAAATCCATACTGTACAAGTATAACACTAATGTGTTCATCTATATGCAAATGTGTGGAGCAGACATGCAAATTACACAGATACAATGAATAAAATACCATTATTACAGGGAACACATTCAGTAATCAGTTATTGATTTTATGTTATCTCAGTCTTGACAGCCCAGAATAAATGTATTTCCTTATATAATATTATTTGAATCAGGCTTTTAGCCATGAACATGGGCCTGTACTATTCAATGTTGAATCCTTTTATTAATTCGTTTCCATCAGGGACCTAAAATCATTTTATTAACAGTAGTTCTTAACCTGGATTCCAAGCTTTGTATGTTCCTCTTTTATTTGATGGGTTTTTAAAACATACTCCAGGCTGTCTGTCGTGTCTATTAGGACTAATAAGCTCTCAGTACATAATGTGTTTAGATGAAAATACGAGAAATTGTAATATTTACAAGATGGAAACTCTTACTCTTAAAATGCGATGAAGCATCTAAGTGAAAATGGTACAGAACTACAGTGTAACGTCTTTGTAGATTTCTGGTTCATGTTCTCATTAGTGAAAACTATTGGATCTTAGCACATGACATGTACCTGACGGACAGCTCCAGTTGCTTCCATGAGGTCAGCAGTCTTAAATCCTGTTAAAGAAGCTGTGATTGCATATAGCTCATTATCAGCTGCCCTGTTCCTGCCTTTGTTCTTGCCATCACTTACTGAGGAATGAGACTATTCCTTTAATAACTCATTGTCTAGACGGACTCATCCAGGCTGTGGATTCTGGCCTGTACAGCACTGGAGACACAGGTGTGGAAGGCAATTATTTTTTTTTTAGACGTCTCCAGCTCTCTCCGTTGCCTTGCCACTCAACCCAACTGGTTAGTGCCTGGGTGGTCAGCAATGGTCAGTCAGACTGCAGTCTGACAGTCAGTCTGTTCATTTTTTTAAGACACTTGTCCATGTTTAACTCTCCCAATATTATAATTTACTAAGCACGTAATTGCATTGTTTCAAAAATGAATGAAATAATTAAATCTGGCATGACCAGATATTTTATACATATTTTAAATAACACAAAATAACCAAATGGTGGTAGATAATATATCTGATTTCATATACTGCTTTGGGTCATGTGACAAGTGACAAGCAGCTCTCACCTGAGACCATTGTTGACGCATATGCAGGACGCAAAAAAAAGTTACTGTTGTACTATGCTGGACATATAAAGGTTTCCTAAATGCCATGTATACAAATGTGATGTCAGCTTATTGATTGATTGTGTGTTTTGTGTAGATTAGGACTTTTATATGTTTTATTCCACTTTGTTTAAAGGGAAAGTGGAGAGGGCTTGTTATCCTGTTTGGAGCTGGTTGGTGATTGTGAAGGCCAGGCCTTGCTGGATACACAAGACCCTTTTTGTGCATCTACTGATAGCTGTGGATGACTTTTTTCTTCACGTCATTGGATTAGGTCAAAATACAGATCTTTTCTTATCGTTTTATGGTGTGATTGTGCTTCATTCCTCCGTTTGGAGAGGCATCTCAACAGACTGTAGGTCGAACACTGATTGTTCACTGTTACATTTAAGTTGAATTTTACATTTTTTAAGTGCTGGGTCATTCTGCCAACGTCTGTCTATTACGTTCCAAGACAGCCGTGCAGTGATTGGATTTCTTAAGGGCCAATTGTTAAATTGTTACAATGTAATTCAAAATCTGCCTTAACCCCGTATCGTATTTGGGTCAAATCGACCCATTTCAAATTTTTAGAAGAAGAAAAATGGTAGAAGTATATTTTTTGTACCTGAAAATCAATGGCCTTACTTTATTTTCTTTGATAAACATGTATTCCAGACTCAATTCAGAAAACGATTCTGGATATGACCACTCTGGATATGACTCACTCAGAGACTGATTGCATTCCCTAAACATTTATGTTATCTCAATTGTTTGAAATTGAGATAAAGACAATATTTGTTAATAGATTATGAAGTCAAATTTTATTTCAGAATGGTTTTAAAACCCCATATATACCTAAGTCACAGGTCAATTTGACCCGAGGGATACGAGAGGGTCCCCGAAAGTGAAGACAATACAAGGGTTAAAAACCATCTGTGTATTTAGCATGTTTGATTTGTCCATATGTGCTCGTGCTGTGTTCCCCAAGTGGTAGGCCAGGTCTCAACTGCTACAGGGAGCTTTTTTTGCCTATGGTCTGAGCTCCACACATGATACCTTTCTATAAACATCAACCCCCTTACTACAACATCAAAAAGAAAATGTATAAAAGAATAATTAAACACAAAATCCAATCCAAGATGACATCTCAAACACAGTATGTCCTGAGACTACTTTTTTGCAGGTGCTACTGGCAAAATGGGACACCTTCATTGTCAAAATGGGACACCTTATATTCATTCATTCATATTTATTATACAGGAAAGTTAAAAAGTAACATTTAACATTTAACATTCAGTGTAAAAACTGGTTTTCAGCAGGTTCCTGTTCTGCAGAAACATAAAACATTGAACGTGGTTACAGCACGTCGGGACAAACATTTGTACAGGACATCGATATGAACTAGACAAATTCGGACAACTAGAACAACAATACTGTTTCGGCACATAAGGACAGAGACATTTATACAAGACATCAGCATGGGCTGGACAAATACAAACAGTGCAAACAAGCGGGACTGTTAAGTCTTGCCCGTGATGATACAAGAGACATACAAAAGATGATACAAAAGACAGACATTCAAGAAGAAGAGCAATTTCAACATTGAATGTCTTCAAATAAGTACAGAATCGCTACATCTTTTTTTCTTTACTTGCTCTTGCTTCTCTTCTTCTGTCGTCTCCTGTTCCCTTCCTTTGGGTTTTGGTGTTTTAAACTATTCATTTACTTATTTAAAATATCTAAATATAATTTTTTAAAGACTTCTGTGGCATTTATGGCCTTTATTAGATATGACAGCTTAAGACATGAAAGGGAAGAGAGAAGGGGAACGAGAGGTGCAGCAAAGGGCCACATGTCGGAATCAAAACCGCAACCACTGCATTGAGGACTGAGCCTCGGTATATGGGCGCACTATCTACCAGGTGAGCTCACTGGGCACCATTAATATTGTTTTTTTCTGTTCTCTGGTTATGACTGCCTTTTCCTTTTTCAGGGTAGAATAGCTAGCGAGAGTTTTCTGAATTGAAATGCTTCTTCGCTTATTTCCAACAAACTAGAATTAGACATATTTAGAGAATTTAAACTTCCAGTTTAGAAAATGTACTTATCTGATGAAGTGTTTTATGATCCTCAAAAACAGTTGTACCCTCTCAAAATGACAGAGAGCAGTGTCCCATTTTGACAATAAAAGTGTCCAATTGTAACAAAAGCAACTGGTAAAATGTACACTATCAAAATAAGCATTTTACAAAAAGGTCAAGGGCTTTTGGAATTGATTCATAGTAAGTTTGAGACACAATTCTTAAACATTACAAAATATATTGGAGTGAAATAGTGAGTTTTGGGTTTAAGATTTCAAAAAACTTAACAATATTTAGGTCAAAGCGAAAAGAAGTTTTGCCTACCGCTCTGCAAAAGGCAGACTAGTGAACATCTGGACACCCACTGCTAGCCGACTGTTCGGAAATGAATTGAACTGTTCGGAAATGAATTGAACTGCTCCATGGTGAACTCAGCATGAAGCACAGTGAGACAAAGTTCATGTTGTTGTGTTTTCAAAATGTGCGGCGAACATAGGCGGCGACCTGTGACGACTGCCCCACTGTCGTCATTTTTAACCAATCACATAATTTGTCCCGGCCCGGCTGTTGGCGACCACGTGCAATTCAGACCTCCAGACCTGGGTCACCATGGTTACCCCATTTAAACACACCGTCGACCTGGGTACAACCCTGATTGACCCATTGGTGTGAAAGTGGTATTAGGTTAACATTAACCCTCGTGTTGTCTTCCCGTAGACCAACATTTCAAGTTGAAAACCTCCTTAAGACGTTTCTGTCACTTTTCCCAAAGTTCTTTGTTGATTTTTTTGGGACATTCTTGTTCCGACATTTGTTGTCACTTTTTGACGTTTTCTAACTTTTTCAGACGTTCTTTCTCACTTTTTCCAATGTCGTTATCGATTTTGTTTTTTTAAATGCTATAAAATTAAATAAAACTGAACTGATCACTTATTTAACTTGTGAGGAGCATTGTATGGAACCATCCACATTAATTTTTTTTACAATTTGGTTGAAGGAAACCCAAATTTTTGATTTAGAAACTTTTTGTAAATGGGTCAAATTTGACCCAGAGGACAACAGGAGGGTTAAAGCGGTGTAGCCTGTCTAGGTCTATTATTGTGAAGGGTTAGAACAAGCCTTGTTGGCAAAGCCAGCATGTATACAGTTCGCACATACAAATCATTGGGCAGTGGACAGTGAATTTAGCCAACAGGCAAAAGAGATCAAAACAATCCTACCTTCGTTTACAAGCTGAGCAAAATTAAATTATAGCTGAATATCAATAGATCAGTCTTCAGCAAACAATTTAGAAATTTTTTGCAAATCACATTATAGAAACGATTGATCAGCAACACAAAAATGATAAATGGAAAATAACCCAGACAGCATTTTTAATGTGTTGTTAATATCAGCTAAGGTGTAAGCCTGTTTTACACAGTGATGAGGATTTTCATGCAAACCTCCCTCTTAGTTTGGCGCTCAATCTCTGCCTGTTTGCCAGTGGCAGACAGTGAATTTATATGCATTAAAGCTAAGCGCTCAGGTGTGGAAGAAGAGACCTGGCATTTTGTAGGGCTGTGAGTGATGAGGAATCGGCCCGATCCTGACGCTTTGAGTCAGCCTTTATTCAGTGTGTACCTTCTGTCATCATGTGGCCGCCACTACTTTCATCTCTGTCACGCACAGAATGCCATAACTCCTTTAGCAACACCCACAACAAATACAGACCAGTCCTCCTTTAAAACACAAACATGTTCTGTCCCATGTGTACCTTTCCATACAATTCCCTACCATCTGGGGCCACTATTGCGTGGCATTTTTATGGCTATTTATAACACCATGATTTATGCTCTGACTTCTGTACTCAATTGCCATTCAGGAGATCCTCTGGTAGGTTGTTCCAGGCCAAACTCTAGACCTCTGGGAAGAGTTCATGTCTTTATAAGTCATATTTGCATTAATTTATTTCCTTCTTCTTAATAGCTCCAACAGGTTATAGGCCCAAGGCTTTTTTTTACTATCACCCTAGAGAATTTGCAGGACATAAGACAGAAAGATGAAAGTGACTCTTGGCTCTAAAACTTTTCCCAGGAGGATCAGTACACCCCCCCCCCCACACACACACACACACACACACAAACACACACGTCTGGTGAAGGATAGAGAGGGTGTCGTGTGCGGTCATAAAGCCCCTTGAGGCAAATTTGTGATTTGTGATATTGCACTATATACAAACATGAACATCTGGAGAAAGAATAACCACACCAGTCCCAGACATGAGGTACTGCACAGCACATAGTGTCTAGATCCCCCTCAGAAGCCCCTGGTGTGCTCAGGGAGACATTTTGGTCACCAGGACACCCAAGGACAAACAGTGGACAGATGCCAGGGAGACGGCAAGGCGCCTAATTCATCACTACCCTTTGCTGAGGGACAGACTGGAATGACACTCACATGTAGTGTGCTGTACCCATATCTCCCCTCCTCTGTGTCTCCATCTCTCTCTCTCATTACATGGTTTAGCTCAAAAAAGGCTAACATGGCAATGTCATAATTAGCAAGGCACATTAAAATCGGAGCCATGAAGCGTGTCATTAGAAATATACTGGTGCAAGCCACTTCCATCTTTCCAGACTCCCACATGTGAAAAGTGCTTCCAGTCTCACAGTGGATTTATCAATGCATCTCTGCAATTTCCTATTTGTTTTTCCTCTCTCATGTCCACCTTATGTTGTGAGATAAGTAGGCAGCACTAGACCGACTTGGGCCCATCAGTCACTCTTGTCAATCCTTGAGGGGTAATCAAAGCCGCAGTAGACATCCTGTCCCATCCGCAATATGATTCAGCCTTAAGAGAAGAGGATCCAGACACCTCTGTTCTTCACCGTGTCTGTCAGTGCACTGATAAATAAGAACCACACAGAGGAGGGCTTGAAATGTGTTTTCTCTGCCCAATGTTCTTATCCTGTTATTCCTGTTGTGAATGGATAGTTAAAGATAAGGGCAGAGGGAGGGAGAGAGATGGTCAGGTTTTGTGATGATGTGCTGACGTGCCTAGGAATTAGATTTTCCTCAGTCACAAGGCAGCTGCAGAAGTGGATGAGTTCTCCAGCTGCCTGCTCAACACTCATCATCAGATGATGTTGCTCTCAATCACCTGACCTTGTCCATGCAGGGCTGTTCAATTTGCTGTTATCTACCAAGCTTTCTGCTGTGAGTGCCCCTCTTAAACTCTCCTGTCTCCTTCCCCTCCATCTTAATCAATCCCAGTGTACAGTATATCTCTTTTTTTCCCCAATCTCCAGTTTTTTTTATGTGTACCATCAGACCGCCAATGTATCAATCTGGCAGTGAGCTCCAGTATTAATGTCCCCTCCATAATGCAAATCCTCAAGATATATCTCATTTCAGCCCTTATCAACTGCAAGCCTCAATGATGCCAGGATCTTTTGAGAGACTTGAAGGAGACAAAACAAATGGCAGGAAGCTGGTGTTTCATGTGCATCGGTAATTTGTCACACACAGCTACAAATGCCACTCCCTGGAAAGAGTTGCTCCCTTGTGTCTCTGCTGTGCAATCTGACTTCAGACTCTCTTATTGAGTGGAGCCTCCTGGTGCTCTGGGAATTAATATGAAGTCCAGTCCTCCATTGGTAGGGGAGGACTTGCAGTCCCTGTGGACTGCCATGTTTGTTTTGAGAGGGCAGACTTAAGGTGTCTGACCAGACCAGTTAAAATCCTCTGGCTTTGGTGCGTAGTGCAAGCAATTAATTGTTCAAAGGTCAAATATTCATTTTTCCTTTGTAGACTGCTAATGCACTCTTCTCTTTTTTTCTCTGAGTCACTGCCACTTACTCTCAATTTCCTCTCAAATCTCTCTCACCTTACTTCCTCCTGTTTATGCTGTTGTTTTACCTCAGTGTTCCCACTTTTCTCTGTCTCTCTTAAATTCCCCCCCCTAAATCCGTCACTCTTGTCTGCATGAACTTGATCTTCCCTCTCACGTTCTCCTGTGTCTGCTGACACAGGGCCGAGTGGATGCCTGACACCTGGGGTTGGCAGCGTTTTCTTTCCTGCCTGGCATGACCCAGAGAATGAAAGGGGAGAGGAAAAGGGGAAGGCGAGGGCGAGCTTTGTGCCCCTGTCTCAGCTGGGAAGGACCAGTGGGGATTTGTGGAGCTCTAACACCTGCAGGGGGCTTGAGAGCAGTGCCAAGATGTTCCTATACACATTACACACAAACATTCACAAATATGGGAGGCACTCACACATCGGACATTCGCTGCATCTGCACATGCTCACACAAACATGTGCACACACAGAAAGATATCCATGATATGAAAACATATAGCCTTACATTCTGTGTGTGTATGCTGCCTGTCAAAACCTGCTTTCAGCGGTGGGAGTGTAAAGGTGGTTAACCACCTCATTTGAAGGCCAGAGGTGTCCAGCTGATTCTGTGGAACGGAGAGCGACAGAGAGGGACCCGGAGCAGGATTGCTTAGTGTAGTGGAAAGATTCGATCCACTAAAGCTAACAAAAGTCATTGGAGAGCAAGTTGGAGAGGTGAAATATGGGAGAGTTTTGGGAGGTGCAAACCTGTTAATAGGGTTAAATACTTAAGAGCAGATGGAGACGGCTAAGAAAATGATTAATGTTG
Source organism: Etheostoma perlongum (assembly GCA_026937815.1). Lineage (NCBI taxonomy): Eukaryota > Metazoa > Chordata > Actinopteri > Perciformes > Percidae > Etheostoma > Etheostoma perlongum. Next base: position 5,330,291 of record CM049378.1, on the reverse strand, counting down.
GAAAACTCCAGGTAACCAAAGTAGTTAAGAGTTGGGAAACAGAGGTCCAGCGGCTGCAAGGGGGCAATTCCCATAGCACCTCTTAGTGTTAATAAGAAGGTATGTAGAACTGGAGGGTGTGGAATAGTTTAGTGAAGTGTTACAACTTTGACTAAAGGAGTTAAAGAAAAAGACGACTGAAACCGTTTTAGTAGAGCTTGAGACAAATGTTCTCCCAAAGGAGCTACAGTGGCTTGCATAAGTTTACACACTCATGCTAAATCTTTTGGAAATTGATAGTCTTAATTCAAAAAAATTAAGACACCAATTTTAAGGACACCAATTTTCTTTGTTAATGAATTGTAAATAAATGTTCTTCCTTAAAATACAGGGGGCATGAGTATACACACCCCTATGTTAAATTCCCATAGAGGCAGGCCCATTTTTATTTTTAAAGGCCAGTTATTTCATGGATCAGGATACTATGCATCCTGATAAAGTTCCCTTGGCCTTTGGAATTAAATAACCCCCTTTCATCACATACCGTCACCATACATAGAGATAGGCATGGGGAATTTTCCATAAGATCATCCCTCAATTAAGCCATTAAGCTAACTGAAATAAAACCATGGGAACTTTATCAGGATGCATAGTATCCATTTCAACTGGCCTTGAAAAATAAAAATGTGCCTGCCTTTATGGGAATTTAACATAGGTGTGTATACTTATGTGCCCTGTATTTTAAGGAAGAATATTTATTTACAATACATTATTCTTTCAAAAAAGAAAATTGGTGTCCTTAAAAGACCAACTTTAGCATGGGTGTGTAAACTTTCTCATGCCACTGTAGATGTTACGGGAGGTGAAGGAGGACCCAAACGCAGCGGGGAAACTTCAAAAAGGCTTTATTAGCACCGTCCGGGAAAAACCCAGGGAACAGGCGAGGTCAAAAAGCCAAGGAAATCCAAAACACAAACAAATTCCAAGAGTACAAAATGCAAGCAGGCCACAACAGGTCCAGGGGAAGACAAAGGTCAAAAAAAACAGGTTAACAACACAGGGAACAACTCACGGGGACTATCAGGAGAACAGCTGGAACACATACACTGACATCTTCATAAAACACAAGGATCTAACAAGACTATGAGGTGGTTTAATTTCCAGGAAGTGTTGGTTTGTTGTGGGGACTTTAATGCACATTACACATTATGGGTAAATGAGACAGGTCAGGTAATAGAAGATTTGTTAAATGAACATAATTTAGTGTGCTTTGGAAATGAAGTAGCAGAGAGAAAACTAAATCTTAAAACAGGAAGGTACACTGAAGGATGCCCAGATACAGTACTTACCCTCTGCTAGGAGTTTTGACATGAATTACTGCGGTTCTTTATAAATGCAGTGACAGACAATTATCGTTTACTACTGATTATGTTTTTTGTGTTTGTCTGCCATGTTCAGATTCCACTACATTCAGGAAGTGTCTTTTATAGAGCTGAAACAATGAAGAGGGGAGTCCATATATACAGTATATACTGTATATCTGCTTGAAATTGTTTATAAAAACCATTTGTAGCAATATATAATTGAGGAAGTGATGCATTGTAATGCATCACTTTTATATAATCGTAATTGAATTGTGTATAGTATAGGGCTGTAATCAACCACAGAAAATCTTGGTCGACTGAAATCGTGAAAATTCCGACTAAAAATCGACTGGGGGGGGGGTGCGGAAAAAAATGCTAGATTAATTAACTGTACTGTCCTGCAGTACTTGTCCTTGTAGGCAATTTGCAGTATATTAAATCGTTTTGGACCTAATTGTTTTGCACTGAAACTACTCGTCTGTCGGCTCTGCATCAGCCTCATATCCTGAGACATAAAGTCCACAATTCCTTCCGTGATATTATTTTAGCGTTTGGATGGTAGAGGCTTAACATCCAGCGTGGTGTGGGGGGGTCTGGGGAACGGGTCGGTGCGCCGGTAGTTATAAAACGATTATTAGACTATGAAATATGCCAACTCTGATATGTTCATACAGCCTACTCCAAACAGACAGGGCAACCTAACACAGACAGGTTAGCTTACCGTTTTTCAGGTGATACACCATGTTTGTAGTCGAGCTGCGATATGCAAACTGTTGCTTGCAAACTTTGCCTTCAACTTTTTTCCATTATCTATTTTTGTAAAATGCTGCCACACTGCCGATGCCTTCGACATGGTAGAGAAGGACTGACTGTAAATTAAACACTCACAGTTAAATAAATATTCAACAAACCATCAGACGATGGCTTTCTAGTACTTTCTTCAATCTGTCTCCGGTGGGTTGGGCTAATCCAAAAAAGGTGAAAACAAGGGGGGTGTTCTGAAGACAGACTGTTACCTGTGAAACAGGGGTGCTCTGTAAACACCCCCATTAGCAATTAGTGCTTTCCTGATAGACCATAGACCGTAACGGTCTATACTTCCACCCATAGACCGTCAATAATATACAGTGTATGCTTCCACCTGATGAAATTAACACGGCAAAAAATCTATCAAATTTTGGTCGAGCCAGAACGTATCGACCAATAAATTGACCAGTCGACTGGGAGGTTACAGCCCTAGTATAGTATTTTTCACTGTGTAACAGATAAAACATGTCACGCCATGGAGCATTATGACATGAAACACCATCATGTTGTCCTTGGGTCAAATTTGAGTTCATTTTGGGGGTTTTGTTATAAGCCGTCGAAATAAGCGCTGGAAATTAAACATTAAAAATATCAAAAGTCTTTGGAAAAAACTTCAAAAAAGCACCCACAACGTTGAAAAAAGGGTCAAAAAATGTTGAAAAAAGCAAAAGTAATGTTGAAAATAAAGTGACAAACGTTTTTTTTCATGGTTTTGGAATTGCTAGCAATACGTGTTTTTTTATATTGTCAAACAGAGAACATTTATCACAAAAGCAGAAGTTATGATAATAATTAATAATTTAAAAACACTATTCCAATAAAAAATGCCTGTACTTTCCTTTAAACTGAACTTTCTGATATACCTCAGTTCAATATTGCACCTTCTACGATCATTTTAAATAAAACATATATGAAAATCCATTGAAAATAGGACATTCCTGTAGACAATCTGTGGTATGTAACATTAGTCCAGCATTTTATCTTGTGAAAAAAAACAGTAAAATAATAATAAAAAGAGGAATACAATATGTCAAACCAAATAGTACGTGTCTTCACAATTAGTTAATAACATTCTTTCAAATCCCGATTCCCAATTGAAAACAATCCATCATAAGAAGTCTGGGAACCATTGAATGTAAAATTGTATTATAATAACTTATATAGTTCATATTATAGTAGGTTCACTGTAACACAAAAACATAATTTTTATTATTTTTTTATTTATTTTATTCTATGTCCTATATTTTCATGGAGATGAATAAACCAAGTTATGCTATATTTAACAGTACGAGTGTCAACTATAATTTAAGCCATTAACCATGTAATGTAATGTTTACAGGAGAAGCTATTAAGCATTAAATAGAGATATGTGGCATTAGGCAGAAAAGGGGCCAAAAAACGCAGCTCCGGAGTATATTTGGATCCACAAGGACTTCATCTGCACAATGACAGAACTACACTGGAATAAAGCGGTGGGATCATTGTGAGTTGTGTTCTCTGAACACTTTGTCCATGCACTCTAAGGCTGCAGCAAAACTGTGTGCAAGGTCTTTTCTTTAGCTACTCTGTGCACATAATCCCCTTTCAAGATGTATAGAGTGTTTAGATGAGAACGTAGGCTTGCTTTAGTCTGCTATATCTGTGTTTGACAGTCAGTGGAGGGGTTTTGTTCTCGGCACTGCAGAGGCATAGGAGTGTATGACAGCCATTTTTGCTAATCATGTTTTCCAGGCACATATTTCATCAGCTGCTCACTGTTCCCTATCTGCACTTATCATACTCCCCTCCTCCCTGTTCATTTGGCCCCCAATTTAATTCTCTTAAGACTGTTCCACCAGCTTGTCTTTTCCTTCATTTGAAACTCTGAGAGGGAGATGAAATAATGGAAGTTTTATCAGCTGTAAATTCAGTATGGCATTAATTAGAAGAGACTGACTCTCTGGATATTAGCTTGGAGGATATGAGCAACTAATACCACATCTCATATCACAATGATGTGTTTTCTGTCATTCATCCAGAATCTGTTCATGTGTCTTCCACTTACTCTATCACGCTGTCAGGGGTTGAGGCTCTGCATGTTCAGCAAAGGGAGGAACAATATGCTTTTTCTTGTCTTTTGGTTTCACATTAAAACTAAATCAAGTGAATAGGCTCATTCAAAAGTATAACATTTCCTATCTGAATCAAATCAATCATACCTCAAATATCTCAAATTCTTTTGCAATCTCGGGCAGCCTTTGAAATCCTGGCCTGAGCAGAACAGGAGACTGTAAACTTTGCCAACTGGTGAGGAGATGCCTTCTTCAGTAATGAGCTGGATGTTCTCACCCCAGTAGCATTGGAACACTTGCTCAATTCCCAATCCCCCATGCGCAGTGATCCCCTGTGAGTGTGTTTCCAAAAATTTGTTTCTGGGTTGATGGGTGCACAGCTGCACCTCTCACTGGCATGAGTGCATCCTAACAGATGCTGTAGTATGTCTGTGTGTGTTTTGGGGGAGACAGATTTATTCTGGCAAAGTGGACACTGCAGATGACTGTGATTGCACGCTGGATCAGGAAGGACATTCCTCTAGGACAAGGACAGATGACCCACAGCTAGAGCCTGCAGGGTCAAACACAGGCAAATCGTATCCACATGGGCCACCATAGACACGTAGGACACACACACACACACACACACACACACACACACACACACACACACACACACACACACACACACACACACACACACACACACAGGAACATCAGAACTGGGCCTTCACCAATCCCTTGGTGATGATTGTACATCATGGCTGCTGTTTATCTACTGGCTGAGGTGATAATCTGCTCTCATGACTCCCCTGAGACTCTAAACCTTCTCTTGTACATTAAAGTCACGGTTGGCCAGGGCCGCAGGGGGACAGTGGTATGTGGGGGTGTGCAAAGTGGAAAACTAAGATAATATGTCGAAGCAGGGCCACAGGGGAAGGTTGACTAACTTGGGATGTGTAGCATTCAGGAGATGTGCAGCCCTCAATCTCTATATGCAGTTTGGTGTGAGGATTTGGTGTCAGGAATCTTCTTCACACTTTTTGTAAAAAAAATTCCAAGTGTTAAACAACAGTAGTCCAAATGTTTGTCTTATGCATCAGATTAGGTGCCTTAGCTGCAGGGAAATATGGAACCAACAACCAGTGATGCAGTTGCTGGATAGGACAACAGGCTGGGGAGTGAATGCTTTAAGGTTTTATTTTGTCCTAGAGGTTAGAGAAGAGAGCTCATGACCAGGAGGTTGTCAGTTAATTTCCCAGACCAACAGGATATAATCTGGGTGGGAACCACCACTGAGGTGCCCTTGAGCCCTTGGCAGATCAGACTGTGGTTGTACTGGGCAGCTTCCAGGTATGAATGTATAAATGTGTGAATGGGATCAGGACGTGCCTGCAAAAGAGAGGCTGCCTCTCAGTGAACCTCCCCTGAACAAATATAGGTTAACAAAAAAAAAAATTAATAATATATAGGACTGAATTTTTGGTCCTTCACAGTTGGCATTTATTATGTGCAAAAGGAAAAAAATAAAGCTAAGTATTGGCCGTGCCAGCCAACATTGCGTGGGATAAACTGGCATTTAACGCAGAAAACCTGGCAATGGGCTGGCGGTAACAAAACAGTGACGTTGGATTGTGCAGCTGTAGACAACCTAACATGGATGAATGGTTACAGTTCATCATTGGCAGTCTGCAGGCTTGCTGTGAAAGCACACGTCTGCAATGATAATGCAAAGTTGTTGGAGTCATCTGATAACGCGTAATTGATGAATCATGATGCATGTGGAAATAGCATATGTCTTGTATATCTGCCATGTACAGCGTGCATGGGTTCCATACTAATGACTCCAGAGAATTGGATTTATGTATTTGGAAATCATCTCAATAAACAGTATATGCCTTGATATAATGACTTGTTCTGTTACACTTGTCATAACTCTGCATCTTTTTTTAGTGCTTCATTCGGAATTTGTTTTGCTTTCTGCATTCGTCTTCTGAGTCCATCTGTTTATTTACCTCCACACACACACACACACACACACACACACACACACACACACACACAACTCATCTCAGACACTGAGACCATGGAGAATTTCGAAAAGGGAGGATGCAAACTAAACTATTTTATGTAAACACACAGTATGTATAACAGTTTTCAGAATTTACAGGAGAAGACACTGACCCTGAGATATGTAGGGGCCAAACCTGACCTTATATTTTCCTCCTCCCTCATAGGTGGAGACACATAACAAAACCATAAACTACAAGATAAACATTATCTCTGACATTGTATTAACACAGGTATGTAACGGCAAGCTTCAGAAGGCAGTATTGTTGCAGGGCAATTGTATTGGATATCCAATAAGTGTCAAAAAGAGGGAGAATGTAAAGCATTTAGCACTTAAACAGCTCTTGCCGTTTTGATGACAAAGCAGAACCTTGCTGCAGGGTGTACAGGCCAGTTTTAATGTTTGGAGATTAGTTTTCCTTTCTTCGCCCAATGAGAGACTAATCGTCAATAATCGCAACAAGCCTGCCTGAGGGCTACAGTACCTCCCTCTTCTCTAATGTTGCTTGCTCCATGCCGCATGTTTTCCAATGACCTGTTTCACAGGCACCCCATATCCTGCTAGAAAGCTTTTGAAGGCCAAGTGTTCACTTATTAACAAAAAAAATACTGTTCCCTTAGAAGGAGAATTTAGCTGTGAAATGGTTTTAACCAAATCTCTGTTTAATTAAGTTGTATTCCCTGTCCTTGTTTTTATATTGGGCCTTTTTTTGTGGGAGTCTTATTGGACAAGGAATTTTTAATTTGCTCGTTCATCCATCTCCAGTTCTTGGCTGCTTGAAGGAGCCCAAATTGATTATGCAATGACACATACGCATACACACACACACACACACCTCACATACAGAAAAAGGCCGACCTTATTAATATTTCTATATGGCCAGCTGTATTATCTCGTTTGGCGGTGGCCCATACTTCATGTCAGCTCAGTTTGTGGCCTTAATCTACAGTCGTCACTTTGAAGTGTAAGTGGTAGCGCAGCCGTAATGATGATTTGCCCACACATGGCGTTGTGTGTTCAATTGCGAGGCTTTCACAGATAAATGATGTTGTGAGTTGACAGTCAGGCTGATGAGATGGGGCAGACTGCAATAACTCTTCCTCACCAGCACACCATGAACCTTGACTCGTAGCTGACCCCTGAACCCTTTCTAACAACAAATGCATCTTCGCTGTAAAGCAGAAACCTTGTATCTCCATATAAGTCCCTTTCATTATTTTTTTTAATAAAATCAATTCTATTGCTCACCCAATCCTCCATCGGTAGGTTTTACAATTATTTAAACAGTGACGAGACAATGCCCTCTGATTTTGTTTGCGGTAAATAGCTCAATAATATGTTTTCAAATTGATATTTTTTCATTGCTTAAAAAGCAACGGTTTTGGCCAAACAGTGTTGATAAATGTGTCCCTTTGCAGGGATCTAGGCAACATCACATTAAACAAGGAATGAAAGTGTTTAGGCAGCTATTGTCATCTAAATTGGTCATTAAAGAAGAGGTGATACATTGTGACTCAAAGTAAAATAATGCACAGTTGAAGTTGATGATTGCTTTCTTCATATGGGAAAACAGAATGTGAATTGGAAGATGTACCAGCACGCTCTATAGAATCTAGTCCATTATTAGAATCACAGCCCATTGACAGCCCAAACTCTATTTGCTCTCTGTTTCCTTTGCAATCAACCATTTTTTTTCACTCTCCATGTATGAAGTAATTGCATGGTTAAAGCTGTTCATTGACTTCTGTCCCGACTCGTATGATTCAGCTTCTGCAGGAACCTCCAGGCATGTATCTCATCACTCAGCAATGCCACACAGTTTGGCTTACTGCCAGGTCCTACAGTAGGCAGTAGGGCCCCGTAGCAATCACCCCCCCACACCCACACCCCCACAGCTTGACTTCCACACACATCCGTCTGCAATCAGAGCCGCCCACTGTCTTGAATTACACGATATTCACTCTGTCATGCAGATTTCATGATGGAATTTGTGTAGTTTCCATACAGAGCTAGATGGACAGTAGAGTAAAGAAAAGTATAGCCAAAGTTAAGCTGGCTTCTTCAGCTCAAGATCCCTGTCTTCCGTGTGTGTGTGTGTGTGTGTGTGTGTGTGTGTGTGTGTGTGTGTGTGTGTGTGATGGAGGTGTGTGTTTTCTCAAACATCCATGGAAGCGGATCTGTTTTGGCTCCTTTCCAGCATTCCTTGGCCAAGGCATCATGCCCCTCATGCCCCATCCCACTGTGAGCCATGGCGTGGAGAAGCAAAACCGTGCAAGACCGAGGCACGGCGGCAATGCAAAGGGACAAGGGACTGAGAGTCCCGATCTTAATAGTGCAGCTGTTGTGGATTTGGATTAAGCCAGGACAGCATATACTGTGGGGAAGCTTTGGTCTGAAAAACTTTGTCATGGGCAAAGGAGAGGATACAGGAAGTGAATGATGGTTAAGAGATGGATCTGAGCAGATATGCAAACAGTCTGGTTTGCAGTCTATGGTTGCAAACCATAGATTGTATGATAGAAGTGGACATAGCCTCCATGTCTGAAAAGTGAAGCAAATGTGAAGGTGCCCTAAACCTGGATTATTTCTATTGGCCAACAGGGGGCAACTACACTGGTTGTAAAAAGAAGTCAGATTGTAAAAAAGTATATGGGAAAATGAGCCTACTTCTCAGTTGATTTATTACCTCAGTAAACATTTTCATAATGAGTTGACTGTCTCAATCGCTTGTTTCCAGTCTTCTTTAATACAGTATGATGATAATTTTGTCAATTATGAAAATGGTAGTAATTGGGGAATTTAAGTAAAATAGTCAATAAAGCAGAGGATGTCTTAGGGCGGGACTACCTTGTGATTGACAAGTTGCTACCACGGCAACCTGTCAATCAGGATAGAGGCTTAGCAATGTGTATCCATGACACTGCACATTTAAATAGCCATGAACTTGTTTTTGGGTGTGACCCTCTCGCAGGGTGCTTTCAGTTCAGCAGTTCAGTAACATTTGGTCATCTAAAAATGTTCAGCGTTCAGTTCAGTTGTACTAAAAAGACAACTAGGGAGCGACTAGGGAGTTGGCTATTTTATTTTGTACCAATGGGTGGCGTCACAGTGGCTACGTCCACATATTTCATACAGTATCAACTCATCACTGCAACAGAATATTGTTCTTGAAGATTGGAAATCTGCTCTGGTTCTACCAATGTTAAAAGGTGGTGAACCATCTAAATTGAACAATTATCATCCAATCTCTAAATTAGCAGTGATAGCTAAGAGTTTGGAATCTATTGTCAGTCACAATTAAAACAGTTCCTGGTAAGTAATAGTATTTTATCTGTTTTTCAGTCTAGCTTTAGAAAAAAAATCATAGTACTGACACTGCTACTATGGAAATACTTAATGACATAATCAGTGCTTTAGATTATTGTAAATCATGTGCTGCGTTATTTATTGATTTAACAACAGCCTTTGATACAGTCAATCATGTTATCCTATTATCACGGTTGACTTAGCGAAGCAACTTAGATAATTTTAATTTAATTAAATTTTAATTTTAATTTGTTTATTAATCCCCAGTGGGGAAATTACAATTTCTGATTCTAAATGACTACATGTCTGAGAAAAATTTCAGTTAACTATGGTGTACCGCAGGGCTCTATTTTGAGGCCCTTGCTGTTTACAGTATATATTAATAACCTCAGTGAAAATGTTATGGATGCAAATATACACCAGTATGTTGATGATACCATTATCTATTGTTCTGCAAAATCACCTGCTGAGATAATTTTAAAGCTACAAAAAGCATTTGAAAATATTCAGCTCAATCTACATGCATTGAAGTTAGTTATAAGAAAACACATGCAGAAGACAACGGAATAACTGTTAAACACGTTTATTTCGGATCACGGCAGCTGATTTGACACATGAGACACCAGGATTAATCTTAGCCCGGCTGTTAGCCTGATCTGGACCAGGCTAGCCGCAAAGAATAAATCTCCATGGTTACTTGGCCGGGCTTAATTCAATCTGGTTTCGTGCAACCGAGTCAAAGCTAAATTCATCCAGGATAATTTGAATATCCCGGCTTAATCCCTTATCCTAGTTTCGTGCAATAGGCCTCTGGTCTTTCTATTACTTGTTGTCTGTTAAAGTGTATCCTCTATGTGCTGCCTTCTTGGCCAGGGCTTACTTGTAAAAGAGATTGTAATCTCATTGTGATTCTATTCCCTGGTAAAATAAAGGTTAAATAAAAAAGTATGGTGCAAACATCCTATGGAGGAAAAGAGAGAAGGGAGAGAGAGAGATGGAAATAATGGGAAGGAGGGAAAGGTATACAGAGTCATTTTGATGACACATGATGGTCTTCTGGTTTACCCTTAGGGTTGTGTTAACACAGCAAAGTCAGCAGTATGGCAACAACAGTACACAGTAGATTTCTTGCACCTACATTCACACACACATTCACACATGCAGGGCTGTGTGAAAGTGAATGTGAATGCTGTGTGGTTCGAACCCCAAGGCTTAGCCAGGGAACAATCAATAGCCTGTAATCTCTGTAAGAAGTGATACCTTCTTTTTACCTGGTTGTGCTGTCATTTCAATTACACTGTCACTTACCCAAACTGCATTGGGAAAAGAGATTAAGCATTGTAGTCTCCCAATTTATGCAAGAAAAGCAGATTTAGGAACGGATGGCACACTTTTTGCAGCATGTTGATAATCCTTGCAGGGTGTTAAACCAATGATGGCTTGATTCATAGGGGCGCAGTAAAGCTCACAAAAACAAAACAGCCTGCTTCACACTAATTTCAATCAATCCTTTGTAACTGAAGTTGTGGCATGCCTGCCTAAAAATGACTGAAATTAATCTAATGAGGCTAGTGTGCCTGCAGTGTTATTGTCAGCCACACCTGTACCTTTTTATGACTGTAAAAAATCTTTCAATAGATATTGTTTACACTAACATTTTCATCTTGAACACTATCAATATCATCAGATCAATAGTCAAAAGTCATTGTTTACAATAAGTTTTACCTCAAGGCTCATCAGGCCAGCCGTTCTCTGACTTGCCGATGTGTCCCAGCACTGACCGACACCGCTTCATTCACAGCTGTGTGAGGTTTGTATACGCCACAGCTGCAGGGCTCTGCTTTCTCCCATGAGACAAATGATACACCATTACCTCACGCAGCACAACAGCGGCTTTTCAACTCCTCTCCCCTTGCTTCCTCATTAAAACAAGGTCATTTGTTTTCGCGGCGTCAATGCAAGGCCAGTGTACTTCCAGTCTGTTAAAAAAAAAAAAAATGACACCTTTTGTGCCTGAAGTGTTCCTCTCAGTGTTAAATTTGATTTTATACATTCTTGATTTGTCTCGAGAACAGAGGACTGTGTGTGCTGGAATGCCATGGTAATCTTACTTCTCTTATCGGATCTTGAGGAATTGTGTTTTAATGCTGCCGTGCAAACACCCACAAAGCTGCAAAAAGACTCCTGTGTCCACAGTGTAAAACAGAATGCCATGTATGTCTCTCAAGATAACTAGCCATCATCATGTTTGCTGCAGGATGTCACGGAGGCACACATTCACTCATACACACATGTTCCAAACACTGTATATACACACAAACAGGGTAAAGGGCCACAGATGGTAAATATAGCTCATAGGGAGTGGGTGATCACATCTCAAGCCAAATTACAGTCTGTTTATAGCTATGGGGACATTACTAACTCCGCTGTATGATGCTTGATGACCAGAAACCAACATCCATCTCTGGAGCGTGACTTACTGTGGAAATGTTGTGCGAGCGTTGTGCTAAATGACTGATGACAGCCATCTTGTTTTTTTTCCATGGCCAGTGTTTAGAGCTGGCAGTCCAGTTGGCTGTCCGCAGTCCCCAAGGAAGGAAGGAGTCAAGCTCGTAATGATGAGGAATAATGATGTAGCGTAATTATATTTGTCTTGTTACACTGTGGGCCAATGGAGCCCTAATTAATTGTGCCCGCTAATGGGAGGAACAAACTGTCTTGTTTTTGCCTGCTGTGTCACTCTTTGGTTGTGTTTGTTACAACCGTACTGCGCTTGTCGTGTTCTTGCTTCATTGATCACTCATTTTCTTCCTCTTGTTATCTTTGTTTCCTGTTATCTATCAGTCCTCACCTCCTTCCACACTTGCACATTGTGTGCTCATTCTCCTCTCATTACTTACCTTCTTTCACTTCCTCTCTCCTGTTGTGCCTGCCCACCCACACCACACAGTGCTTTTCAGTCTCTCCCTGACCTTAGGTCTTTTGATGTTTTTTCTTTTGATAGAAATTGAAATCCCTGAAGCCAATTGATTCAGTCTTGTCGCCCGCCTTCATACAATAAATGTGTTTGTAATGAAAAGAGATTGTGAAAAGATTGGGGGAAATCAAAAAGTAAGACAATTCTGACAAGTATAGTAAGACGATAGTAGGATTCAGTGAATGGACATTGTCTTTGCAATGTACTCCAGCCCGAACCTCCTCCGTACGTATGAACACTTCAGCTTTTCTTAAATCTCAGAAAGATAAACTTTCAAAAGATTATGCTGGGAATTGAAGACATATGAATCTACCACTGCTATCATTGTAGAATACATGACATTGTTATACAGAAATAGCCCCTTTGGCACTGGCACTGGCCATTGCCCTTCTGCAAGCTTATCCAAGAGCTTCTGTAATAGATTGAGGGAATCTTTAGCCACCATTCTTCACAATAAAATGGAAATGAAAGCAGCGGCTGTGCCCCCATAAGTCTTCCTGTGGGGAGAAAAGTGACCCCTCTTGTACGAGATTGAGGCGCTAAATCAGACTGCAGACACCTTCTGCTCCTCTCATCTGAAGGTGCTCCTGGAGAACCATCATTCATGCTGGAGAGCAAGCCCAGTGCTTTGATATTATCTGTAGCTTCCCTTGGCTTTGCGCCTCTGTGTGTTTTTTGTATCCCAGCGTGTGTTTGATCTCAGTATTGTATTTGACGGCATCCAAAGATAAAGAAAGAGAATTGCATATGTGCCCTGCAACATGGCTGAGAAACGGACAGGCACATTCGCATTCAAGACACTTCCTTTCACCTCGACATGTTGCCCCATGCTCGTGTGTTTATAATTGGTGGGGGTAATGGAGGCAGGGAATATCAGCTGGTAGGAGAATAAATAAAAATAATAAATAAAGCTCTACATAAATTAAACAAAATGAACATAAAAATATGTATCCAGTGATAAGACTAGAAACTGACTGACTCAATGTTTGCTTTTGCAGACTTTTGACCTCCCGGTTTGAGGTGCAGACAATCGCTCCTCCCACTTCTCTTCCTCCTTAAAAAGGTAAGATTTCTGCTTTCACCTGCCATACCCCTCCTCCATTTGCTATAAAAATCTGTGCAGCAAAATTAAACTATTTACCCAATAGGATTCAATAGCATTGCTACTCGATCAACTCGTGTATGGCTCCATTTATTCAACAAGGCCCCTTGGATGGAAAAGCACTTCAGCACACATTCACGCATTTCTTTAAATTCAACACACTGTTGCACCTGGGGTGGCCCTGCATGCAGAGTTAACCAAAAATACAGATGTCACACGGCGGACAATCTTGTCCAGATTACAGTAGACCCTCAGAGACGTGAGGGTGAATCCCTCTCCCTGAAAATGTAGGTGTCACACTGATACCACTCAAAACACCCTGCTGCATAGTACCTGCTCTTTAAAGAAAAGCAAAGCTTAAAGGGGCTAACTAAAATTAGCCAGGCAACAGATAACCTGTGCCTTGAGATCAAAGCAAGGCTGAACTGTCAGGCTCTCCGACGGCGCCTGTGGTGGCAGAGCCAGTGGAAGGAGGAATGTAGAGCGAGAGAGACACAGAGATGGGCAGAGAGTGAGAGAGGCTGCAATGCTATTCATGCAAGGGGATGAGTGTTCAAGAGGCCCCGTATCTATGGCCTTATGAATGTGCCTCAATCCTGAGTGAGTAACTATGACATAGAACTATATTTTGAGAGAACTATATTTTGCAATCACATTGCTTTACATTTTGAACAGGAATTAAAACTCGCAAAAAATTGATTTCGTCTGAGCAAACAAAAACCTTTTCCGTGCTCAATAAATGTATTTGCATGTTTGCTATCATCCAAATAACGTGCAATAATAATCCTTCTCACACAGTTTACTCATGTGCCCTCTCAAAAACTCTTTCTCTGCGTTGTTGTGAGTTCCCTGTAGATATGTGGTTCCAGCTACTTGCAATTTAATTGGCGACAAACAGCCAATCAGAATTGACCTTTAACTCTCCGATTGGTTGGTTTTGTGATGCACTTGTAACACTGTGAAAATTTCAACGTGTGTGTCAAGATTTGAGTGTGCACAGAGTAGAGTTTATTTAGTAGAGTTAGTAGAGAGGAGAAAGAGTTTTTGAGAGGGCACATAAATATACTGCGTGAGAGGGGTTATTATTGCACGTTGATATGGATAATAGCAAACATGCAAATACACAAATACACTTCAATTTATTTTGCTCAAACAAAATTATTTTTTTGCAACTGTTAATTTCTATTTGTAATATAATATGATTGCAAAATATTGTTCTCTGTGCTCAAAACATACAATTACTCGCTCAGGAATTAAGCACAAAGCACTTGAAAAGAATTCCAACATTTTAATTAGAATTAATCAGAATCAGAAATACTGTATTGATCCCCGAAGGGAAATTCTGTGTTGCAGTTGCACAATTAGAATAGAAGGACACTAATTTTATTTGTGAATGAATAATGTATTGTAAATAAATACAGGGGCATAAGTATACACACCCCTATGTTAAATTCCCATAAAAGAAGGCAGATTTCTATTTTAAAGGCCAGTTATTTCATGGATCCAGGATACTATGCATCCTGATAAAGTTCCCTTGGCCTTTGGAATTAAAATACCCCCCCCCCACATCATCACATACCCTTCACCATACATAGAAATGGGCATGGTTTTATTTCAGTTAGCTAAATAGCTGGTTTGATTTGCATTGAGAGATGATCTTATGGAAAGTTCCCTTTGCCTTTCGCTATGTATGGTGAAGGGATGTGATGATGGGGGGGGATGCAGAGTATTCTGGATCCATGAAATAACTGGCCCTTAAAAATAAAAATGTGCCTGCCTCTATGGGAATTTAACATAGGGTTGTCTATACTCATGTCCCCTGTAATTTAAGGAAGAACATTTATTTATTTACTATACATTATTCATTAACAAAGAAAATTGGTGTCCTTAAAAGTTTAATTAAGGCATTAAGATCAATTTCCAAAAGATGTTTTTTATTCCTCTTTTTAATCAACTTTATCATGGGCGTGTAAACTTATTCAAGCCACTGTATATAACACCATACATACTGAGGTGCAGAGTTCCACGGTAGGAGATTATACACAGGGGGTTTGGAATGAAGGGGTCAAGGTTTGGTGTGTTGCACATCATGCTCTCACTCCCACACTGCGTCTCTGTTAGAAGTCTTCCCATAAGGCTTTGCCGTATGCATGTGTCTGAGAGACAGCTATTTTCCAGTGTAATGCTTCTCTGTGTGTTGTGTTGCACCCTCAAACAATGTTTCTATTACCAGAGAGATCCGTATGTAGTTATAAAACTAAATTTAGTTCCACCTCAAGGGCCTCCTCTTCATAAGTAACAGGACCTTGTTGGATGTTCCTGACCAATGACAGTTTGGTCCTAGTGTGGAAGAAGTACTCAGATTCTTTACTTTGGTAGTTTCCACTTTTTTCCCACAGCCCTATAAGATCAACTCAAGTACTTCAACTTCAATGTTCCAATTGTTACCATTTAAAGTGATTTTAAACCAGATATTATTTAACCCTTGTGTTGGTCCATTTTCCTATATGAATGTTCTTTTTAACTACCCAATTGTAACCACCCAAAATAACATGATTGATTCCACACAACACTCTTTGGCAAGTACAAATCTCTACTTTGTGTCTTATTCAATTTTAAAGCATTTGAAAAACAAATTGAAGTGGTTTTGAAATAGTATTGAGTAAAAGTTGACATATTCCAGTCTGTGATTATCCATCAACATACATTCCTTTAATTTTAGTCTAAATAATTCCTAATTTCTGCTTTTCTAACTCAAACATTAGGTATAATTTCCTATAAATGAGGTTTATTGACCATAAATTCCAAAAATAACGTTGACACTAAAGTTAGTGTTACGTAGTGTTGAAAACGTAAAAAAAAGTGATAAACATCTAAAAAAAGCCTCAAAAGTGTTGAAAAAAAGGACAAAAACGTACTAAAAAGTTGAAAGAAAATTGATAAAAAGCGTAAACAAAGTGTTAATTTTCAATTCTGACAGGAAGACAACACAAGGGTTAACACTATTACCTTGGGCTGCACTAACTTATCAATTGAATTGTTTATGTAAATAGGCAAAGAAATTCCATTATCCATTAGTTGGGTCTTTGTTATGGTGCATGGCATCATATTTGTGGAATTTTCATGCCATTAGTCATAGTGAATCTTTAGCAATATCTGATATAGTTAGATGTTTCACTGGCATGTAACTGTAAACAGTTCAGTAAAATATATAGATGAAATATACGTTTAATAATTGATTGATCAAAGTTATAATTGACAGATACACGTTTACATACAATTGAACTGTCAATGTTTAGGCTAATCTTTAAAAACAGATATCTGCATATGAATGCAGGGACCTTATTTTTGCATCGAAAGTAGGGTTGGTATTCCATTTGGTTACAGTTGCTGGTCTTTGTATTCCTTCAAAGATGAATTATACAGCTGATTGCCCTACACAACCTCTGTTCTAGAGATGTTCCAATACCAATACCAGTATCAGTATCGCCTCCGATACTGCCTAACACCCTGGTCCCAGTATCTTCCCGATACTGATTTCCCGTACTGGAGTTTATACACCGATCTTTTTTCGTTATAACTGACTGATAATAAAAGAAAGTTCTGTGGTGATCATTGTATGTTTGATTATCTTTCACAAAGAGTTTAACCTGAGCCAGACCGACAACAAAGATAATCATATCTCATCCATACAGGGATAGTAGTAGACACCTGTTAAAATGTGACACACTGGTATCGGACCAGTATTCGGTATCGGCCAATACAGGTATCAGAATCGGTATCAAGAAGCAAAAAATGGTATCGGACCATCTCTTCTCTCTTCAAAACAAACATCATGTGCATACCGGTGGACCAGAGTGCAACAGCTGGAGCATGCTCAGTCGGACCGCTTGCTGTGCATACAGTTGGTGCTCTCGCAGACAAGGGAAGATGGCGACATTTACAGTACGTCACGCGGACCGAACCAGACCCTCGCAGACACACTGAAATATAAATCTGGCTTTAGCCTGGAGCTTTATACTGCATAAATTAGCCTTGCTCATAGCTTATTCTTGACCACAATTGAATTTCAGCTTAAAAGAAAATGGCTGTACATACACTGTCCAGGCTTGTACCGAGCCACACAACACTACTCCATTGATGCTTATGCACAGGACAGAGGAAAGGCCATAGATGTACAAATAGACATGCAGTGGGAGCGAGAAGGCCAATTAAACTCCTTTACTCACTCCTCTGCTCATTCATTTTTCAGCCAAATTAAGTAAATGTACACAGTTATATTCCTCTGCTCAATGTCTCAAACGGCTCAATACATGGTTTTAAATAGCCTTAATTTCAGTAAATCCTTTGTCATGATAAAGTGAATTTTCCCTAAAGGATCACCATCCTGTTAATCATGCCATCTTGATATTGATTTCCTGCTTTAATGAAGCATTTGGAGCAGATTACAGTCACCCTTTGGTCTCAGATCAACATTTGTAATTAGGCTAAATCAATCTACTAAATTGCTAAAATGTTGGAATGTGAAAATCCCAATTCCAGTTTATTATATTTATCTAAGGAATAAAGGATTAACACATGATTATTTTTATGATCATTTGTACTTAATTGAAGCGGCTGTTCCAGCCTATGTTTGCATATCAAAGTGTATACAATATTTACATAGCAACACAAGATAATGCAAAAACAGATGATAGCCTCAATGTCTAACCATGTTTTGCAATGATCTCTGCAAACTATTGTTTGTCTGCTGTCCTTAGCTGCTCCAGCATCCTACTGTGGCTTTTTTTTCAAATCTCTTTTGCATTGTCAGTGATTGAATCTCTAACTCCATCTCTGGAACCAGCTGCATTCTGCATGTCCCTTTTTCTCACCATGGAAGGCTGAAGAGAGTTTCTGTGCAGCAGAAAAAGAATGAGTGAGAAAGAGAGGGACACTGAGGCCTTAGGTAACTGTTCAGTGTGATTAAATGTGCAATTAGGCAGAACAACAACAGGGTTTGGACACAGGGCTGTTCAGCAAGGAAAATGTTGCTTTACATCCAAAAGCAGTGCATACAGTTAGGCCCAGAAATATTTGGACAGTGATACGTTTTTTTAGTGATTTGGGTTCTACATGTCACCACATTGGATTTAATATAAAACAACTGAAATGCAATTGAAGCGCAGCCTTTCAGGTTTAATTCAAAGGGTTCAACAAAAATATCTTATGGAACATTTAGGACATTTATAGAAGGTCTCCTCATTCAAAGTAATTGGATAAATTAACAGTACCATAAATAAATATTGTAATACTTTGTTACGAATCCTTTGCAAGCAATGACTGCCTGAAGTCTAGAACCCATGGACATCACCAAATGCTAGGTTTCCTCATTTGTGATGCTTTGCCCTGCTTTTAATGCAACAGTTGTTGCTTGTTTTTAGGTCTTTCTGCCTTAGGTTTGGTCTTAAACAGGAGAAATGCATGCTCAATCGGGTTAAAATCTGGTGATGGACTCGGCCATTGAAGAATATTCCACTTCTTTTGCAGTGGGATTTGAGTCAATTGTCCTTTGGACCCTTGAAAAAGAAGCAGGTATCTATTAAAGAGCTGTAATTCCTAGCCCTTCCTCCAATTTGGATGTGAATACCCTCAACTTAAAGCTGATAGTCTGCACTTCAAGTCAGTCAGGGCCAGAAATATATATATTTAATATGGGATTAAATATATATTTCTGGCCCTGACTGTATATGTTCTTTACTGTCTTTACCTTCAACTGGTATATTATTCAGTTATATTGACAGACAAGGACACGCACAAGTATGTTTCACAAGGCTTCAGCCTGGAGGTAACACCCCCTTTGGACCTCTCCGACCACTGTGGCCTTGCAACACAGTACAAGGAGGTGTTGGATGTGTACGTGTGTGGGGAGCGTTATTGAAATCCCTCCCGTTGTGCTCGCTGAAAGCTGACTTATGCTTTTCTGCCAGTGGACCATTTACATATTTATTTCCCCGGCCAAACAGCACCACACGCACTGATGGCCACCGGAGACCTTATATGCCTGTCTTTAATTGGCTATTGATTGATTCTGCTATGGCGGTGGCAGACAATAAATTACTGTCTGCTTGAAAGAGGGAGGTGGCAGACAAGTTGAGTGTGGGCTGTAATTCTGTGTCAAATCTGTATTTGCATTATTTTAACATAATTTATTTTTATTTCTGTAGCAAAGATCAGTGCCACACAACAACACACAACACACAAAGGAACGATGGCAATACAGGCTCACTCCTGGACACAATTTATTTGCATAGATCAATGAACGTTGGTTCTCTTGGTGTGATGCAGAATGAGGCAATGCTGTTTGGAATAGATGTGCAATAGATGTGAGTCTGTAAGAGACTCCATTTGACATGAAATTGGTTCCTTTACAACGGTCTTCATTGTCAAAATGAATACATTATGTATGTATGTAGGTATGTATGTATGTATGTATGTATGTGCAACTGTGTGCATGTGTGCTATATGTAACAATGCAATATAATGACTTGCTCTTCTGAATAAGTATAAATGATAAAAACATTTCTATATCATTGCAGTTTGCTAATAAAGCACACAAGAATGATGTTTTGGAAGCAGAGGGATTTCTAATTTCTCCAGCTAGGAATGTAGTTCCTCTGCCTATTTGTGCCTGAGTGGAGCCTAATGTCAAGGAGCTTATCAGAGACATATTGCACTAAAAATGCCCAGTGAGTATTAATATTAAATCCCCAAATCATACTCCTACTAAATTTGTTATCTATGAACACACTGAAAGGGTGTTGATGTTGAGCTTTTCTTGACAGAACTAAAATGACCCAATGTTATACACAATTATACCGGTGCTGACCATTGTAAAACGGGGCTGACTTGATTGCTTCAAAGCTTCTGCTGTTACCGTGGTAACCAAGAAGACAAATCAGTATTTGAATGCTTCAATGCTTCTGTTTTTGTTTTTTTATTTGTATTATTATTATATGTAAAAATCAGGAATAGCCCATATGCAATAAAGAGTGGTTATCCCTCGTTATTGATTTATACTTTAACATAAGATTTAATTCATTACTCTCAGACGTAGCACTGTTTGTTTTCAGGTGTGTGTGTGTGTATGCATGCGTGCGTGCGTGTGTGCGTGCATGCGTACATGCGTGTGTGCGTACTAGTTGCAGCCTACTGTGTCCCGCCTATTGAAATTGATAGACGGACGGAAAAACATGTGACGGGCCTGCCTCACTTCATCCCTGCTTCTTGCCTGTGCTATAGTCTACCGTTAAAAGCACTGAAACTGAACATTTTCCACGTTAGGGTTAAGTCCTCTGACATAATTTCAAATAATGCAAAGATGACATCCAAAAAGTTGTGCCAGATATGCCAAGGAAAACTGGTGTATCACAATATATTATATATAGCTGCTGGCAAACCTGCCTGATAGAAAGCAGTTAACTATTAAGTTAAGTTAAAGTTAACCAAACTAAATCCTAGTTCACCTGCCAGCAAAAGTGTGTGATTGATGGACCGCGTCCCCCGTCTCCAGTCTCCTGTCTCCCATTTACCCCCCCCCCTCCACCCAAACCCCGGAGCACGTCAAAGTTTCAAATGTATGCGAATACTTCCCTGGAATCGTCAAAGCCCAAAAAACGGATATCAGCCCTAAATCCTGCTTTGTTAATATGGGAAGCATTAGAATACTGTGGGATTCAAATATTTTACATATAGTATGTTTTCCTCACTGAAACATTGCACATTCTCAGCTAATGGAGCCACACAAAAAACACAATTAGCACTGGAACACAGTAAGGCGTCACTCACAAATGACCACACAAAGGTTAAATGGCCACACACACTCCTCACACACACTCCAACCTCTTGATTATTTCTTCAACCTGTTGCTTTGTCCGCTCAGTCAGTCAGTCAGTCCGTCCGTCCAAACTGCCTAATTTAACCAGCCTGCGGAGCCTCTGAGCGGAATTCCTGAGGCTCTGTCATCCTCCAACCACGCTGCTTCCCTAGGCTGGGAACTATCCCGGGAATGTCCCCTCCTGCCGTGTTGCACACATCCAGGTCCTGTTCCGGTAAATGCCAACCGGCTCAGATGAACTTTGATGCTGTGTGCGTACGTGCGTGCCTGCGTGCGTGTGTGTGTGTGTGCGTGAGCATGCATGTTTGTGTGAATGCTGACAGGCATCCAGCTTGGGTATTGATCTGTAGCCATTCCGACTGGAGCCCAAAGGGCAGCCTGTATCATCTGTCAGTCTACTGAGAAGAGCATTACGGCCGCACTGATCTTAGATCACAAATCCCACTCAGAAAAGTAGTGCGGAGGGGGTGAGGGAGTCATGGAGGTGGAAAGCAAGAAAGATGGTGAAAGCCTGAAATAAGACTTGGGAAAAAGTGTGTGTGCATGTACGTGTGTGAATACTAGTGTGGCTGTGCTCTGTCTCTTGAGTGGTAAAGCTGCCCTCCATTCACTCCTCCACAGTCTTTGTTGATTGAGACAAACAGATATTCTCTTAGAACCTGTGGGTGAACAGAAACACTGCGCTGACCTTTTTACCTCCAAGACCACCCACATGCTATAGCCACCCCCCCCACCCCCCCACCCCACTCCTCTCTGTGTCTCTGTCTCTTGCAGTGGCTCTCTCAACACATCAGTGACAACACAATTACACCCCACTCAGACAGCGCACACCACTGATACACATCAACTAAATTACACACACATAAACAGCACCGTATATGTACTCTGTATACACACATGGGCATAGCCCCAGGCCCAAATAATAACCCCTCATCATGTGTGGAACATATTGCTGCTCTGCTCATAATGACTGTAAAATGACTTCAAAGGTTACACTATCTCTTGCTAAGATAAGGATGTGAATAGAGCTGATATCAATGCTTTTTTATAAGACGTTAAGTCGCTCTGCTTTTTTTGATCTTTTCCTCTATTCTGTTTTTCCAGGCTCCCTCACCATTTTTCATTAACTGGCCTTGGGGTATAAAATCTATCCATTGTAATCAGAACTTAGATGAGGTTTGACTTTAAGTTGTCTGCTAGACAACCAGCCCAGTATTGTTTTGTAAGAGATAGACACCGCTGATTGTATTGATGAAATCCAAGGTCGCCACAACTACTCTTGCATGACTCAGCTCCGCTGTGCTCCTTCACTGTGATTATTCCATTACCCTAAATCTTCAAAATCTGTTCCCACCACACATTTACCACGCTGATGGGTCTCTGCGTGGCTTCCATTCAAACGCTTCATGACACCAACCTCGGGTTGTGTGGGAGCCGCTGACTCTCGCAAAGTGGGAGTGCGGATAATGGATAGACGGGGGCCCAATTGTTTTTATCCCCCGCTAATGGATAAATGACCTGATTTTCCTCTTACACATGTGCCTTTTGTGCTCGACCTGGAAAACTACTGATATAGATTTGATTGGAAGTCACAGTAGTAAGCTGTCTTGAAATTTTCACTTACACAACAGCTAAAAGTGGAGTTTTAGGTTTGCAGCACAACATTTTTTTTTTTTTTTAATAAAGTATTTATTAACATCATGAATTCTTTAGTTTCATTGAATTGGTTGCCACGAGGTACATTGAATTCCCCATTCATAAATTCTATCTTCTGTTCCGGGACAAAACCCACTAGCTGAGGTCATTTCAATACATCTGAATTATTAGAAGCCTTGTATGTACTATTGTGGATAATTTCAGCAGGGATGACTCATGTTGCCTAGCATCCTGTACCAAATGCTGGGGTATCAATCATTTGGAAGGTGGAATTTTTTTTTTTTTTATAATGGGTTTGGGATGGATGGATTTAGGATAACTCTCCATTGGGGCTGCATGATTAATCATTATAAAATCGTGATTTTGATTCACCTTGTTAATTAAAAATTAATAATTTTTTTCATTACTTTGATTCTCATTTAATTATACGAGCCGACTGCATCACAAACACTACTATTTTCTTTTGTGAGTTTTACATGTAGACTGTATAAAATAGGTTTTAAAGCGCTCCCAAGCTCTGCAGTGCTCTCCCTTCTTTTTATTGAAGCCTCTATGTTTACAGGCTTGTGGTGATGCTATAGGTGCCAAAAAAAGAAAAAATCTATGTTTGGTACTGCCAATTTGTTTTGTTCTGTCATAGTCAAAAAATTGTGCCATGGAATCATGATATCAATTCTAAGCAAAAAAATCGTGATCCATATTTTTGCAGCCTTACTCTCAATACGGTTCAATTTAGCTTCAGTTAGGTTTGGAAAATATGTGTTTCTTATGAATCATTGCTTTGTTTTTCTCATGTAAAAGCTTTATGGAGTACATACCCAGTATTAGATTTGGCTGTATACTGTAACACAATCCACTCCCACTCTACATGTCCCCTCTTAATAACACTACACTGTGATTACAACTGTATATATTTGCATGCAGGTTGTATTTTTACACGTATATACTTTCACCTATACTTCAATTTACAAATTATACTGTACATGTGCCAAATTGCTGGAATAAAACAATGTATTATATCTGTCTGCTAATAACATAGTCTGTGGTTTTGTGAAGCAAACACTGATAACAAAAGGTTTCTTTTGAGGCAGATAACACCTTTCACATTCAGGGTTATTGAATCAAAACCATCTCTCGTAGGCATCAACTTTAAACAAGGCTGAGATGAACAAGAGCCTTTTTGCGAAAGCTTAAGTAACTTCTAAGGAATCAACAGATATAGCAGAAGTAATCTTGTTTGTTACAGAAATGCATTAATATTGATTGAAGAGCACAATACAGCTTACAACATGACTTATGAACCATACTTTCTGGAACCCTACACAAGCTTGTATATAGTACTATCTAGAATAAAAGAATAACCCTTAAATTTAGACTAACTTTGTGTTTTGGTGTTAAAAATATGCACATAGGTGGACATCCTGTGATGATCATCTGATTTTCTCCCTGTGTAGTCTTTGTGTTTCGATGTTGCTCTCGATTCTCAGTGGAGATAATTTGATTTTCAGACTGTAATGATGAAGTATGTGGTTATGTAGCAAAGTGCAGTAGCGGGTGTGTGTGTGTGTGTGTGTGTGTGTGTGTGTGTGTGTGTGTGTGAGTAAGGGGGGGGTACAGTATTCTGCATGGTGTCTAAACAAGTCCCTGTGTCGCCATATTGAGATGATTGGGCAGCTGCCATGGAGTCGCTGTGTGCTGTTTGTGTGTGCAGGGCTGGAAGGGTGAGTAAGGATTAATGTGGGATTTACAGTGTATTTTGTAGAGGTGCCCTCTGGCAGGCCCTAATGGGGGGGGAGAAGTCTGTGTTTGTGTGTGTGTCAACTCCAAATCTTCCCATCGTTCATCTGTTTAGCTTAATTCATGCTTCCCTCTACGATGATCTGATTCATGTGTGTTTATTGTAATTTGTGTAGCTGTGTGCCCATCTGCATAAAAAGCTTTACTCCATTTCCCTTTTACCGTCACTATGATTATACACTGCCCTCCACGCTGATCCTCTGACAATAGAGACCATATTCATATGTTTATCTTATTGTCGCCACAAGCTTTTATGTATTGCCATTGTATATCTAAATGTAATATTCTGTCATGAATAAAAAACAATCTAATCTCATGTGAAATGTAATCCTGGAGAGAATATTAAGATGCTGAAATTCATTTTAAACAAAGCATTATGTAGTGATATAGGTCTGTGGCAGCTTTATTCTATAATGTGTGTGTGTGTGTGTGTGTGTGTGTGTGGGTGGGCGTGGCTGATATATTTGAAGCGATAATACTCCGAGGTCTTGGTTCGGACCTTGTAGACAGACAGATGGGGCGTTTTAAGTGATGTTTTGGGATATTGACACTAATGCCATGGATCAAAAGA
The DNA here is from genome assembly GCA_026937815.1 of Etheostoma perlongum. NCBI lineage: Eukaryota > Metazoa > Chordata > Actinopteri > Perciformes > Percidae > Etheostoma > Etheostoma perlongum. The sequence goes on along the minus strand of CM049378.1, from coordinate 5,304,752 downwards.
GATCAGAAGCAGCCTTTCACCTCACAGGCAAAGTCTATGACAATAGGAGGCTGACCTGGTTGCTGTATGTGTCAGGTCCCCATGTCTTCTTACTAACAATCCAATACTGAAAACTCTGCATACCTTAACTGACATTATGGGCTGAGGGGAAGTTAAAAAATATGGTTAAGGTGTGTTCACACACCTTTACACAAATGAATGATGTACAAGTGTGAACACACTGGGTTAGGCACAACACACTTGGTTAGGGAAAGATTGGTGGTTAGGAATAAAAAGTAAATTGGTAAATTGCAAGCCCATCATCGGACTTCAACTCCGGTCTCCTGCATCATTCACACCCCCATAGCTTGCCGTGTTCCAGGCAAACCAAATAGCCCAAGATACTTGACACACTCATAACATACTGTATCTCTATTGTGTTGCAGAAAAAAGATGAAGACAAAGCCAGCTTCCTCAGGTCAGTTGAGTAGGCCGTCCTTGAATGTCGCCCAGGATACATTTGCGTACACACTGGCCCAGACCACCTCACAATGTGGTCTGAACAATCCGATCTAAATGCCTTCTTAATGCATCTTGGGTGCATTCACATCTGCACTCAGAGCTGTCAAGTTGTAATTGGATTTCCCAAGACGCAAGTCAATGCCAGGTCTCCCAAGGCCCTTTTTGCACCTTAAGGGATTTACACAGTCTGTTATGAATAGGGAGATTATGCTTGGGGGTAGGGTGGACTGGGGTCTCCGATCGCTCCACATTACCTGCTACAGTATGTGCACATGCTTAAGTACATGTAATGGTTTGTGTGTCGTGTTAGTTTTGTGTCAAAGGACGGGGGGGGTGCTTTTGATTGTCCCTGTCAAAGCTCCCTTTGTCTGGAGATCATCTACTATCCCAGCCTCAAGAGGATTACCACATGTTTTGATAGTAAACTGGAAGCACAGTTATCATGTCTTTCTAACAACAGCCTTCTGCAACATAACCGGGCCATAGGCAGCTATGCGTTACCAAGCACATATATCAGAATAAGTGGGTGCTTACAGTTTGCGGCAGCCTCGCTTTACCTGTGGTGTTTAATTTATGGTATTATGTAAACAGATTTCTGAGCTACACAATCAGTGTCAGTCATGTGTATAGCATTCCTTGTGCATGCATGCCTTCTAAAATAGCAGTTTAGTTATTTAGATTTATGATGTGCATCCACCGCTCTATCTCTGTGGCTCACAACACATCAAGGTTCGTCCATCGCCTCCTGTGCCCAAAAAAAGTATTATGCATACCAACAAATTTGTTTGCATTCAAGGGAGAGTACAGGAATAACAGTAGGCTGAGAAATGAAAAGGAGGCAGTAGAGGGACAACCAAGTGGCAAGTTGCAGACTTTTTCTTTCTTTTCTTTTTTTTAAGTTTTGAGTGTGCATGCTCCATATTGCCGTGAGCCACATTCATTGGAATTGAATCCCCAGCTGGCCTTGGAAAATCCATTGTGATTTTTTTTGGTTAGTCTCCAACCTTTTTCAAATCAAGTATTCCTTTCTTTAAGGTAGACTTATTATTTTCTTCCTTCATATTTCACCACAATAAAAAAAAGTCCTTTTCCCCCTTTGCCCTTTATGAAAGATGGGTGGTGGGAATGTTTGACTTGTGGCTTGCTAAAGAGTGACTAAAAAAAAGAAGAAAAAAAACTGCTATTTCTATAAATAATGGTTTTGATTCTCTTTGGCAACCTTCGAGGCTGAGCACCTGGCATACAGCACCCCCTAAAGTGTCTACAAAATTGATCTGGTCCCGCAACCAACTGTATTCATCACAATGTAAAATGCCGCACCTCTGCAATACATCACAATCGGGCCACAGGGCCACCGTAAATCAAAACTACAATGCCCTTGACGTCTGCATTAGGCCCATAAACCACTTTTTTTTTTTATTCAGGCCCAGTGGACCGTGCTAGATCCTTGTTGACCACAGTATCATATGTGTGTGAATGTCCAGCGCATTTGTGTGTGTGTGTGTGGGGGGTGTATGCGCGTGTGTATGTTGAGGCAGTTGTGAGGGAAGTTGAAGGTAGTGTGACAGCAGGTGGAGACTGTCTGTCTTCGTCCGTCCCTGGCCTGACTGAACAGTGATTAATGGCCTCTACCTGCTCAGTGGCTTTGGTCCAGACTCGGTGTGGTCTCTGCACTGCACAGCCAGACATCTTGATGAGAGTCATGTCTCCTCTGTTACAGCGTTCTACCAGGCCCTCATATACGTGCACATATTAACACACAGTGACGGCCACACCTGTGTATGCACTGATTTGTGCTATATTTAAACAGGTCGGGCACATGCACAGCTGGCTGCAAAACGCAATCTGGATGCACGGTGGGGGAATAGTTTGAGCAGTGGATATGTGCTTTTGAGTGGGGAGTGAGTGCGTTTAACTGTTAGATTGACTTAGCAGCTAGAGATCATTGGTGGCAAAGCTCAGATGTGTCCAGCTGGTTTCCACATATGCATCAGCTCTGTGTCTGCGGCACGTCTGAGGGCACTTTGTTCACGTCTCTTCTAGTCTCCCGTGCTGAGATATCCAGACTGAAACTGATATTTTATGAATCAGTGTTTTAACACAGCAAGACCTTCACCTCCGAAGGAGAATGGAGTTGTGTGTGTGTGGTTTAAAAAGCAAGGAGCATCATACTGTAAGTTATTTACAACACTATTATTCTAACTCTTTTGTGTCATTCCTTTGCTCTGTCTTTCTCTGGGGATTACAGAGTAACTTTCACAATACTCCTGTGGCTGCCGTTAGCCCGCTGAATAGCCCACAGAGGTGCTACAAGCGACTGAAAGCCTGCAACGAGCACAGGGTGCAGCAGCTTTGGCAGTGGATTCAATTCATAGCCTTGGGCAAGGAACACCGTAGAGAAATGTTACATGAAATTATTTTATTTTTCAGGACGGTATATATAAATATTCACAGGTCAGACCCTGGACCTTCTTTTAAATGGTTAGGAGTGGCATACGGTCCAAAGTACGGGTTGTGGTAGCTGGAGAGATGCCACTTTACCTCCAGGTGCCCTCAATAAAGGCACAGTAACCCCCACCCAACCGCTCAGGGCGCTGGTCCAGCACTAGCATCCAACTCAATCTGACATCCCTCCATTTGTGCATGACTAGTTCCTGTGTGTGTGTTTCAGGCCTGTGTGTAGTGATTACTAACAAAAACAGAGTGTAAATTGTAATTTCCCCATTGGGGATCAATAAACAGTATAACACAGATTTAATTTAATCCACAGCGATAATAAGGACATTTTAAATGGTAATTGTTACGTCAACATTTTTACCATGATTTACTGTTACACTGGTAATCGGTAATCGTTACATCCCTAGCCGTGTGACATGCGGGACTGCAGGGAGGGTGAATTATTTTCTTGCTGAAATGTGTGAGCTACAACCATACTGCTGTTACACATTACAGTGTGTTAACTGTAAAGTTAAATGAACAACTCTTCATTAATAACATAACAATGCAATGAAATGTAAATTGTAGGTAGACTGCATAAGCCCCGCCCACTCTGCCGGCAAATTGTTTTCACCCATCAGCTCAGTCTGGAAACCTGCACGTCTATTTCTCCTGCTTCAGTTGACAATTTTGCGGGAACCAATCACAAACTGGCTTATCTACCTGACGCGCTATTGGCGGGTTTAACATGATTACTATAGAGAAGCGGCCAAGCAGCTTTCAACATAGAGGTCACCGAACGCCCCTGAAACGCAGCAACCTGTTGATGCCGCTCGCTTCTACATCACCCAGATCATTGGTCTGATTGGTTGAAGGACTATCCAATTGCGTACAGAGTCATTTGAACTATGCCCGTTTGTCACGCCTCTTGTGCAGTAGAAAATACAGAGCAGACTCCCTAGACCAACGCTCAATCTCAAATCTACTGAGCTTGCCTTGGTCTGGCAACAGCCAGACTAACTTATAGGTAATTTTTATTTATTTTTTGTTTGATTTTAAATAATTCTTCTTTGTTTCAATCGTCTTTAACTATATTAAACCTGCCCTCTTGCTCCCACTACAGTGTTTTATCCTTTCCTCATCCCTTCCGTACGAGCCTAGACACTGGGCCAATATTTCTTTCACTGCCCTGCGACCACTAAGCAGGCTACAGGCGTATGAAATAAAATGCTCTAAATTGATTCAGCCTGTGCTGTTTAAATGGAGAATGCTGGCAATAGCTTTTCATTAACATGGGTCCATTGCCTGCATACTTGGTGAACAACCAGTAGACCCCCCACACTAGACAGAAGGCTGATTCATTCACTTTAAATGGCAGTAGTATTGATACAACTTAACAGCCGTTGGTACATACTTTATGCTTTTATTAATTCCAAGTTAGACGTGATTGTGCTGTTTTCGCTAATGTATTTTGTTGGCTTTTATCCCCTTTGTGTAGTTTAGAAACAGCAAAATGTGAGGGCGTTTTACTCATCAGAAGGAAAGTTAGTAGCAGTGTTGGTTTTCATATGGGATGTAAAATATTAATAGAGCTGCCTACACTGCAGTTACAGTAAATGTAAAAAACATCCTCGGCAAAACAGTCCATTACGAGAGCACAGGCTACCAGTTGGTGTGTTTCTCAGGGAAAATACGTCAAAGTTTTGTGTATAGATAGATAGATAGATATTTATTGATCCCAATAAAATGGGAAATTATAGTGTTACTGCAGCAAAATCAATCACACAGCACAGAATGAAATACTAGGATACAATATACATACATACAACAAACATGAAATAATAATAGAAATAAAATACAAGAACAAATATTTGAATATATACAAGTTGGGGATACAAAAATGTGCAACTGCTTAAATAGTATGATACATATGTAGAAAAACCAATTGTGCAGGTTGCACTTAGTGCAGTATTGTGGTATAAGAACATTTGAGCAATTTGAGCATTTAATACAATATTTGAATACAATATTTCTAATTAGGAGTTATTTGGTAGTGTCACATGCTGGTATTTAACTAGACTTATTTAATATATAATGTGTAATGTATTATTGCTTCATTACGAGTAGTTCTTTGTCCTTTTTTCCACTCCGAGCACCGGTAGAGTGACTTACTTTACCAGTGCGTGCCACTCAAAAACAAATCTGGTAATATGAGTTCTTGTATGAGGCCCAATGTGTGTACTTCTCTGCCATAAGAGCATCTGCTAATATACTTCTCTGTAAACTACACAAACACCAAGCCTTGGTAGCCAGCCTGAGCTCATATGATTCCACGAAGTGTTTTCTTCATCTCGACCACCTACCAGCACCACACATGCACTGAATTCACGCACACTCGCACACCCGCCACACACACCTGCTCTCCTCTCAGTGCTCTCAGCAGGCCTGCCACCAGGCTCCTCAGCAGTCAGCCAATCTGTCACCGCTCTGTAGCTTGGATCAGACAATTCTCCGCTCATTTGCTGAATACGAAGCAGATACGGCCAGACTCACGCCGATGCTTTGTGAGAGCTGTTTTCGATTGTTTTGTTGCAAAATCAGACATCCTGTATTCAGGGCAGGGCTGTTTCATTAGTTTAATGCTTCACCAGGTTAGAGGTTTCATTAGCCAAATGCACCCTTTCTTCTCTAATCAGATCAGCCGAATCAGATCAGTCTGTATCATCAGTTACCTTTTTCACACAAGGGGGATCTCATGCTGTACCAAATATTGGAAGTAACATTGTTGTCCCATGACATTTTGTCAATCTCTCTGTCTCTCATGCTTTTTCCTCTTGCCTTCACTCTCTACTTCTCATTCAAACAGTGCATGCCAAAAACTGCTTTTTCTTGAGCCTCTCTTTGCATTCTGTACACTATTACTTCTACCTGTGTAGGTGTTTCCTGTTCTCTGTTTTCTCATTCATGCTTACCCAATGCTGTAGTCATGGTGAGGGAGGAATCCGCAATTGGCCCACAGTATTTCTCATAGGACTAACTCCAAGGGAAAATAGTCAATCTTCTAAAATGCTTTATTCTAAAAAAGACGCTCAGGACTGATATAAATGTAGCCGGCCTTGAATTTAGCAAATGGAAATAACTTGTAATGCTGAATACAGAAGGGAACAATTGTCTGCATTGCTCTAGAGTTTGCCCATTGCTGTAGGTGCAGGGTGGCTCCTGATAGGTGGACATTGTCCTGCAAAAATGAAGGAAATTGCATAATACTTTTTCCTAAAAAAATCAAACGCCTCACAGTTTGAAAAGCCCCAGCAGTGGAAGATCATTTTAGCTTCTTTTTATCTCTCCTATGTGGAGCCCATTTGGTTTTCTTGAACCTCTGACCTCACTTCCCTTGGTCTGTGCTTTCCTTTTCACATGTCTCCTCCCTCCACTGGGGAGATGGAGGTGAAGCAAATGGATGAGATGTCTTGAAGATACGTTTGTAATGTTGCTAGCTCTTGATTTTTTTCCCAAGCAGGAGCAGTGTTTTTGGGACTTTCATCACTTGCCTCTCTGTCTTTGTCATCAGTCTCCCAGACGTGATGCAGTTCCGATTTGTCTTTGTGTCCATAAGGATATTTCAAAAACCTTTTTCAGATTCTTGTCTTTTTCTTTTACAACAGCAACCCATTTATTAGAACCAGTACTGGTATTGTATTCTGTATGTCTTGCTGTTCCAGGAATGGTGAACCATTTTTTAGGCTGGTGTTTATCCAGAGTAATGAATACACATGAGAGAGTGGACCCTAAGCTTACAAAGAGGATATGGTACAGTTACATAAAGACCTGAGTAAACTACATAAAAAGGGAGAAAACATTGCATTCTATTAGCATAGTAATTCATGCTTTGACCCTCTTGACCTAAGCCTGCTTTCATCCGCTCTTTCGGGAGCTGGTTTGTTTTTTAGATTTTTTTTTGGGGGGGGCATTTCTACCTTGTAATTGATAGGACAGCTATATATGAAAGTGGAGAGAAATGGGGAAGACATGCAGGGAATCATCTCAGGTCAGACTCGAACCCTGGACATAGACCTCTGCATATGTGTGCCCGCTCTACCAACTGAGCTAACCTGGCCCCTGTTTGGTTAATGAAGTGAAACATGTCAGATTGCGTTCATGGACTCTAATTTACCTTTTAGATCACAAATGCACTCCTAATGATCACTAGAATAATGTCTCAGTAACCATGAGAATACCATTTCCTTTTATTTTGCTAACTTGAAAGTGCTTCAGATAAAAAAATGAAATAAATGGTATACCTTCAAACATCCAGTGCATTTCCATCCAGTACAGTCAGATAGCGTTAAGACAGTGATATGTTTTTGCATTTTTGGCTCTACTCCACCCCATTTGATTTATGATGAAAAGTGCTGACTTTTATCTTTAGAAGCGTTTGAGGTTGTTGTGAACCCCGTTCTATACAGTCCCTTAAATTTATGACAATTCAGCAAAACGCTTACAAACATGCAGGTTAAGCAGCCACAAGCAGTATTATTGCCAAACATTGAAATGTTCTTGTTGGGCCACATTAGTCATCTGACCCCTATTCAGTTGATAATGTGTATAACTTGCTAAAGACCATGACTGTAGGCAATAAGTACCTGAAACAAGCAAAAAGTGTTAGAATTTAGTACAAGCCAGCCATGTGTCTGCAGATGTCTGTTGATTGCATACATAAGTTACTCATTGACTGCAAGGGATCTGTCATCAAGATTAAATATGACTTTAAGTTTGTCAAATTAGCTACGCCCCACCCCCCTTAGATCCTATTGCACTAAATGTCAAGCTTTCCGCTCTCACACAGCACATATGCACTTTACAATGACAATTGTGGCATTTCCTTTACTGTCCCTATAATGTGAATGTAAACACCATCAAGCCTAAAGCTGGAGTCAGCCCGGTGTCATATTCATTTTCTCATTTCCATATACAGGGCAAATGCTATGGAAAATTTCATGTGTAAATAAAAACAATGTTGCTGGTTAGTTACTAGTAGTGGAATCCTATTTGCATATAGCTCTAACAAGAGTTTCTTTGCTATACAACCAAAATAAGCTCAAGTATGGTATGGTTGCTAATTGCAGGAAATGCACAATAGTTTACCTAAAAACCACAAGTCAGGAAGAGCAAAACATTAGCATAGTGTTTTCGGCATTCCTCAGTCAAATTCTAATCAACATAAATGAAGTCAGGTCGATATTAGTTATATAACACTATATTACAAATCTTACATTTGCCTTAATGGTTTTAAAATCTGCACACAGACTACATTGTTTCTTTAAAAAATAAACTGTTTAAACAGCAGGTTTACATCGCTGGACCCCTGATGGGTTGCATCAGGCCAAAGCAATGAAATGCCACTTCCTGGCTAATTGGGGAATATGACCCTCCTCCCTGTTCAAGGACTATGTTAACTTTTTAAGGACCAGGTCACAGCTGTTCCAGAGCGAAATGACAATGGTTGTACTAGCCTTTTATGTTGCTTAGCTTATTTAGCTAACCTAGAAAGGTATTTAAATACAGAGATTCTAATATTACCTCAAGTGGCACTCTTGAAGTAATGAAGCAGAGCTTGTACTCTTGCGTGGTAGTTACCTTCGGAGTACAAGGTGAAACTGCCTGCCAATGTGACTGAGTCAGTGCAGGACGAACGAGAGGACTTTGCAGTGAGGCATAATGTTAGCTTTGTATAGATGCCAATGTGCCCAGAGAGATGGTCCACAGCCTCTGTTTACGCACTGCTGGAGAGACTGTTCAACCTGGATGAGGTCCCACTCCTAAACAACCAAACAGGGAGACCCAATGTGTGCAATGTGGCTGTAGTACTAGGACAAAACGATGCATCAAAGTGAACTGCAAATGTGGACCAGGTGATTGGTCTCCATCTCCATCTTCCTCCGCTTATCCTGTATAGGGTTGCGGGGGCAGCAGCTCCAGCAGGGGACCCCAAACTTCCCTTTCCCAAGCCACATCAACCAGCTCTGACTGGGGATCCGAGGCGTTCCCAGGCCAGGTTGGAGATATAATCTCTCCACCTAGTCCTGGGTCTCCCCCGAGGCCTCTTCCCAGCTGCGCGTGCCTGGAACACCTCCCTAGGGAGGCGCCCAGGAGGCATCCTTACCAGATGCCCGAACCACCTCAACTGGCTCCTTTCAACGCGAAGGAGCAGCGGCTCTACTCCGAGCTCCTCTCGGATGACTGAGCTTCTCACCCTATCTCTAAGGGAGACGCCAGCCACCCTCCTGAGGAAACCCATTTCCGCCGCTTGTACCCTGGATCTCGTTCTTTCGGTCATGACCCAGTCTTCATGACCATAGGTAGTTGGTGTAGGAGGCATTTAACTTAAATAAATGGGGATTGTCTGCAAATCCGCCCCGGAACGGCTACGTAATCGTTAGGTTTCCATTAAAGTCAATGTGTGTGTTTCCACTGATGCTGAATGGCTGGGTTCCAGCTCCGGCAGTCCCCAGCCCTCCGGAGCAGATAGGCAGAGCTTCTATTTTTGCCGGACAGCGGAGAGCTCCCCAGCAATTCAGCACACGGTACATAGTGCAGGACAGGAAGTCGAGCACAGTAACAATATAAATCCACCGGTTAATTTTCAAAATAAAATAGATGGCAGATCATATTTCCCTGCATGACACCTTGAAAACACAGCACAGAGTTGTTTCCCTTCTACTCCTCTGGATGGAAACAAAATGTTGTTGGTTTTGTGGTTCTATTCTACATGAATTTGCAAGATCTCGTGGGTCCTCGTGACTTCAGCTGTTAGTCATGGTCGCAGCTGTTCTCTAACAAATCCGGACCTGGTGGGTGTAGACGACCGGAGCACGGAGCCAGCACGCAGCGGAATCGATGCGTAGTTGGTGAAAATCCAGGGTAACAGTGTCAAGCAGAAGCGCCAAAGGGGAAAAGGGGGGTAGGGTATCATAAAGGGTTCAATACCTGAGATTTGGTACAAATACTGTACTTAACCCTCATGCTGTTCTCGGGTCAAATTGACCCATTTTCCTATATCAGTGTTCTTTTTAACTACCCAAAATAACATGATTGATTCAACGCTCTTTGGCAAGTACAAATCTCTACTTTCATTAAATTTGGGGTGTCTTATTCAATTTTATCTGAAAAAAAAAAAAGTTTAAGTGGTTTTGAAATAGTATTGAGTAAAAGTTGACATACTATTCCAGTGTGATTACATTCCTTTAATTTTAGTCTAAATAATTCATAATTTCTGCTTTTCTAACTCAAACATTAGGTATAATTTCCTATAAATGATGTTTATTGACCATAAATTCCCAAAATAACTGTAAAACTAAAGTTAATAGGTTAGTGTTACGTAGTGTTGAAAACGTAAATAAGTGACAAACACTTAAGAAAAATTTTAAAAACATTAACAAAAGTGCTGATTTTTGACGGGAACACAACACGAGGGTCAAACAATACCTTTTACAATACCTTAGCTCAGGAAATGTAAACCTCTCGCTATAATTTATTTTCCATTTAAATGCGTCAATATGCCATTTTCTGCCGCTAGGACCGAAGAACCGCAGTTGGCCGCTGTGGCGGTTTGATTTCGGCCAGATGTGGGCGCCAGCTTCTGGGGTATTATCTGGGGTATTTGATATGGTCTTCATTATACTTTAGAATGCACGCGTTCATGCTATTAGCTCTGTTTGCACTAATTATACAATGTATTCTGAGCAACGATGTTCAGGCTCCACACAGCAAACAAGAGATGTATAGTGTCTTCCAACATGTAGCACATCTACAAACTAAACTGGGATTGATACAGTGAACATTTGTAACTATCCCTGGTGCAGACGGAAAAAGCATTGAAAAGAAGTTGAAATATTTGCATTTGATGGGGATCGCAAATACATGTTAAAACATAATTTTACTTAGTGTGTAGTGGGTAGATTCATCAACAGAATGGAACTAAATAAGTGGTTACAAAATGCATATGATACTGTTTTCCACTATCCACTTAGACTTAGACTTACACAGACTTTATTGTCATTCAACTGCACATTGACAATATACAGTTGGGAGTGATTACGTTGCAAGGCTCCAAAAAAAGAAAAGAAACAAAATAAGTAAAAAGAGAAACAGTATAAATATAAGTACAGTACGTGCAATATAAAGTGTGTGCAATATAAAATTAAAAAAATATATTATAAGATGACTAGTGCAAATATCAGTAGCAGCAGGATGTATTGCAGTAATAAAAGTGAAATTAACAATATAAATTTGTGTAAATGGAGGCAGATGGGGTCACATCCATGCTATGTCCAGCTATGTGGTTATCAATAAACAATGGGGCTTTATTTATGTATGAAAAGTTTGCTCTCGATTTTCTAGCTAGTTAGTTAGCAAAGTGAGGGAAGCTTTATATTCTTCCACCATGAAAAACAGCCACGCCAACGTGACTGATTAAGCCACAGGAAGTTTGAGCTCCTCAATTTCCAGTTTTAGGAATATTCTCAGTACAGAACCCTAAATAAACCAGAAGGTTAATTATGGTTTATAAATGAATATACAAGACTTTATTATCAGAACAAATAGGTGACAAACATTCGACAGAACATGGATTTACATTAAACTCTGAATAAATAAAATAATAAAGTGTCTCAAACATTAGGTAGTACACTGAACGTTCATTAATAAAATTTTAATAAATAATAAATACATTTTTGGCAACTTCACTACAAGTTTCTTGCAAAAAAGACTCATCTGGGCGACCGTCTCAGGCTTTAAAGGCCCCATGGCATGACAATTTCACTTTTTTCTGTTTTTTTTAACATTAATATGAGTTCCCCCAGCCTGCCTACGGTCCCCCATTGGCTAGAAATGCCAATAGGTGTAAACCGAGCCCTGGGTATCCTGCCCTGCCTTTGAGAAAATGAAAGCTCAGATGGGCCCAACTGGAATCTTGCACCTTATGAGATCATAGGGTGCTCTCTCCTCCTCAAAGCTACAGACTCAGAAATGGCACATACTAAGAAAAGCTCATTGTGGGACTGATTCTAGTGGCTGTAATTCTGCACCAAGGCTGAATTTTGGGAAAGAGACTTCAGATACAGTATTAGGGGACCACTAAGGTCTATATAAAAGAGACTTCAGATACAGTATTAGGGGACCACTAAGGTCTATATAAAAGCATCCAAAAAGCAGCATGTCATGGGAACTGGTGCTATGGCAGGATACAACGTTGCCACCTGTGCTGAAGCATGTTCTGAGGGGGAACTGGTGGCAAGTATGCAAAGGTAGTGCTTTGCCAGGCAGCTAACTCTGGGAAAGGATGTTCCATAGATCTTTCAGTGTGCCAGGGCAATTGTCTCACTGTTTATCAGATCCGCTTCAATAGCCGACTGTTCTGTAAGACCTGATGTGGCACTGGTGTAGGAGGAGACTTTTAGCATCAATAACAACACCAAAGGCACATTCCCAAGCATCCATATTGTACGTGATGGGCGTGAGAATGAGAATGTCTTCTTTTCCTTCTTCACTGGTGTAAATGTAGGTGTAGATGCAGCAGCTCCTCCCTCAGCTCTTGCTTCTGTGGCTCTGACTTTCACGGTGTCAGTCTTCTCCTCCTTCGTGTACTTGGTCTTAAATCTATGATCTTCCAAGGAAGCAATTTCGATTAGGTCAGTGAGCATGTCATTATAATTCTCTATTAAATATTTAATGACAGCGATGTCTTGATGGTTTGGTCATCATTGTCATGCTTTAACACCTCATTGGATTTGAGGGTAAAATACACTGACATATTCCTCCCCAGAGAGGGCATCGGTGAAGTAATCAAGTGAATTCATTGCCTTGTGGATCCGACTGACTCAAGGATGTCGATATCCTGCCATGTAGGAACCAAATACCTGGTCTTTTTTGTCCGCTAACAGGACCTCTGTGATGGCCTTCTCTTGTTCCACAACCCTCTCAAACATCTTTTGACGTGACCCCCATCTTGTAGGTAACTCTGTGACCATCTTGTGGTGGGGTGCTGCCAGCTCTTTCTTCTTTTTTCAAGTGAAGGCACTGACCACTCTTTTACATACTCCTTTCTTTCACTCCTCTTGTCTCTCCCACTTCTCTCTGAGAATACATAGAAAGACAATATAGAAAATGTTAAATAACTCTCTCTGCCGTACGATTAACTGTTTTATGTAATGTTTTTGTAGAGACAAGGAAAACGGTCTCAAAAATCTATCAAAAGTAAATCTCTTAAATGTATCGAGGAAATTATCAAGGTCATTTTTCTGTTGCTGGCAAAAAGTAAAACAATAAATTTAAAAAAGCATATGATTAGATCAGGTTTCCACACCTTTTCGTTGTAAAAAGTCTGTGTAATGCTACAGAATACACACCCTAAGGATGGGAACAATGATGGAGGGGGAGTGAGAGAAAGGCTCCAACTCTACATCAGATATTGGCTGCATCTTATCAGCCCCTTTAATTAGGATCCGCAATTGATTAAACAGGAGCCAAAAGGGAATTTGTCTTCTTTTTCAATTGAAAAGATTGACAAGATGTCTACCATTCTGTGCCAAAACTGTGGAATGATCTGCCTCTGCACGTTAAACAGGCCTCTTCTTTGTCTGTTTTTAAATCACGTCTTAGACCCCACCTCTTCTCTGTGGCCTTTGACACCTAGTAAGATATCGACTTCATTTACTGCATTTAATTATTTGTTTTAATTGTTTTTATTGTGCAGGTATTATTTTTACTTGTGTTATAATGTTATGTTTCTTTGTATTTTTGTATATTTCTGTACAGCACTTTGGTTGTTTTAAAGTGCATAACAAATAAAGTTGGATTGGATTGGATTGGATTTGCATGACCCCCTTGAGGTTTTTTTTGTGATTCCAAACTTTATTTGGGCAATCTAACATTTGAAGAGTCCCAAATTTTCCCCAAATTCAGTTATACTGCCTCCTGAAAGGACTAAGCCAGGACTAAAGACAAAAAGATGTTTGTCCTCTGAACAGAGTCTGACCTTAAAGTCACTTGGAAGTAAAGCGTTTAGCCAGTTTTTAAAAATTTTTTTTGACTGATTACAATTCCTCGGTACCATCATCCTTTTTTTCTTCCAGGGGAATATCCATCTTCTTTGTTCTTTTATTATTTAATTGTAGCTTAGATTCATACTATTCTGGTATGATTCAACCTCCAAATATGATAGCAATTACAGAATAAGTGGACTCTGTTTTAGCCTGGGTTACCCTTGCTGATTGCAGGACTTATTTTACATTGCGGTGTACATCATTCAGAGTAATGGGCCTGTAGATGAGATTTGGCACTTGGACGAAACGGTAGTGAATCCATCCTTCCACATGGCCCTGCCGCTGGGAGCATGAAGCCATGTGAAGAGGAGAGCAGAGGGGGAAGGAGCAATGTGTAATAGTGGTGAAAGCACATTTCTGCTAAAAGCTCCATCTCAAGTTCTCCATGTTCTCCATGTCTCAACCTGTGATTGTGCCAGCGCGATCAAGTGGATCAGCCCCTGCCCTGACAACCACAGAGGATATTTTAGCATCTGTGCCACCAGGCCTTTCCAAGTCTGAGATACAAAGTGTCACAATTACACGGCCCCGTATGTCAAAAGCTATCAGTCGTTGTGTTACGTAAAACCATTTTGCCATCAGGGAGAATAGATGTCCCTGCTCTTTCACCTTGTAAAAAATGCAGCGAAGCTGAGACTAACAAGGTCACATATATATATTTGAGCGTGTGCATGGGGATAAATGGATGTGTTTGTTTCCTTCCAAGTCTGTAAATGAACGTGGACTCAGGTAACCTTTCCAACTGACAAGCTTCCGGGGAAGACGTGCTGCCGTGTGTCCTGTCTCTTCAAATCTACGTCCTGGTGTCGCACAAGCCCTGAAGACTACTGTCGCTTCTTATCAAGGCAGATGGCCGCCCACCTATAGCCCGGTTCTGTTCGAGGTTCCTTCCCATTAATGGGGATTCTTTCCTTGCCGCTGTCGGAATATTGGGTCTCTGTAGATCAGAGTACAGTCTAGACCTGTTGAATGGGAAGTGTCATGACACAGCTTCTGTTGTGATTTGGCGCTATATGATTAAAATTGACTTCCCATTTGTCCCCACCTTAATAGGAACATGATTATCATTCACATTGACTTTTCTTACTCTTTTGACTACCCACCCTCAAGCTGTCCGATAAATAGTGCATCTTATGATAAGTAAGTGTAATATTTATGATTTCATCAGGACTTAATGAAGGATGTTGCATAGCTGGTTTGTATTATATATGTGTTTGTAACTTTATTTATTTGATATTAATATATTGTAAGTCTGTGGTTTAGCAGCAATGTGTTTGTAAAGGCAATGTCAGACAGGAGTCTGTGCAATGCTAACTGCAGTCTTGTACTGTTTGAAAGAGTCCAGCCTTCAATGGACCCATATCAGATGTGAGAATGCATACACGCACGCACGCACACACACACACACACACACACTTGTAATGAAGACATTGGTAATGAGAAGACTACATTAAATGCTAGTGTGTACTGTATCAAATTCACCACGCCTTGTAGATCCAGTGTCAAGTGAGCTTAGTTCTTATGTTCTTATGTGTAGAGTCTCATGTGGATTTCTGTATGAGTTGCACCCTCTCAAGTGAAGTGACACAGGCTAAAAGCATGACCAGTCATTTTTCATTAATGCAGGGTACTTGCGGGCAAACCATGCCGGCCAGGTAACAGGTGTTGTGAATATTTTTCTCACTTCATTCATCACTCAGGAAATCAGGATTGTTAAAATATTTCAGTGTTAAAAAAAAACACAGTCTTATAGGTGAGTAATGCACAGGGTGTTCGATGGGTGAAGCCAAATAAATGTAGCATATGCTGAATATTTCAATACCAAAATATCAAGATGTTTTTTTAAATTAGTGTAGGGTAAACTTAGCTCAGTTTTGGAAAAAATAGAATTAACTAGAAGGTGATTGGCTGGCCACTTATGTGTTCAGACACACGCATTTCAGCCTGGCAATGCCATCTTCATCAAAGTCGGTCTAAATGTGATGTTGGACACTTGAACCCGTCTTGAAAGTATGACATATTTCTGCAGTGTTGATTGGTTGAGAGACTTGAGACTGAAATGGAGGCGCTCTGACCTCCTGTTGTGAGGAAGCAGGGGTCATATCAACAGGAGCATTTAGTAATTCCTTGTTAATGCCATCTATCCTTTTGTCTTCTCCAAGTGGGCTTTGATTTTTTTCAGTGTAAATACCAGCTTTGATCTGGTATCTGGTCCCAGCCTAATTTACAGCTGTAATAAAATGCAGTAGAGTACAGTTGTATGGGGTTTGGCAGGCAGCTCCCTCTAACTGTCTCTGTGTTCTGATTCCCTACATTAGTCATTGGGATAATTTCTTCATTCAAACCTAACTGGAAAATTAAACTGTTTATCTCCCCTGCAAGCACTTGACATGTTGCCATCTTGGAGCCATCAGTAAGAAAACTAATTAATTTGCAACAAACCAAATATATGTCTGCATCACCAATGCAAAAACCGTTGATGTTGGAGCCCTGCGAAAACTAACATGTGTCTCTGATGCAGAGAAAGCAGTGCCAGCAACACCATAAAGCCTATAGCTAGAGATCACAGGAGGGATGAGGAGGAGGCTGCTTCCCTCTCATCTTCCTACTTTTTAACCCTTAGGGCTTCATTGTTCCCAGGTAATCTTGTGGAGGTGTCGGAGTTAGATGTGCCAAATGTTTTTATATTTTTCCTTCCTCTTCCTCAGGCTGAAGATTCATAGTAATTGTTGTTCTCTGTCTGCAGATGGCAGAAAGCATGCGTGACTTGCTGTGGTGCAGGGAAAGGCAAGAGTTTTTGTGTGCAGAGTACACAGGAGGCAGGCAAAGTGAGTCTTCCAAATGTGACAGTATGAGACCTTCAAGGCACAGACAGACAAAAAAGGAAAATACACATGGATGCACATGCAAATCCAAATCCATGAACACACAGTGATTCAATGAAGAGTTTAAAAAAAAGAAGGTATACACAAACAGTCACAAGCATGAACACGTCTCTTTCTCTCTGATTTGCCCTTGTATACAAACACACAGTGTGACATACTGTTTGTTTAGCAAGTAATTCACTTAGGAATAATTAAAATGAGTGGAGTTATGGCAACACAGAATAATGAATTATTAAGTTAAAGCGAAAGTGGCTCACATCCCGCAGTGTTGTGCACTCACTTTCACATTAGCAGTGTCTTACAAGCCTTCAGACAGCAGGGCCACCATCTTTTATCTCTCTGGATAGAGAGGACACCAACAGAGGTGGCTGGAGGGGGAGAGAGAGGGAGAATTTGAGGGATTCTGAAAGCACTTGGAGGAGATGAAATAAAGGCTAGACTTGGATGATTATATTTTGGGGAGTCATTGAGTTATACTAAAAGTTAAAGAGAAGAGGGATGGAAGGATAGATGGGAAAGCACAAAGGACATGAGAGGAGGCATCAGCAGAGCAGGGCATAGGGCACAGATAAAGGGATAAGGGTTATGACTTATTATGGGATCAGACTTAGGAGGCAGAGTTGTTTGGCTTGCTGCAACCGAATAGCAGCTGCGACAGCCATCCACTTAGCTTAGTGACCTGCATCACGCCACAGCGTCACAGCCACACGGTTCTTTAATGAACCAAAACAGTTACCTACAGGAGCACTCCTCATCCAACACACATACAGCGCTCTTCTTCACTGGCCAAACTCTGCAGGAGTCCTGACTATTGATTGGTTGACTCATCCCTGAGTGGCAAGATCAAGGACAGGGTTAAATGAAAGGTTACAAAACAACATGCAAACCACATAATTATGCAGTGTGCAGATATAGTTGTAGCTGATGTCATAAAAACAGAAAGGTTTGCTTTTTATTGAGTCTCAGTATTTCATTCATTTTTTCCATTGCATTTTACCAAAATTGCAACATTAGCAGTTTTCATCAGTGTACTCTGAAAAGGGGTTTTAAAGGGTCCATCTCTGTGGGAGTCATTTTCTTGAATGTCTGTAACTCACCATCCATTGTGAATTCACAGGTTAGTTGCAGAATAAGATTGCCACTGCCTTTCCTTCATAATGTAGCTGTTGTAAACTGCAACTGTTGTTGCGGCTTATAAATGGCAATGCAATCAAAAGAGTATCTCTTCAGCTTCTCTTTGAAGTAATGATCAAGGCATTGCAGATTGTCTTTCCTTATTTTCTATTTCCCACCCAATCCATCCTAAATGTATGGAGCTCACATTGGTTCTCTAGTGAAGACCTCAAATGACCCTTGATGTGAACGTCAAATCACCAAAGCCACTGTCATATGACAAGGCATGTGAGAGTGGCAGCACTTCAGAAACCCATGGGTAACACAGAGGGATGTCACCAAATGTTCTGTTTTTGGAAAGACAGATATTGAAGTGGAGTTGCCTATTTTACCCAGCAGGATGATGCTTTATTGAAAGGGTAGCTGAGGCTATTGGGAAGAAGGAAGCAGATGGAGAGGCTAAGTGAAAGAGTGGTGCAGCTGGATGTGAGGTCACTCAAAAGTTGCTACCAGTTCTGGGCCACTTAACAGATGCTCTTCTCTTGACAGTCAATGATTTTTTTTAGGTTAAGAAGTTGAGTCGTGGTTAGCTCTTTTAAACCTTGCCATAAAGCGAACACTGTGGAAACTTAAATGACATTTTTATAGTATTCTGAATTTATGAATTCCGTTGTGTAGATAGCATGTTTTCATCTGTTTACTGTATATTCAAATATGATCAAAGATGTTCAATCATTACTTTTTTCTATTCAATTTAAATTGATTGAATTTTATTTTATTTTATGTTTTAGGCTCATACACAAAGTAGAACACAACTTAGCATGGTGGGAATAGCATCTCCTGAGTTAATTATTCATGTCTACTACACAGAATGAGTTGGTATGTTTAGAGAACCATGGGTGGCTGAAATTTAGACTAGACAAAAAGTATTGAAAACAAATAGTAACGGAAAGTATAAGGAGATGACCTACTGGCGAGGACACAAACACTGCTCACATTAAGTGTGTGAATACACACTCCAGATGGCAGGTGTATGGTAATCAATGATGAAGGAGGAAAATGTACATGTTGCAGAACTTTTGTTTTTGCCAACAGCCACCTAATTGGTGGCTAAACCCCTCCCCCGAGCAGCGATGGTTTCGATTATAGCTTAGCAGCTGTAACTACGCTCAGCAGGCCCATCAAGCTTTGGATTTCTGTTAATGTTGAAGCAGTGTGTGTATGAGGCTGTAGTAAGAGTATCCAAATCCACTCAAGAGTATCCACTCAGTATCCAAAGAGTCTGAAATGAGGTATGTTTTAGAGCTAGCCTGTGTGTTTAACAGTGTTTAACAGTGCTGAAGGATAATGATATGCTATACTCTTCAAATAAAGATGTACGGTATGTACTGTAAGCACAGTGACCAGTAGTCCAAGGGGACCTATAGACAGCAAGCTAAAATAGCTAGCAACTGAGAATTGCTTTGTTGAACCCCCTCCAAGCTAAATTTCAAGGAAAATTAGATTGTGGTGAGGAAGGGAATCACTAGCTGAACAGGATGCCTGCTGGTAGCTGCCTTCAACCCATTAGTAAACTGTGACCATGCAGACACCCCTCTGGTAAGTAGGCGCAGGACCTGCTGTGCACACACTGCCTTAACGTTACATGGAAATAGGTACGATCTTAAAACGGGTATTTAAGGGGTACATTTTCAAAGAAATGAAGCCACCTCAGGGCAATATGCCCTCTTCACATCCTTCAGTGTCATTTCTGCTTTGTAGGCTGTAACTGAAGGAGAAGATTATGTATATCCTCAGTCATATTATATTTAGGACAACATCATACAAATTTAACAATGTTGGACCTTCAATAATAAATGACATTTTCCATGTACCATTTTCTTGACATGCTGTCTGGGGAAACGCTTGACTGTCTAAATTGAGATATTTTGCAATATTCAGTAACCTTTCTTTTTAATGCCAAGACATTGCTACAAATTAACAGTGTACTGATTGGGCATTTTGTGTGTGGGGACAATACCAGATAACTGTATAGAACACTGCATTGCAGTGTTATGTCAAAAGAGTTGGGGTTTATTATTCGGTCGTCTTGCTTTTGACCTGCTGAAGTTGTCGATACCTGGGTCTTGGCGGGGCCTAAGATCTGCATGCCAACCTTGTAATGAGTATCCCTTGGGCCTGGGCCTGTGAGCTTGTGCTCAAGGCTGCACTAAACATGGATGCATGGATTGGGAGGGCCAGCTAAAGGAAGGTCCTGGCAGAGAGCCCTCATCCACACTGTAATCACAACTCTATCTGGTGCTGCATGCGCAGGGTGCAGAGCTCAGATTTCTCTTATCAGGCAAAGGCATAATCCAGAAAGCAGTCAGCTCAAACCCATGCATTAATCCTCCTGTGTGGACTACGGCTCAATCTACAGAGATGACACTTGTACGCTGTGATCCCTCTTCCTTTGCTGTGATCATTTCATGATCTTACCCTGCTTCAAACATTTACCTTTAGCCACAGTGTTCTCATAGACAAACTTTAGATGAAGTTCTGCTTTAATGTAAGACAAAATGAGGGCTTCTAACCATCATTTGTACAGTAGTTCATGCATTTTTCAACCCTGGCAGGCCATGGTGTATTAACAGAAACTAGCAGCCAATGAGTTATACTAAAAGTAGTAATACTATAATGTCGAGGCATGACTTTGCTGAGTTAACCAACTTTGCAATGCAATGCAAAATATACTGTAAGTTAGTAGCAACATGCATTCTGCATTTTGCATACGAATTATAAAGCGTATTATGTGCAAAAAACAACTATAAGATGAAGAATGAGCAGCATCAAACCAGATCTTAAGACAGTAGTTACTTTAAAGTGACAGTTTATGCTGATTTGGTTCATTTCGTTAAGCACTAACTACACCAAGTGTCATCACAGAACAAAAGGTTCTCTCCTTCTGTGGCTGCTGTCTGTTCTAACAGCTGTTTAAATTATTCCTTGCCTCCCCAAATAACCTGCATCTGTGCTGTGGTTAACCAGCCCCCCAAGCACAGGATGTCACCTCTGTATTCGTCACCTCTGTATTTGGTGTGTGTGTGTATATGTGTGTGTCTATATGTGTCTGTGTGCGTGTGCATGTGTAGTGATAGTTGGACAGTCAGCTGGGTTTAAAAAAAAGCCCAAGTGATCTTGTTTTTATTTTGTTCTCCAAATCTACTGCTAGTACTTGTTTTTCTTTTCTATTTTTACAGTCTACCTCAAAACAGTTATTTATTCCTAACAGGATGCTTGCCTGAAAATGACTTTTGATACACTTTCCAATATAAGCCGTATCAAATCAGTGTCACCTTGAGGATCTTCCACATTTGTTTTACTAAGCAAAATAACTTTGCCCCGCAGCAATGTCTGGCCCTCTGGAAGCACTGTATAGAATAAATCTTAAGAATGAGAGGAAAGGAATGTGAATAAGCATCTTATTACATACAGGAGATGATTCTGGACCCCCACAGAGCACTTGATTATTTCAATAGCTACTTCTGAAAACAAACAAACCTAAGAGCTATCAATGATGACGTGTCATTACCAGAGAGATAGCTGCCAACATGGCGTGATGTTTTTGTTGCGGATGCTTCTAGCCTACCAGTGCCCATTTCTGTCCAGTCACGTGACTCTGTTTTTGTGTCTTATTCATGCTCTGTATCCCTGTTGTGATTGGTGTGTCAAACTCACTCAAGCTAGAGAACATTGTAGGGACCTACTCTCTTTTAGAAATTCTTTGTCAGCACATTTCAAAGCTAATTCGATTTCCCTTATTCTTGAAAAGGTGCAACAATAAGCAGAAATACATGGGTAATATTTGTGGTCGGGGGGCGGCGGAGTGGGCAAGAGGCCTGTCAGAATACAAAATGGAGGTGTGGGATGTAAAGCTGCAGGCATCTGTGGATCAGACAGAGGAAGACCTATTACCCTGATATCCAGGCTGTCACAGATGTTGACACCCTGCGGATTCAGCTTGTCATTGCTGACATTCAAACACTCAATGTCACTCTGCCCCGCCTGGAGCTTAGGACACACCTAAATCTAGACACACACATCAGGAATGCATTACACATCTGACAGTGCAGCTAACAAATGATCCCAGATCACTTCTGCTTGTTTAATAGCCTGTGTCACATATCAATGTAAGTTCCCAGTCTGAATGTGTCAGCTTTGCTGTGATTTGTGGAGACAATTACAGTTCACAGAACGCTGCTTTTTCATGACTTCTTGGAAGAAGCTGATAGCATTACAGCAACAACAAAAAACGCTGAAAACAATGGAGATTAAAGGCAACATTGTTAAAACCATTTTTAATGAGGCAACTAATGATAGACAGATCATAGTCAGAATGCATGGCAGTAATACTCTTTCCAGTGTAGCTGTGCAGCAATTTCCTGTATTTTCCAATTCCTTGGTTTAGTGGTTAGGGATACATAAAGTATGAAGTATTATGTTTACCAGCATGCGCTATTACACCAGATTAAATTTCATTTGGCCCCACATAGCATAAGTGTTGTGTTGGTAATATTTGCTCAAACATTATCCTCAAATAATATATATATATATATATATATATATATATATATATATATATATATATATATATATATATATACACACTACGGTCAAAAGTTTGGGGTCACATAGAAATTCCCATTGCACTCCACTGTAGACAGAATGCCAGCTGAGATCAGTTGTATTGTTTTTTTAACCAGGGCATTTTGTCAGATTACATTATGTGCTTACATAATAGTAAAATGGTTCTCCAATGTTTTTCTAGTTTTTTATTTTTAAATGATAGATTAGTACACAGAATGTGCCTTTGGAACATTGGATGAATGGTTGCTGATAATGGGCAATGTAGATATTGCATTAAAGATCAGCCCCCCCACCCAAATTAGCAGGTATTCTGTCTATAATGGAGTGGTATGGAAATGTATAAGTGACCCCAAACTTTTGACCGGTAGTCTATATATATATATATATATATATAATATATCCCTAGATATACCCCTCAGTCACCTTGAGTAACAAAATGCTTGGCTGTAAGGAATGGCAGTATGAAATTTGAGCTGATATTATGAATATTAATGTGGATGCAGCACAGAGCCAAAAAGTGGAGGGGGAATTGTTGAACCGGAGAGTCACATATGTACTGGCCTGTCAGATAAAGGCCAGTGAGACCTTTAACTCCAGTCCTATTTGTTGTGTTGCCTCTTTATAAACCGGCATGTCCCATAATGCTGGTGCTGCTTCCTTATGTATGTGAGCACCTTGTAGTATTTTCAGAACTAGTATAATGCATGTGATGCCTTATAAGAGAAAGCTGGACATTTCAAAAATGTCTTCCACTCCCTGCACTCTGAATGCCTTCACAATTTGTTAATAATGGACCCTTCAGTCGTCACAAACTGCCATTCACTTGTCATTATGTGAGGTGCAGGCTTGATGAAATGGATGATGACTGTGTTTTATGTTGAAAGTGCAAAAAGACAGTGAAGGACAGTCCCCTTCCCCCTAATGCTTCCCCCTGCTTTAACATTCTGTGCAGTTGCTCTATGCCTTCACCTGTGATGTGTCAGGAATACCACAGCGGAGACAGACTGGAGACGAGCACTCGCTGAACAGGAAATAAAACTCCCGACCAACTGAATAAAGAATGGCTGACCCATGAGGCCACACACAGACACACAGACAAAGTCACACTAAGTGCACTCTGATATGTCCATATAAAGGACACAATCTTACAATGGTATGTTATGATAAGAGAAATGGTAACATTTGGCCCTCGCTCAGAAAGCTCTGTCGCATGACTGTCAGTTATTGGATTTTGATAGGAAGCTCAACCATTATTTTCCCTTATTCAGATTATTTTCAATATTCTGGCTTTGAGCGTGGTGATTATCTTACTCTTACTGTTGACTGGACACAGCACATTGTCCTTCCAGGCACAATGTAGAATTCTTTTATTTGTATGTATGAATGTGAATCTGGAGAGTAAAGAAGTTACTGAGGCTGCTTTCTCGCTCAGCTGAAGGTCAGTGTGTGAATATGGAACGAGAGAGCATGCATGAGTGTGTGTGCGAGAGAGAGAAGACTAGATAAAGTATTCAACTGTGTGTGTGTGTGTGTGTGTGTGTGTGTGTGTGTGTGTGTGTGTGGCACTGAAGAGAGAGTAAGGAGAGATACTGCATTAAATGTAACTCTGCATGCAGACAGGCTGTGCCTTAGCCTCATATCTGGTTTCTTATGTGGGGGACATAGTTAAAGATCTCCCCTATTCCTGCCGTGTGTGTGTGTGTGTGTGTGTGTGTGTGTGTGTGTGTGTGTGTGTGTGTGTTGTGAGTGTGTGTGTTTTTTATATGAGATCCGCTGTCACCCCTTCTGCAACAGCTGCAGAAGATTGTTTTTTACCTGGCTGAGTCTGCAGGAGAATATTATCAGATATAGCCAGATAAGTGATAATGTTGTGAGTGTGGTCATTTGTGCATATAAGTTGGTGTACTTTAACCAGTGTTGTGCAAGTGACTGAAAATGTGTAATATAATAACAGTTACTAGCTCATTCATTGGGATTGTACCCATTATCACTACAATGAATAATAAGTAGTTGACTATAAAACACAATAGATATGTTTTGAAAAGGCTGGTTATTGGACAGTTTTTATATCATATTTTTGCAGTAAAGAGTCAAATGAAATTATGTTTTTCAGACAGTAATTTCTTATCAACAACGTCCTTATTTCCAGGACAGCAAGCTTAAATTGCCTGTGTGCCATTGTGTGCAGTGACAGGTGGCAATCTGATGCAGATTGGTAGATTCTCTGTAAGTGTTATATTTAAATGAAAACTCAATAACTCAGTTTATTCATATTTCTTTATAGTTTTCATTTGGAAGTTTATTACAACAAAACATCACAGAACACTTTGGTACAGACACATTTAACACAGTAAATTATTTTTCATCATTGCTTGAGCATCAATAAGTGTCTCTCTTTGGTAAATATTAGTATGTTTTGAAAACATGAATATGTGTGACGCAGAACTCCGTAAAAGCTCACGACGCCTTAGGAAAATCAGCCTTTAGCAAGCTGTTTTCCATGCAAAACCTCCCACTACAAGTAGTAACATTACTGTTTCATGTGTGCAGATTAGGATTCCAATGCACATTTCTATGGGTGTTAGGTCAGAAGAAAGCTATTTTCTGGCCTTAAATCATTTTGAGGTAGACATTCTGTAAATTATGTAAAAGTGATGACTGAGTGGCAGAGTGGTTCACATTTCCTTCCCAGTGGCTGCTCTCCCTCTGAAGGTCTTGAGCATGTCATGGCTAATCTAGTTAGAATTCATATTCACTCATTTCCCTTAGAGAAAATACATTCATTTACGCTGCGGTTTCCATTCTTTTTCCTGATAGCTACATCCTCTTTATCTCATCTCTCAATGCCTTCCTTTTCTACATAGTGTATATTTATATGTATAAGCAGGCAATGAATAATATTCAACTCATTAATGCTCTGCATAAATGTGCTTTTGCCTTCTCATTATGTTTTAGGATTTGTGATGAAACATCAATTATTTTCATTTAAATCATCTACAAGCAATGTTCTTCCAGTATCACGCTGCCAAAAGCGTAATATGAGGTGCAAGAATATTGAGTTAATTTATAATAATCTGTCCTGAAGGGGAATGTGCACAATTGGGAGCCGTCAGTGTGAAATGTGTAAGTAGGTGAAATCAGAAAAAGTAACCAAAGCCAATTTCAGCTCGGACTCTTCAGAGACTGTCTGTCTGCGGACTTTAATTAAGAATAGTTGGCAGCTAAGCAAATGCTCTCTTCTGATGTTTTGGTAGGTTGCAGGTATTCAAAGTAATGGTTTTGGTTTTAATAATAATATATGATTTGATTTTATTTATTAATGCTGCCAACATCTTGTTGCCGGAGGGCTATGAATTCTATTTTCTGCTTGAGGAACTTACTGCATAACCCAACATGGGATTTCACTTGGAAATGTGCCCTACTACTATGTATGTTTATATTATAGTGCTGTTGTGTGCGTCCATCTTTGTTATTATATGTTTTTGTGTGCAGTGTGTGACTATCCTCTGTGTGACTTTGAGTAAATTTGCATATTTTGTGTACATCCTCTCAATTATTTGTGGTGTACAATGTGCACATTCAGTAAATAAAGTTGTTTTGGCAAGTAACATGTTTTTTTTCCGATAATCAGACAATGTATTTATTTATTTATGTATGTATTTAGCAAGTTGTGAAAGACACTCCTCCTGCCTTTTTCCACACCATTTATGCAGCTCCGTAGACATCTGCTGTTCTTATTCCCGCAGCCATGGAGGTGAAGAGGCTATGCGTGCTGCTTTGTGTTGTTTACATAAAACATCCATCAGTTCTTGTTTGTTCTCCACCGCGTGCTGTGTCATTTTCCTGTTCCTGCTTAGACCGGAGCTATCACAAATATGCTTTTTAGATTGTAGCAGAGAGATATTCTTTTATGGATAAAAAAACATATGCAGACATTATGTCTTACAAATGTGATTTTATGTGGCGTGATACTTTATCTGTTGCTTTGTCAGCAGTTGTTGATTCATATCTGGAGATTGCCCCACAAACACACAATGACATGCCAGCTGCTTCTTTAGAGGAGGGCATTAATCCACGCAGGACAGTTCCTGTGGAAATGAAGGGATTCAAGGCATTTTGCCATAGTCTGCTACCTTCATCACCCCCCGTCCTCTACTCTCCACTCCTCTGAGGATATGACTCTTTGCTGGTCTGTTGGCCCGGCTCTCTGGATGCCAGTGACAGAGCGTCTGCTCATGAATGACCACAGCCATATTGACAGTGTGTGTGCCAGGGGCCAGACCCCATGTCCCCTAGATCAAACACCCATACACACACATAGACCAGTCAGGGCACGACATATTGTGGGGAGGTGCTACCCAGCTGGTGGGATTGGAGCTGAACTCTTGCAGGCCATCTTCTGCTCTGTGGAAATATACTGTATCTTCCTTCCCATCTCTCATCTCTGTCTTTCTCTTCTCTCTCTTTCTTTCTTGTCATACTTGGGCTTTCAAATATTATTTTATGATGAGATTATGTTAATGTGAAGATGGTAAATATCATAGCAGCTCAAGAGCATGCCGTCAGCGATACCCCGAACAACAGTCTGGAACATGGAGATGAGATATCTTTGTGGTGTGCACAGAATGGGAAAGCTCGTCTGGCATTCTGTTCCTTGCCTCTGAATCCTCAGCCAGGAGCCATAGCGTAGTCGCATTGATAGCAGAGAGCTGCTCCGTCTTTTCCTCTCTCATCTTGTATCTTGCACTTCCTGTTGTCCAACACCAGCTCCGTCTCAGCACAGCAGTGTGCCTGCCCCTCCTTTATTTGCATTTCAGCAACAGCCAAGTAAAATATCGATAAACCCCATCTGACCCCTCATCGCTGTGTCAGCAGCATCTTTCATGTTCCTTCACAAAGGCTCATCCGACTTCACGTGATGCATACATGTGCTGTTTGTGGCGCCAGCTGTTTTCCACTTTCTCCTGAGTTATGAACTAGAGATGCAACCATAATATTGACCTCACTCTCTACACAGGCCGACCCTTTAATCCCCTTACATGGAGAGATGATACCCAGACTTGAGCTGTTGACAGATTTGCCAGAGATAACATACAGTATTACCCTCCATGCTGACAATATATGGCGAGAAAGGGCCTCTCTTACTGCCACATAAAGGATCCACAGGACTTCTACAAGTTCATAAAACATCACATTCTGCATGCCTTATTATCTCTCATGGTCTGTGTTTGTCACCCTCCTCCTTCCATTTGTACATCTCAATTTACCCTGTCCAACCCCTCTATTACCCAGAGGACATGCTTGTCTTTAAGCTCTCCAGCATGCCCTATAACCTTTCGTGAAGCACAGTAGGAGATTTAAGATTGTATTGGATTTCTTATGAGGCGCCACATGAACACAGCTAACCCACTGGGCTTTGGGGTTCCACAGCAAAGAAAATACCAGACCACTATATATTTTTGTTCCTCCACAGACGTAAATAGTTTTTATGTTGCGCCAGCGGCATCTGCAGTTTATAGAAACTTGAGCTCTGAGTGGCATCGCTTCCGTTGCGGCTGCCACTTTTTCTCTATGACTTGGTGATAGCTACATCCTCTTTATCCCATCTCTATTTTATTTCTTAAATCACATCGACACCTGATTCCTTTTTCTCTCCTGGCCCTTGCTGTCAGTAACCTAACCCATACTGTAGCAGAACAACTGCTATGTGCATACAACAGAAGCCAATTATAGGATTTTTTTCACATTTTTCAATTATCTCCTATTTTTACCCAAATTCTATAGGTTTTAGTAATTATGTGTTCTCACCTGACGTCAACGCACAGCCTCTCCTGCACACTGAATGTGTTCATGGCAGAAGGCAAAAACTGACACCTTTTGATTGTGTGATTCTGCTTCTGTGCCTCTCAATGGAGTGTGTTTGCATCATCTAGCAATTGTGTTCATATAACAAGTCAGTAATGATGTTTTCTGATATAAATATATATGTCATGATGAAACCAATGTATATGTAAGTCCTTTATTTAACCAGGTAGTCTCATTGAGATTCAAAATCTCTTTTACAAGAGAGACCTGGCCAAGATAGCAGCCAAATTACAACACATACATAAACACCAAGTTACATTTTCAAGGGAAAAATACAAAAATACAAAATGTTAAAAGCACCATTAAAACTCTCAAGAAAAACAAGAACATGTCTCCATCACAACCTTCCTTACAATAGTTCTAAATTCATTAATAGACATAAGGGTTTCTAACTTTAATAGTTTCTGTAGATTATTCCACCCCCAAGGTGCTGAATAATAGAAGGCAGTTCTTCCTAATTCGGTTGCCACTCGTGGCACGTTAAACAGCAACCACTTTGAAGAGCGTAGCTGATAGGTACCAGAGCAGACAGAGAGGAGATTACAGAGGTACAGTGGAAGTTTGCCAAGTATAGCTTTATAAATAAAGATATACCAGTGTTGTTGTCTACGAATTTTAAGTGATGTCCAACCAACTAATTCATAAAGAATGCAGTGATGGGTAAGGGACTTTGTATTTGTTATGAATCGTAGTGATGCATGGTAAACTGAATCAACATGACGCAAGATGGAAGATGCGGCATGCATGTACAATATATCTCCATAATCAATTACAGACAGAAAAGTAGCTTCCACAAGTTTCTTCTTAGCACTAAAAAGTAAAACAAGATTTGTTTCTAAAATAAAAGCCAAGCTTTACTTTAAGTTTCTTGACCAAAGCAGTAATATGTTCATTGAAGGAGAGCTTCTCATCTATCCATATCCCCAAGTACTTGTATGAAGACACTCTGTCAATTGATTTCCCATCTAAAGACAAGAGGCCATAATTGTCAAGTAGCTGTTTTCGAGCTTTTGAGAAGACCATAAACTTTGTTTTCTGTGTATTTAAAACCAGTTTTAGACTCAGTAATGTATTTTGCAATGTCTGAAATGCAATCTGAAGTTCCTGCACTGCTGCTGCAATGGTGAAAGCCTGGGTGTAAATCACTGTATCATCAGCATATAAGTGTAATTTGGCTTGAATATCTCTGTCTAAATCATTTATAAAAATTGAAAACAGAATCGGTCCTAAGATTGATCCTTGAGGGACACCTTTGGTTATCTTAAGAAAATCAGATTTATAACCTTCAGCATAAACACATTGAGTACGATCTACAAGATAATTTTCGAACCATGCAACAGCCTTTTCACTTAAACCAACTGAACGTAGTTTGGTCAGTAACAATCCATGATCAAGTGAATCAAATGCCTTAGAAAGATCTACAAATAATGCAGCAGAGTGTTGCTTCTTATCTAAGGCGCCAATAATGTCATTTGTCACTAATGTAGCAGCAGTGATAGTGCTATGGCCACTTCTGAACCCTGACTGGAAATTATTGAGAATATCTTTGTCAGCTAAGTACTGTTTTAACTGTATATCCACAAGAGATTCCAAGATCTTTGACAAAACAGAGAGTTTTGATATTGGACGGTAATTATTCAGTTCTGATGAGTCTCCACCCTTATGTAGAGGGAGAACATAGGCTGCTTTCCAACTTTTAGGAATGGAGTTGGAAAGAAGACTAAAATTAAAAATATGCGCTACAGGCTCAGCAATCATATCAGCTGACACTTTCAACAGAAAGGGATCCAGATCATCTGGACCCGCAGACTTTTTGAGATCAATGTCTCTGAGAGCTTTACGAACTTCTGACACTGAAATCGGTTTAAAATGAAAGTATTCCCGATTTACATTTTCAGTTTCAGTTTCAGATGCTGACATGGCAGGACATGGGACAGATTTATTGACGGTCTGATCAAATATGAATCCCGCCTGAATAAAGTGTTTAATAAAGTGTATAAACTTACATACAAAATCATCAAACTTAAAGTAAATGACTGTGTTCCAATTGTATGCTTTGCATTAAACCAAACCTTTCATTTAACATCACAATTACAGTAATAGCTTTTTATTACAACTTGCTCTAAGTAATTAGTAAGTTTCATATCATCACAATATGATTCTGTTAAAAGTCAATAAATGATAATATGAGAAATGAGAGAATTTTTGACACACGTGTAGCACCCCAACACTCCATATAATGCCCAAGCTGCAATAAGTTAACTTTAGACTGGAATAATGAGGTGTTTGGGTCCATTTCTTTAAGGTTTTATTCTATTTTGGATAATATTAATACCATAATATGTATAAATGGTCCATGAGTTTGTGAGTTCTCACGTGGATGCACTAAGCAGGCTAGATATTGAGCCATGGGGAGCAGAAAAGAACTGTCAAAAAACCCTTTATAAAGATGGAAAAGGGTATAAAAAGATATCCAAAGCCTTGCAAATGCCAGTCAGTACTGTTCAATCACTTATTAAGAAGTGGAAAATTCTTGGATCTCTCAATACCAAGCCAAGGTCGGGTAGACCGAGAAAGATTTCAGCCAAAACTGCAAGAAGAATTGTTCGGAATGCAAAGAAGAACCCACAGGTAACGTCAGGGGAAATACAAGCTGCTCTGGAAAAAGATGGTGTGGTTATTGCAAGGAGCACGGTACTTGAAAAAAAATGAGCTGCATGGTCGAGTTGCATGAATGCAGCATGTTATGACTCACATATTATCAGAAAATACTGGCAGACAATTTGCATTCTTCTGCACGGAAGCTGCGCATGGGACGCTCTTGGACTTTCCAGCATGACAATGACCCCAAGCACAAGGCCAAGTTGACCCTCCAGTGGTTACAGAAGAAAAAGGTGAAGGTTCTGGAGCGGCCATCACAGTCTCCTGACCTTAATGTCATCGAGCCACTCTGGGGAGATGTCAAACGTGCAGTTCATGCAAGACATCCAAAGACTTTGCATGAACTGGAGGCATTTTTCCAAGATGAATGGGCAGCTATTCGGGGCCTCATAGACAATAGACAGTAATAAGAACTAAGGGTATGTAGACTTTTGAACAGTGTTCGATTCTTTTTTCTTTGTTGCCATATTTTTTTAGGATTGCGCCATTCTGTTAGGACCTACAGTTCAATGTGAATCCGATAACAGATAAAAGACTTGTGTTTTGCCTGCTCACTCATGTTTTCTTTTCACATGGTATATATATTACCAATTCTTCAAGGGTATGCAAACTTTTAACACCCTTTAAATAGGCTATACTAACTGCAACATTTCTTCAGATCATATTACACACAATTGTCCATTTCTTTATCAGTTTCCACTGAAAACACTACAGCTACACAAAATGATTCCTCCTTAAAGCAGTTTAAAAAAACAAACAAACTCAAAACATATTGAGCAACTGTGGTAACGCACACGCAGATACATACAAGGGAGAAAAAAAACACACACACATCAGGCCTGATGGTAGCTCGTGGGCACTCAATCTGTCAGAATGCTGTCTTTAGTGAAGCAAACACACAGAAATCCAACTTACTGTTAGTCGTAGTCCAAGAAACACAGCTCCAACACGAGAACGAATACCAATCACAAGTCCTCTTCAGCAGGAAACACACATAGACAGTAAAAGGAATGGACAATGTCACCCTGTTGATACCGGAGACCAGTGAAGGATATTAGGATATGACGTAGATGTGACGTGAGCAAACTGTCTGAAAGATGTAAGTCTTCTGGTAGCTGTGCCAAGAGAAATCTCAATCATTCCCAATCAGCATAGTCGGAGAGCGTAGGTATATGAAGGGAGTAACATAGGCACAGGCTAATTACTTCTAACTAATTAAACCTAAACAGCTAATGGAAGTCCAAACTGTCTGCGTGCTTCTTCTGACAATACAGTGATTTGCAGAAGTGGGTAGTAACGAGTTACATTTATTCCGTTACATGTACTTGAGTAAGTTTTTGAAAAAATTGTACTTCTAGGAGTAGTTTTAAATCACTATACTTTTACTTGTACTTGAGTAGATTAGTGGAGAAGAAACTGTACTCTTACTCCGCTACATCAGGCTTCAATGAGCTCGTTACTTTTTTTTTTACCTCTTTGGTATTCTACACGTCATTGTTTTTACCCCAACGTACGTCTCATTTTAATGTTTTATTTTGACAGAGAGAGAGTCTTCCGCTGAAGGCTCTACCACGTGACTGTATTTCACCAATCAAACGTCGTTGTGCAGTCACATGACCATACTCGATCTCAGCGGCGGGACAGGTTAGCTTTACAGTCGTAGCAAAACAAAGATGTCAGAATCAACCGTCTCCAAGGATACGCAGACCAGGAGGAGCCCATTTTTATAAATACGTATGCTACGGAGACATAACGTGAACTACAAGGTAATGGAGCCTTTTATACATTGTTGTGTTTCTTTAGAAATAAACAATGTACAAATAGAGTCTTTAAAAGCTTCAGATGGAAAGTTATTCACTGTCAAAGTGGCGCCAAAAGGAATGGCAGTGAATGGAATGCCAAGGTAGCATAAAAATGGCGCCATAGGAGCTACGCTTAGTAGAGGCTGGCTTACCGCAATGGAAACACACCGTTGTCCTCTCCAGTCCAAAATCAGCATCCTCTGAATCAGCAACTCTCCGCCGTTAGCTCCAACTGTAGAGTTTTTTGGCCTCGTATCTGTGTAAGACTATTTTATCATAGCTTTATAGCTGTGTGAATGTGTCAGCCTTTGTATCTGTTACCATTCCATAATATATAATGTTCTATAATATAAAAATCTGTAATGTACCATCTCAAAACTTGCAGTGAAGACAGTCAGCATACTTTTTTTAAAGACCCCCCCCAGTCAAGTTTAATTAACACTGAGCCAGTAAATCGATAACCAAGCCCTGAATTCAGTGGCTGGCTCCACACTTCTCCAGTGAACTGGATAAGATTCTTATTGCTGACGTTCCATCTTTATCCAACACTTACTGAATGTCTCTCTTAAATATTACATAAAGCTTAGGACACGGTTGGACTTAGCTATTCCAATCCTTTGATCAACATTATCAGAATACACTGTCACTACAGATTTATCTGCGAGGCTATTCTGGGATTCATGTATCACACTGCTACAGACATCACAGGCATTTGACCTCACTGCAACGGCCCTTATTGAACAGGACTTTACTGCACTGTAACAATACGTTGCATTTCAATGGTGAGAGACCCTTTCTTATCTAAATGCTAATGTAGTATCCTGTTAGTCTGAGTATACTTACCTTACTTGTAAAACCTTGCCTGTCTTCTTTTATCCAACCTTATCTCCCACAGCACTGATGGACGTGCCTTCAGGAATTAAGTTTAGATTGGGGCCTGGCTGCAGGACTGGCTGCCACGGCTTTGAGGCTTAATGTGCATTTCATTTTATATGGGTGTATGTGCGTGCATGTGTCGCCGCCCTGTGTGCACCTGTGTCTGTCTGTAGGTTTATGGATATGTCATAACTGCTGCTTATTTCCCTCAAAATCCTGACAAGAGCCGTAAACGTGTCTCCGGTTCTCAGCTGTTGGTTCACTTCTCACAGTGTGACTGGCAAGGTTTTTTTTTTTTTGACATGAGAGGAGGAATAAACAAATACAAAACTGTTTACATAACTGCAATATGTCTGATGGAACAGCGTCGTGCTGTGTAAATGGTCAGTCAGCACCAACTCCCAGATGTGCTCAGTGTTTAGAGCCTTTGACTTTAAGAAACAGAGCTTGATCCTTTCCAGCTTTGGCGCTATTATCTGGGGTCCTCACATGCTATCACAATTGGATCTTCAGGGCAGCGTGATGGTATAAATCCCTAATTAACACCCTTTCCAGACACTTTTATTGACTTTTTGGTTGCAAATCACCCGAGAATGACTGAAAAATGGCGGTGCTGTCTGGTCAGCCTCGTCTCAGAAGGCAATATCCAGAACGTCATAAAAGGGCAAGATAGAACCATAAATATCATTGGAGTTTGACATCTAAATTTGAATTTGAATTTGGGTGATGGTGCAGACTTCAGAAAATAATAGCTTGTTAGCACATCTCCACATAACGGCATATTCTTTGACAAGAAGTCAATGCATACCTCTTCTTCCTGTTTGTTTAGTTGGTTGACTGATCGCTGTAGAAGTCCACCGAGGTCATGTTGTCAGTAGTGTCCACAGCAACAGACTCGGCCAAACGCCCATAGGATCTAAAAGCCACTGGCAGGGATAGATTGTGTGGAAGAAAAATCCTTTGAAGTTCTAATCCTCTCCTCATGGTCAGGCCTTGATCATACAATCACTCCAGGATTATGTGCTGTTGCATGTCGTATACTGTGTGTCTCTGGGTCTGATATGGTTTCAGATTGACTGGTCAAAGGTATGCAGTGCTGATTCCTTGTGTAATATGAGCTAAGACATAATAGCAAGTAATTATCTAGACGTTCTAGTAGATTCTTCTTACACATTTCTTACCCTTTTCTAAATGCTCTGATGTTGTCTACATTCCTCCACAGTAACACACTTAAGGCCTATTCGCACGGGACTAGTATTACGTGGGGACCTCTAGTCATTTGTAACAATTACAGATGTTATCTGTGACTTTAATCACATGCGACCCTGGCACTTCAGTAATTTGTCAAGTAAGAGTTACACTCCTCCCGGTTACCTACTATATATTCTATATATAACACACAGGTTGTAGGATAACATTAGTCCCATGCAAATTATCATCTCTCTGATTTTGGCTGCGTTGCCAATTATAAATAAAAGTTTTGACAGACTTGACATCATTTCAGTGTGATACAGTAAATTTGAATAAAATGCAGACTTTGTTTATCCTGTGTGAATGTGCTGCACGACACACAGACGTGGGGGGTGAGGCCTAACTGTTGCTTAACCTATGCAGTGCGTCTTTCATAAACAAAAAACTGAATAAATAAATAAAATAAATACAATTTGGGGGGTTATTTGTAGATTGTGAGAGAAACATGTTATGCACATGGCCAACAGGCTATTATAATGTAACGTTAATAACATTAGTCAAATAATTATCATCCATCATATCATATTATCCCCCAGTTGCTCTCTGAAGGCTCTCGTCATGATACAGTCTCTTGTCCTACATCCCGTCCCGTTACTTTAACGGTCATGTGGCTCTTCGTGAGGCTAGACAAAGCAGGTTACATCCCTCATTTGACTGTCACAGCAAAATGCTACAAACGGGTTAGCTAGCATACTTTGGTTATATTGGCCAACGCTAGCTTTGAGTGCACAGATAACAGGATTTTTTTTTTTCTCCTTTCACCCAGCCATTCCTGTCAGCCTGCTCATAGCTGCGCATTCAGACTTACCAAAAAGGAAGCTCCAACTCTATTAATTCCTTTGTCTGGGTTTGGGGGGGGGGTGGTATGTACTATTCAAAACCATGTGAGGTCCCCTGGTAATACATGTCCCATGTGAATAAGGCTTTATACTGTCATTTGTCAACAATCCCTTTACCCAAATTCTCTACAATTGACATTTTAATGGAGCCAGTGTTTTATTTTTGGGATGCTATCATGTGTGAGAGGACCTTGTGACTGTGGCTATGATTGTCGTGATTCAATTCCAGTCAATAAATCTGAGC
Organism: Etheostoma perlongum; assembly: GCA_026937815.1. Lineage (NCBI taxonomy): Eukaryota > Metazoa > Chordata > Actinopteri > Perciformes > Percidae > Etheostoma > Etheostoma perlongum. Next base: position 5,268,551 of record CM049378.1, on the reverse strand, counting down.
CATTCAGTGGCAGGATATCAAAGACTTCAAAAACATTCTGACATTTTCCCCATTCAAGACGTGATTCTGATCATTATTCGGCTAAAAATAGTGGGCCTACATTTTAATTTATCCTAGAGGCATGCAACAAGGTTATTGAATCAAACCAACTTTTATATAACCAACTAAAAAGAAAATTTGATGAAATGTTTGTACTCAAAACAAACTGCTGAGTTCTCAGAGTGATTCAATCACCAGAACGCCACAAGATTTGAACCAGATTTCATTAACAGAGAGGTAAATATTTTGGAGATTTAGATCACCTCCACCTTCCAGCTTTACATATTTTCACTATCTTATCTTATCTATGCACGTAATTATCTGAGCTGTGTTGAAGGTAACCATGGTCATGACATTTTGGGGGAAATTAGTTTCATAGATGAGTAGGGCTGAATTAAATGATTTCACAATAGGGAATACTTTTATTAATAGTCTTATTAGTCATGCAGTCTATAAAATGTGAAAAATAATGACAAAAGGTCAGTACCCACAGTCTTAAAGCCCCAATGTGTAACGTTTGTAGTTGTTCAATATCAAAAATTTGTGTTCCCCGTATAAAAACTACTTTTTTATGAATATTGACCACCACCATTAATTTCAAGTATTCCCATTGGCTTGACATTTTACATTTGCTCTTGCATGAATTGGGGTAGACTCTTTATAGCCATGCGCCATCTTGAAATACATTAGCCGGTAGGGGACATACAGGACGTACTGCTCCGCCTTTCGCGTTTTCGACTCACAGCTGCTGCTGACCACACACCACACGTATTCAAAATCCAAATTTCAGGAACAGGAATCTTCTTTGCTCAGAATAAGAAAACGGATATTGAAAAGAGCAAGAGACTGGTGCCATCAGAAAAAAGAGTGGAATTGGAGCTGCTTGGGACGCACACACCAAATCCCTACTAGTTAATTATCCTCCGGACCGCTGCAGTCTCTTTTTCTTTCTCTCTCCTTTCTCTCGGGTGGCACCACTCTCTACATCCACTCCAACAACCACGGCCGATAGACGGCCTTTCGTACACTTTCGCTTTTTGAAGCGTCTACTGTAGGTGCAATACATACTTTGAACTGCGTGGCGAGAGAGAGTTGATTGCAATATATGATCTCAATGCTAGATGGGAGAAATTCTTACACAATGTTGTAGCTTCAAAGGTCCCATGACGTGGTGCATTTTGGAAGCTTTTATATAGACCTTAGTGGTCCCCTAATACTGGATCTGAAGTCTCTTTTATATAGACCTTAGTGGTCCCCTAATACTGTATCTGAAGTCTCTTTTATATAGACCTTAGTGGTCCCCTAATACTGTATCTGAAGTCTCTTTTATATAGACCTTAGTGGTCCCCTAATACTGTATCTGAAGTCTCTTTTATATAGACCTTAGTGGTCCCCTAATACTGTATCTGAAGTCTCTTTTATATAGACCTTAGTGGTCCCCTAATACTGGATCTGAAGTCTCTTTTATATAGATAGTGGTCCCCTAATACTGGATCTGGTAGACCCCCTAATACTGGATCTGAAGTCTCTTTTATATAGACCATAGTGGTCCCCTAATACTGTATCTGAAGTCTCTTTTATATAGACCTAAGTGGTCCCCTAATATTGTATCTGAAGTCTCTTTTATATAGACCTAAGTGGTCCCCTAATATTGTCTCTTTTATCTGAAGTCTCTTTTTATATAGACCTTAGTGGTCCCCTAATACTGGATCTGAAGTCTCTTTTATATAGACCTTAGTGGTCCCCTAATACTGTATCTGAAGTCTCTTTTATATAGACCTTAGTGGTCCCCTAAATTGTATCTGAAGTCTCTTTTATATAGACCTTAGTGGTCCCCTAATACTGTATCTGAAGTCTCTTTTATATAGACCTTAGTGGTCCCCTAATACTGGATCTGAAGTCTCTTTTATATAGACCTTAGTGGTCCCCTAATACTGGATCTGAAGTCTCTTTTATATAGACCTTAGTGGTCCCCTAATACTGGATCTGAAGTCTCTTTCCCAAAATTCAGCCTTGGTGCAGAATTACAGCCACTAGAGCCAGTTCCACAATAAGCATTTGTTTATGGCAAGCCCTTTTAACATTTAAAAGCTAAGTTCAACTATCCGGAATTAACGTTGTAGATATCAATAACGTCTTTATGACTAGTCGTAATTACATTTTGGATAGTTGGAATTGTCATTCAAGATATCTGTAACGTAATTGTGACTAGTCAAAACGACAGATAGAGATATCTGTAATTCAGTTTTGACTAGGCAAAACTGAATTACAGATATCTACAATGACGTCATTGAAAACGTCATTCAACGCGTCACACATCTTAAATGACAATTGCAGATATCTGTAATTCAGTTTTGACTAGGCAAAATGAAAGTTAAAGATATCTCAAACGTCATTATGACGAGAGTCGTCTTGTTGTGGAAAGTAACGCTGAATCCTCATTTCTTGCTGCCAGCTCCTGTCTTGCACGGGCTGCAGCATTAAAAAGATGATTAAAAATGCCCTCGCCCTCTGGCTGCTCCGACATGGTGCTAATGTGCTAATTACACAATTAACAGGTGCTAGCTATGTGATTTGATGATTTGAGCAACGCGCTCTGCTCCCGCCTGTGGGATGCGGGCCCAATTTGCATATAGATATCTGCAACGTCATTTTGCCTAGTCAAAACTCTAATTTAAGATATCTGTAATTACATTTTGACTAGGCAGAATGAAAGTTAAAGATATCTCAAATTTCAGATATCTCTAATTAAAATTTATTTCAAGATATCTATATCTTGATAATAGATATCTACTATTAAATTATGAATATCCCTAACTCCAGTTTGAGATATCTACAACATCATTTTGACTAGTCATAATTCCAGTTATAGATATCTACAACGTCATTTCGCCTAGTCAAAACTTAATTTAAGATATCTGAAAAGGACCATATAGATATCTTGAATTGAGTTGAATTAAAGATATCTTGAACTGGAGTTATGACTAGTCAGTATCAAATTGTAGATATCTCAAACTGGAATTACAGATATCTACAATTCAGTTGTGAATATCCGTAATTCACATAGTAGATATCTGCAACTGAATTGTAGATATCTGTAATGATAAACCACATACAAATGAATGGCAAACGTGATGTAATTTATCCTAGGAAGAATGTCTTTGTGGATATCTGAAATTACAATTGTGGATAGGAAGAAAGTATTTGCGGATAGCCGAAATGTTCTTTTTGACTCGGCAAAACTGAATTAAAGATATCTGCAACACATATCCAGTCTAGCTTTTAAATGTTAAAATGGCTTGCCATACCGGATTGGTCCATCTGAGCATTCATTTTCTCAAAGACAGAGCAGGATACCCAGGGCTCGGTTTACACCTATCACCATTTCTAGCCACTGGGGGACCATAGGCAGGCTGGGGGGACACATATCAATGTCACGCCATGGGACATTTACGTGTTCATATAGCCAAAAACAAACAAAAAAAAGATTTTTTTTTATTTTAGATTGTATAAAATCTGAGAAAAGCAAGCATCAAGAAATAAGAAGAGACACTCTCATCTATTATGGTATGGTGGAGGTCAGGTGATCAACTCGACAGAGATGACGGCTTAAGGTATAGCTCCTGGCCCAATTTTGCCAGTAGTTGTGTTATATGGTTCCAAGTCCGATATTCTATCACTTTGTACTCGATAGAGCTTTGATTCCAAATGACCTGTCAGCCCTCCGGCTTTGTAAAACTCAAAAACATGCAGTTTTTGCTGGACTTATAGCAGCCAAGAGAATGATTGCAACCTGTTGAAAACCACCTCAGGACTTGTCTATTCGTATATGTAGCACTCCACGGGAAGGATTGTGGACACTTGGCTCAGCATTGCTGGATCCTTGAAGTCCATGCTGTAGACTTGTGCTAAGGCCTTCTCACTTCTGTGTGTGTGTGTGTGTTTGGTCCCTTTTGGCTTGTGTCCGTCTCCCTGTCAATGCTTCTAGTTTGTTTATTTGTGTGTTTGTCTGTGTGTCTTGTTTGTGAGCTGCGGGCGTGTTTTTGTGTTGTCTCCCTCCTTCCCGTATTTCCTCTCTTTGTTTTAGAGTGAATCATTTGATTGCAAGGAAAGGTTGTGGAAAAGGTGTGTGTAGGGTACTTTTCTGTATGTTGTCATCTGGACCAACTTTTGTTTGGCTTTTTAAATAAATAAAAAATGTATCACAAAAAATAATCTAAAAAACATTCTCTAAAGCAAACTCAGCTTTCACACAAACAAACTGCTCTGTCATTTTTTGAAGGTGTTGCAGATAAAGTGCACCAAAAACACACTTTATCAAAAGCAGATTCCAGGTCGCATTATAAAGAAGTGTGTTTCATTTATTTATTTATTTTTTGCTTTGTCCATTCATATTCTGTCCTTCTGTCTTCCTTTGTCGCACATACTAACAAGGCATCTATCCTTACCAGCTCTGCTCTTTACATGCTTGCTACTGACTTATGTGAAGAGTTGTGTCTCTGAGATAACAGTGTTAGGAACATAGGTACACTAACTTATCAGAGTTAAATTGAGCATATCACTTTTAGACAGATTTGTGCAGAGACCAACCATTCGTGAACACCGGATTGATTCTCTTCAGGAATTCAGCCAGCCGTCTACTCTGTGAGAAAAGTCGACAACAATCCTTCCTCCCTCTCATGATCATGTTTTGATTCAGCGTGTGCACCAAAAGGAATTTTCACAGACTGCCTGTTGTCATGTGCTCGTCAGAGAGAGAGCGAGACCAGGGCAATGAGGGGCGAAGCGAATCAATGAGCAATGTGTAAGATTTTTGCCATTTTAAACAGTAAAAGAAAAAAGAACATCAATTTGTGGAGGTCAGTGTTGATAATGTTGCGGCCCGCCACAAATGAATCGATGTACGGGAAACACTGGTAACGTATACAAATATTCATTTTATTACCAATCCTAACCTCAGGAGACATCAGGTTGATGGATGGAGATGACACCAATTCAATTAAATTTTATTCATAGTCAAATCGTAACAAAAGTTATCACGAGACACTTTACAGATAGATCTAGACCACACTATATAAATTACAAAGCCCCAACAATTGTAGTAATCCCACCACTCATAAGTCATTGTTTGTTCACAGTCGCACTACAGTGAAGTGTTTTGCTTCCTATTACCCTCTGTGTAGTTGTCTGAAGAGCTCTAAGAGAGTCCCCGTTGGTTCCCTCAGAGCTCTAATCTCTGTGGCCCAGTCTGTCTTGGCACCATATGTCGAAGGAGCTGCCAGATTTACTCAGCATCATAGAGAATGTTTGAATACAATCTCATCCCAGTCACACCCTCCATCTCGGCCCAGACTCCTCGCTCTGGCTTGCTCTGCTGTGCTCCACATATATTGCAAGCCTCAACTCTTTGTATCATCCTACAGACTCCCATTTTCTCTCAAATTTAGCTTAAGTGTCTTTCTCTCTTGCTTTGCCTCCTCAACCTAATGCAGAGGCGCAGAGCCCCGTTGCTCCAAGTCGATGGATGGATCTGTGCGCGGAGGGAATGGGCTCAGATGTGTCCTTGAGGCTACTTGAGGAATCAGTACCATGCACACTAAGAGCCCCACTGAGCTCTGATAAATGTGTGTAACTCTCCAAGAGGGCAGGACTGGCGTAGATTGTATTGAATTTGGAGTTAAGGGCCTAAAACTCACTGGATGCAAAGCATATGGATTGTGACATTCTTTGCAGCTTTACACATTTATTCAAAAGGGGTAATAGGAAACCTTGTCACTAGGAACTTGTGAAAAGCTATTTCCATCATGTGACGTCTACCTTTGGCAACGTTACGACTGATTTGCCTTTGGAGTTGCTGCCTTTTTGCAGATAATAGATCTGTCTCTGGAACTGCAAACATGTGGTTAAAGACACTTGAGGCTTTGTGGAGGCTAAAGCAAATGATCTGTTAAAATACCGGTGTCAGATCAAAGTCTCCCAACGTCAATGTGTGAGATTCTGTGATCTTTCAGTTAATACAAGCTTTTCAGAGCCACATAGAAACCTCAAAAAAGGGCATGCACGATTAAAATAGGCACATCTTTGGTTAGTACCCCAAACTGACAGCAGGAATAATGGATTAACTGTGAGCTTTCTTTATATTAAATTATTTGCATGTGTTCTTCAACAATTGGTTCACTTAAAGCAATAGTTTTTGACATTTTGGGAAATTTGCTTCCTTTCTTGAGAAGAGTATAGATGAAATGATTGACATCACGTCCATGTGTGTACAGTAAACATAAGGGTACAGTGACCAGCTGTTAGCTTAGCTTGACATAACAACTGGAAACATAGGGAAACAGGTAGCCTCTTCCCAAAGGTTAACAAAATCCACCTACAGGCTCCTCTAAAGGTCACTAGTCAGCTTGTTGTATCTCATTTGTCAAATCCCAACAAAAACCGAAGCATACATTTCAAAATATGTTGTTTTGCAGGAGTTATGTTGTGAAATATTTTGTGTCTATGACCTGGTACTGGTAGGTAGATTTATTTTTAGCCTGGCTTGCCGTTGTACCCTGTTTCCAGTCTTGATGCTATGCTAAGCTAACCAGCTGCCCGCTGGCTCCTTATATTTAGCGTACAGACATGAGAAGGGTATCAACAATTCATTTAAAATCGATTCTGCGGGACCCGTGTGTAAATATTATGTTAATATGCAAACATTTTAATATTTTGTCATTTTTAAACCTTCATACTTATTAATGTACTGTTAAATTGCAACCTTAACCAATTGCTGAAACCTAATTTTCTATAATTTCTGTTTTTTACTCTACAATGGTGAAACACAAGGGGGTTGGATTAGCATGTCTTTGATGATTGGGTATTACTGGGTTTACCTTTAAGACCATTCAGTTGAAACTCTCTCTCCATCTGTCTGCAGGCTGAGCCATAACTGCACTTAGCTGACAGGAGACCATTTCCGAGGTAGAGGAAGGCTCAGTTGATTGGTACACCGGGTTTAGCTTGACAGTCCTGGAGAAAAGTTTTATTCTGGGAGACAATAAGGGCATTTACATTTTTATTGCAATTGTTCCTGTCACCTGAGGTCAAAATGAAGCTAAGAAGATCCTCTTTTATTTAAATTTGACAGTTGCAACCCACACAGTTCCGAGATGGTGTTAAGGATCCTTTACTAGTTAGCCATTGTCCTCTGATGGTATGTAAGTACTGTAGCTGTTTGGGGAGATAGACACAATTAAGGACAAAGCTCTGTAATATCTCGTCAGCTTAGCGTGTGAATCAGCAGGGCTGTTTGACCCTGGCTTTACCTCGGAGAGTATTCAGCATCTTAAAGGCACTATCCCCTTTCCATGCTTAAGATGGTGCCATAATTCCAAAGCCTGGACATTGCCAGTTAATTGGTTCCCCCTTACATGGATGTGGGCAGTGCAGTGATGAATAAAGCAAAGCAACAGCGAGACCAAACTGCAGCTCTGTACTGCCACCACCACCCAGAACTGACACAGAATCACTCCAGTGATAATTGTCTTAGTTTCAGGGTGGTTTCAAAAATGTATGATAAATCACCCGCTCTAGTATATTTAAGGCAACATTCATCACAAAAAAAACACAGATTACAAATTAAAACCATGTGAAAAGCTTTACTGGTATGTGTGAAATTGCAGGTGCTGATGTGTCATCAGCAGACTCGCAATGAAAGCTATTTGCATGCAATAGAGCCTGCCAGTAATTATTTTCATCTCCACACACACACACACACACACACACACACACACACCTAACGCATTCCACACACAACCTCTACTCATGTACAATTACCTGACACTTCATTTAGTTTTTTTAGTTTTTTGTTTTTTTTTATACTCTTAAACTCATCTGTGGCCTCTCATTTCCCCTGACAGCAAAGATGAAATTGCTGAACATGTATAGTCAAAAGGTGATGGGCTTATTAAAGACACGGGGAGCGGAGAGGAGGAGCTCGGGTCTGGCTGCAGCTGCTGCATTGGCTGTTTTCTCAGCAGCGGGGGAGGGAGAGAGAGGGAGGGAGAGAGTTAGGGAAGGAGGGCACTGCTCTTGTTGAGAGATAGGGAATGCCTGCAAGTTGCGTCTGCCGATAATAGCACATCAGCCAGAGCGCTGCGATTGGGAGAGCAGAGCGCTGGCAGTGCGGAGGACTGAGCCGCTGAGCACAGAATGGTACACTAGAGAAGACAGGCACACTTAGAAAGAGACAGAGAGAGAGAGAGAGAGCGCATGAGAGCACGCTGAGGAGAGGCGGACAGGGAAGGATCAGTGGAGAGTGGATGGGAGAAAGGTTACCAGGTCAGCAAGAGAACGTGGAAGTGGAGCAGCTGAGGCTCACCAGGGGGTCTCTCTAGCACTGGAACAGCCTGGCAGCACAGGAGGAGAGGGATATTAAGAGTGGATAGAGGTACTGTAACTTCTTCCCAAGAAAGACAGTCCAAAGGCGATGGTAATGCTTCTCACAGGACTTTTCTGCACAGCAACTTCAGGACTATCACAGCAAGACAACAGCAGCAAGCAGAATACACTTAATCCTACAGAGACGCCTAATATGTGCAGTTCCACTCACTTCTGTGCAGACTTTCTTACCCATCTGTGTGCTTTGAGGTGGATGTAGTTGTATCTCTGTAAGGCTTTTTATCTTTTCTTTTTTTTGCTTCGGATTGCAAAGCAGTGGAGACTTGTGTTGTTCTGTCCTGTCATCCCTGAGACTATGGTATACTGTGCGTCAGGGAGCCCTTCATCAGCAGCTGCAGCCCTAGAGCATGGAGAAGTCCAGCAGTGAGGAGTCAGCTATTCACCGTAGCCCTTCCGTAGATAGCCGTGACTCAGATTTTGCCCAAGCCTCCACGTCTGGCCGCCCGTTTGGTGGCCGCGGCTTCACTGCCGGTGCATTCTACGGCTCCACGGGGCCGCGCAAAAACGCACAGCAGGGGCAGGCTACAGCGGCAGCTGACGCCAGCGCAGGAGACAAGACCACCAACAAGTACAGCTCACCCAAAGGCAGCAAATACGTGGTCTTTTACCTGGATCTATCCTTTGTGTTCCTTTTAGAATTCAAGAAGTGCAACATGGCAAGAGGCTGCCTCTGCTGCTTGAAGTATATGATGTTCATCTTCAATCTCATCTTCTGGGTAAGTGGCTCAATATTGTTTTAATGGATTTTCATCACACTTGTTCACTGTGTTCTATTTGAGTATAATTATACAAATGTCTGATGACAAGAGTAAATCTTGCTTTAGTAACTGATCATTATCTGTATCTGGGTTGGCAAATCTGAAGTGTGTCACAAGTTTATTAAAATGTTAATCAGCAAATATTACGGCAAAGTGATGGTTGCCATTGCAATCATGTGTTTCAAATTATTACATCAGGCTGTTTATGCCTGTTCCTTCCTGTGCATGTTGCTATTTGTGGATAACAGTGTAAGTGGCATTGCATCAAGACTTCTTTTGAATGTGACAGGTGGGGAGGTTGGATTGTTGTGGGTTGATTGCGTCCACTCATTCAGATGGTTAAATGATTTACATTGAACATGGGAGTTGACCACTCTATGTAACATGTGTGTAGGTGGACCGGACAACAAGACCATACCAAACTCATTCTAATGAAGTCCAGCGAGTTTATTCTGAACTTAAAAAAACTGCCTTTAGTTTTTCTGCTCTAAACACATGGAAGTATTTGCAATACTCTCAATACCCCTGGACAATTCAAGACAATGATCTCAAACCACTTAGACTCAGGGTGCAATTTTTTAAACTGAGTATTGTGTTCTTAATGAGGGAAACCAATGATTTTCAAGACTCAAATAAAGGTTTAAGTTTTTTTATGAAATGTGTTTGGGTCTATGGGTACACCTAAAATCAATAATGAAGAAAATTATAAGTTGATTTCAAAAATGCCACACTAAGACATTTGCCTCAATTTGTGTAATTTACAAATTGTTGTAATAATCAATATTTCTAGTAGGACAATTAATCAATTATATCAAGGAATTAGCGTTGGACGTGCCATCGCTAATCTGCGCACGTCGGGGTAACTGACGCACGCCGCTCCTTGCGACAGTGCATTTGTAGCACTTTTTTTCCTTTTGGGTTTAGGGTATGGCTCCAATGGCGTTTTACGTACTTCTTGCCATGCTACATATGTTTACCAAGTTTTGTGAGTTAAACGTACTACAGGGGCTCAATTTCTTTTTTTGTGCGCCTATTCCCGAAACCCTTAAAATATGTAGATTTTCACCAGACTTGATGCAACCGCCAATTTTGGTGAGTTTTTGAATATGTCACCCCCTCAAAAAGGCAATTAATTTGCCAGAAAATAAGAATAATAATAATTCCTTCAGTTTCAATAGGGCCTTCGCCGCTGTCAACTCTTAGGCCCTAAAAAAAAGAAAACAATGTGATTGACTCACAAATAGAGAAACCTGGCCAGCGTGTGGCAGACTCTGCTGTGTGCCCATGCATGGGCATGTGTTGTAAAAGTGGGCATCCCTTGAATGCTTACAGAATGGATTAGAGGGCTTATAGGTGATGGGGCCAAGTCTTTTGTGTGGATGCAACAAAGCGTAAAAACACTTAACCAACCACCATGTCACTGGGTTGTGAGCACTGCTAACTGGGGCATGTCGGAGGAAGCAGAGTGGGCATTAGCTTGAGCCCAGCTGCGATCAGGCCAGCATTGGAAACACACACACGTACACATGCACCACACAAGCAGAGATCTATCTCACTGTCCGCTCTCTATACAAAAACGGACAGCAGTGTTCATGACCAGGCTCTGTGGCCTGAAGCTGTGGACGTCTCTGCTGCTTCTGACAGTGTCTCCATATCATTCCCATATCATTAGCTATTCTGCAGAGGCACTAGTGAGAGCAATTGGCAAGACTCACAAATGGCTCAGGGGCTCTTCAGAGTGATTTGCCTTGATGTAATGTTTGTTTAAGGGAATGAAAGGGTCGGAAACGATTAGCTGATGCTGAATTCATTAATGCAGAAATTGACTTACCTTGATGTGAGCACCTTTTTTAAACTCATTCACTAGTTTACAGTGCAAGTAAGTGCTCAAGTCTTACCTAGTACCTACTTTTTTAGATAGGGAGGAAACTTTTAAGCATTTTCTAAATCGATTGGATCGACAGCAAGAAGAATGATCAATCATGCATGCATGTTTTCTGTTACTGAAAGCAAATAAGGTGGATATTCTTGATCCTTTAAATTCAGAGTGATGATTTAATCATCGATCAATCGATGATTACGACTGCTGATCATTATTCTTTCTTTGAGCTACGAGTGAAAATCAGGGCCATGTTAGAATTTACATTAACCGAGTGACACCATCAGTTATGTATGTCAGATATGCTTGGCTTGTTCAATAGCTCAGAAGCTACCTCAGTGCACTGTTATAGGTTCACCTTTGGCAGAGTTCATGAGGTCAATTTTGTCAGCTATCTTCTTGAAGGGCAGTCACAGGGGATTTGTGTCAAGGCATTTACTTCCTAGGTCCTTTCCACGCTCAATTTGTGCTTAACCCTTTTCAGTGGCAAAACCTTCTACTAATAACCGGCTGCTGCACACCATTAATAAGGGAAGGTGGAAAAGAGGCTTTGGATTTCAAGATGGGTGGCCTCTGATTCATGTGAACCCTAGACTTCCATGGAAATGCATTACAATTATCCTGAAAGTGTGCAAAAACTGTCCCTGTAGTGTGAGATGTAATGACTCTCTATACTCATGCATGTGTGAGTGTGTGTGTGTGTGTGTGTGTGTGTGTGTGTGTGTGTGTGAGTGTGTGTGTGTGTGTGTGTGTGTGTGTGTACTCTTAAGTGGCTATAGAGTTTTGCCAGCGCAGCACAACCCCTGCTGTGAAGTAATTGAATTTTTACTCTGGTTATGTTCACTTAATGAACACCCACCATGCATTTTCCCTTCTATTCCCTCATATTGATACTCTTGCTCTTCTCCCACCACTAGATCATTTTAATGGCAGTTTAATCTGTGGCCCAAAGGAGGAGAGAGGGGTGAGGAGCATGTGGCTGGTGGGTTTGTCCATCAGCGGCAGCGCAAGGCTCATTGGCGGCTGACTGACTGGATTCTGGGGTAGCAGTGCGCCAAATTGAAGATTAGCAGAGCTGGGAATAAAGGGTTCGCTTGTCAGTGAGGGGTCGGGACGGGGTGCCTGAGCACTCTGTGACATAGGGAGGGAGGGTGAGAGGCATGTTGTATCTTGACACCCCTGGGACTGAAGCACTCTACCTCTGACACTCCAGGAATCACAAGGTTACTGCAGCTAGTAGGGAGGTTTGCCTTTGAAGCTCTGACATCTCATCTCAGAACTGAAGAGGGAATGATGCGCTGCAATAATCCGACACCAGGTATAGGGGTCTCTTCTTCCTGACTCTGCGCACATGCATGAGCATACTCGCTGCCTTACACACAGCCTTTCTTGAAAGTACGCTTTCTTCACAGCGGTAATTTAAAGCACAAGGTAAACAGCGGCAAGCACTCCAGGCATCTCCATTCATGTGCTCATCCTCAGGCCCCTCGGCAGTTGTTCATGACCATCTGGCTCCTCTTTCTTATAAGGGATTAGAAGGGTCTGAGCTGTATAGGCGGAGTTTCGGGCAGATTAGAGCAGTATTGGGTGGTGCGGTTAGGATTGAGAGCATGACTCTCAACTCGACTCTCTTAACCCTTTGGACAGCTCTACGCTAAAGCCAACAATCATTAATTGTTTTTGTGTTGTGATAATGAGTTTTTTAGGGCATGTGGCTTTTTTCCATTAATGGTACCTTCTCGACTCACCTCGCCTCGGCTCGACTCGGCTCGACCATGGTGCATCGTCCCCTTTTTTCCATTGCAGATTAGTACCGCCCTATGCGCGAGGTGAGTCGCGGCTGGTCGTCATAGCAGGAAACTGCCGTGACCTAACGCAACACACACAGAACGTCGAAGGTGAAAGGTAAAAATAATAGAAATAGTAGAGATAAATACAGCATACATCTTGAATTCTGACAATTTAACCCTCGGGTCAAATTTGACCCCTTTGAAATAAGTCTTTATCTGAAATATGGGTTTTTTCTTTTTTTAAGATTAAGATTATTTTAAGGTGTGTTGTTTTTGATTCTCAGTGTGTTGCCACAAGAAGGCAAATTAGTTTCTAATGAACCTGGAGGCAGCAAAAAAAAAAAGGCTGGATAAACTATTTACTGGTAAACATGGCGGTTTGTTCAGGGCCCCCTGTCCCCCGTCCCCGTCCCCCATCCCCGTCCCCGTCCCGTCCCGTCGCTAGCAATGCAGTGATTAAAGACAATTCTCTCCGACCAATCAGTAGTCTGCAGGTTTTCACGTCACTTTTTGGAATCGCCTCAGCTTGCTTGGTACCTCGACTGAAGTAGTACTACAAAAAGTACCTGTTAGCAGGTACCAGGGACTTTTTTTCATGGTGAACAACCAAAAACAGGCGAGTAGAGTCGAGGCGAGTCGAGTAGATACCATGCAGTGGAAAAACACCAATACAGTGTCTGCTTGACCAGCCTGATTGGTGGTTGGGGTTGAGTCCCATTGGTGTCAGCCCTGTGAGCATATCAGTGTTGGTGGTCTTGCTTGGAGCAAGGATTTTTCTGCAGTGTCCTCTTTGCTCACAGCCTCCACTCTTCACCTCTTCCATTTAAGATTCAATTTACTGTTCACTGCTGCACTTATTTATCTTGTCCAGTGATACCGAAACACCTTTAAAAACCAAAAAGGCCTGAAGACACTACACAAGGATTTATTAAACACAAGCAGCATCACATACAAGCTCATTCCCTTTGTTACAGATAGGTTGTACTGTTGCTAAATGGGCCCATCCCAGCTTTGCCAATGTTGTACCATATGAAAAGCTAAAACCTCATTTGATATTCATATTTGAAAGAAAAGTTTTAGCTCAGCAGTCTTGTCCTACAAGTACATGAGGGGTGGTAGTATCAAAGGCACTCCTTTGTTAGAGCAGATAAAACCAAATGTGTTTAGCATTCTTGAATTCCTGTGCTTACTTGGGGGATTGCTGCGGGATTTATAAACCATTTGGTCTGAGGGAACAGATTAGTTTCCCTATTGATTTAATCATGGTATTTGACATTTAAGGTTTCAAATGTACCCGTGCTCTGATGCTACAAAGAGTAGAGCTATCGACAGACTCAAGGTGTTTTGTAAGAAGTGTGACTGGTTGAGTGGAATTCCATAACACATTTTGCACAAGCTGTCCCTTTACCCCTGGGATTTCAATCCAAAGTACTGAGGCAATTTGCCTGGTTCTTATTCTCCATATCAGCACATGAAAAGTTCAGTCATCTTTTATGGCTCAAGAGAGCGCGCATTCTAACAAACTTTTCTTTTGTCTTCTTCTTCTCCTTTTCCCTATTTAAAAGAGGCACAACTGAACGTCATCAGTCACTGCCAGGTGAAACAAGGATTGGAGCACAGGAAAATAGATGAGGATTGAGTGTGCTCTGCAGGATGATGAAACAAGCTGTATATGCTGTCACATGCATTTTATTCCATCTATCCACCATGAAAGGCGGGCTGTTGAATTGGATTTGAGTTTGAAATGGTTTGAATGAAGCATCAACCTGAGTCAGTCTGTCCACGTAAATTTTACGCCTCCAACTGTGATAGGATAGGATAGTCAGTGGATTTAATCAGTGGTCAATAGAAGCAGTCACAGATTATCCTCCGAATAATCCATATCAATCGTTGTACTACTGTATATAATGGGCTCCCATGTCATGACTACATAGTTGCCACACTGTCTAGCCTGTGATCAGGTTATTTTTAATTTTTATGCAACATTTAAATAGAGAACATCACTGTATGTATATGTATTTTAATCATTTGAATTCTTATAATTAGCATCCCCCATAGATCGCTGGGCCATTATTCAGATTGGCTGACCTGCTTGGTAAATATGTCCATATGGCTGCCTTTGTCCGGCAGATCGTCTGGGGAGATCACTCTAATTTACACGTCTCTCTGGCTGCTTCGATTTCCCAGCCGTGTTGTGCGGTGCCACTGAGCTCATTAGCTCATGTTGCAGATCAACTGGGGATACGCATCTGCAATGTTTCACTCTGAGGGGCTGAGGTAATAGAGCATGAGAATTGGAGGTTCACATAGGTAGGTGGTGCTTTAGCAAAGGGATTTAAGTCTCCCACAACCATCCCTCATCACTTTTTGAATGAGGTGGGCTTCAGATTTAATGAGTTGTTTTTGTTTTTTTGACACATACTATATGAGAAGCAAAAAGTGCATCGACTTGATAACTTGACGTGAAAATGAATGAAAACCTTTCTCAAAAACAATGCATACAGTACAACTGTACTAGTCATATAAATCCCTTAAAATTGATGTTTGCTACAAAGTTAGCATCAAGCAACAGGGCTGTAGGTGCAGTTTTAGCCCAGTTGCTACTGTGTCAGCTATGTGGCAATGACGTGAAGTGACAGGTGAACAGATGAAATTACAGTAACTGCTGCATGAAGTTCCAGGACTTGCAGTACAAAGAAATCTCAGTTTTTGTTACATGCCATTCATTCTTTGTTCCCTCCCTTTTACTTAAACACCAGTAAATAATGAGAAGTCTAAGTGTCCCTCTTGTTAGATTCAGAAGTGCAGATGGAGCATAGGGATGCCTGTATCTACTGTCTGTCAGTGGTCAAAAGTAACAAAATACATGTACTCACGTTAATGTATTGAGTAGTTTTTTGTGTATTTGTACTTCCTGTACATTTTGAGGGAAGTATTGTATTTTGCTACATTACAAATCCCATCCTTTACGGGAAAAAAACACTTTGACTAACGAAAACTGAAAGGAAGAAAAAGAATCTCAACTAGGAACGATACAAAGAGGATTACCAACGGCCGCTGGGGCAGATGAACTCACCCTAGTCCCGTTACTGCAAGTAGGCTACAATAAAACCTTTGTGAGTAAAAAGAAAAGAAAAATTATGGCCCTTGGAAAAATGTAGTTTATTGCCCCTGCCAGACGCAAAACAACATGTTTTGTGGCATTGCTTATTTTTGTCCCGCACTAGTAACTACGGGTGGGAATCACCAGACGCCTCCTGATACGATATCATCACGATACTTATGCCACAATACGATATTATTGTGTTTTTTAAACATATTGCAATATTCTGCTTTATATATTGCAATTTATAACCTTTTTTCCAACTTCTAATTTGTCCCAATTTCAAATGATTTCCCCTAAAGGAAACTTTGTCAACATCTGTTTTATCTAAAAAGGTACATTTCTCTTTGTTCATATCATTTCAATGTTATTGCTGCAAAATGGGATTGTCAAGCAGACAAACTGACCAACACATATATAATAAAAGATCCATACTTGGCGCCTGTGTATCGATACAGTTTTGCCAGTGAAAATATCACGATACTATGCTGTATCGATTTTTTCCCCCACCTCTACTAGCAACCCGTAGGACAATGTATGTAGGACGCTGGCTAAATGAATACATCTAATTAGCTCATACTGGCTACTTAGGTGTGTAGAGGCCAGCTGCTAGTCTGGGCTGTGAACACTAGTCAAATGTATCAGCAGTGTGAATGGTAAAGGGAGAGTTCAGTTCTTTGGAGCGGATTGTAGGATAAAATGTCATGTGTGACATGTGTTATGTTGTGATTACATGTGTATAGATGTGTATACATTTGTATAGATTTTTCTTTAATAAAAAAAAAAATGGATTTATGACCCCTTGATCTTCTGCTTAAAGTACATTTTAAATGAACTACTTATTGCTTTTACTTGAGTCATTTTTCAGGTAGGTATTTTTACTTGTAATATTTCATTAAAGTATTGGTACTTTTACTTTTTACTAGTACAATCTTTTACTACTTTTTCCACCTCTGCTTTCTGTCATCAGAAAGTCTCCTTTTTTGGTAGATGTCAAATTCACGGTGGGTTAGGGTTAGGGTTAGGGTTAGGGTTAGGGTTAGGGAACTTTCATGGTGTTAGTTTGTAAAATATCTCATCACAACTGACTATACATCACACCCCTTTTTTGCTCCACCATGTGCAACAGAGATCTTGCTTTTCTAAATATAGGTTAGAGGAGTTCCGATTACAGAGAATGGAAGAAAAAAGGGGGAAAATAGAGTGTCATTAGTTCTCCATAAATGAGCAGGATCTTTTGTAATGAATATGTGCCAATAGAGAAGGCAGCATCAGTGTTGTGTGGTCAATAATGTGTTGATATTGCAGCAAATATCATGCATTTGGGTTATTGATCATATAAAGGTCCTATCCATTCTTTTTGGTATTCTTTGTATTTTTTGTTATTGCAAACAGCCCAAGCAAGGCATCCACTCAGAGGCTATTGGGAAAAATGTCCACAAACACAAGCTTTTCTGTGCAGCCTCACAGTAGAGGGCAATTTCACATTTTACAATGGAATTCAATTTGGTGCAAATTGATTATTATTCTCAAGTAAAATGTACAGAAATACAGTAGTCTGGCTAAATATGTGTTAGAAAATGAGTATGATAGTTGTAGGTATTTAGTATAACTGCAAGCCCATTTTTGCCATCTGTCTGGTACAAAAAGTATTTTTCAGTGATGCATTTCAGTGTTGCTTGTGTCCTTGTGCTGCAGGACTACAAACTGCTATCTCTTTTTCACCTTCTCTTTTCAGCCCAGGAACACCAATCAATGCTGATCTGCACCTAGGCAGTGAATTAATGTAAAATGTTGGAACAGCTTGCCAGTTCAACTACTCAGCATTTTCTATGACACCTTGAGGCAAATTACAGTCAAATCAATGTTTCCCAGTCAGTATCCCCCTCCGGCTTTGCTGAGGAGGTTTAGAGAATATCATCATAGTCCTTTGAGACTTACAGGATTTCTTTTAGATTACCCTGCTCATGTTTAATTAACAATAAATGTGGTGTGTATATATGAAATAACTACAGAGCCATAAGCTGTGTAAACATTGTGTTTTGAATAGTGGTGTTAGCAATGCACAGGTTTTGATTGTATGTGGAAAGGCTGAGGCTCTAGAAATTCCAGATGTCTTCTAAAGCGTCTAAAGAGAGACGAGAGACCTGGGTGCAGCTCCCTAACTTCTCCAGAGGTTATAGGCTGAGGATGCATGAATGACTTTGAGATCTATTTCTCCTGGGCCACTACGTCAATTGATTATGTTCTTTTCCCACCATAAACCCACTCAAACAACTCCCAAAGCATCCTCTAGGACTTGATTCCACTTATCCACCTCCTTCCCCTTTCTAAACAACCTTTAAAGACTCCGGACAATCTGGGCAACGGCACCACAGTACATTGAAAATAAATGAGCAGCAGATTGACTTCGAATCTGTGTATTTTTTTCAAGTGTCGTCTTGAATTTGGGTCAGGGACTCAGGCATTCACTGCTTGAATGGTAATGAGTCCAGGACCCATCTCCAGCAAGGCTCCAACACGCAATGAGGCACACTCTCATCTGCGTTGTTAGCCATGACAAATGAGAGACTTTTTATGCCTTTAACATTAGAGCATACATTGATTTATTTAGCTGAACAGCCGCAGATTACTGCTGCGTTGTAACTCAGCCATAAAATGCAACATATTGTTGCTTTCTAGATGGAAACACATCGGTAGATATGCTGACTAGATGAACATTTGTGAGTGCCTGACATGTTTTTATTGCTATTTTTTAAATGAGGCAATTTCATGTACTACATGCAATATGCTGTACATTTCAGACCATCGACCAATGTATTAGACTGTTTGTTGTGATTTGAAATGGAGGCCTATCTTGTTGTTTTCAGAGCGAACCCAGATCTTCATCAGAGCAGGTTCCTGCAGTGCTCTCGTTACGTCTGATCCAATTTGAGGTTGTCTCTTATTTGATGTGCATGAGGTGTGCTCACAACCCGGCTCTGATATTCTCCCTGAAGAGGAAAATGCAGTAACTAGTCAAGATCCTTCACTGCTCCAGTAGCAAGATAACCGACTGTGTAAACCTAATAGGGATTATTGCCGTTCTTCCTGCATGCAGATTCATCCTGTTCCTTATCACAGCCAAGTTTTAAACTGTCCTCTTGACTTTGCCTGAGTCTTATCAAACGGCTGAAGCCAATGGTTCTGCTTGTTTATTTAACAACCAATTTGCAATTACCCGTCATACTGCCGGACATGACAGAGCATTTGCTTTGTGTGTCTGTTCTGTTTAAGAAGATATCAGGGTTTTATGTGTCCTGAAAATTGAAAATTTGAAGCAGTCTGGTTGCCCGCAGCATGCATAGTCCTATATAAAAAAAGGAAGCATGAGAAACCAGGCTCGTTCCACCAATTTAGTATTCTATCTGGGACACAGAAGGACGACTCAGATCTTATTCTTTTGAGAGGACTTGACAGTTTTATTATATTTAATTGGTAAAAATGCAAGAGGTATACGGTGAAGTTGTCAGTAATTGTAGATATTCACCTGGAATGATGAATGATCAGGTTAAGGGTGTTCACGTCCATGTTATAAATTATTTTTCTTATAAATAATGCTGAAAACTTATAAATGCATCTATGTGCCCACATTCATTGACCTTTACCGCCTGTTAATGCAATATACGTCACACAAATGAATGTATTAGCTGCTGTTATATTTGCTGTAATTTCATTTAATATACTTTGTAATACAAGCAATATATACAATAATAATATCTAATTTATATATCAAATATAATACAAATGTTCTTTAACATTGCAACATTACAACATGCTCTGACTAAGATTGTAAAGATTTTCTATAAACTGTACATGTATACAATGTAGTCCATTTGGTAGGGATTTCTTACTAAGATTAAATACAGTGAGAAATTGGTGTAGAACCCCCCCTCATTGGCCATGTTTCCTTTGCGGTCCCTATCAGTAGTCATTATCTCTGCACAGATGTCTTCATTTCTCTTATTAAGCCACCCAGGCTTCAGTAATGGGTGACTTGGGATGGCGGTGGAATACAAAAGAGTGAGAGCATGGTGTGGGCAGAACGAGTTAAGGGATAGCAGTCTAATTTGAGAGGTCGATTATGGGGCCATCGCCACCCTCAGTGAATGATCTCATACATTCACTGTGAGCCCCAGTAATTATTAACTTAGACCTTTTGCCCGTGTGTACACTCATCAGAGCAGTGCTGTGAGACAAATCCCCATCATTGTGATCATTTCAGCAAAAGTAACAGCGGCTTGTTTGGGGTCAGCCCATTAATGCCCTCTTCCATTTTCTACACATTTCAACTGTGTCCATGCTGTCATCATTTTAGATCTCCATCATTTCAGTTTGTTCGCACTGGTTGCATTATCTTTTCTTTAGCTTAAGTGTTTGCAAGTGAACTTAGATAGATAGATGGGTTTAACCAGATTTTTTCGCCTCAGCCCCCTTTCTGAGAGGACAGCCTGGCCAGACCCAAAATGCTGTTCTTTCTTTCCCTGGGTGGGAAGAAGCGAAGCATGAGAGAGGGAGGGAGGGAGGTAAGGAGGGAGGGAGGAAGCTCTTCCCCAGAGCAAGAGAGGTGAACACATTGATATTTGATGACAGCTCCCCGAGAGGTGAGTCAGAATTACATTTATATACTACTCTCTCTCTCTCTCTTTCTCTCTCTCTCTCTCTCTCCTTCTCGCTCCATTTCTCTCTCCCTGGTATCCGCATTTGTTTGTTTTTCCTGGGGACAAACTTGAAAACTATTTGCTCTTTTTTAGGAAATAAAATATAGAAATCCAGTTTAAATGGGGAAAACTGAGATTGAAATGCTTTAGAAGAACAAGCTCGGTAGTAGTGTGGATTTATGATGTTTGGTTTTCAGTTCTGTGACGTGTTTGCGATGAATTGAACTATTGCCTGCATCATTGTCTGCACACCATTAATGATGTGTTTTCATAAAGAGCAACTCCACGGTGACTCTTTTTGACCTCACCTCTGAGGATCAGTAGCTCCTAACAAGATTTTCAGCCTGTGTGTAGAACCAGAATCAGTTCTGGAGTAAATCTCATTTGTGAAATACGGTTATATTATATGGCTGCAGTAAAATTTATTATTTAATTTTTTTTAATTGCATTAGATAAGCAGATGGAAATTGAACGCAGGTGTACCCAGAAAGAGGCAGTCAGACTAGAATTAAACCCTGACTAAATAATTGTGTAGCTTTTTTCTTTCGACAGCCCTGAACTCCCCAGCCTGATTAGCTGTGCTAAGAACATACAGTTAATTTTCTGAATTATGCATCTCTAACACACAGGCTTTCGGAACCTGTAATGCTGTGCTGGGCTTTGTGATACTAATTAGCCAATCACAATAGAATTAACAGACCTCCTTCATTAATTCCTTCATGTAATCAATATGTATCAAGCACAAAAAATCATGTACAGCCAGGGTGGGCCTTTTAAATATATTCTGCAGTATACAGTCTACTAGTACATGCTGCTGTATTATAATTTATGGCTGTGCATAATATAGCAAAACTGCATTTCAAACAACACAGGTATTTCAGAACCGGGGAAAGGAATGTAATTGTGTTGCAAATGCAGATTATGGTTTTATGATCTGATGAAAGATGATGGCAGCCCTCATCATACACATGAAGGCTGAGAGCCCAGTTATTGGGACATAAAGCATACTTCAGTTTGCTTCAGTTGGAAACACACACACACCATTTTTCATTAAAATGCTTACCTTGCAAAAGAGATGCGAGGGGGGGAATATTCTGCTGCTGCAGAATATTCTGCTTCCTAATCCCCATAGGCTCCTGCGACAGGTGAGGACAACAAGTACATAATTGTAACGCTGATGACTATTTGCCAAGTGCAGAAAAAGTTGAATGTGGATGAGCCACAAGAAGGCTGTAATTATAGTGAAAAATCTTCCATCAAAAGCTATCATATTCCATGCTGGCCTACATCGGAGGTTTATTGAACCGGTTTAGCTGCTGATCCAATATTGCCTAAGAACGAACTCTGGCTGAGACATCTGGCTGTTCTTCATATTAACTGTTGAGGGCGGTCAGCTTTATTGCCCATACAATTCCTTAGTGATCAGCAGTGTCTATTTCCATGGTGATACAGGAATAACTTCATTCACAGACACATTTATTTGCAGAGGATGTGCCCTGGCAAGAAAGAAAAACAAACCATCAGTATTGCTTTTCAAAGTGTTTCACTCTGCATTAGTGCTGGTTACAGGAAGATGGAGAGTGCAGCTGCAGGGATCCAGGTCCTCACAGTCCATCTCAGATGCGGGCTGTCTGTAGAGATTCATGGGGCTTTTGCTAGTGAATATGGCAAATGTGGAGGCATTGCAGCACAGTACAAGCACAGAGCTGCCTGCAGTTTTCAGCCGACCCTTTTTGTCTGTTTAATGCATCCACTTGACTTCCAGTGGACTAAGAAGGCAGCCACGCTCATGGAAGTGTGCATATTCATTAAGACCCGTGGCTTCATGACCATTTAAATGCTGCTTCATTTCCTATTTGCACTTTCCAACATGAACAGAACTTCCTGTTGATGGCTTTACCTAGCTGACCGTTTATTATAGGCATTTAACTGGCATGCTGATCTCCCATTGTTCTTTTTTGTGCATGATTGTCAGTGCAACAAAGCTTCTTTGAGAGAGGATGCGCGACAGGAGGATGGTGCCTTTCATTAGGGACATTTGCACCGTACAGTGCTTTGTCTCAACCTCACCGGTGATGTGTCCTGTTCTTTATAAGCACAGGAAACAGTAAAACGGTCACAGCTCAAAAATGGGTTGTGGCGTGTGACTGACTTTGCCATGTCTTAAATGTGCTCACTAAAGTGTGGTTAAGGTTTTGCATTTTTCATAATCCGCTATTGAGTTTTTTTTTCCCCTTTGGTAGTTATTAAATCATTTCCTGTCATCTTCCAGTTAGCATAAGTTGACATCTGGCTGGTGCTGATATGTGATTAAAGCTGCCAAGGACTAGGTAACGTGATTTAGGGTAAAGTAATATAAGAAAAGGCAGGGTAAAATGAGATGATGTCATTGTTGAAAGAGATTTGAAATTTTTTTATCCAAATGAAACTATGGATTTTTACATACGGCATTTAATTAGCCATTGATAGATCAATCTTTAACCTTGTAACCTCTATTATTCTAAATGCCCTTAATGGTGTTGATAACCCAGGAAGTCTTCCTGTTTCAGTTTACACAGCAGAGAGGCTGGGTTGTGGCATCTACAACATCACTTGTCCAGAGCCAGCTTTTTCCATGTCGCCAAACACTAACTCATTATACTGCAGATACCCATCACACACGGGTCGTGCAGTGCATACAGGGGGTAACTCAAGCAGCTCAAGAGGAACAAATGGCCCCCATTAGCAGCTGTACTAATAATACCCTCTCCTCATGTTCTCTGATATAAACCTATAGAAAGAAACCAGAGTCTAAACTGATACATCATGACATGATACATTCAGGAAATGTTTTATTTTTATATAAGGGAAAGACAAGTTAAAATTTCAACATAAGGCACGGATTTTGCCACGGAAGCAGCTAGAGTAATCATCAGGCGTCAGTTTGAAATGGCCTCTGGACACAGCGTCAGAATGGCATAGATCAGCTTTAACTCTATCTTCCGCCTCATTTGTTCCTGTCTAAACGAGATAGGCCGGCTATCTGCTGGCAGCCGTCCCGCAGTGACAATGCGACAGGCTCTTTAGAAGCGTCACCTGTGTGGTATGCATGGAGTACAGCAGACATGTCACTCCACCGTTATCCCGTACAAACTCTTGTTGGAGGATGGAGAGCAATTACAGGACAAAGCAGACGGAAAATGTGCATGCTAGAAGTATGTCAAAACAACAGGCTAGGTTGAGAGAATTAACTGAAACCGACACCTTGCATGTTGTTGGCGTGGTTTGACAGGTGGACATGCACATAGCATTCCTGTTGAACATGTCGCTGGCACTTTAGTAACGGCAGGGGAAGTGCTTCAGATGGAGTAGACTGGTTATGGCCGCTGCCTTTCAGCAAGGAGTGCTTTCTAAGTGCTCGTTGTGAATGGATCCATCTGACGTGGCCAACTTGAGAGACGCCCTGCACAGCACTTGTATAACTGTGCATGTAAAATCCAGAGACATTCCTTGGTAAACAAGCCCACTCCGAGGGGGTGTTATTTGCATTCCAAAGCAGAAGAAAGGGAGGAGCAAGGAGGCACCTGTTGCAGTAGTGGCTGATGGATGCCCGTGATTATGCTTTGATTTATGAAGTAAAGCAGTCTGGCTTAATCTCTCCACGCTCCTCCGGAGATTTGAGTGTTTTTCTCTATTGACTTTCAAAGGACTTTTTGCTATTTTCTTTCACATTCACTGGGCGTAGGTTGTGTAACAAAGCACAAATAAAGCCGAGACGGAGCAGCGAACAACTCCAGTTATAATTAAGACAGAGTGTGCACCTTCAATGTTCTGTGCTTTCCAATGATTTCCGTTACATATTAAAACATATTTGCACTGTGCCAGTCCCATCCTCATTTCATTAGGCAAAGCTTTGCGTTTTGCCAACAAAAAAACCTTCGTTCTGATTATGTAGCAAAAAGGCACCCTACAGATAAAAACTTAAAATGTAATGTCATGATGAGAACACCTGCACTAAACACCACATTTATACTACAATGTCTTGTAAAGGTTAAGCTTTGACTTGTAAAAGCCACTTTGTAGCACTGGCTCAAAGTAGAAGTTTTCTTTATCTGTCAAATTCTACTGGAGTGCATGTTAGTGGTTGACTATTAATAGCATGAAGAGCAAACTGATATTTTCTGTGGAGCAGCCTAGGTTATCAGCTCCAGTGGCTGCCCACTGTAGCAGGACCAGACTCAGCAGTAGTAGTCTTTATTTTTTATCTTTATCTCTGTACAATCTTCTCACTGCGGGCTGTTCCATTACACTGAAAATGAAGAGTGAGAGAGGTCAGGGCAGTCAAATAAACGCTTTTAGGTTGAGAATTTCATTATGTGAAAACAGTAGAATGGTTTGTTGAGAGATTTGTTTCTGCAATTAACTGGCGCCTGCAGCTGCAGATGAGATCTTTGTGTTTCTCGAGCGCTGTGATTAGCAAACAGGAGAACCTTTTTTGTTATTAGGGAAGCACTGCTTTGTTCTTGGACTTTAAACTCTACTTTCTGTGCTTTGTTTCTGCTGCTCCAAGACTAAGGACTACACTAAATAAAGTGCTCATCCTGGTGTTTGGTGTTGTAAGCCCCCAATGTTGCCTTCCAGGCAGCGCTGCCTGAAGCACTATGGTTAGGGTTAGGGTTAGGTGATATTGGGGTTGACATCAGGAAATGATGAGGGAGACTTCAAAGATGACAAGTCCAAAGATTCCAGATCATCTGCAGCTTTATTCAAACAGTTCACAAATTTTCATGACACAGTGAGCCGACCTCTGCACACACACGGATGTCTATACACAAGTGACTCCTTGAACCTGCACCGGTCAGTTGATCTATTTCTGTTAGACAGGGTTACCTTTGAAACAACTTGTGAGACACTTCTACTAGTTTGACACATTCCGATCTATTCCTGCAACCTAGTGTCCACTTCACTCTGACTCTGCTCTGAAAGCTCCCTGAGAATAGTTAAAATATATGTGAACACTTTCATGCATAAATACCGACCTATCATTAGGGTTGGGTGCCTTGAAGTCGACATTGGGGGCTTAAATCACCATTGAGCATTTATCGTACTGTGGCTTGTGCTTTGTTTGTCCTCCCTTATTAGCTCTGCAGACTGGATCCACACTTCCTTGACCACAGTTCTTACTCAGTACATGTTTGTTTGCAGTGTGATGGCTTTGTTGTATGTCTTTTATGAATTCTCAATGGGTAAAACTTCAGATCTTTTCAGATCTACTTCCGGCTAACGCTATATGAGTGTGGAAATTTCTGTGCAAAGCTACACATGCTCCAACAAGGAGACAGATGTGGACACTCGAACATATACTGTTTAAGCACAAACACACACTCAAGTGCTGTACTGTATAGCCTAAAGGCTAAATTGCATTTGTTTTCCTGCTCTCTATTTATATAGCTCATCTTCTACTGTAGAAATGCAATATTCAATTAGCCATGGCGTCATCAAGATAGATGTTTGGTCTAACAACAGCTATCTAAATGCTAATGTTACCCATGCATTTTGTGTCAACTCTATATTTTCTTAACATAATCAATCTTCTCAGAAATTAGTACATAAGGGTTGCATAATGAATCAAGCAAAAAGAGATCTGATTTGCTTGGTTGGATTATTGCATTAAACCACGAGAGGCTACTTATTAAAATAATAATTATAAAAAAATATAGATTGCCATGTGTACAAATGTTAGCATGCTTCCAGCTTTTTTTGCTTTTGCTTGTCTTAAATTGAAGTCATTTTAATATTTTGGGGTTTTGCAAGGCTCCACAATTACTGTTTATTACTTTTTATACTGTATATGAAACTAATGCTACCAGTTTAGATAATTATTTTATATGTATACCTTTCAGAACCACATCTCAACTGCAATTGAAAGTGTTATTTTGTGGCAAATGTGTACGTTTATTTATTTTGATAAGAACAATGCACATTAAGCAACATTTTTGTAAATGCGCCAGTGTTAGCCAGTCAGCTCATTTTCAACTGTAGCCCTAGATACCTAGCATGAATGTAGAAACCGGAGCACCTGAAGGAATCCCACGCAAACACGGGGAGAACATGCAAACTCCACACAGAAAGGCCCGGAACAACCTGAATTCAAACCAAGAACCTTCTTGCTTTGAGGCAGAAGTGAGCATTTAGAACCACAGTGGCCTCCTCTTCTCCCTTTTGCAGTGGGAATGCATGTCTGACCACTTTTAAGTGATCGTGATTTCCTCAAGCCACCACAGTTTTAATTAGAGCTGAACAGCGCGCACAGAGGCGCTGACCTCCAGCCGATCCCCCTCATGAAGTAGCATGCCGTTTCAATGTTGCACTTTCTCAGAGAGGCTATCGTTACGTTAGTTATGTTAACTGTACTAATTAAATCGTTGAAACACCGCGGCCACGCTACTATGAAAGCTACCTGAACATCCTTTATCAGAGTCTGGTTGTTACCCCTCTCCGCGGCAGTCTGCTCCGCTCCATATCTTTTTAACGGAGCTAGCTAGCTAACCAGAGCTAACCGCTAACCAGACCAAATCGAATCTTGAGTTCTCCATGCCTGTATCCATTAACTCCATGTATGGATTCAAGATTTTACTAAAACAGCTGTTTTAAACTACAACTCAGTTGTTTGAATGACAGAAATTTGCTCAAGGTACGGCGGCGTATCATTAGCGTTAGCGTGCCAAGTTGACGCTTTAACTGCGGAGTGCAGACTGATTTGCTCTTGGGAGTCACGTGACCAAATCACAACCAAGCGATTTGGAAATTGCGTTTTAACATGTCATGATATAATTACAAATGCAATTAATTGTTCAGCCCTAGTTTTAATGTAGCCTAAACATCAATATGGCTTTAAAAGTGATTATGAAAAATACAACAGAAAAAAGAGGGTAACAACAGTTTCCACAAGACATTTGATAACAACGCACCATAGGTGGGCATGTTTGACATTTTCTGATGTTTTATAGACCCAATTAATTATTTAATCAAGAAAACATCTGTCAGATTCATCCGCAATGAAAATAGTTTATAGTTGCAGCCCAAGCTGTATGCGGCGCCACAATCAGTTATATTGTAAATTTTTTCCACATGATTTTTAATCAAAACTGTGCAATGTTTAATTCTAAACAATGGAATCCCTGTGCCTTGTGCCTTCTGCATTTTGACTGGAGATTGAGCCAAAATGTCAGATGTTGTTTACCCAGATTTACGGGAACTGATAGCTACTGTAGCAGAGCAGCCTGGCCTGGATGATGAGCTGTCCCTGTGTGGAGAGAGTGGAGGGAAGAAGACCGGAGACGAGACAGGTGTTTACAATATAAATGTGGAGGGGAAGCAAAAGAGCTGCATGGGCAGTGTTTACAGCAGCCTCTCTCTCGGTCAAATCTATTACCAGCCATCCTTCTGTTTTGTATATCTCTGTATTCCTCTCTGACGTGCACCACATTATCGGTTAACACTGCTAACCTCGCCATGATGGAGTACAGAGAACCTGGAGTGGATTAGCATCTGCTTGAAAATTGACAAACATTAGAATCATATTTGTTACAATTACGTTTCTTATTACCTCCGTGTGACTTTTTCCACCCCCATTTGTTAGAGCTGAGTGATTGCACATACAGTAATGGGAAAAAAAGTATTAATTTGGGATACCATCATCTTTCAACAAAAGCCAAATGTGGAGTGCGTGTTAGTGCAACTTATGCAAAACCACATGTTATACCACATGAGGCACCCTCACATGTTATTCCCATGAAAACATTTCTCATCTAGATATTAGAGAACTATTCATCCTCAATTATTTAAATACTCAAGTATGCAAAAAGTCTGAGAAATTTTAGTCAAACTTGTTTTTTTCCTCACATAAAAAGTAAATAAGAACCTCTTATTGGCTTGAAGCACATCTACTCTTTCTCCCTCTTTGAGAAATTCTGGATCTTCCCTCCCTCTTACCGTTAAAAGAGCAGCACGCGTCAACATGACTATAAACATCGGAGAGATTCATCCAAAGACCTGCATGTTTGAGGCACACGCAGGGTTCAGATAGGAGGCCGCCGGGGAGCCTTCTGTGCTCTCGCGGCAGAGCCCAGAGCCAAGGCAGCCCATACATGAAGCTCCACATGCGGGCAGCCTGCCTGCAGAGCTCTGTGAGCTGAGCCCGGCATCGGCCCCGCCAAGTCTCAAATGAGGAGTCTGAGTCTGTTGTACTAAAATTGTATCACAATGGCAAGTGTAGTTAGCCTTTATGTTGTGTAGCAGTGGTTGACACAGCTATGATGACTGTATGTTTTTACTCTGCGCTGGAGGTTAGACAGCGATTAGGTCATGGATTAGCGACGTACCTAATCAAGTTTGCGCGGGATATGTTTGAATCTAAAATTTCAGGCAAGTGCACAGACATCTTACCCTTCAGGAATGTAAAAAAATCAGGTTTTTCATTCAGTTAATATTTTGCCGCTCAAAGTTAACAATAGGGCTGCACGATATGAGAAAAATATGTAAAGTAATTGCGATTATTTTAACTGATATTGCGATATGATCCACGATATTGAAGGGAATTATCATGTTTGTATCGTGATTCTCATTTTCAGTGACTTAAAAAAATGAAATGATTTGTAGGCCATGACGTCTCTGCAGCACCACAATACTTCATTCCGAATGGTTTTACACAGATTTTGCCTTTGCGATTTATTGTGCAGCCTTAGTTGACAAGAGCTTACAATATAATGATAATAATTCATACTGTTTATTGATCCCCAGTGGGGAAATTACAATTTACACTCTGTTTTGTTAATAATCACCACACACAGGCCTGAAATACACACACACACACACACACACACACATGCTCAGGACTTAATCATGCACAAATGGAGAGATGTCAGAGTGAGTGGGCTGCCAGCTGGACCAGCGCCCTGAGGAGTTGGTGGGGGGGGGGGTGCCTTGCTCAAGGGCACCTGGCAGTGCCCAGGAGTTGAAGTGGCATCCCTCCAGCTACCAATCCACACTCTGTACTTTGGTCCGTTCAAGGTCTTGAACCAGCAACCCTATATGTATGTATATATATACAGTATATATACTATTTTGTTCTGTTATAAACATCAGATGTTTGATAATAAATTATGAATTCACATCTATATAAATCATTTCCAAATTCAGAGGCTTGTTTCTTATGTTAGCTGTTGTATAAGAAAACAGATTTTAAATTGTTAACCCTCCTGCAGTCAGATAACTACACACCACTCCAGCTAACACAACTGACGTCCATGCCCATTACTCAATCATTTGTACAAGGGGACTGGAAAATTACAAAATCATTACATTAAAAGCACAAAGACAAGAAAAGCTGAGGGGAAAAATGGTTTTACTAGGAAAAGTCAATTACAGCTATTTATCACATAATACGTTGCATTGTACGGTGATATTTATAGATTAATAAATATAATGAAGATTTTTTTTCAGCGTGTTTCTAATGTTTGTATGGGGGCATGTTTTTCATGTCCTAACGATGTAAAACTTGGTGACATGTCATATATCCTGATGAATGTATTTTGTATTTATAACCCATTAAATAGAAAACAAAATTGTTCCCCCGTTTCCATGCCATAAACCATTTCTGAGTCTGTAGCTTTTGAGGAGGAGAAGGGGGGCAGGGTGGAGGCTGGGGGTGTGGCCTTGACCAACTGCCACTTTGTCATGATGTCTCTCTCTCATGGGTGGGCCAAATTCTCTGGCGGGCAAAGCAGAGAAAGGGGAGGTAACCTTTCCCCTTATGACCTCATAAGGGACAAGATTCCAGATCGGCCCATCTGAGCTTTCATTTTCTCAAAGGCAGAGCAGGATACCCAGGGCTCGGTTTATACCTATCACCATTTCTAGCCACTGGGGGACCATAGGCAGGCTGGGGGAACGCATATTAATGTTTAAAAAAAACTCATAAAGAGAAATTTTCATGCCATGGGACCTATAAAGTATTCTGTAACTTAGAATTGACCATTTCTAGTTCTGGGAACGGTCACACATTTTTTGATTTAGAATGTCAATGTCTAGAATTTTTTGTGTCCTTGACATGTCCTAACAGAGACACAGAATCTAGCGAATCACTAACCCAAACTTCTTTCTCTGGGACTCATCCTGTGGTTTTAGCCAACATACCTTCCCTTCCCTGCTTCTTAGCTGTCACTGTTTTCACACAGCACAGCCCTTTGTGTCATTCAGTGACACACACACACGCGCACACACACACACAAAGAGACATATACTCAAATGGGATTTCTCCAGCCAAGTATCCTATTAACCTCCCAGACAAATTAGCATTGTCGACATTTTACAACCTTTGCAATTTAGATTTTGACACCATTTAATTCAAACAGTAAACATTTTTTTAATCCTAGTATAAATTCACACGGAAAATGGCTATTGATAAAAGGGATGGTATGTAATTGAGACTCCAAAAAAATTAAAGCAATCCAAAGTATTTGGCATTTCTTTTTCCAAAGGAATTTTGCCGGCTGTCTAGAATAGAAATGCGCTCTGACAGAAGGATAATTGAATTGACCACCTTCGCCGCCCACTGCTCTCCGCCTTTCGCTTCACACCTCCTCTGTGTCAGATGCAGCGGATAGTGATTTCTTTGAGCTTCAGAGAGAAAATAGTAAGATGGGAGTGTATTGATCATTCTTCTCGCGCGCTTCACATATCACTGAGTTTCCTTGGCAGTCAACATTTTTGCTCTTCACATCCAGCCTCTGGTTATCTCCCAGTGAGAGCATGTGCTGCTGAGAGGCTTTACCTTATCATTGTCCGGAATATAAATCACCGTTTATATGCCCATCCTCTTGAATAAACAAAACAGGGAGATTGCACACATCTTGCAGCCTTATCACTCCAGTGAGAAAAAGTATAATGAAATATTATGGCAGACGTAAAGTTTAAAAACCAAAATAGAGCACTCTAGGCAGTCATCAGTTTCCTGCAGTCCTCATAGTTGTAGTTATCCTGCAGTGGAATATAACAAGACAGGGGCAGAGGCACGATCATTAATTATTGATAGTCCTGCAGGCAGATAGCAGAAAAGTGAGGACACTGTGGTGAGATCTGCAAGAAAAGGTCTCGTAAATGGATATTTTCCCCACCCTTTCAGATATATTGTTATGGTCTTGCCTCTTTTTTACAGGAGCAGTCTGAGGTTTTTAATAATGACCTGTTCATTTTAAGGTGAGGCTGATCTGGCAGAACAACAAAGAAATAGTTGTATTTCAGACATTTTAGATGATGTAGGCAGCTGATGTAACTTGCCTTCAGGGTTTTATTGTATCACACAATTTAAATGAAAGAGCCTGAGATCTGCAGGCCTCACTCACAAGGCCCCGCAGTTTGTTTACAAGCTTACAGTATGACTTCATGCATATGAGAAATATGTAAATGTATATGCAGTCATGTTTGCTGAGGCAAACTTATCTCTTTTTTCCTGTTGAGGCAGGATAATCAGAGTTTGGATGTGATCACTCAGTTTTGTTTATTTGATCTAATCTCAGTAATGATGTGTGTTATTTCTGTGCACAGATGAACTTTTTTGAATTAGCAACATACAGCGAGCCTTAATATTGCAGTGGAGTGTGTGTGTGTGTGTGTGTGTGTGTGTGTGTGTGTGTGTGCGTGTGTGTGCGTGTATGCATACATCTGTGTGTATGTTTTTGGTGCGTTAGTATGTTAGTATGACTATCCTGGATAGGCAATCATGCAGAACGGCACTTCTTCCCACAGCCCCATTTCCAGCGGCGAGACGCCGACTTCAACACTACATGACCTCCTGTGGTGTATTCTCATCTAATTACAACCCACTTATCTACACTGCACAGCTGTGATCAGGATGCCACCAAGTGGAATAGAGTCCTGATATGTTGACACAGATTCTTTTAAATGTATATTCATTTTATAAATGCCTACTTGACACTAATGGTTTAGTATGAGAAGAGTGCCGTGCAAGGTTGCTGGCTCAGATGTACTGATTATTATGGCTAGACTTGGGGATGTTTGTGTGTTTTAATTTTAATCAGGTCGAACAAATGCACAACGGGGGGTGCTGGCCGCCTGTTGATTCTTCTGCTGTAATTTCCATTTCCATTCTCCATGGCCAGTCCATTTCATTCTCATTGTTGTGTCGCAGAGGAGCGGGTTCGGTCCTGATTACTGGGGATCTCATTATAACCAAAGACAAAACCCCCCTGTCATTAAAAGCCCACACCCACATTCTCTAAAGTCAACATCAAATGAATTTTGTGTACTGTATGTTGAGACAATTTCTTCCCTTCCTTCATCCTTTCTTGCATGCTATCTGCTGCAGCAGCCTGCTTCCATCTTCAGCCTCAGTCCAGGCTACAGCCTCACAGATCAGCTCTCCTATGCTGAATCTTCTCCCAGGGATCTAAAGCACAACATCTCTCAGGCTGGCATGATAAAGAGATACGGGAAATATGAGAAAATTGCAAGGCTGGGTATTGGAAAACATCCCAAAGATGCCAATTTAGATGTCATTGTGTCTGAAAGTCCAGCTTGTGTAATAGCAGCAGAGATGTAGATGTAGGAGATGTAGCAGAAAGCAGTTATTCCCTGCAGTTCCATATCATTCACTAGCGTCTGAATGTGTTGGATCAGGGGATTGGAGGGATTGTTAGGTAACAGCAGGTGATTCTTCATCGGGCCACACTGTCTGCTTGGTGTTTGGTACGCAGGCAGACGAGTGTCTGGATCCCGGCCTGCAGTTATCCAGCTGAATCCTAATGTGCCTGCATCTGCAGCACAGAGGCAGGAATGAAACAAGAGCTGCTGCCTCCTGCAGCTCCACCTGGCCCCCGTCCTCATATAAAACATGATACGGTAAAATGCATGTTTTATTCATAACTATACCATTTTCTTCCCACAAAGAAACTATACTAGCCAAATTCATTGCAAACATTCTGTTAATGAACTGCAATCTGAAGTGTGTGCCCGGCACCAGAGGCTCGGTTGGCTCCGTTGTGCGATATTATTTTTTTGTGCATTTTCCTCAGCAATCTTCCATCCCTGGTGTGCCATACTGACGTTGGAAGGCATTAATAGGCAGGCTCAATCAAGAGGAAAATTAACTGTGCACAACAATGCCAAATGGACTGTTTCACTCCTGTAATGACTATATAAGCCAAGATGAAATGACAGGGCATGCGAGTAATGGACAGTGTGATAGTCACAATGAATTTAAATGTTCTTGTTACCAGGAATTGGAAAAAATTTCAGGGTGAGATTGCTTTTTCAGTCATGTTCACATGTGTGGAATGAATCTATTATTTGATCTTTTTATGCATTTCTCACCACGGTTACTGTCGTAACCAAAAACCCTTCTGTTTGTACACATTCCTAATAAGCTGAGGTTAAAGCCTCGTGAAGTAGAATTGAATTCAACAAAAATGCATTATTTATTTGAGGGTGCGCTGGCCGTCTTGTTATCCAAATTCCACAGCTCACAAAGTGTGTACACATAGAGTTGGAGGAGCAGTATTTTAGTGTGTATTCAAACAGATTTTTCCCAGCCTACTTGTTTCACCTGTAGCATTGACTGTCGTTCATTTTTCTTCACTCCAATTTCCCCCTTAACTGTCCGTTGGGACTAATGGAAAGAAGTCGCAAGGTTTAATTCATCCCATGTGTTGTCTCTAAACTAAGTCTGAACAGTCATAGTGTGAGCTACGACCCAATCACCGAGCCCGAGGCAGGAGATGCCATCTCACATTGAGTTTTAGAAAACCCCCCAAGAGAATATAATCTTCAGGTGGTGACGCATGCAGAAGGAGCTTTGGCGGAGTTCATTTGAGGATAGAGATAAGTTAATTTCTCTCTGTCTCTCTGTCTCTCTCTCAATTCAATTCAATTAGCTTTATTGCCATGAATGTCAGAAACAATATTGCCAAAGCATCAAGGATAATAATGTGAGAAGAAATACCTGCATACAATGTATTGAGTAAACTAAAATATATACATTTAAGATAAAAAACAGGAAAGCAACAACAGTATATCAATATAAAGTAAAATCTCTAGTATCTCTCTCTCTCTCTCTCTCTCTCTCTCTCTCTCTCTCTCCCTCTCTCCCTTTTCTTCCATTGGGAGACTGACTCTGCAGATTTTCAATTAACCAGGGCTAAGGTGTCCTCATTAATTCCACTACATTAAGATGATGCAGGGAGATTTTCAACAGGGAAATTATGCAGGCGAGTTATGCAAGGGTCCCCGGTGTAGACCCTTTTCCTGGTGCTTGGCTGGATGTCTCTTCTGTTGCACTTAGCTGGAGCTTTCACTAAAAGAGAAGTGTGGGCATGCCTAAACTGAGTTTCACAGCTGTCTGATCCTTTATGTAAATCCATAAAACATCACTTATAACCTACAGGACCTGCAGGAGCTCCTCGCTGAGTTCATAACATTGCTCACATTTTTGAATTTCAAGGTGTATGACGTCCTATTGTTTGGTGAGCCTAGCTGTGCATCTAGATGTATATAACTGTATATAATTTATGTGAATGATGATCTTTGAACACCGACACCAGCCTTAGACCTTGGGTATTTTTTAAGGTCAGCTGTGCACACTGGAGTTTTTTTCAGTCCTGACCTGAATGTAGAGTAGCATTACTTTTTTTCTTCCTGTTATGCATGGCTCCCTGCTGTGAAGAGGCTATTTCTCCTCTCTAGACTCCCCAGTTTAAAAAAAAGAAAGTGGGGAAAGAACTCTTTCAACAGCTAAGCTGATCTCTGCCTTGCTTCCTTATGGGTTTTAATTAAAACTACAGCATGGATCAACAGCCAATTGCACTTTAATGAAGACACAGACGGGACGGGGAATTAAACAGGCTAGACAGCTCTCATCAGACGGATAAGGACTCCCATAAAACAACGTCCATGACTCCAGCATTTTTGGCATCTATCCCCTCTGTACAATATTTGTCTCCCTCCCTCTCTTTTTCTCTGGTGTACTTTTGAGATTTTCATTAATAACGTAAACAAATATGTGGCTGCTTTATTTCAGAGCTAATTATCTTCGGATAAAAATTACAGTATCTCTTGTTGAAAAAGCACCATAACTAATAGATTTGAAAAGTGATAAAAGGGTGAAATAAAATGACAGGAAATAAATGAATGGTGGAGACTTAATTCATTAATTATATATAATTATATATCAGATATGGAGGCTATGAAAGTGTGAGGAGCCATAGCTGTTTGTGCATTAAATTTCTCATGGTTTGTAGAATTTGGGGTGTCATCTGATATTGTAATTTAGAAGCCGCTGTCATGAAGTAGCACAGGATAGGGCAGCCATAGATTTGCAGCGTCATGTAAGAAGAGAGAGAGATGAAGAGAGAGGGAGGCTTAGTTAGTCGGGGAAGAGCAAGGCATTAATGTCAGCTAGCAAATATAGCTCAGGGTTGTAGCAGTCACATGGCCACATGGGAGGGATATGGCAGTGTCAGGCCTCTGTGTGCCAGGCGTGATGGATGAAGTGGAGCCACTCGTCAATCATAAGGGCTCCGGTTTCCCCTAATAGATCTAGACTCACACTGGAGAACCTGCCCTCCGTCACCACCGCTCGCTGATGTCCTCCGAGAGGCAAAAATCCATTTAACCTGCAACACAAAGGGGCTGACTCTCTGACTACAGAGCAGGGTTCACACCTCCAAAATGACCTAGACCTGAGACAGGTTCAGTATTTGACTGTTAACTACATTTTCCTAAGGTATTTGCATATTTTAATGCACTCATAACTTCAGAAGGCCTATCGTTGACTGGCAATGTGAAATATGATTAGGCCCAGCTGGGACCTTTACCAAGTGAAAGCTTATAATTAAAAATACATACTAGCTAGACAGGCACCCTGAGCAGTTGGGGGGGGGGATTTGGTGTCTTGCTCAAGAGCACTTTGGCAGTGCCCATGAGGTGAACTGGCATTTATCCAGCTACCAGTCCACACTCCGTACTTTCGTCCGTTCGGGGACTTGAACCGGCGACCCTACGGAATGAGCTACTGCCACCTTAGAGCAGAGTCCTCGCCCTGGAGTGCACTCCACATACCTCGACGACATGCTGTCATACACACAAAATTATCTTCTCTGAGCAGGAATCTGTGTTGAGTCCATAAGCAGTGGCTTCTTGTCTGGGTCGCCTAAGTTGCTGCATTAAGCGCACACACACACACACACACACACACACACACACACACACACACACACTCCAAAATGCCACGACAGGTTCCACAGTAATTGAACATGGTATGTCATTCTTCCTGTGTAATCTCTGTCCTCAGCACCACCAAAATCCAATTTTGAAGTCTTTCTCTCGTATTAGAGATTTTGGGTTGTTATAGCTTGTTTTCACCGAAGGAACTGGTTTCATTGGAAATGTGCACATTTGCAAATTAGTTTTCTTTACCGTTATCTATAGTATCCAGAAATGGAGATGATCTGGAGTTAAAGAGATGACATTAAAAGCCATTCTTAGCACTCTCCATTCTTCCTCCTCTGCGTCACTATCTTTTCCCCAAAATGCTTTAGGGTTAACACTCCTTTGCCAGTCCAACTCAGTGATAGAGCCTCAGGAAATCTGTGCTGATGTCAGTTGGTTAAAGTCTGCTCCAACTTGAGAAACATCACAGCATCCACTCGTTCAGCAGCACAGCGGGGGAAAAGCCAACACATATCTGTTCTGCACACAGATCTGCTTTGTATTTCCTCGAAACAGGTGTTGCTCAGTACTGCCTGAGATTCCTGTTGGGTGAAGGGATTGTGTGGCTGCCCGCGTTTTACAGGGTATTTTTTCCATTGCTAAACAACAGTGGGGCCAACTGGAGCTCCATGTGCAAAACTCCAGTCTGCACTATAACAGTCACCTGAGCTGAACAGTTCACATCAGCTGCAAAACTCATTCCAAGCAACATAACTCTGAACACACGTCTCAAAACACTATGAATAATCCTTATCTAGATAACACACGCTGTCACTCAGAACACACTGAGAGGAAAAACACTAGCATCAAACACAGAAAACTAACTTTTCATCTTTTCATCTACAGTTTGTGCAATTTGAGTGTCTTCACACTACTCAATAGTTTCTCTAAAGAAAAGATATAGATTTTCACGTAAGGTAAACAAGAAAGAACAGCAGTTTGCTTCAATATAGCATTTTGTCTCTAGTATTATGGAATTACTGAAAAAAAGTTACATAACAGCAACAAAGAATAGTGTGACTGATCCTGCTTCTCTCCAGCATCATGAGGCAAGTTTTCTTCATCACACTGGATGTCTGCATCATCTCTAAATACTAATGAATGTGGTGTTTCCATTGCTTTCACCTCCATTACTTTCTTAAAAACAGTAAGAACGTGGTTTTACTCTACTAAAGATATAGTGTTTTCACTTGTTTTTATAGCTGTGTATGTATAACCTCAGACATCTGACCTGGGCATATTAAAATCTTTGCTCTGTTATCTGTTTCTCTCAAACTGTACAGTGTATAGTTGTTTGTAATTCTTATTTTATGTTCAGATTCAAAAAACAAAACTGTATATGTTCACTAACTAGTCTAAAACAAGACACCTGCTTAGGCTTTCAGCTACAATTACATTCAGCAGTGTTTGATAGGCAACAGACTGAGACCTATTCTGTTTTTACAGTGTGGTTAACAGTTGTGACAGCAATGTGTTAGCATTTGAACACAGTGCTGTAAATCCAAAGTGTTGTGCCGATTGTGGTTAAGCCATGGCAGAAGTGTGTAGAGATTTGAACACTGTGTTTAAGCAATGAAAATGAACTAGAGCATGGGTCACATTAACAAGTGCTGTGCAGACTGTAGTTAGAGTTTTGCACACTGTTGTTTAGCAATTGAAAAAAAAAACTAAAGAAGCTTCAGAGGGTCTAAGGAGATGGGACAGAAAGACAACGCTCAGGGAAGACAATTGAATTTTCTGGCAGCAGAAAACATCAGACAGCAGTACTTGCTTTGCATTTTCCATTGTTGTGTTCTTGGTAAACAAACACCCAGTCCCATATTGATCTGATTTAATGAGAATCCTCTCTGACTCCTTCTAGACCTCAGGGACTTACAGAGCTAGGAATGCTTCACTAATCCCCATCTGATTTTCTTACAGTCTTATTACAGTCTTAACGTATACACTCTCTCAGATTCTTTTGAGAACTGATAAAACCCCTATTTATTTAAAATACTTTCTGCCAGTGTTGCGTTCCTGCTCGATTACATGGGATTGGCCTCATGAAGAGCACGGAGACAATCAGATGATATGAAAAGCCTGCTTCATCATAATATTAGCTCTCCCATGAGGTGACACAGGGGATGCAGCTTAACCTTTTCAAGGAGGATCATAATGAGAGCGCTGCAAAATGAAGTGATTATTACTTTTGGAGGAGGGATTGTGTGAGCATGGAGAAAGGAAAGCAGAGCTGATCATTATTTCTTCCTAATTTAGCAAAAGGGGTCAACCGAGTCATTTCATCATGTGGTGCGGTCGTAAAGCTCCAGTCTTCATGTTTTTTACTAATAAGTAAGTGCAGCAGAAAATCATCTTTTCCTTGTAACTGGATAAAATAAGAGTTCTCATTGCGGCATTTCTGAGTTTCTTCAAAAGTATGTTGGCTTGTTTGGTTTCTAGCTCTGGCTTGAAGTAAATGGGTTTGTCTTTAAATCTAACTGATGGTTTGAAGGTCAGTCTCCATGGAGAGAGCAGAGCAGGTTTGTTGTTTGGGTGGAAAAGATAAGCTAGAAGGCTTTTGATCAGGCGGCCATCTTCATCTGTGACATTTTTGGAAAAGTACCAAAGGCCTTCTTTTGATCATAAGTCATTATCATGGATCATTATCTTTTAAATGTGAAAACATGAAACAATTGGTCCTTGGAAATTGACACATTTTGTGGCATAAAAATGTCTTCTCTGGTGTTCAAATAAATGGAAGATATAGGCAAAACCAATCCAACGAGTGACCAAAACTTTACACTCTTTCTCATTTTTACTCCTTTTGAAAAGAGACCGTCATCACAGGTAAAACCGTCATAACATAAAAGGCTTCCTTTTGCCCTTCCAGTCGACTGATATATAAAAGTAGAAATCCCAGAAAGGTGCAAACTGCTCGGTCATGTACAGTAATGCTCTTTTTTTGCCTTCCAGTCCAGCAGTCACCGGGGGATTTATCCAGGGAGTGTGTGAACTCTGACACAAAGTAGCTTAATGCTTAAAAAAAAGGCCTGCTAAAAAAAAAGGCCTGAACAATAGTGATGGCCAAATGAAGCTTTGTGAATCCAGTGTCTTTATTTTCTGAGCCCACTAGATGGAGCTGTCTGTTCAACAAAGGGTTGAGAATATACTGAATGGTAATGCCTTAGGCCTTTCTCTTAAAACCAAGAGCGCCATCTAGTGGACTCAGAAAATAAAGACACTGGCTCACGAAGCTTCATTTGGCCATCACTACTGAACAATACCTTTTCTACATGTAAAGTGCCCAGGAATACTTAATCTAGATCTTAAAATTTTCTAATAATTATAATTGAAGGTATCCTTTTAGATTTTACTAAGTGACAATCAATGCTATTAACTGAAGAAGTCCGCAGAAGATTCAGAATCAGAGATGTCCATTCAGTCAGTCTTTATTTTACTCTTAAGTGAGATTTAATCTTTTGGCTGACTGCCGAAGGTCTTCCTTTCCTCAATCCCTCCTATTTGTGCTCCGCTAACAGGGATTATCACTGTTAAAGTCCGCCAAATATGAGCAGCATGAATAAACAGATGTATCTTAAGTTAATTAATCAGCTCTGACATTTAGAGAGATACACCTCTGCTCCACCTCCTCTGTTGCTCTGCCAGTCCTTAGATACAGTATACGTATAGTATATGTCATTTAGCTGACGCTTTTATCCAAAGCGTCTACCAATTAAGTGCTTTCAACCCTGAAGGTGACAACTCTAGAAGTACAAGTACATTAGGTTTAAATAAGCACAAATTACAAAAAGATGTGAAAAGTTTTTTTCTTCTTCTTCTTTTCCTCCTCTCTTCTTTTCCTTCTTCATGTTTAACCAAAGTGTAGTCGGACGAGATGTGTTTTTAGCCTTCAGGGGAAGATGCGTAGGCTTTCAGCCATCCTGATAGGGAATAATCAATAATCAATAGGGAGCTCATTCCACCATTTGGGAGCCAGAACAGCAAACAGTCTGGATATCATTGGGGGATTAGTTCTCCCTCGCTGTGAGGGGGCAGCTAGCGGGTTGGCTGCAGAGCGTAGTGGGCGGGGTGGGGGGAAACACACACAGATAC
Organism: Etheostoma perlongum; assembly: GCA_026937815.1. Lineage (NCBI taxonomy): Eukaryota > Metazoa > Chordata > Actinopteri > Perciformes > Percidae > Etheostoma > Etheostoma perlongum. The sequence goes on along the minus strand of CM049378.1, from coordinate 5,227,485 downwards.
ACACACACATTCATTTTATGATTAATTATTTGATTGATTTGTTTTTCATTTATTTATTTTGCACACATTGGTCCATACAATATCTGAAATGTGGTGTGTGTAATGAACTTAATAATTCATATTAGAGACGGATGGTGTCTTTTCAGTTTGGCTGAAAAATGCAGCCTGTCTAAAGTCTTCATTGGTTATGCAATGCCGTTTCCACTTTCATTTTCATTTATGAGATGTGCATGAATGGAATTTCTTTTCCACATTCACTCAAGAGTGAAGAGTGGTGTGTCCAGGGTGTGAACATCAAGCTTAATGACTGTCTTTCCATTTTTATTATAAGAATCAGCCCATCAATCAAAGAATACCCTTGCTATGCAAAGTGACAAGAAATAAAGAGATGAAACTTAAGTGCAGCAAAAAATATATATACTGTATACCTAGCACTTATTTCCATCTATCCTGGAAAATGCTTTTCTATCAAAATATATACTGTATGTATTCACAGTCGCTTCAGAAAGTCTTCTGACCCCTTCACTTTTTGAAAGCTTTGTGTTGTAGATGCAACAACAATACACTGTGCCAATATAAAGGTGTCTGAAAACTTTTTCTGAGGCCACTGTATGAGGCCACTCTATTTATTATCCTAAATTAGATGCACCTGTTTGAGGTCGTTAGCTGCATAAATACACCTGTCCACCCTATACAATCAGTAAGAATCCAACTACTAACATGGCTAAGACCAAAGAGCTGTCCAAAGACACTAGAGACAAAATTAAACACCTCCACAAGGCTGGAAAGGGCTACGCCAGCAGCTTGGTGAAAAAAGGTCCACTGTTGGAGCAATCATTAGAAAATGGAAGAAGCTAAACATGACTGTCAATCTCCCTTGGACTGGGGCTCCATGCAAGATCTCACCTCGTGGGGTCTCAATGATCCTAAGAAAGGTGAGAAATCAGCCCAGAACTACATGGGAGGAGCTGGTCAATGACCTGAAAAGAGCTGGGACCACCGTTTCCAAGGTTACTGTAGTACATACACTAAGACGTCATGGTTTGAAATCATGCATGGCACGGAAGGTTCCCCTGCTTAAACCAGCACATGTCAAGGCCCGTCTTAAGTTTGCCAATGACCATTTGGATGATCCAGAGGAGTCATGGGAGAAAGTCATGTGGTCAGATGAGACCAAAATAGAACTTTTTGGTCATAATTCCACTAACTGTGTTTGGAGGAGAAGAATGATGAGTACCATCCCAAGAACACCATCCCTACTGTAAAGCATGGGGGTGGTAGCATCATGCTTTGGGGGTGTTTTTCTGCACATGGGACAGGGCGACTGCACTGTATTAAGGAGAGGATGACCGGGGCCATGTATTGCAAGATTTTGGGGAACAACCCCCTTCCGAGCATTGAAAATGGGTCGAGGCTGGGTCTTCCAACATTACAATGACCCGAAGCACACAGCCAGGATAACCAAGGAGTGGCTCTGTAAGAAGCATATCAAGGTTCTGGCGGGGCCTAGCCAGTCTCCAGACCTAAACCCAATAGAGAATCTTTGGAGGGAGCTCAAACTCTGTGTTTCTCAGCGACAGCCCAGAAACCTGACTGATCTAGAGAAGATCTGTGTGGAGGAGTGGGCCAAAATCCCTTCTGCAGTGTGTGCAAACCTGGTGAAAAACTACAGGAAAGGAGATATAATCATGTCATGCTACTAGCTACCTAGATTGAAGCAAGCGCACTACTAGCAAGCATGCTACTAGCAAGCACGATACTAGCAAGCACGCTACTAGCAAGCACACTAGCTAGTTAGGTTAGCCTTATTGTTTGTTGGATTTGCGAGATCTCGCGAATAAAACTCGAGATATCCCAAATAAATCTGCAGATATCGCAAAACAAAGTCAAGCTCTTGCAAAATAGTTTGTCCCCAGTAATTAAATGTATTTTTTATTTTTATTTTCTCGTTTTTTTTCCCCGTCATGTAACCTCCGAACTCCATACTAACCTGAGGTTTTCTTGTCTTAATAAAAAGAATCTTCTTCTACATACTCAATTTTGCACCTTGAACACGTTTTGCTTATGGTGCATATCTGGGTGGTTCTATGCAGAGGAAGGATGTTCTTTTAAAAGGTAACCTTCAACGAAAGTGAATGAGACTGAAAGAAACTTGTTTCCCTCCAGTCTTTCTCTTTTGTCCTTTCATCTCTGTATGGTTATCAAGCAGATTTGTAAAGCTCCAGGATTTTTTGCTTGAGTAAAACATTTTAAATTTGTGCTGAAGGAGTTTTGCATCAATCCCCTCCGCCCGTGAGGGCATTTGGTATGCAATCCTGCCACTTCTTCGCCTTGTGTTCTGTCCGAACACACAGTTACAGTTGACAACTTGAATACATAAATAATAAACATGCACCCGCTTCAATTCACTCAGGGATTTTGTGGCTAAAGCCTTCCTTGGTCTGGATGACCCTTAGCTTATGGTGGCTAACATTAGCAAGCTTTAGAGATGTATTGCTGTTTGCTGACTGAATTCATTTTTTTCTGCTTTCTTCTACTAACCCCAATGCTTTTGTTACACTGCGTCTTAGCATTTGCCATCATCTTGTGACAGTCCTCTTTACTAACGCAACTATGTCAATGGTCTGTGTCAGAATTTCTTTTTAAATACAAATATAAATTATCTTGTACATTTTTCTTTTAACTTAATAAAAAGCTCACTGGGAGCTGCTTTTTTTGGGGCGTATTAACCATATTTTCAAGTTGCCCAAGTGAACATCAATACACTCAACGTGCAGTGAGTGTATTTAAACTTTTAATATCAAATTATACCGCCATGAGCGTCGTCCAAGCTTTCTTACTGCCTTCTCTCATCAGTCACTTTCCTATACTAATTAGACATGTAAATGCCCATGTACATATATGAAAATGTACACGTAGATTATTATCTGTGTATGAATAACATATTGTTTATACTTAGTGGGCAATCGACTAGGAAAAACACCGCAAAAAAAGACCAGAAACTGCATCAGACTGGATGTGTCCAGATAAAACCGCAAACAGTGTCCGAACACTGTTATCTTTGCCATAACTTTAAAATGTGTTGTGTTGGCGTGAATATGAACCTGTACAAACCAAGAATGTCCCTTTGCTGCCTTGGTGTTGTGACATTGAAACGATGGTCACGCAGCAAACCCTGTGCTCCCACAAGCATTGCATAGCCCAGCTCACATTAACATCTTCCAAAATACTGGGCTATTCAGATCATGCCCCCTGAATCCAACAGGCATGTTCCCTTTGAGTCACAGAGATACATGGTGGTGCACCCCCCCATCATGCCCCCTGCTGCCCTGCTTAAACTCTTCGCTGCCCTCCCCTAGTGCACCGGCAATTAATGTCTCATCATCCTCCATTTATTTTGAATTGTTTAACTTTATCTCTCACGGGGGAAATATAGTTCTAGTTTGTGTCATGGAAAACAGTCTGGTTCCATTACGCCATTGGCTGATTTTAGATTAAAGATCTTGCACTAAATCAGAGCATGGCGTGTGACAGAGCCCCAGCCGGGTCCCCTGTACGCGTTAGCTTGCCAGTGCGATCTATATATAACCACCTCTATCAGCTCAGCGGCTGGTTTCACTTCAGCTGACTTTACTGCATTATATGGACCAGAGGGGTCTACTGACCCTCTAGAATCATGACCGAAGCAATCTAGAAACGGGTATAATGAGGGTCACATGTAGAGCAGACGAAGGCGTCAGTAGGCTGTTCAGCAGCATTTCTAGCAAGTCTGCTTATCTTTAGGAAGGTGATCAGTGAATCAGCGCATAACACAACTGTCATTGAAAATGTAGAAATTTTAGGCATTCAGTAGCAAGACAATCATAACACAAAAATAAAATTAAAAATTGAAAATCCCTCATAGAAATGCAATGACCATGGTAAAGGGAGAAAAGCCTGTAATTCTTCAAAATATGGCATTATACTGTACCTAGTGCATTATTACCAAACATTTGTACCAGGCTTTTTTTTAAGATCCTTGCAGTTTCACAGTATATCACAGAATTATTTATATTTTTGCATGACTGGGCCTTATTATAGGTGTATAGTGGTTTATTAGGAGTAGAAAGAATATTTTAAAAAAAATGCTGTTTGGCAGTGTAATTTTGTAAATTCAATTATACGTTTTGGGTGCCATGATGTCTTGCACTGTTAAGAAAGTTAGTTGTGGGTGAAGAAGAAGAAGAAGAAGAAGAAGACATTTTAGGGCACTTTTTATGACACCAAAGGTCACCTTGCAGTGCATTAAAATGATATTCATGTAGATAAAAACAGTGGAAGACAAAAAGACACTACTATAGACAATCATAAAACAAGAGACACAAGGTGAGCAATTGTGTGTAGGAGCTGTAGATAAAACAAAGTTAATTAAATGAATTGATGTGTTAAAAGTTCTAACTGTTAGCAAGACGAGTATGCAGTTAAATGGGTTCCCTCTCAATACACCCCAACTCTAGTGCACTTAGAAACAAAGACTATATGTCGTTGCCTATTGAAGAGTTACTGTAATTGATTTAGACAGTGTATGAATAACTCATATGGTACAGGAACACCGGTATTCCTTCCAGCACTAATTATACCCTTCATGAATATTTACGGATACCTTCAATATAAGAGACTTCATATATTTCAGTTTTATTATACAGTTTTGTTTAAGAATTGTCCCTCAAATTCTTTAGTGTGCTGTTCTGTAGCCCAACAAAAGACTCTCCCCAGCTCTGTCGCAAGAATGTCTGGCTTGAGAAATATTAGAAATGAAGAGTGCACACCTCAAAGCTATTTTACTAAACTAATAACACAAACCTCATCTTCATTGATCATTTTTTAATAAAGGTTGTCATTATTAAAGTCCAATATGGCTGTCAAGTTGACATCTGGGAAGATGACTACATCTACATTTGTTGTTCTGTGAAGTTTCCACAGATGTTTTTTTGTCAAAAACTATTACACTGAAATACACAGAGGAAAAACAGGAGGGGACAGGAAGACAAAACCACACATGCAAAAACATACACACACAAACACATACATAAACAGACACACACAGACGGACACAAGACAAGGGACTATAAAAGCAAAACTCCATAAAACCACCAGCAACCCTGGCAAATAAACACTCCTCCTTTGATCATTGCTTATGCCTTTTCCAGAAGGTTGGGGCCTTGCTACTGTACATGGCCTTGGCCGAGAAAGATTGCATTTTAGGGAATCTTAAAATAACTCCTTTGAAATTTAAGGTGGACAAAGGTCAACCTGTCCCTGAGACACCCAGTGTGAACACTGTAATCTTTTAGCAAATCTATCCCACCTCTTCGCCTGACTGGGTATAAAATAACTCAGGTCAGCATCTCTTAGAAGTTGGTGTACCCTTTTTTGGGTTGTAAGGAGAAAACAACATAGTTTCCCAGGCTGTACTCCAGGTATTTATTTATAACTGATTCTGAAGGGACTCGAAACAAATGATGAACCCTTCAGCTGTCAACTCTACAGCCTGCAGCTTCTCCTCCTCCCCGTTCCCTTTGCATACAAATGACTTGGTGTCACTGCAAAATAAGAACTCTGCATGCGAGGAAATAATACGTTCTTGCTTACTTGTATCATTTTCCATCCGGGGACCTGACCTAGCTTGGTCCCCTGACACTGACCTGGACCACAGGCGTGCTTGACAGGACTCTAAGCCAGCCAGGGGCCACCATATTCCCATGGGGACACTATTAACAAAAGCAACCAGAGAGGCGTGAAATGAGCTCTAATACTCACAGACACCTCTCTATTCTAGGAAGCAGGAAGGGCCCAGAGGGAGTTTTACATATTCAGACATACACATAAACAAAGAGTAGAGAATAAACAGTATGAATGGGAACATTAGCATACTAACACTAATGGATTGGCACACACCAGGGTGAGAGTACTATAGTTTGTGAGAGAAGAAGTGCAGTAGTTATTGGCAGCATACGTATAGCTTTTTCTGGTTTCCTTAGTGCAAAGATTATATCGATAATCCAAAGACAAGACTCACCAATAGAAGTTTCAGGTTTTATACTCGCTTACATCCTTTCATTGGTGTTGAACTGTTTCTCCCTCACTTCTCTATTATTTTTTTTTTGGGGGGGGATGGGATGCAGTAGAGGTTTGTCCGCCTGTGTGAAAGCCCCTGTTTGTCAGCGAGAGTTTACTGACACCAGAGATGCTCAGCCGGGTACATCATTGCAACATTTTGAGGATGAGAAAACAAAATCATCTCATTTTCTCTCATCTCATCTAATCTTGTGTCATCTTATCTTGTGGGGGGTGAAAAATGGCATAGAAAATGAAAGTGAATTCCTCCTGCTTTTGCTGTAAATACAGAAAATAGAATCTGGCCTACAAAAATTGGATTCCGGATTTTTGGACTTAATTGAAACTTTTACATATTTCATGACGTTGATGTTTGTCCCACATCTGGCTTTTTTGTGCGTGCTTAAAACCATTTTGCTGCCTTGATTTTAAATATTTAGATCTGTGATCATGGGCTTTTTTTAAGCAGTGTGTGTTTTGTGCAAGTGGCAACATCTGTGCAAAATTTGACTGATTGATAAAGCGAGAGGTTAAACTATCACCATATTTGAGGGGCGTCGAATAAATGTTACACTTTCCCGGTGTGACTCATGCATTGCCGCGAGACCAAGTTAACAGCCAGTGTGGCGGTGTGGTGATCACGTACAGAAATTACACACAATATACAGCTGAAACTAATCCCCCTGTTAGTTTCGTCTTTGAACTCGTGTCTGATGACAGACTGGCCTTCACTGCAGGCGCTAGAATTCTCCACGTTATGACTGGAGGTCACTGGTGGCAACTGGAAAGTGAAATACACATAGGCACACAGGTGGTTTTATGCACATTAAGATGTCTATTTTATTTGATTATTCAGTGCACAATATATATTATGCATCTTGTTTTTGACAGTGTGCTCTGCATACGCTCTGCAGTGATTGAGTCAATTGGTCAGCTATGTTTGGGGTGAGATAAAATGACAGTAACTCATTGATCTCCCTTAATCTCCCACATTTTGTCATTTTCCAAACTGCTTCGCTTAACAAATACTGCGCATTCTTTAGTAACTCATTCAGACACTTCACTCAAAGTGTCATGCATTAACAAAGTGAACTGTGCCTTTGCAGAATAGATATGCAGAATGTAATATAGTACTTCAAAGACAGAAAAAGCCAGAGCACTTTTTTATCCACCATAGTTAGTAGATAGATTAGAATTTCTTAAACCAAAGTGTGTGACAGATTCAATAAAATGCCAGTGATATATGGAACATTTGTTAAAATAAGAAATCAGTACTTAAACAAAAACAAAAGATGACAGACAATGTCATTAAAATGAATGACTGTGGTACTTTTTATGCACATATGAACAGTCCCAACAGGGAATTTGGCGCCATCCACTGAGGTGTGATAAAGTATGCACACTTGTGGGGTGTGGGGAGGCGGCTGAGAGTGTGACTTTACTGCAGTTGCACATAGTGGAGGTGGCTGTACGTTAAAGCACCAACTGAAACAACTGAAACCCCACCCTCCTCTACACCAGCTGACCAAGGGCTCTCCGATTTCTCCAGTGTGAAACAGGCTCCTTATCTTGGCAAGTAACATATATGGTGCTGAAAGGGTTGGAGTGTGACAAGCTTGAGGCAAGTTTATAGAGACTACATTCAGACTTTTAATACAGATGTAATGAGTATTGATTTATTCCAATAGTGTTTCTGAGCAGACATTAATCCATACGTTCCTTTTCAGTCACCCGAGCTAGTGAACCAGTCCCCTGAAAACAAGACTACTCTGTTGTTTCTAAAGAGGAGTAACTAACACTGCTTAACCTTGATTTCATTGATGCTTCCAACATGTCTTTTATGTTTTGACCCAGCATTTACTCAGGTTAAGATGTGCAGTTGTGGGAGTTGATGTGGGTTGATGACTGGCCAGTGGTCACAGATAGAGTTGTGTTACATCGCCCTCAATCTAACACCACAGCCTGAAGGACGCCTCATTCATTCTCCCTCTCCTTCCTGATTTCGTTCTCCCCTTCGTCCCCTCTTACAGCCAGAGGTGGGCTACAGTGGATAATACAGCTACTATTATAGCTCAACAGGGATTGATGTCCTGCTATTATTTAGTGGTATAGCTCCTTGTGCGGTCCAGTGCATTAGGATAAGTGGCTGATGGGGATTTGTGGGTTGGCTGACCGGAAAAGAGTAGTTACACAGTCCATTTCCCCTTCCGCGCTAATTAGCATGTCAACTGTAAAGCTGCCTTCAATGAGCCGTTTAGGAGAGGAGAGGAGAGGAAGCGGGGCAGAGCCAGTCAAAGAAGTTCTTTTTTTTTTCTGTGCCATCAAACTGCCATTAAAATCGGACCTTTACTCCGGTCAACAGGGAAGACAGTGTTTGTTAGCAGCGTGTGTTTGGCGGCGGGGGGTTGTCAGGTAGGGCTCAGCTGTCCTATCTATTTGTGTGGGCTGGTGACCGAAGGAAAAGTTGAAAGTTTAATATCCTGAGCCTGAGATACACACACAATACCGCCTAATTCCCCCCCAGGCATCCCATTTGAGCTGTTTTTGAATGAATAAAAAGAAGCATTAGGATTCTGAGGGAGAGGAGGAATTAAGGGCGATAGCTCTCGCAACAACCACAGGGAACACTGATCAGGGCTTTACCATATGGCAATACCATGTAATTTGTGGCACATTAAAAGTTAAAAGTTTGAGTTTTTTCCATTTAAACCAAAGCATTTCAGATGTCATTTTGTGTTAATGCTACAGCTGTCAATGTTTTATCTTGCGTCTATCGTTTTCTTTACCTCGCGGTCTTGTCTAAATCAAGTTTAGGTTTTTGTCGTGATGGATGAGCAGAGCTTTTTGGCCTGTTGACAAGACTCAGGCGATGTGACTGTCTTGCCAAAGGTGAAATAGAATCACTTCTCCAGATAAAGAGCAGATGCAGATGTAGCGTCATCAACTTTGAAACGGCACCCACAGACACAATGCACCTCCTGTGAATACAGATGGTCTCTCTCTGTATCGGTTGATGGAAGGTCTTTTTTTCGATCCATGTTCTCTCACACTGAGTTTATTATCAGTAATGATAATATTAATTTGTTGTCCATTAATTATTATTATCAATTCATTACCAAAATGAATAATAAGGTCAATTTCCCATTATTTGTGCTGCTGCAAACTGCTGAAGAAAAGACAGAGAAAGGGGAGGGAGATGCTGTGTTCTGCAGAATTATCTTACTCCAGCAGGTCTGCAAATATTCCCAAAGCTCTTTTCCCTTTTTTTCCATAATACACCATGAATTATGGCATGAATAATAGGATGCATTGCTACTTGCTTGGGTAGCAATGAGTAGAAAAAGAACTATCCCTTGCAGCATGAAAATAAGCAAAAGGGGTGTAAATAAGCTATAAGAGGAGAGGGGGCAAAGGGCCAATACTAAAAGTATGTTGTACACCGTTAGGCTACTTAAACACTTCATAGGAAAGGGTGTAATAACATCACCAAAGCTCTCCCACCACGGTATCTTTCCTTAGCTCTGCCTTTAAAAGTGTGGTGAATAATTTACTATGAAAAAGAAAGGGCATTAAAAAGCCCATTATAAAGTAAGTGCATGGAAACATTTACTTCGTGGCATCAAATGCAGAGCAACTATTGATTTTATGTCTTTCAATCTGAATATCCCCTTTTCTCGCCAGGCTTCCGCCTGGTGCTTTGGTTTTCACTTAAGATGATTTGCATATTTTGCGTCTTCGTCTTCGCTCTGTCCCTCCAGGGATGCATAATGCCTCGCATTGCATAACAGGAGTGTTCCCATTCACAATGCCGCTGCTCCAGGAATAAACATGTGCTTAGATGTTCACAATTTTACTCTTATGCACAAATTTGTTCCACCCCGCCCCCCGCAAAGCATCTAAAAGCACAAATAGTGGATAGACACGGTGTGTTTTTGCACAGCTACAGTTCACTTCAGCTCATATTTGTTTTGGGATTGCAGCCACCGCACCCATCAGCAAATGAAATCCTTTCTATTTATTAAGTGTGGGTGAGCCTCCATCACGTTGTAGTGAGATGTTAGGCCATGTGCTGTGCCAGTGTCTCTAATGGATGTTGTGTGGTCAGATCTTGGTAAGCCGTGCACTACTCCGACCATCCCTGCAGCAAGGCCACACACCCACTCCATGCTTTTTCCGGGTGAAATGAGATCATATCTAATACACGCACATCCGCATGGACAAACACGGCACGTTAACACGCATGCTTAGTATCACCTTTCTCCCCTAACAGCTCACAGTGAACCCAGCAGCCTATTTGGTTTTGCACTAAGTCACACAGACTGACCCTGAAGATAAAACCTTAACAATGCTCCTCTGTTGACCAAGTGCTTCGCTCATTTCCATGGAGAAATCCCAGGGCTGCTTTTCACCTCATTTCAACCCTGACAATTGTCAAACACTTGAAATACATTTTACATGTTTTTGCTCTCCTGGCAGTGTCAAACATAGCCAGCCAATGTCACCTCAATTCATCCCACAAACTCCATATGCCTATCAGAAAAAAACTATTAATGATGCAGTTGTTGATAGTTGCTAGTGGATGCTATTATTTTGTTTGTGGTTTTCTGAGATGGGAACTCAAGTGGAGCGATGGGGGTTCATTACTCATACGATCATTGAGCTGTTGCCCTCCACAATGACATCGAGTCTCTTCAGTTTGATGCTGTGAGGGGTGAAAAGCAGCGGAGAAATGTGCTGAGGGTAACACTCCGGCTTTCTCTTTTACTCACAGCACACAATAGTTGCCACATCGTACAGCATGGATTTCCCATTTTGCTTGAGCCCTTTGGCCCTCTGCACCAGGTGCTATGCGGGGAACAGCTCAAGTGTCCAACCTGTCTCTGGCCATGCTCTACCTCTGCTGAGCCAGCATACTCATTAAGCCCTTCAAATAGTAAAACTCAATGGGAGACCGTCCAACCGTCTGCTTGCCTCTGAGGATTTTCGGCATGGCTGCACTGGCAGACCGGAGTGATATATTTATACAGGCCAAATGTTTGTGTTTGTGTGCATCTACAGGCGTGGCAGTTTATGTTAAGGAAAACAGGCACTCATAAAAAGGAACTGCCTTCGCATAAATAGATATTTATTTTTTTCTTAACACATTGTTTTTTTTTATTGAATGCAAATGCCTCATAAGATGTCTTCATAAGCACATTTGATGTCAACAGCAAGCGGCAATATTCACATTTAATTAGCGCCTTGTGGAAAAACGTCTCCTTCTGTAATCAGCTCAGTTTATGTATTTATATCTTGCTGTCCTCATTAGAACATCACTGGGACTTTTATGGTCCTTCAATGACTTAAAGTACTGAGCACACTGGGTTTCTAAGCATTGCTTTTGGGCTGACTAGGAAGAGATAGTAAGACAGGACAGCTGCTATCCCTGCAGCATGAAGTAAAGGAGCTTTGCTCTCCTGTGGTACTATTTGTCTTTATTTGGACCAGGGCTTTGGTCTTTGGCATTGGGCTTTGTACTTCTGTGCATGGCTTGCAGGCCCTATTTCCCTGTGCGTGTCTCAGAGACTCCATCCACGCTCTCACTCCCTCTGACTGGCTGTGGCATGCAAAGCTTCCTCGCTCTCTGGCTGCAATCTTGTGAGGACTTTCCCCTTCCTAGTGCCGTGTTGCTTGTCCTCAATACATAACTAAGTGGCTGTGGGTTCTTAGGCTGACTGAAGAGTCTTGTTGGAATGGTAGAGAACAAACAGCAGAATTAGTCAGGGATGTCTAATAGCGTTTCTTCTGCCATTGACCTGGCTTTCCCTTTTTTTCCATCATGTCCTCTAAGGGTAGAGGCTGTTGTCAGGTGTGAAAGAGTGTGGATATGTCAGCGCAGACAGCAAGGATGGCTCTGGACAGGCAGAGAAAGCCTTGTTTGTCTTTAATCCTTTGTGGCTTGATTGATTTGGAGTCACTTTGTGAATAAGCCTTTCATTTCTTCTCAGGAGAGCGGGGGAGACAGGGCAAACCTTACAGCTTTGATCGTTACTGCAGACCCTAAACAGGGTAATCTAGGTTACTTTTAGCTCAGCTAAGGCATCCAATCAGAAACACCACAGAATTGCACCAGTCGGAATCCTTGACTACGCATGTAATGGATAGTGGGAACTCTTCCTGTATGGACCATACCAGCAAGTCTTTTTGTCTTGTGTTTTTTACCTGGACAGATGCTGAAAGTCAATTGAGATGTGTAGACAATATGTACACAACCCCATAAAAGCTCAAATGTCCCCTAACTAAAGTGTACCTGTTCATAGAAAGCAGCATGCAGTCGGCCCATCAGTCAGCGGGATTTTAGAGGTGATTTCGCCAATTGTGGGAATTCACCAGGACTCTAATAAAACTTTAGGCTGGCAGATATAGGTTTTTAATCTGACTTCTAGAGTTTTCATTCTGAGCCTGAAAGCCATGTTTCCCTCAGCTACCATCGCATACCCTGTGAATAATTTACTTGTTATACAACTGATGTCGGCTATACATTATTCACTGGGGATGCCCCTCGAAAGACCGGGCTGGGGAGTTTTACTGGAAAGCTGTATATTGTCTACAGCTTAATTGATTACCATCATCAATATACCTACTGTGTAAAGGGATGTAGTGAAAGACATGGGCCTCATAATGGAAGGGTTAGGGATTCATTTTACTATGCAAGTACCCATGCTTCACTGAGAAAAGTCCATTGTACCAAGTCTGTTTTAAATTATAAATGTAATTTTTTGAAGCAGCTTTACTTTAACACACACTTTAAGTGTCTTATCTATCTGGATATACAGTACATTAACACGTTTCACTTAAAGGTCTTTGGGTGCTTTTATATAAGCCTTAGTGGTCCACTCATACCATATTTGAAGTCTCTTCTGCCTTGGTGCAGAATTACAGCCACTAGAGCCAGTACCACAATAAGCTTTGTTTAGGACGTGCCATTTTTGAGTCTGTAGCTTTTGAGGGGGGGGTGCCAAGGTGGAGGCTGGGGATGTGGCCTCGACCAACTGATGCTTTTTTGTTTGAAAGCCGTGATGTCTCTCTCTCATGGGTGGGCCAAATTTTCTGGGCGGGCAAAGCAGAGAAAGGGGAGGTAACCTTGCTCCTTAAAAAGACCTCATAAGGGGAAAGATTCCAGACCTATCTGAGCTTTCATTTTCTCAAAGACTGAGCAGGATACCCAGGGATCAATTTACACCTATCACCATTTCTAGCCACTGGGGGACCATAGGCAGGCTGGGGAACGCATATTAACGTTAAAAAACCTCATAAAGTGACAATTTCATGCCATGGGACCTTTAAGAAAAACACATTTTCAGTGATATTCAAGAGGAATATTCCACTGAAAACCTGTGTTTTTACCATCTACCCTTGAAAAGTGTTTATGAAAAAGTCTGTAGCCTGCACCTCAGTGGAAAAAAGGTATAAAAAGTCCATAGAAATATAAACCACAACTGCAGCATAATCCACTTCTCTGTTGTCCGTCCAGAGGCTCAGTACAAGTGTTATACCACAGCCTAGTACACAGCTTCCATTATCTTCCACTTGTGCAGTTAGCTAATAACAAAGGCAAGCTGTGTATTTACTATGTTTTATAGTATTGTAACATGCTTTCGATGTCAGCAGCTGCAAAGTGGCTTGTTAAAATGAAGACTTTTTTATTATATTATTATTCTTATTATTATAGAAATTTCTGTGCTTCAATCCAACAAAGAACCGTTATTAGCAAGTGCCAATATCAAAGTATGGTTATTGCTAGTGACATATACATTAATACTGAATAAATCTTCTTTTAGAGCAGTGTGTTCGGTCACATACAGCTTCTAGCTGCTGTGTTAGGCTGGCTGCACTTTAATGAGAAGAAAATGGCATCTTGAGAAAAGTCTTGGCTATTAATAAAAGGTACAAAAAGCAAGAAGGTTTCTGAAGGCTTGTCAGGGAGGAAGGGGATTCAAGGAATATATAAAGAGCAAGAACGTGAAAACTAGTGACGTGTTCTTCAATCAGGTTTTCGTTCTGTTTGCTCACTTGTGGCCACCATGGAGGATAAACACAGTAAAACTTAAAACATACATATTTGTTTGGAAGGTTTTATTTTAAAAAACACTTTCAGAGAGGCACACACAAACACTCTTTTGAGAGTCTACTCATGGCTGCTTTTTCTTTCACAGCATGCCTCAAAGAAGACCTTTTACACTCGCTGAGTAGAAAATACAAATAGCCTGTCTTTACTTTCAGGCTTTTTGCTTCTATATGTTTGTTCTGTGATTCTGTTTCCCTCTCACAGTTGGCAGGCCATTAAGTACTTGTATCGTAACACAAATCACAGGCTTGCGGGATCACATGGCAAAAAAATTAAGAATTGTCCTTTCTCTGAGATGAATATGGTCTGAGTGCAAAATCAATCTAAAGCAGAAGATGTGCGCTGTGAGGGGGGAAAAAGTTTTAATTCCTAATGAAAAGAAAGATGGAGTTGCAGTAAAGGGCAAAGGGGATTGCAAAGTGATAAATTAGCTCCATCGTAAAGCAGTGCAGTAAGGTTGGCATTTTCCCTAATTTTATGGTTAATTGTGTTGTAATGGTAGAAGTGCTTTCAAATTACTTAAACAAAGGTTTTCAGGATGGCACAGCAGATGTCTATAGAAGATTATGATGTCTGTGTAAAAGACGGCTTCTTTGTCGGCACATCATTTATTCTTAGCAGTAAACTGAAGTAAGCGGCTCCAACACACACTCTCAATGCACTCACACACACATGGATCTCTCACTCAATTAAACTTTACAAACTCGTTCACAGTAGGAGGAGTGTGATGAGAGCAGTGACGCAGTACCGCAGTAATTTGACAAAAGCTGTCATTCTTTATGACAGGATTGTGACCTCTCTGAGCACTCAGAGAGTGAAAAGGTCAATATCATCTAGCTTACACAAACACACACACACACACACACACACACACACACACACACACACCACTCTAAGACCCCCTTCCTCCGAAGATTAAAGTGGGGTCCTGTGTCACTGAGCCAGTAACTGCAGCAACTGATAATTCTCAGAGCCATTCGGATGAAGGGTCAGCCTGTATTTAGGGGTCCAAGCCCGAAGCTGCGTGTACCGCGTGAAACGCGGTTCACACAGCAGGGCTGTGGAACCCTATTGTTTTCCTAGAGATTATTCTTCATTATTCTTCCCCGCATAAAAGTGCCGCTGCAGCCTAAACCGTACTTGGTGGCGACGCGCCATTTTCAGGACTGGTCCCAAACTCCGCAAAGACCTCAGACAAAAAAATTGATCCACGTCCACCACTAGGTGGCGCTATACCAGAAAAAACGCGTTTGGGCCTATAACTCCCAAACAGTACATTGGATATTAAAAAACCTTATATCCACGCGTTCCCTGGATCCTACTGAATCTCGTGATATAGGCCACGCCCATTTCCGCCTATACTTTTATACGTGAAAAATCGCGATTTATCGAAAACCAACTTTTTCAAACTCCTCCTAGACCGTGCAATGGATCGGCACGAAACTTGGCACACAACATCTCCAGACCGACCTGACACAAAGTTGTATAAAGATTTTTTATAGCATAAAAAATGTGCGCATTACGCCCAAACAAATTTGTGTTGCTAGCTACGAAAACACCGTCTTTGCCATATCTCGGCCAAGATAAATGCTTTCAAAGCCAAACTTTAGAATATTACTTGGTATGACCCTCTGACGCTCTGAAACAAATTTCACAAAGATTGGCCACTAGGGGGCGCTACAGATACAACAAGTTTATATCTCATGAACCGCTCATCGGAATTTTACAAAATTTTATGGATACCATCTAGGCCCACTCCTGAGGTGGTCCTTACAGTGGGGTACTGATTAATTCAAGTGGGTGTGGCCTATGGGCCAATGTCTGGATTAACCACTTCCACTAAAGTGAATTACTTGAAATTAACAGGGTAGATGTACAGTGGGTAGCTGACATGACTTACCGAATATTACACATGTGGAACACTAGGTGGCGCTACAATGACGTCAAACGTGTTTTTGCCTATACCTCCTACATTATATATCACACATTGAAAATCTTGATGTCCACGTGTTCACTACATCAAGCTGAGTCACATGATATAGGCCACGCCCAGTTCCGTTTAAAATTATTTTCGCAATATTGCGACAAGTGCAAAACCAACTTTTACGAACTCGTCCTAGGCCGTGCGACAGATCTGCACGAAACTTGGTGTATAGCATCTGCAGATGGCCCTGACAAAAAGTTTTATAAAGAATTTTGCTACGTTTTTTTGTGCGCATTTGACAACCAAGCAAATTTTCTGTAGCAAGCTACCAAAAACATATCATATCATATCTCGGCCAAATTAAAAGTTATCAACATATCACTTGTGAGCAGTGTTGACCATGCCTTTCCGATACTCTTTACCAAATTTGGTAAAGATGAGCCATTAGGGGGGCGCTATAATCAACATTTATTTGTTTCGTCAAATCACTCAATGCATTTAAATGGGAAATTTGCAATTGCAATATCTCTGCCACAATAAATGCTATCAACACCAATCTTGTAAGGATTGTTTGGCATGCCGCTCGGAGGCTCTGTACCAAATTTGGAAAAGATAGGCCATTCGGGGGCGCTATAATCAACGTAGACAATTTTGAGCCATTTTATCCAGGTTTTACATCCAGCCTAGGAGACCACAGTTTTTCTGGGTCATTGCGCTATTATTCCATACCGTTACGTGCGCCTCTCGATGTTTCCCGAGGTTTGCCCTTCCGCTTTCGCTTTGGGTTCCGCTTTCGTGCGCTCCCCGGGTCGCTGGGGTCGACTGGCGCGGGGAGGCTTGGACCCCGTTGTAACTGCGTGCAGTTCTAGTTTCTTCTTCTTCTCCCCCTCTAAACTCATCTCTCTTTCACATTTCATGTGTGTATTCAGTCTTTCTGTAGATATTGAATACTTTCTTTCACTCTTTCACACATCTTACGGTTTGACCCCTTTCACCTCTCCTTCCTGTTTGAAAAGTTGCAGTACAGTTGATTCACACAGTATTATTACAATTATTTTTTTACCTTGTGCTTGTGAAAGGGCCACAAACAGCAAGGCCAGATTCATCCAGCTAGATAGATTCACACCTTATGTTCTCCAATTTCCTCCACCAGAAACTTAGTGTTGCTCTTCTCTAGTCCTCGCTGGGGGGCTCCTTTTGTCACTTCTCCATATTTTTGGCGTGCCAGCGTCTTTTTTTTCAGTTTTGTGCTACAGACAGCAAATCATTTTTCATTATCACGGCTGGAAGAAGAGTTCCTATTCGCCTCAAACAACTCTGCGCTGCATGTATGCATGGTAATATCAAGGAGACAAAAAATAACATCACAAAGACAAAAACAGCCATGTTGTTTTGACAGTGTTTTCCAGCAACTAAACCATAAATACATATTTGAAAATCTAGAGTGCTAAAGGACTCAGTACCTCACTGAAGCTTGTTAAAATTGAAATAGCAGTGGACCTGGCAAGCTGCCATGTGTCACTCTCAGTTGTTTAATGATAGGACTGTGCTCTGCAAAGTTGCATACATGGATTGTAAAAGCAGAGTAATAGCCCAAAGCAATTGTGCAAGCTGCACAATATTATTTATATTCTAATTTTGTTTTTAAATAGGAACCCCAGCAATGAATAATGTAAACAGTGATAAGGTTAGCAGCACTGTGGGATATTTGTGTTGAGGGACAAGCGGGTCATATATTAAGTGTAAGTGCTGGTTGAGTGAACTGGTATTTTTATATTTCCATGTCCTTGGAAAATATGGCAATATGCCAATTTATTCCTCCAACCCAAATGTTAGTCATAACCCTGAAGCATATACAGCTCTGAGTGATGTTATAACAATGACAGCCTTAATAGTAAGCCTTCTTCGTGACTTTTACGTGCCACTCCGGTATTTGGGGATTCCTTGATCCTTCCCCGCAGATGGGATATCAAAATGCCCCACAATTAAAAGTAGATAAGGAGCTCAGTGGAGAGGCTTGAGGTCAAGCTCAGATGCACATGCCAAGGTCAGATAACCAAAGAGATCAGAGCTTATACTGGAGGTAGTTCCTGTGGCACCAAAACAAAGGTCTAATGACAGCGTGTTGTTGTTGTTGTTGTTGTAGTAGTAGTACTAGTAGTTAAAGAAGCAGGGCAGAGATTACTCTTAGGCTTAGATCAGACAGATTGAGTGGGGGCTGGGTGGTTTTACAGTCACTTAGGAGAACAACACACTTAGACAAGCTCCCTTCACTAGGCATTAAACCCAATTAAGTGCAGGCACTGTGTCCCTCCCCACCTGGACTCCTAAACTTCCTTGTGCTCCCCTCGCGAGCTTTAAATCCACTCTATCAATCTGGCCTCTTAAACATACTATTCGTCCCCTGCTTCCTCAAACTCGCCCTCACGCTCTTCATAATCTGGCCTTCAGAAGATAGTCAGCTCCAAATATTAGCCGCTCTCCATAAGGACATGACCTTAACCAGCCTTTTTTCAATTGACATTTTCATTCTCCCTTTTTTTAATCAGGAAAGCATGAAGCGCCTCACAGCGAATACAGTCCTTTTGAATTATTTAGACCCTAGATGATTGAAAGTCCAGCTACACCAGCAGCACTGCACCTCTCAGGAGTGGTCGCACTCAGACCACTCCTTCATTCCCGGTGAGAAATCCAATGCAACTTTACTGGCATCTATATGTAAATAAACAAGTGTCCTTCATTTAGGATGTGCTGGTTGGGCTCTGTTTGCAGCCCCCCCCTCGCCTTCCACATTCCACATTAACAGCAGCACTCAGACTGTGTTTATCAGAGTGCCGACTCCAATCTTTCACAACGTAACACCCTGGGCAGCGCAGTCAATCAGTGCTGGAATTTGAGCACTCTCAAACCAGGCTTTTATTTATCCAATGTCATTCACACACACTCCTGATTCTTTCTCTCTGTGTCCTCACTTTTAATTACATCATAGTCCTTAGGAGCGTAAGTATATACAGTAATTCATCCGCCTAAATGGGCTCCTGTTTACCTACTGAAGCACTCTCATCCAGGGAGGTCAGCCTGAGTACAACTTCGCTGCTCAAAGATTACAGGTCCATGGAAGTGACACTGCACTCATCTGCCACTTAAAAGGGGGTTGCTTGAAGTTAGTTTATGTATCTACAGATCCTAAAGGACTCATTAGACCTGAGGTGTCTCTCAACACCTCATAAGGCTTGCATTTGAAACCCCAACGGTTCTCTTACACATCATCACCTAACATCTCTGAGAGCCACTTAGGAGTTTGGTGAACTTGTAATAGGCTTAAAGTCACTTTGTTTTGCTGTGGTGCGACATTGCTGATCAACTTGTTCCATTAGTCAGTTTGTTGTGCTACAGCACATTTTCAGGATTATTATCCATTGTTCCGTTTATCAATCGAACAGTGTCAGGTGGAGAAAACTAGCCCTGTGTGTGGTGGATTTATTAATTTATTCTAAAAGGGAAAAAGTAAACAGATACATCCATAACTCCTATATGATGATGACTGAATGTGTGTGTTTGTTTGCATGCACAGCAGGTTTGTAGTACATATTGTAGACAGGCGTTAAAGTGTTCTAGAGCAGCGGTGCGAAGATGAGCAAGGAAGAGGGGAGCGGTGTGAACGGTGCGATGATTTACCATGGTCCTATTCCATATCTTACCTCATTTAGGATTTGTTTTTGTTTTTTATTCATAGCAAGATTGCAGGGGGTATTTCATTCTATTAGTTGCAGGCAAAAATGACACCACTTACCTCCTAGCCTATATTTCACAGTGGTGCTATATGTCTCTTCTCTCTGATAAATGGACCAACACATCAGCAGATGGGACACTTTGCCAATCAAAGCCATCCATAAACACTTTTTTGCATTAATGGACTCACAATGCAGACCTCACACACACCAGTGGAGCCTGGCAGTGACAGAGGGGAATTAGGGAATTGCTCCCTCTAGGTGAAGTTCAAGTATACTGCAGGTAGTTTTGGAAAGCTTGGAAGTTTGCATTTTAGAAGGTGACAGTAATTACATCTCTGCTTGTTCTGGATTTAACGTAATCAGCTCAAACGTGCAAAACCAGTACGGCCCAAGTCCAATTTTTGCTCTAATCTCTTGCAGAGCTGTTGTTGGCTTATCATCATTTTAATTGGGGTAAGCCCTCTTGTTTTATGAGCAGTGTTTGGCGATGGATGACTGTGTCTGCATTTCCCCGGGCAGCCGGAGGAAAATTGAGGCTTTTTGAGATGGGATTTGTGTTCATTTAGAAACACAGAAAGTCTGTTCAAAAGGTCTGTCAATATCAGCAAAACCTGCGATGGGACAGCTGAAAATAAACTCTGTTGTTAATAATGTAGCTATCCTTGAAAAAAGACACAAAAATCACAAGAAAATGGCAAGGCCCTCTCTTAAAAGGCCTTTATTGTTATGGGATAGTCTTATTTTTCTTCTTTATTTTAGGACAACACACATTAATTAACATTTCTGTAAATGTGCCAGTGTTAGCCAGCCGGCTTATTTTCAACTGTAGATCTTTTGCCAGATGTTTTTAGACCAGTGCAACAGGGAACAGCAAGACATTAGTACAGGTTAAACTGCTCCTTCAGAGGAGCAATAGCCCATACAGGCAGCAGTCAACAACAGACCATAAAGACAGCTAGAGCAACAAATAAGCTTTCTCAATAAGTCATGCCGAGCAACAAGAAGCAGCACTGGCACAGTTACACATCCACAGTATTCACATTCAGTTCAGGAAGCCATGCAAGCATCAAAACACAGCCGAGCAACACAGACCCGAGCCATCTTCTTGCACCTTTCAACCATGCAAAGCATGTTAGACCTAAAAACCGAATCTGACTCGTTTCGGCATCAACCCTTCGCCAGGGAGTGAAAAAGATCTGATGTTATCTCTAGTTTGTTTTCTAACCTTGTCGCCTGTCTTCTCTCTTGCCTTGCAGTTATGTGGCTGTGGGCTGCTCGGCGTGGGCATCTGGCTCTCTGTGTCGCAGGGCAGCTTCGCCACCTTCTCGCCCTCATTCCCCTCACTGTCGGCTGCCAACATGGTCATCGCCATCGGCGCCATCGTCATGGTAACAGGCTTTCTCGGTTGCCTGGGTGCCATCAAGGAGAACAAGTGCCTGCTTCTGAGCGTGAGTTCAATCTGCATACCTACGCATGCCCCATTATGACTAAAACACACATAGTTGACTGTCTAAGCATAAATTCTCACACAGCAACTCCTCTCTCACTCTTTTTTTTCTCCTTTGAATATTCTCACATTCCCTCCTTTTTCACCAATGCAAATATTGACAGAAATGTATTGTGAAGACAGCTTCTAACATTTGTGTCTATACACCCACACACACACTGGTCACAAACCAGTGAGAACTCCACAGCGTATCTGTATTTGTCTTCCAACAGAGGTAGATGACAGACAGGAAGAGTTCAGTCTGTAATGTGTCAAACCTCATGGGCTTTCAGAGGAAAATGAAAGCTAAAGAGTGAGATTTTCCCTTTCTGCAAATAAAGACCAACACATTCATGTCCTTTCCATGGCTTTGGTAACCTCCCAAGAAAAAGAAACTCTGTCAGTGAAGAGTTCTTTTGTGTCACCAACGTGGTAGAATTACTGTATGTACATGGCACTGTAAAAGCACTTGATATTTTTGTGCTCGGTAATTGAGGATGTTCAATTATTCTACAGTATAAGGCTCCTCTGTCTCACAGTTTGCCAAAGTTGTACAAGTGTTTTATCTTAAGCACGAGTTAATTACTAAAGTTCACTCAATGGAATGAGGTTTGCGTGGATCCGCTGCAAAAAAACTCAAAAGAATTTGTAGAAACTTTAAATGAAAAGTGGAGTTGGGGCTCTGGGTACTTAACATCACAAACAGCTCAATCCCTTGATGCTCTTGCATCAGTCAGAAGCCCCACCAAAGCCTTAGTGTCCGACATGGCTTCCTTCACCTGCCTAACAACTGTGAAGCAGAGAGAGGAAGAGTAGGGGGGTGAGAAAAACGGCTGGATTAAGAAAAAAGAGCGACTTAATGGAAAATTTAGAAGTTTTGATGTTTCCCATTAAGTTTCCCACCACATCTGTGTGTGTCAGCGGGTAGCTTTTTTTTGGAGGGGGGGAGGGGGACATCAGAGTGGGTTTAGATGTCACACAGCAAACACACGTGAGCGTCTACCTTGACATATTATCTCTGAAGTTACTCTGTGGACAGCTCTCTCTAGATTAGCAATATTCAAAGCCTAGACAGCCTTTGCAGTACATTTTCAGTCTTTAAACAAATAAATGTTTACTGAGACATATTTGAAGAAAAGCAAAAAACATGACAAAGTGTAAAAGAAAACACTATAACATCTGGCTGAAATGTCAAGTCTTTAAAACCTTGAAGGTGTGAATTGCAAATGAGAACATACGCCCTCAGAGCTGTGTGCATGTGAATACATACATGCACATTCTCACACGTAGAGCACCACCAATTTACTGTACTGAAGTTGTTCCTTTGACTTCCAGCACCAGGAAAATGTGACAAACCAACTGTGAACGCACACAGGTGATACCCTAAACTGGCAACCCAAATACTCAACCAACAACAAAATGTTGTTACTATTTCATTTGGGTCTTGACACAAATAATGGCCTACCCCCTTCCTCTCAAATGAGTTTGGAATTAATGGGGTCTTCTGGAATCTAGGCCTCCTCCCATGCTGTGCAGAAGAGCTTGGTAAATATTGAGCTGAAGGGGAGTCAAGAAGGGAGAAGAGAATAGTAGATGAAATACAAGGCTGTGTTGAAAATAAATCTCAGGAGGTATTAAACCTTCTTTCCCTCCTCACACGTTCACAACCCCTCTAGCATTTCTCCTTTTTTTTTCTCCCTACATTGCTCCCACATCATCCTTCATCTCTTTTGGACTCGTTCCTTATCATAATTGAGTGTTTTTGAATGTGTGTTGCTTGTTTTTTTTGAGAAATCCCTTGGATTTCTGCTCACAAACTGATATCTACTGTAACCTTCAACATGTTGCAAAATATGCAAATATTTGCATTCTTAGATACCACACTCATGTCTGTATGCTAACTGTGAAGCTACCGCCAACATTCAGTTAGCTTAGCTTAGCACAAACGGGGAATAGCCTGACTCTGCTAAAGTAAGGTGACCAGATTTCTCAGACCAAATCCGGGGACATTTTCAGCTCAGAAGCGTATATACCTCCAAAACTGTTTTTAATTTTTGTAAAACTTAAAACGGGGACGCTAGACCTAGAGCTGAGTATCGGATACAATATAAACTATTGAGGAAAGATTTTCCTTTGACATTGATGCCGAGATCGCTGCAGTCGGCAGCAGAGAAACAAGCTACAATGGAAGTTAATGGGATAATTGTCCAGCTTGTATTTACGTTCATAAAGTGCTCGTTTTGCTGCTGACAGACTCAGATTAATATTCTAAGTGTCTGATAACAATATGGAAAGGATTTCTAAGGAGGCTGACCTTTCTGTTAAAGATTAAGATCATTTTTTAAAACATAAAAGTCCACGAAATTGTGTTCGCTAAACCCACCAGACTCCATGTAAATAATCAGTGATTTTAGCATCGTAAAATACGGCTTTCTAAAACATCTCTGAGCTCTGAGCAGCGCTGCTCGATCGGCTCCGTTTGGTCAGAGTTTTCTTTCTTTCATTCCAATTGTGGGTCTGTCAGTCACAGTGAAAACCGGGACAGATCCAGCCGGGGACAGGTCACCAAAATCAGGGACTGTCCCCGGAAACCTGGGACGTCTGGTCACCCTATGCTAAAGGGAGCAAAATCTGCCTACCAGCCCCTTCAAAGCGCACTAATTAACACGTTATAGCTTCTTTGTGCTGGGCTATTTCTTGTCTGGGCAAAGTAACACCTTGCAGTTTTGTTGTCGTGATCAGTTAGACTGCCAGGTAACTAGTAGAGACTCCAGTCCAGCACATTACCCCACATAAAACTGCATTACCTTTTTACACTTTGTACAGCTTTAAAAATTGAATTGCTGGAAGGCATTTTTTTTTACACTCGGACAGAGACAGGCTAGTTGCCTCCCTCCGTTTCATGTGTTGTGCTAAGCTAAGCTAACAGGCTGCTGACTAATATTCACATTCACATTTCATATTTACCGCACAGATATTAAAGTCTTCTTTCCACCTAACTCTCAGCAAGAAAGCAAAACGCATATTTCACAAAAAAGTTTAAATTGTTTCTAATAAAGCCCCTTTAATTTGAAATGACTGATCATGTTTCCAAGCATAGATATAGAAGGAATCGCTCCTCTCAAACTCACCTGTTGCATTTTCATTCCACAATTAAAAGTACTACAAATTACAAAGGCAAAGCTTATTGAAAAATGTATAAAAACTGGCATGTGCTGCATGTAATCTAAAGTCATTTAATAGCTGTTTTCCCTCACACTCCTTACCAGTCAGAGACACAAATGACTGCAGTAGAGGCACCTCAGATTTATATTCAACATGTTTTTGTCTGCACGACAAGGTAGATTAACAATACTGCCAACGCAAATGTTAAAACAAGGCCCCCCCCTCTCTCTCTCTGACAGTTCTTCATTGTCCTGCTGATAATTCTCCTGGCAGAGCTGATATTGCTCATCCTGTTCTTTGTGTACTCAGATAAGGTAAGTTAATTTCGTTTTCCATGTTACGCCTGATCGTTAAGTCATCTGTTCCAGTATCTCTGTAACATTTTCTCAATGCAATCTAACTTCACCATAGCTTCTCCGTAGCGTGTTACACAGTGCCACGGCTGTCAGGCATACATCACAGTTTGAACAGCCTTGGAAAGTTAATGTCTTAAAACTTTTACACACAACTGCACAAAGCAATAAAAGGTGTTAGTGCAATAAACGTAGCATTCTCCAGTTGCTTCTGGGTATCTTTTTTTATTTGGCTTGTTTCTCAGGCAGGAGGTTGAATATCTTCATTCAGCAATTGACCCAGCAGTCAAAGGTTAGGCCACAAAATGAAGCCTAATCCCCACCAGTTGGATCCCTGTAATTGGCCCCAAGCACATTTCCCATGACCCCCACATGGGCTCAAGTTGACAACAGATGACGATATGTAAAGCTCTGGAGATTATTTCCATCCAGACAGACATGTTCAATCAAACTTCCCCACAAATGTTTCATTCTAAAATGACAACTGTCGTGTGCGTGAAAAGCAATGAAGACTTCCCTGTGTTTTCAAGGACACGACTTTGACAGATCCACCTATTTATATATTCCTCTATAATGCATGGCCCCCCAGGGCTAATTCTCCTTCTTTGTTCTGAGGTTATTGCTCAAACTTAGGCTCTCAGGCAGATAAAGGAATTCATTTAGAAGCCAATCCATTCTCAGATTTGGATCAGGTCTCTGAGGCACACCCTGTGAGGAGTAAATATGTCTGTTGCCTTATCTCCAAAATATTACCGGCTTAACTTTGAAAAAAAGCTTTCCGAACCCTGATCCCCCTCGGTTGGAATTTAAATACGAAGAGACTCTTGACTTCACAGCAGCCACTTCCCACACCTGTGAAGTCGTGAAAAGATAGCCAAGCAGGGCTGAGGATTTCCTAAATGTGAAATCATTTGAGTCTGCATTAGTAAGGGCTCAGGCATTAGTCTGGGAGATCTTTCTCATTCACACCAGTTCCAGTGAAGAGCAGCCGTATTTCTCCCATCTCGCCAAATTACAGTGTGTTTATCCAGGCTTAGACCTAATGGGGTGTGAAACCACGATCCAGCTGATCACTACCCAATGTATTTCCTTTGATTGGTTTTCAAATGTCATTAGAAGCAAAGTCATTACATCAGATATCATTATTGTCATTTTCAGACCTCCAAATAAGATGTCCTGTGAATTTAAAGAAATTGTGTGGCGCTGGTCCTCAGCCTTATGTGTTAAGACTGTTAGGATTGGATGGACAGCCCAATCCTAACAGTCAGACATCGCTCTGGTTTTCTCTCTCCTCTTGACGTGCCTCTCTCCAGAGAGGCTATGTGAGGCTCTCCTCATCCTTTGCTACAGGCTGTG
This sequence comes from Etheostoma perlongum, assembly GCA_026937815.1. NCBI lineage: Eukaryota > Metazoa > Chordata > Actinopteri > Perciformes > Percidae > Etheostoma > Etheostoma perlongum. Next base: position 5,201,264 of record CM049378.1, on the reverse strand, counting down.
ATCAGAGGAATCACTAATTCACTTCTTCTATTTCATCTCCTAATCACAAGGCATGTATTAACCAGTCTGGAAGACATACAGTAGTTGGCTGCATGTGAGAGTGTATCCGCAGAGTCCCGCAAAACAGATATTTTAGTCTTTCAAATAAGTCATCTTTAAGTCATGAGTGACTCCTCTGCAAGCTGTGATCCTTCTGGGTGACAAGCTGTCGACGAGATGTGGGGAAGAAATGAACATATAGTATCTGGTTTTGCTTGAGGAACAAATTTTCATCACTACTTTCATTTAGTCCCCCCTCTTACTTCTGCATTTCCACCAGTTTAATCCGGCTTAAGAGGTTCTGCTCCTTTTTCTGAATGGAGAAGTCCTCTCTCTTCTTTCTCAGCCCAGCAGTCTTGCCTCCAGGTATGGCTTATATGTAGGAACCCCCTCTTTTTCTTCAAAGCCTGGTGGTGTAACGCTCTCTGATTAAATGCCATGTAGAGGCTGTGGCACAATAAAGGCTGGCCATGCAGTTAGCAACTAGCTGACTACAGCAGATGGCTGGGACACGAACCAGATTAGAGCCATCAGTCTTTAACGCTGTGACCTCATTGTGCCTCAGTCAACCCAACATGTCGAGCCGAACAGCAGTGAAGGTTTACTAGCTCCGAATGAGGAAGCAGAACCTGGCAAGCAGAGAAGAGCAGCACCAAATCATGTGCATGGGTGTGTAGGGAGAAGGTGAAAATCCAGAAGGGTAATTTTTTAAATAAAAGAACAGGTCTAGACCATACTCTATGATGTTATTTAAAGAAACCCAACAATTGGCCACGTTATTTTGATTTATTGATTCGTGTACAGGTCACAATTTTCAAACGTGACCATATCACGAACTGCCATGACACTGGGTTGCTCTGGGGGACGCAACCACGGGGAAATTCTGTGATCACGAAATAGGCTTCCCATTGATACCCACACACGAAAATAACGACATTAACGTGACCTGTACACAATAGATTAAATAACGTGACCATTTCACAAACTGCCATGAGACTGGGCTGGTTGGTTAGGGAAAGCAGATTAACACAGGTGAGAGAAAAAGGGAGGTGAGATATCTCAGGTAGGGAAGAAGTTAGCAAGTATATGAACTAACTAACAAGCAAGGTGTTGCTGTCTGTTTTGTGTGTGTGTGTGTGTGTGTGTGTGTGTGTGTGTGTGTGTGTGTGTGTCATTCACATTTCTTGAGAACCGCTTCTACAGCTCGCTCTCTGTCGCTCGCTACGGTACATTCAAGAACAGATGAAGATGAGATGTTACATTGTAGCAAACTCAAACATTTCAAGCATCAGCGATGTAGCTTTCATACTGAACTCTTATGTCCCTGGAAATAGCCTTGTCCCAAATAGTTTGCTGTTAGCAAATGACTTGTATACTCTAGCATTGCTAGGGGACGCAACTAAGTCATAGCGGGGTCTCTGTGGCTCAGTGGTAGAGCGGTTGCCTGCCAATTGGAAGGTTGGTGGTTCCATGTCAAAGTGTCCTTGGGTAATACTCTGAACCCCCCAGTTGCTGCATCGGAGTCTAACTGTGTGTGACTAGAAAAGCTCTATTTAAATACAGTCCATTTACATTTACATTGCTCAGGACCCATGAGTGTGAAGTTGTTTGTAGAGCGGTTCTCCAGAAAGCGAAACAAGGATGGAAGGTTAATCACATAAAGACTAGTTCAGAGAGAAGGCTATGCCTCATCCATGATTTTATCTTACTAACAACCCAGCAAACCATATCAGTCATGTGTTGCATTAGTTTACAGCCAGAATGATCTTCAATCCCTGGCCATGCTCCATTTTTCTTCCAGACCAATTACCGCAAAGTAGATGGGGTCTTTCCCTCGCTCTGACCAGTGCTCTGGCCTCAGGCTATACCGACACAGGCTTGCAGAGCAACTGAGGGAATTAAGTATCCTTTTTAATTATATGCTGTTGGGGACCTCTGGCTGTGATGCTGTTTCTCTCCACATCCTTTATAACACTTTCCAGGCAGTTAGCTAACGCATTTGTCCAGAGCTGAGCAATGAGAGCAAGAGGAAAATATTGGCTGCTTCCGTTCTTAGGGTCCTCTAAGGATGTGACGATTAGAGCCAGTTTGCAGTGAAGATATATACGTGCCTTAGAAATGATTGAGGAACAAAGTTCTGGAGTACTGAACACTTTAGGGAGATGTACTGTAGAGTCAATGTAACACATCACATGTGAAAAAAGGAAGATATTGTGGGTTCTCATGAGTTTATCCTTCAAAAGTGTACAGCGGATGATGAAAGATGGTGTGTGTGTGCAAGTGTGTGTGTGTGTGTGTGTGTGTGTGTGTGTGTGTGTGTGTGTGTGTGTGTGTGTGTGTGTGTGACTCTCTCTTTGGTGTTTGGGTATGAGGTAGCACTCCTTCAATACTGTCATTCATCTGACTGGAAATAAGCCAACGAGTCTCTTTGATTGACAATACAAAAAAAAGAAATACCTGCTTTCTTTCACTTGAAGAAACAGTAAGATAAGTGACAAATTGATATGAAATGTATAGCTGTTTAAGACGTTTAAAGGTCCCATGGCATGAAATTTTCACCTTAACATTAATATGCGTTCCCCCAGCCTGCCTACGGTCCCCCAGTAGGAGACTTCAGATACTGTATTAGGGGACCACTAAGGTCTATATAAAAGCATCTAAAGAGCACCATGTCATGGGACCTTTAAAGACTGAAGATGAAATGAGAAGGACGAAAAAAGGGAATAGAAAGGTAAGGAATAGTGGAAATTTGGGCAGTCAACAGTGCTCTTTTATACAGCAAAGCCTCTCAGGATTGGTGTCCAACAGTGGCATGATTGTAAAGGCTGCTTTAGTGTAAAATTCCTGTTTTTTCCCCCCACCATTTTCTACCTTATTTACACTTTTACTCATTGTCAAAACTTGCATGTTTTCTTTTCAAGTTAATGCTAATCTCTTTCTTTTCTTTGACTTGTGCCTTGCCTCTCCCTCAATTATATGGCAGGCTCGTGTGTAGCCCCAAGCTCTGTTCTCTTCTTAGCATGCACGTGCAAGTGCAAGGAACTTTATCTGGCTATATTTTCATATACTGAATGTACCATTTCACAGACGGGCTGTGTTTTCATTTATTTGGCTTCATTCTTCGAGTTGTATTATGTTTACTAACCCTCCTGCATAGTTGCCATTCTTTTTTAGTGAAATTATATGCAGAGACTGTGAATCATTTTGAATTAAACACTCTAACATCGTTTGAAGATTGTAATCTCTCAGAGTGATAAACAGCAGTTGGATAAAAGTGAATCAAACTCACACAATGCACTAATTGCTCTTTTATCACACATTACCCCACCTACAGTAAACAAGCAATACTTTCTGGTGTTGTGTGAGGAGCTCAACCTGCCTTCCAAGAATCCAGTTGTTGTATTGTCGTCCTTGGAGGCAAAACTAATGAGTGAGAAATACTCTCAACACTGGAGGGCAATAACATATCCATACACTTGTTATTCCCTGGCAGAATTTGTCACCTACGTGGCACAGATTTTGCCATCTGACCATGGACATTGGATTCAAAGGTGCAATTTGAACACTCAATCACTACAAAAAAGAGTCAGAGCTTTCACACTTAAAAAGGAAAAAAAAGGAACAGTCAGCTCAGTCATGGCTATGCACTCCGGTAATGAGTAAGCAGCGTGGCTCCATGTCTGCACGATGACAGGTCCCAGTGTACCTGGTCCCCTAGGTATTCATATGTCACCAGATCTGGGGCCTGACAGTCGGGAGTCCTTGCATTGGAATAATTAAATTGTTAAGTATAAAACCACACAAAAAAAACATGCTTGTGAGGTAAAATTGAAAATGAGTATTGTTTAAAGCAACGATCTTCCACAGGGGTTTATACAGGAGTTACTTTTTCAAAAAATAAAATGTCTTAACATGAGTCTAACATTTTATTAGCAAATATAAATCAGTCTCTTTGTGAAAATAAACAACACATTAATGATGAATGATTAATGATAGGCTTACTGGCCTATAGGTAAGGTAGCCATCCACATATACAGTTAACCCTAAACATTCACTGTGCTACATGTATTTCTAACAATAAAACATGATTTAGAAAATCATGCCAACACATTTTTTAATAGCTTAGTATTCTATGCACTAAAAATCAGAATCAGAATCAGCTTTATTTGCCAGGTATGAGGACCCATACGAGGAATTTTACTTTGGAATTTCAATGCTCCCAATGTGCTTACACATACAAAACAACCAAACAATATATACACACTAATATATACATACATACTCTAAACAGAAACAAAAACAATATAGAGGCATGAGTGTAATAAAAATTATTTAAATGTGGGCCATAGTGCAAAGGATGTTGGGATAAATAGTATTATGTTATTATATTATAATATGGGAATGATGGGGAATGAGAATGATGAATAAATAACAAATAATAAGTGAGAAATGAGAATGGGAACAATGAGTAAATAGTAAATAATAAATTTGGCACCGATAATGTATGAAATGTATGTATAAAGGCTTTAGGCCGCCCACACGTTATTGTAGGCGGTGTTTAATATTCAACCTAATTTTATATAATATATGTAGTTATGTAGTTCGGTCTCTCTCTCTCAGTAAAGACTTGGCTTAAAAAAGTTGAGACCTCTGGTTTAAAGCATAAAAAAACAGAAAATGAAGTAAAGAATAGCTTTTGATACCTTACTGTACCATGTGGATGTGTCAGACTTTATTGTATTATTGCAACAACTTAAGTGACAGCCAGAGGGTGTTAAGACAATCCACCACCCACTCTCTGTTCTCTGCTTCTGTGCACAGAGTGACAGAAAACACACCACCAATTTGGACAGAAAGCCCAATCCATCGCCCTGTCAACCTGTATCTCTGCACGTCTCCCTATATTTTCTCCCTTTCTGTGATTCTTGTGTGTTCATTCCGCTTGCTGAGCTGAAGCCTTCAGATTTCTGAGATGAATGCTCTGGCCTGTATTGCTGAGTGTAATTTGGTCTGCCCAAAGCAAACCCCATGCGTATCTATGTAATGAGAAGTATGAGCTGTGTGTCATGGTTTTGTTAATGTGCCACATCTGAGAAACTGCACTGATGCCCTGTGGCAACTGTCAGAGAAACGTTAGATGTTGCCAAAGTATGGTGTTGGACTGTCTTTAGTGAACAATTTCCAGTACCAGCAACATGAGCTTCAGTCAAGAAGTTAGTTTTCCTCTATCAGAAGAAAATAGGCTAATACAACAAAGAATGTGTTTGTATCTGCTTCTTTTGCAAGGAGAAAATGGGTCAGAGTGTTGCATGATCAAATCCATGTTTGTTCTGCAGTCATTTGTCTGCCTCTCGTTAGCGGTAAATCTAGATTATTAGGTTTCATTTTCAGGCTGTAACAAAGACTTCCACACATGAAACGGAAGATACTGTACTGTAAAGACTTTTTAAGCGACTCAGAAGATGATTTTTATTGTAGTAGTGCCCCCCCTCCCCTGCTCTCTAGTGACTGTGTTAGCGTGAGGAGTCAGTAATGAGCGAGCAGCAGCATCACGTATAGCCTAGATGGAGAGGAGATGATAGAGGATAGAAACAAAGTACGAGTCAAAGACTGATGATGTTGCTCTTCATCTCAATTTCCTGCACAAGGATAGACATGGTAGGGCCTGCAGCCTGAGGTGCAATACACAGATACGCCGCTCTGCATCAGCTAAGTTACTGAGCGAGAAAAAAAAAAGTGATTTAACATGATACTAATCTTATTTCAAAGGTTTTAGAGGATGTTTTAAATGGGGTAGCATGATTAATGATTGCTAAAACATTTTATTGCCAGGGAAACTTAAATTGCTCTGTAAGAAATCTGTTTGACTTTTATGTTTGATTCAGCAAATACTGTTCTTCTGCCTTTCAACTGTATACTGTCAATGCTTTCAGCTCAGAGTCATTTTTCCTCCCACCATGAGTTGCTGAGCCATTTTTTCTATAGAATCAAGCGACATTAAAATGAAATATATTTTATAAACGCAGGCTAGACATTATCTACCAGGCTGCTTCTATTTATTATTTTTTTACTCAGGGATTTACTAAGCAGCCTCCAAACAATGTCTAGCTGAACACCAGTCCTCGCTCTGAGTTAAGAAATGGCTGAATTGATCTATTATTGTGTGTGATTTACTTTTTCTCCCCGGGCACAGTCTGAAGGCTTAAGCTTTAACTATTAAAGCAAGTGCGTTCCTTTTGTTGTGATATAACTTGTACTGTCTGTGAAGATGTACAGCATGGTTCTGGCAGTGCATGTCATTTTTTTTAGTAATAATTACGCTATATCTGAAGCCCCTCTCAATCTGTCCTGGCAGTTAGCAAATCCCCACGGGCAAAACGAACTGCAGCTCTGATTTTGTGTCTCATTAACACATCCATTGAGATATTAATCTCCATCAGACATGGCACGACTCTGAGCATATTGTTGGGGTTCAGTCAAGAGGAAAATGATTTGCTTGCTCTGCTGAAGGGCATGTTAAAGCTGTGTGTGTGTCAAAAGTCCAAGTTGCTGTAGCAGGGTTATTTTTAGATGGAAAGAAATAAACAGTTACCTGGTTTGTTGGTATCTACCGAGCCCTGGAGGTGGACATAGAGGGAAAAAACGAATCAAAAAAATAAATTACATAAAATATATACTGTGGACAAACCCATTTGCTCAACTTTGTTTTGTGAGATATGGAGTTTTATTTGCAATATCTCAAATTTCATTTGGAAGATCTCGCAAATCCAACAAACAATAAAGTAGTTATCCGATAGCTAGCTAGTAGCGATATTGCCAATAAAACGCAATATCTCGGGCGCCCAGATAGCTCAGTTGGTAGAGCGGGCGCCCATATATAGAGGTTTACTCCTCAACGCATTGTGCCTGGGTTTGACTCCGACCTGCAGCCCTTTGCTGCATGTCATTCCCCCTCTCTCTCTTCCCTTTCATGTCTTCAGCTGTCCTGTTAAATAAAGGCCTAAATGCCCAAAAGATAATCTTTAAAAAAATAATAATAATAACTCAATATCTTAATAAAATAAAGACAAAATTTCTCTAATGAACTCAAAATATCGCAAATACTACTCGAGATCTCGCTAAACAAAGTCAAGATCTCGCTAAAGTGTTAGTCCCCAGTCGGCCTACATTTTTCCCCTCCATGTCACCTCCAGGGCTCCGTAGGTATCCACTGGTATTTTCTGTCTTTACATTCTAGTAAATTCTGCTTACAGAGTTTAAGGGTCGTGATGAACAAGCAAAGGTTTTAGTCAATGCACTCAACAGCAGTCTGTATTTCATTATATGACTTTTCTTCATCACTCACACTGACTTGGTTACTCTGTGGGTGGTAATCAAAACTGCATTACAGGAAGGTAAAATATTTGCACATAAATGCACATATTGTGCACATAAATGTTAACTTAGATAAATCACTTGATGATATGACATTAAATCAATAACATTTTTGTACAAAGAAGCAAAGCATTCAAGTAAAGTCTTGGCTTGTCTCTCCTCTTACATTAAATAAATCAACAGTTCTAGTCTTCACTTTTTATCATGAAAAGTCAGCTCCCATAAAAGTAATGCACGATCAATAATACACAATCTGCGAAAAGAACACACTAAAAAGCAACTCACTGCCACCATGATGGTACATTTATGTGAAAAAGACATCGACAGTGAATGCACCCTCCTTACAAACACTTCAACTGCCTGCTCCATTATAAAGACTATACATAACCGACCCCTTCAGACAAAAGATCTCTAACCAAAACTGCTGTTTTCTTTTTCCTCTCCAGGTGAGTGAGAACGCCAAGCAGGATCTCAAGGATGGACTGGCTCTCTACAACTCAGAAAACAACATAGGCCTGCGAAATGCCTGGAACATCATCCAGGCAGAGGTAGGCAGACCTCACACAGAAACATTAGCATGAATTTTCACTCACTATAAGTGATACATAATTGCAAAGTTTTACTGAAATATTCCAGCTAATGTATTTCCTGGCTTGGCTGTGGCTTTGATGCAATATTAAAATTCAAAACTAGCTTTTGAAGAACACTTCATTCCATTACTGCAGTCCTCTAAAGAAAAAGGACTAATTACAATACTTGTTACATTAAAAGTGACTTTGAGGTCCCCCTGGGGAAGCTTTAACTAGTGTGTGTGTGTGTGTGTGTGTGTGTGTGTGTGTGTGTGTGTTGCATTCACAGTGGAAGTGCTGTGGCGTGATAGCATACACCGACTGGCATGAAGCCCTGCAGGAGAAGGTGGTACCTGACCGCTGCTGTCAGGAGCATTACCAGAACTGTGGCCATAACTCCACAAACATGTTTTGGAACAGGGTGAGTTCACATTGGATGGATTGTAAATGCAAACATGTTTTTTTTGTATACATACACTGTACAATATAACAAAGGAAGGATTAAGTTGCCTACTGGGCTCAGAGACCGAGCCAGTCACAGGGCCCCTGAGCAAGAGTCCTCTGTGTAAAGTAACTGTCAACATTTCTTGATGGAAAGTCCAAAGTCAGAGACTCAAGCTGACTACACAGATGACTACAAAGTGACTTAAAACAAGCACAAAGACACAAAATGACCACAAAGAGACTCAAAACCACTACAAAGAGAAACAAATTGACTACTAAGACGAAAAACAACCACAAAGAGTTGTTTTCTGGCTCTCTCTCCATCTCTCTCTCAACACACAGGATTTTCAGGAGACTTACAAATCATAATTATTATTGTATTATTTAACTTTTAGGTCCATTTGGTTTAAATAGGTTTTTCTACAACCCAGTGTTTCCATCTTATTGCTGAATTCTAATCACGCTTTACAATCACGATATGTTTCCATTATGCATGAGACAACAGTCCTTTTTTCTCAAAAAGCTTGCAGCACCAATCTCCCCCCATTACAAGTCTAATCTGCTATTGGTCTGGCATGTGCTTTGTTAGCAGGTCCAAAGTAGGGGATTAAAAACTGTAATATAATTGCCAAAATGTGAACAGGCAGACATTGAGCTGGCCCATTGGGAGAGCACAGCATTCAAAGCTTGTGTGTAATCCAGCCCAGAGGAGACAGTCACACAGTTACACTATGTAGTCTAAGTGCAACATGCTGCTGCATCACCCACACTCAAAAATGGGCTCCACTTTGCAATTGAAACAACCATAAGTCCGTCACCCCGCCTCTCGTAGTGACCTGTGAATGAACCCAGGTGGGAATACATTTAAGTGCATACGTCCTTCCAAATGGCCCATAAGTCTGCATACAAAAAGTCATCGCTCATGGGTTATTCACTTGTTTTAACACTTCACGTGGTAGTTCATTCATCCGAGGGTATATCCCATATGCATTTGCGGAATAGCGTGAACTGTATGGCTGTGTGCAAAGTGTGCATTTCTTTTGGGGTATCCTTACAAGCTTTTGTTCCATTTTAGGGCTGCTTCGAGAAAGTGGAGGAATGGCTGGATGACAACAAGCACCTGCTGGGAACCATCGGCATGGTCATCTTGGTAGTGCAGGTAGGAGGCTTAGTGATGATTGTTTTTTGCTGCTTTTGTTTATTTCCTTCCTGTTTCTTCTTCTTGCTTTGTGTCTGGGTGCATTTGTTTGTGTCTGCCTGTCTGGCAATATGTGTAAAAAAAGAAATAAAAGTGTGCATCCAGTGGCCTCAGTGCCTCCATCTACTGAGCAAATAATGAGGCCTGTGTTAAGTGGGCGTTCTGGGCACCCACACATCCTGAAATATTGAAGTCACTGTCTTCTGCACCCTGATCCTGTCTGGGAGAATCAAAGCCACATGGCTGTGTGCCAAGCAGGCTGTAGTCATGAATAAGGAGCCATCAGCAGATCGGACAGCGGAGATACTTATTATGGAGGAGCAGGTATAGAGTCGCAGATTAAAGGCACAGTAGGGAAGGGTGATAGATATTCCTCCTCAGATACCATTTCACTTTATGTCCTTAAATCTGCTTTACATCTATCCTCTCTTTGTACAGTGAGTTCTCACTGTAGTTGCAGTACATTTTCAACTTACTTGGAGGTTGTGAGCTAAAAGTGTCTGCAGACTGAACAAAGCAAAGTGCACTTTCCCTCGCGTTTGCACAAATTTGACTGCTAGAGAGTTTTGCAGTTTATGCTTATTTGGGAGTATTTTCCTTAGTTTGCTCTGCCTTGAGCAAATCTTTTCAAATCCACTTGACTTTGTATGCAATCACGCTTTGTCTAAAACTCACATTGCGTTCAGTCTGAAAACACCTTAAAAGTTCTGTCCCCGGTCTGTACTGCACTTATTACTGGGGTCCTTCTTTTCAATGACTTTTTTTCGACATACATACTAAAACTTTTTATACTATACTATATTATACTACACTATAACGTTTTTCATTATACTATGACTTTTTCATCACTTTTTTCAGCATGCTATAATTTGACTTTTTATCACTTTTTTGACACACTATACTGTGACTTTTCTTTTTTTTTAACTTAAAATATTCTACTTTTTTTTAATACATTTCAATGAAATTCGTTCTGATTTGTACATTCCCATTTTTCCAACCATTCTCACTACTCAGCATTCACAAGCATTTTCTGCAGGAAATGCACTTTCTAGTTTATGTTTGTTTCACATATTAATTTGAGAACGTTACAGTCTCAACATTCCACACTTACCGGATTATTTCGTCTCATGCTTCATGCACGTCATGAGTCATTTAAGTCTGTTTTCACTGGTCTTCTGTGTCACGTTTTGATTTTATTTACATAGAATAGAATGCCTTTAATTGTCATTATACACATGCACAACAAGATTAAAATACATCAGCTTTTCCACGTCAGTAAAAGTTTTCATGACATTTTTTTTAATTTTCCACACACTTTGGGATGGCTTATTGGGGCGGCTGTGGATCAGTGGTAGAGCGGTTTCCTGCCTCTCGCAAGGTTGGTGGTTCAATCCCTGGCTCTGCAGTCCCATGTTGAATTGTCCATGGGCAAGACACTGAACCCTGAGTTGCCCCAGATGCTGTGCCATTGGTGTGTGAGTGTTTATCTGATGAGCAGGTGGCACCTTGTACGGCAACCTCAGCCACAGTGTGTAAATGGTGAATGATTCCTGTACTATGTAAAAGCTTTGAGTAATCATTAACACTAGAAAAGCAGAAAAATGTATGTTTATGCACTCCGGCACGGATTTTTTCTTTTTCACTCATACTCATGCTTTCAACATACCCTCGCTCTTCAGTTTGCTAATCCATGAATCCGTTCAGTCAGAGAACATTTCAAATAAACTAAAAGGGGAAGATGGTGTTCGGCCAAACACCAACTCACTCACAGTATGCACATGCACAACAGCGTCTGGAGCAGAATTAAACACTACACAACCACACCAAGTCGGTTGACATTATTTTTACTGATCGCTCGCCGTCTCGCTCCTCATACTGAGTCAGGTAAGAGCCCCGAGCTGTCAGATTAGCAGCCCCGAAGGCAAGTTGGAGGGCAGGGCGGTGGTGAGCATCATGAAAAGCTGATGCCACACAAGTCTGCAATGTTACATAACAGCCAGAAGTGCAGATAACTAGCGTATAAATGATTCAGACTAGCAGCATACGTATATCACAGACTTAAGCAAAAGACTATATGTATCCATCCACAACGGTTTCAGAAATCTCAGCTGTATTTATATATTCTTAAGCAGGGGCAGATGACGGAGTTTTGAAGAGTCCCGTAGGAGCGACTGTCATGCTGTCTGACTCAGACTGAATGAAGCAGACAGCAACATGCTCTGTGAATGGCAGAGCTGCACAGATGAGCCATGTAAATAATTGTTGGTTTTTCATTGGGCTTCATCCAACTTCATCTTAGCTGGATGTTTACCTCAAATGGCACTTGATGTTTTGATTGACAGTGATGCATTTTCTCTGAAGCAGCCCTATGAATTAGGCTTTGACTGAAACTAAAGGGAGAGAGCAGCAGCTCTCCCTGGCTAATCACATCCCGTAGGAATTCCAAGTGGAGGCTGTTTGCTGGAAGTCCATGTTGCCTTTTTTTTAGTAAAGACTATGCACCATAGTACTTTGCCATTTCTCTGCCATCCAAACTTTGCCAGATAATGGTTTTAGGATCAGACTTGTGACTGTGTTTGATGTAGAAGTATCAGGGGTAATGGAAACTTCAAAGAGATAGCTGGCTACTTTGATTCAGTGGCATTGCAATTTACTTCATTGACTTAATACTTGTGCACGCTGTACATTTTCGTTTCCATCACGGAGATCCCAGGCCGCCTGAGAAAAGGAGAGTAAAAAAATTGCAATGTGCTCGTGCTTCACCGCATGATTTACAGTGCATCAAAACTCATCGCAGCCGAAGGCATCAACATCAAAAAGGACACACAGGGACACACATATATCACACACAGACACACATAAACATGCAGACACAAATTCACTGTCTCCTCCTCTCCTCCACAGCTCCTGGGCATGGCGTTCTCCATGACGCTGTTCCACCACATCCACAGAACGGGGAAGAAGTATGACGCTTAGACTTGGGGATGGAGGCACCCAACTGAGAGGAGCTGCACTGCCTAATGGCATAAGACTTGGATTGAAATACCCCGGCTTCCCCCCCACACTTTTAACCTCTTTAGAGCATTGTTTGCCCCTTCCCAGACCTTCTGTACAGATTCCAGTTGTGTTCCCGCTCTGTTCTGCTCTCTCCTCACACCACTCATTTTGCCAAAGAGTTTTAACACAACTGGAAAAGAAGAGACATCTACTTTTGGCAAGGAAGTGAACCCCATTGGTTGTCAATCCTCTCAAGTACATTTCTATTTTTATTTTGTTGTCTTTTTTTGCTTGGACTAACAATTTGCTTGAAGGACGGACGTTGAGACAATGAACACCCCCCACTGCGAGGCAAAGAGAACATATAATACCCTCCACCTCTTGTGGTGCTTCTTTTCCTCATTGATTAAAGTCAAGCTCCCTTTTTCACCTGTAAATGAAAGAAGTTCCAACATGGCATGCTAGTTTTCTACGCTACTTATTTACCTTTGTTGTCAAAAATGTCAAACACCTTCATTTTCTTTCTTATTTCTTGATCTGTCATCAACGCTAACGTGGTATAGATCAGTGCAATGAGCTCTCAGCTGTGTTTGTATGCGTGTGTGTGGAGGGGGGATTTGACGTGACGCTGCCCGCGGTGGGGCACATACATATGGATATGATGTTTAATGTAATACATGATTCATATTTTTTTATTTGGCAATAGAAGTAAAGGATGCGTGATGGCGGATCGTCATGTAACTTATCAGAGGATTTATTTTACACCGAATTCTGCAACATCCTGAATAATAAATTGTAATGCACATATCTGCCTGTGTGTGAACACACACACACACATAAATACACTCACCGGCCACTTTATTAGGTACCCCATGCTAGTAACGGGTTGGACCCCCTTTTGCCTTCAGAACTGCCCCAATTCTTCGTGGCATAGATTCAACAAGGTGCTGGAAGCATTCCTCAGGGAGTTTGGTCCATATTGACATGATGGCATCACACAGTTGCCGCAGATTTGTCGGCTGCACATCCATGATGCGAATCTCCCGTTCCACCACATCCCAAAGATGCTCTATTGGATTGAGATCTGGTGACTGTGGAGGCCATTTGAGTACAGCGAACTCATTGTCATGTTCAAGAAACCAGTCTGAGATGATTCCAGCTTTATGACATGGCGCATTATCCTGCTGAAAGTAGCCATCAGAAGTTGGGTACATTGTGGTCATAAAGGGATGGACATGGTCAGCAACAATACTCAGGTAGGCTGTGGCGTTGCAACGATGGTCAATTGGTACCAAGGGGCCCAAAGAGTGCCAAGAAAATATTCCCCACACCATGACACCACCACCACCAGCCTGAACCGTTGATACAAGGCAGGATGGATCCATGCTTTCATGTTGTAGACGCCAAATTCTGACCCTACCATCCGAACGTCGCAGCAGAAATCGAGACTCATCAGACCAGGCAACGTTTTTCCAATCTTCTATTGTCCAATTTCGATGAGCTTGTGCAAATTGTAGCCTCAGTTTCCTGTTCTTAGCTGAAAGGAGTGGCACCCGGTGTGGTCTTCTGCTGCTGTAGCCCATCTGCCTCAAAGTTCGACGTACTGTGCGTTCAGAGATGCTCTTCTGCCCACCTTGGTTGTAATGGGTGGTAATTTGAGTCACTGTTGCCCTTCTATCAGCTCGAACCAGTCTGGCTATTCTCCTCTGACCTCTGGCATCAACAAGGCATTTCCGCCCACAGAACTGCCGCTCACTGGATGTTTTTTCTTTTTCGGACCATTCTCTGTAAACCCTAGAGATGGTTGTGAGTGAAAATCCCAGTAGATTAGCAGTTTCTGAAATACTCAGACCAGCCCTCCTGGCACCAACAATCATGCCACGTTCAAAGTCACTCAAATCACCTTTCTTCCCCATACTGATGCTCGGTTTGAACTGCAGGAGATTGTCTTGACCATGTCTACATGCCTAAATGCACTGAGTTGCCGCCATGTGATTGGCTGCTTAGAAATTAAGTGTTAACGAGCAGTTGGACAGGTGTACCTAATAAAGTGGCCGGTGAGTGTATATATATATATACACACACACACCAGCAGTATTCCCATTCCTACCATACACAAATGGTGTAAAATGGCTGTTTATTAGGGCTCCACCAGGACTGTCAAGTGAAGAGATCTGAGAGATGTAGTTCCCCTTCGAGAATACAGTGTGTGTGTGTGGCTTTGCGGGTGTGTTTTATCACATTGTCCAAGCTGCAGAAGGAAAAAAAAAACACTGCATACTGTAGAAACATGGAGCAAAGCAAGGGCACAAGGGGCAAAAACAGAACACATGTCTCCCTGCTACCATCAATTGTGTTAGCGTAGGCGGCTAGAGACCTGCTCTCCTATATTCTTGAGATCTCATCCATTCCTCCTTACTCTTCCTCGCCGTGGCAGTCAACTCATCCCTGCCTCCATTTTTATTTTTTCACCCCAATTTTCTTCCCACATGTAAGAAAGCAATGAGCTTTATGCTCCATACGTGCACACAATATCTCTGCTGACATTCCTGCTCATCACATCACAGTCTGGTTTGCAACTTGGTTGCACTGGGTTTATGTAAGCTTCCTTTTGCTTTTCAGCCACAGTGGAGGGGGGGGTGGCGGAGTGTAGGAGGATAAAAGCAGAGACAGATAGGTATGGCAACATGCCCTAAAGTATAGGACATGTCTGTTTACTGCTGATTCACTGCAGGAGGCATCAGCCTGCATCCTTAAGATGGAAAATACTGCATCTGCTGTGGCGACTTAAAGAAAATGTCCTCCAGTGTGTCTCCAATGTCTGCTCTCGGATTTGACATTTCTGCGAGCATGTGAGTGGCAGCAGTGTAAAATATATACTAAAAACATATACTCAACAAAGTAAACGGAAAACATTTCAACAACAGGGCAAGAAACACGCCAGTGAGTGGTCAGTAAGGATAAAAGCCAGTCTGTAAACTCTATTGTATTTTTTTAAAGGATAGTTAACTGTTCACATTTGTTTTCTCTTCCAAATAAGTTTGGCTATTCTGGGAAACCTATATGATCATCTGACTGCTCATGTTCCTTCGTAGATAATCAGAATGAACAGGCGTCCCAGTAGGAAAAGCACTGGTGTAAATAATGAAATAAATTATGGCAGAATTCCATTTAGCTGCTTTGATTTCAGATTCCTGGTATCGTGCGAGGAGGCATCATTATTGGGGTAAAAGCGGGTCTGCATTTGCCGAAAGGCTCAATAGCTGGCACTTGATCATAGAACATGAGGATGATTGATTTGTTTCACTGAGGCGTTGGGTCGGAATATATTTTACACATAAAAAAAAATAAACATGTGACGCCGCCATTTGAGTATACCCGAAATGTTCTGTCAGGCTGAGCGCACCTAAAGAGCACCTGAGGGGACACCATCATTTTATTTTGTAGCTTCAGAGAACGTGTCCCCTGCCTTCATTTAACAGCCATTATTGTGTATTGTGCATGCTGGCTCACTGTCACTCTCACCAGGAGCGTTGTAGTCCAGACCGCCTAAACCGAGACCAAGTCATCACCAAGACCAGAGTGTATAGAGACTGTGTCAAGACCAAGGCAGGGCGAGACAGAGTGTCTTCTCCCCGTCTCCCTCACTCACTTTTTGGGAGCATGTGTAAAGGGGGCAGGCACAGGGGGGATTACAGTAATAGTATTTAAAATTGGATAAGAGTCAAGTTATTGGTTGTGTGAAAAAATGGCCTATTGCCATGACAATGTGGTCATAGTAGCTGTTCCCTGTACGGGAGTGTTCACTTACCCTGGCTAATTAGATCCATCCATTAGGAGAATTTTAAAAGGGCACATTTCCCATTCAGAATTTGGAAACTTAAAATTCTAGACAGTAAGAATAGTGCATTAAATAGAAAACAGGGGGAGAAGAGTCTAGAAGAGTCCTAGAACCAGGCTCTGTGTTTCTTTTCCCATCATACTTCCTAGATCACTATTAGTGATAGGAACGATGGCCCAAACTACAAAAATAAGACCAAGTTGTAAACTGGAATAATCAGGACAGGTTTGTTTGCTGCTGTTGGAAACCGAGTAGAGAAATCACTGAGACCAGGGGCCTCATTTATAAAACCTGTTACACAAGAAAAGGTTGTGTTGTGTTGCAATTTGCAGTTGCAACATTCCTCCAGGAGAGTTTGTAGCTTTGGATGAAGCCTTGGAACTCTGTGCATTGCGGCTACATATGCAAACAAGTGACAGAGCATTACCCACTAAGATTCTCTCATTAGCATTCTTCCAGTCTGGCAGCCTGTATGCCTCACAGTACCACCAGAAGTTATTCTTAACAGGGGTTTTTTTTATTGGTTGGATGACGACAAGAGACACTTAAAGACGAGGTCCCTGCATCAGGGAGAAACGACCCTGCTGGCTGTGATTCACTGTCTGCCCCCCTGCCCCCATATGCTACGACTCTTCTTGCTGTGTCCACGGGGCAGGGGGGGGGAACATGACAGCTGCTGATGTACAGCGTAAGCATGAGTGGTCACATCTCCACTGCTTGGCTGCCTCTCCACAAACTCTCCACACATCTCTTATTTACTGCCTCGCCCTGAGTCTGCAGACACCCGGCGCTACGTATACAGTAGCTGGCAGCACTGACACTGTGGAAATACAGCTGTGGGCTTTAGACGCCTGGAAGCAGCTGTGAGGTATATCCTGCACCTGGGAGGGGTTATGGGAGAAATAGCTGTATCTAGTACAGTATGTAAATCAGACTGCATTGTAACCCTCACTGCAGGCAAGAAATTCCGGAAAAAAAACAACAGAAATAAATATTTTGTTGTGGTGCTTTGAGTTTAAACTCAGGTGTCACAAAAAATGTGAGACTGGAAAATAGTGGAAATAAAACAAATCCAGTGTCTGTCTCCAAATCTAACACCAGACTTCATAGAGCCTCTTTGCCCCCAACTGATCTGACTGTGCTGACATTGTGACATTTTCCCCTCCGTGTGAACTCCCTTCCAACTCTGCAACTGTCACCTAGAGTTTACGGTTTTGTCAGAGAAAATGTTTCTTCGTGTTTTTAGAAAGCAGGGATGAATGCCCTTTTAACAAAAGCTGTTTAATGTTATTTTTGTACAATGGTTGTCGCTGATTTAATGTTTTTTATTTTAATACGATATACTGTCTTTCTTGTTGTAGGCCATTTTTAAAGGCTTTTCATTTTTTTTGCATTCGGGACAGGGGCTCATTGTCGCTCATTGTGAGAACATGACACAGATTGACACAGAGCATTTGTTTCATAGAGGATTAGTCTTTGCGATGTTCCTCTACAAGGTTTTCTGTCTTAACATTGCTACAAGCAGTTAAAGCAATTAAGTCAGAATTAAAAGAGAGGGAAAATTTGGCATATAGCATCAGGTGAAGACAACAAAAGACATACTACACGGTTGCCGCCATGCTTCTCTGTACTAAAACCTAGTTTAATTAAATTAGAACGTGCTGGTATAATCTGCAGTATGTCTTTTAAAACTGCCAGTGTAAGAACCATTATGTATTTCTAGAGCATGATCTATTAGATGACACTGTACAACACCGAGCTCATGTCACTGCAGTATATCATACTTGTACGTTAGCCCCCCGATGTAAATATGCCCATTTTACAACTGATGTAACTTCCTGTTATACTTTACCGCTGCCTCTTATAATCACATTTACACTGACAGTTTAATTGTCCACCAACCATGCTTGTTTGTGCTCATTTACAGACATATCTTCCCCCATATGTTATCCATTCGCTAATGTTTGATAATTGTTCTGCCTCTGTGCAGGAGCTGTGTCAATTTGTATAAATTAGTTTTCTCTCAGTATGGTTTTATCAAGACATTTTTTCTGTATATATATAGTTTTTTTTGTTTTTTGGGGGGGGGGGTGTATAAAGTATTCCCTGTTATCCATGGAAACACTCCCCGGTAAACCCCACAGCTGGTAAAGGAAGAATGCACATGCAGTCATTGGGTTTTGGGTTTTGTCTGCTGTGAAGAATTTTGACACATAGAAGCTATTTTTTATTTTATTTTTTTGCCACCCTCAACATATTATTTCTGTAATCTCCTAATCCTTCCCCCGTGCTACAGCTAAATATCTGAACAGTGGAAATGTATGCTCTGGAAATGGTGTGTTTGATGTTGTGTTCTGCTGGGTGGCACTATCGTCTACCCACCAGCCTTGTCCTGTGGAGTTTTCTGCTACATGTGAAAGCACTCTGAATATCTATACTAGGTGGTTCACTACCTATTATCTAAATCAACTATTTTTTAAATAAAGAAAAGAGTGTCACAAAATCCCACGATACCGTACGCTCATTGCCTTTCATGTTTAATGACTCAGTGCTTCTGACGTATTCCCTTTTTGTGTCACTGTCAGTTACATAGGCAGCATTTAAACAGTGGTTTGATTATTTTGGGGGGGTTGGAAGACAGAACTTGGCATTAAAAATCAAAGTGGAGTCGAAGCGTATCCCATGGTGTATTGAATGACAGAAAGCGGCATTGCCGCCTTTAAAATGGCCTCTTTTTTTATTTAACAAAACCTAAGGGATTGTTGTCCTAAAAGACGCTGAGATGAACGAACAGTCCAGTCGAGCAGAGTTATTTTTTTTTTTTTTTTTTTTAAAGAACATAAGGGAGATTATTAAAGTGGGAACCATCGGCAATTTGTCTCTCGTTTTTCCAGCGTGGAGTGAGCAGCAGAGTATTTTTCTATGGAGCTTTATCCCTTTTTTAACCTAATTGTTATCAGGCCCATGTGTGATAGTAAGTGGAGTTTATTGTGCCATTCCATCCTGGCGTTTTGTTTTACATCACTGTTCCTTCTATGCAAAAAGAATATGACCTATTTTAGCCTTTGTACAGATTATTTTGTATGAGTAACATGTACTGAAATAAAGCAAACAGAATCAACCGTGGATACTTTTTTCCCTAATTATAACAGCATTTCACCCCCCCCCCCCCATCCTCAACAAAACTCATTACATTAACCTGAATTGGGAAGGCTTTCATTTTGATGAGACTGATTAGTTTGTCCCCACACAGCATCATTCAGCTTGTTAACCTGCAGTAGATCTGATCTCTGCCGGTTGTTTCTGCTGCTATCTGTTCTCAATCTGTCGTGTTACCCTGAGTGCACTCGCTGTCTTTTCAACTGCACGGCAGCGAGACTTTTCAGTCTTTGTCATAGACAAAAAACACAATGACTAATGCTGCTGCAGGCAGGCCTACTGTAGCTTCATAGGGGTTGGTTATTCTTCAGGACTTCTTTATACTAGGTAGCTGAACATTTATTAGTAAATGTTCTGTCTGAAGATTTAAGTTTTACATGTTTGTATAAATGTAATTAAAGGTGCTCTAAGCGATGTCACGGGTGTTCTACATTTTTGTCACATACAGCAAGCACCTCCTCATTATCTGCTACCTGCCTGTCCCCTGAACACACTGTAAAAAACATCTCACTATCTGCTAGCTGCTTGTACCCAGAACACACTGTAAAAACCATCTTCTCACTATCTGCTAGCTGCCTGTCCCCTGAACACACAGTAAAAAAACATCTCACTATCTGCTAGCTGCTTGTACCCAGAACACACTGTAAAAAACATCTCACTATCTGCTAGCTGCCTGTCCCTTGAACACACAGTAAAAAACATCTTCTCACTATCTGCTAGATGCCTGTCCCCTGAACACAGAGTAAAAACCATCTTCTCACTATCTGCTAGCTGCCTGTCCCCTGAACACACTGTAAAAAACATCTCCTCACTATCTGCTAGCTGCCTGTCCCCTGAACACACTGTAAAAACCATCTCCTCACTATTTGCTAGCTGCCTGTCCCCTGAACACACTGTAAAAAAACATCTCCTCACTATCTGCTAGCTGCCTGTCCCCAGAACACACTGTAAAAAAACATCTCCTCATTATCTGCTAGCTGCCTGTCCCCTGAACACACTGTAAAAACATCTCCTCACTATCTGCTAGATGCCTGTCCCCTGAACACACTGTAAAAAAATGCGGTCTCTGTACACAGATCAGGGTCTGCAAACGGCAACAAAAACAAAATGTGCCCACCTGCACCACAAAACATACACAACAGTTTTCCAGCGTTCCAACCAATAACCAACAAGAAGGATTTGGGGGTGGGGCTTGGGGGGATTAGTGCGCAAAAGCACAGAAGGGACGGGGAGGGGACGGGATGAGGAGGAGGAGGAGGGCAGGGCAAATTAGTCTTGTTTTGTTTGAAAATACTTTGAACGTCAACAAGAAGTAACGTCACCCAACATCGCTTAGAGCACCTTTAAAGTCAAATTGGGATTTAAAGGGGAAAAACTTGGCTTTTTTTGTTGTTGTACATTTTGTGAAATATGCTTGTTTGCTTTCTTGCAGATAGTTTGACAAGAGGATAGATTCCACTGTCATGTCTGTATGATAAATATGAAGCTACATTTAGCAGCTGGTTAGCTATAAAAACTAGAAACAGCAAACCTAGCTCCAACCAAAGATAACAAAATCCACCTATCAACACCTCTAAATCCCACTAGTTAACATGTTTTATTTAGTTTAATAAATCTGTACAAAAAACAAAAAACGTTACTGTGGTTTTATAGGGGGCAATATGTGCCCAATATGTGTGTGGAGAGAGATGGGGGGATGACACGCAGCCGGTCAGACTCAAACCCACGGCGGTGCAAATGACTCACCCTACATGGGTGCACGCTCTAACTGGGTGAGCTAGAGGTTGCCCCCAACCACAACAGTATTTATGCTAAGGTAAACCAACCAGCTGCTGGCAGTCGCTCCATATTTACTGTACAGGCATGGAAGTTGTATCAAGCCTGTCATGTAACTCTTGGCCATAAACTCAATATGAAGAAGTTTAAGTATTCCGTTAAACAATAAAAAAAGTTAAAGCAAAACCTCCTGCTGGTTACTGGCATAAATTACAATCAGCTGTATCCAAATGTATCTGGAAAGGCAAACGTCTGCGACTTAAGATGTCTACTCTACAGTGGAGGAAAGAGGATGGTGGACTTTCAGTTCCTAATTACAAACATTATTTCTGGTCCTTTGTGTTAAGACCCCTCCTCACCTGGTTTAATCCAGATGTGTCTGTTTGCTGGAGTACCTAGAGAGTCAGAGAGTGCTATGACAGGGCCTTGGTCAATCCATGCTGTTCTTTTTGCCAATGTTTCTAAGAAACAGTGCCAGCTACGCTTCTGCCCAATTATCTCTCATCTTATCAAAACTTGGAGATTGGCTGAACTATACTGCCATATAGCTTGTAACACTTTTTTCCCATTATTCAATAATATAGCACTCCTGATTGGTGGAAGGCCGATAACAGCCCCAAAATGGGAACAAAGGGGAGTTCATCGTCTAAAAGACATTTTTGTCACCCTTCTCTGACTTACAAAATGCATTCAGTCTACCACACTTCTCCTTTTTCTTTAACCTTCAGTTAAGATCAGCACTTATGCACATACAGTGCTGCCTGGCAGAGGTCTTTGCCCATCCATCCTATCCAGAAGTTATTTACTGTGCAGCCTAAAAACTGTGGTATGGTATCCAGGCTTTATCAGTTCTTAGTGATATCTGGCTGCTCTGCCCTTCCTGTGGGAGAGGATCTGGGCACGCGATTGCCCAGGACTGAGTATCGATCTCGACTGGCATGATGTATGGTCTAATATTCCAAAAGTATCACACAATCCAGACCATCAGCAGATTCACTACAAATTCATTCATTTGACATATCTCACCCCCATGAAAATGCACCACATGAAAATAATTAACAGCCCTTTGTGCACTTTCTGCCCAATAAAAGCTCAAGGCACATATCTTCACATGATCTAGGAGTGCTCTGCCGTTGGTCAGTTCTGGAACAATATTGCATCCAAATTTACAGCCTTGATTAGTGTTACAGTACCCGTTGCTGTAAATGTCTTAGTTCTGAATGCCCTGAACGGACCCCAGCTCTCTAGAGCTCAAAAACGTGCTGTGTTTGCTGGATCCTTTCTTTTTTGGACATTGTATACATGGAACTATCTACGGCTCGCATTAATAAAGCCCCAGGACACACTTTGGACAGTTGACTGAGTCTTTGAAAATCCATGCGGTGAATTTGTGGTACAGTCTTTACTTCTGTTTGCATTTGTGATTGGTCCCTGTCTTGTATCTGTCTGTGTGTGTTTATGTGTGTGTTTGTTAATGTGTGTTTTTTTACGTGTATTATTTGTACGCTGTTGACGTCAGTCTTTATGTTGCTTTCTTTTTGTGTGTCCCCCACCGTCTTTCCTCTCTATATGTTTTAGCCTAGGTTCCTGTGTTTTGGCTGTGGTTTGTCATTTTTCTGTACTTTGTAGAATAAAAATAAAACATTTAATCACAAAAAAAGTTAAAGCAAAATCTATGATTATTAGTAAGGGCAAATTATTCCCAATTTGTCTGTAGTCTGTGGGACTACTGAGTTGTATCCTGTCTAAAGAAAGAGAGATCAATCTCATTAAGTCTCCATGCAACTCTGGCAAGGTACTGGGGGTATCTGAGGGACGTCATGTCCTTCTGTCACTCCACAGGAAACACTGTTGTAATGATAAAAACAAACCTTGTGATTAAGTATTCACATACAGTATTCCTATTTCCAAGGACAGTTTGGACTACATGTCAGTTATGAGTTAGAACAGAGCCAGTAGAAAAATCATACATTCATATTCAAGTTTATAGTTTATAGCGATATTTTCTTCCTGTTGTCTGTCCTCAGATAAGCTCTCGCCAGTCTGACAGATGATTCATTTTGCCAGTTGATTATCAATTGAGCTCTACATCTAATCATCTCATTACAGAACATGTGACCTGAAATGTATGCTCCTTGATTCATTTGAGTGATATTTGGCAGAACAGCACAGCGGAAACATCAAACAAAGTGCCTGATGTCGCTGAACTACATTAGATGTTCTCCTTCTCAAAGATGTCATTGTTCAGCCTTTGTCACCTGGGATTCTGCTCTGATCTTTGCAGGAGAGCATTTATCTTTGAGGCTGTAATTTTTACACCAGAACCAATCAGAAGCAACAACCACTAATAGTGAAATAATATGCCAGTAGGCCTATTATGCAGCTTCTAGGAACTTTGAAGTAAGACAGAGAGTGCATGGGGGTGAAAGGTCTACAATGTAGCAGCCGGCTGACAATACTCCAAAGCTCGTGAGCCATTAAGCTGCAGTCAGGCAGAGATATTTTTTGTGTAATCTGACCTGCCTGCCTACATAGACAGTTCTGGGCCCTACCAGTATGGCGGAGCAGCGTCACAGCCCTATGCCCCCTTTTTTAGCCAGCGTGACAGCCCCCCCACACAGCCAGCAAATGACCCCCTCCTTTACAGATTCACATGGCGGCTGATCTGCGAGGTGGGGCTCTGTTTGAGTTTCTGTTTTCGAAGTACTGTAGCTCTATGTGACTGTAACACCACCCACAAACAATGGACAGGAAACAGAATCTAAACCGAGCGGAGACCTTCTCCTTTGTCAACCCCTGGATCCGATATTTTCTCTTCTTCTTCAGCTTCTTATTTTGGGTGAGTAGAGCTGCGCTGTCGAAGGATTCTTCTTAGTGTAGCATAGGCCAGTACTGAAAAAACACACAGCTATAATGGCGTCCTGGGACACCATCTATTCTTAATATTTCTGAGCAAACATATTACCAGCTATGGGGGGCTTTCCAAAAGAGTCAGATCTGCTAGAAAAGCATTCCCAACTAAAAGAGGCAAAAGAAAAAAGGCTGTAAATAATAAATCGCCAAATAAAATTCAGATAGTGTCCGTAGCTGAAAACAGCAGGAGCACCCAGCCACCCTGCTGCTACCTATTTTAAGATTACTACAGTTATATATGGACACTGAGATTGCTCATACATCACTGTAGTAAATGTTGAGCGCTGCATTCTTATCAAATCAGCAGAGCACTGACTCATACTGAAAGACAAAACACCTGTGTACGTCTGCTGCTAGTCTGTATCTGTTTCTAATTCCTGTCACATACTGTTACTTGAAAGCCGTACTTGAATGTATTGTAGGCTGCATTGTTTCCCAATATGACTGCACAAATTCTATATGGTATTCAGCAGTTATTACAACTAAGGGTACTTGTACCCCAGGGGGTACTTGGTATGTGGAGAGATTCTTAAGTAAGTAAAACCCTGTTCACACATACGTGGTTATTTTGACAAACAGAGATATTTCCCATCTTTTGTACCCTTCGTTTACACGTGAAGGGAGAATTTGCCTCTGAAAACGAGTCCTTCTCCGGCCAGAATGGACATTTTGGAAATCTTTGTTTGCACATAAACTGAGACAAACGCATAGACAGTTAAAGAAATGGACCAACAGATCCCGTTGCTCTGGACGGAGACCAGTGAAGTCTATTAGAAACAGTTTTCCGGTGATAGCTGAGTGTTACTGCGCAGCCTCCAACTTAGCTTGATGACGTACATTAGATGTGACGTGAGCAACCTGTCTGAAAGTTGTAAGTCTTCTGGTAGCTGTGCAAGACAAATCTCAATCATTCCCAATCAGCAGAGACGGAGAGTGTAGGTATCTGGAAGGAGATAACATAGGCACAGGCTAATTACTGCTAACTAACATGCTAGTTAACATTAGTAATTAAACCTAAACAGCTAATGTAAGTCGAAACTGTCTGCGAGCTTACCCTGTACTATATATAATTTCTCTACTGTGCGACAATAAGTCGCATGGTTATGACACAATCGTTAGCCTATTTTTACAACATCTACCACGGAGCCATAACGTGACATACAAGGTAATGGAGCCTTTTATACGTTGTTGTGTTTCTTTAGAAATAAACAAAATGGACAAATAGTCTTTAAACACTTCAGACTGTCAAAGTGGCGCCAAAGTTAATGGCAGTCAATGGAAGGCTAACGGCAGGTGATGGCTTATTAGCATCAAAATGGCGCCATCGGAGCTATGCTTAGAGACGAGCGGCTCACCCACTTGGAGGAACGGAGGTTTAGGCAGCCGAGGAAGAGAAGAGAGGAAGGGATTTGTTAAAGTTGTTGCTATTTTCGGGAATCTGATTAGCTAACGTGGGCTTGAGCTTCTCGTTACACTGCCACCTACAGGTTTGGCTCTTGACTGCATATATACTTTTCTAAAAAAACTGACAGCTGTGCACGATGTTATTTTTTAAACCGGAGAGGTTGAAATGTCCGTTTATGAAAATAGCCACCCACGTGCAAACGTAGTCTGGACTTTTAGCTAGCTTTATTTATAGTTGTATTACATTTACATCTAGCTTACAGATAACGTGTTAAAAACTTAAATAACATTAAAGACCAAAGAGAATTATTGATAAAAGGTTAACATTTAAAATGTTTATCCATGACATTTGGCCAACAAACATTGACAGTTCAATTATTATAATTGTATCCATAATATTCACTTTTAAATTATAAATTGTGTCAAATTCCAATGCAAAAACCACTCAGTTGAATGCATTTGGAATGTGAAGGGTGTTGTCATAAAAGGTTACATATACATACAGTATAGTGGATATAAAAAGTCTATGCACACGATTAAAAAAACAGTAAAAATATTAGACAAAGATAAATCATGTCAGACCTTTTTCCACTTTTAATGTGACCTATAATGTGAAAAATTCAATTGAAAAACAAACTGAAATCTTCAAGGTTGAAAAATAAAAACCTTACAATAACCTGGTTGCATAAGTGTGCACACCATCTTATAACTGGGGATGTGGCTGTGTTCAGAATTAACCATTCACATTCAAAATCATGTTAAATAGAAGTCATTACACACCTGCCATCATTTAAAAGGTACTGGTTAATCACAAATAAAGTTCAGTTGTTCCAGTAGAGGAATTTTCTGACATTTTCTTAGCTGCATCTCAGAGCAAAAGCCATGGTCCTCAGAGAGCTTCCAAACCATCAGAGGGATCTCATTGTTGAAAGTCAGAAGAAGGGTACAAAAGAATGTCCAAAGCATTAAATATACCATGGAACACAGTGAAGACAGTCATCATCAAGTGGAGAAAACATGGCACAACAGAGACATTACCAAGAACTGGATGTCCCTCCAAAACTGATGAAAAGACGAGAAGAAAACTATTCAGGGAGGCTTCCAAGAGGCCTACAGCAACATTACAAGGAGCTGCAGGAAAGTACTAGCTGTGTTACAACAATCTCCCGTATTCTTCATATGAATGGGCTTTGGGGTAGGGTGGCAAGATGGAAGCCTTTACTTACAAAGAAAAACATCCAAGACTGGCTGAAGTTTGCAAAATCAAACATCAAGTCTCCCAAAAGCATGTGGGAAAATGTGTTATGGTCGGATGAAACCAAAGTTGAACTTTTTGGCCATAATTCCAAAAGATATGGCACAAAAACAACACTGCACATCACCCAAAGAACACCATACCCACAGTGGAGCATGGTGGTGGCAGCATCATGGGGCTGTTCAGCTGGAGCCGGGGCCTTAGTCAGGGTGGAGGGAATTATGAACAGGTCCAAATACCAAGCAATTTTCCTTCAGGCTTCTGTTAGAAAGCTTAAGATGAAGAGAAAGTTCACCTTTCAGCATGACAACAACCCAAAGCACACATCCAAATCCACAAAAGCATGGCTTCCGAAAAGAAGGTTTTGAAATGGCCCAGCCAGAGCCCAGACCTGAATCCAGTTGAACATCTTAAGCAGGCTGTGCCCAGGAGATGTCCTCGCAATATGACAGATTTGGAGCACTTTTGCAAAGAAGAGTGGGCAAAAATTGCCACGTCAAGATGTGCCATGCTAATAGACTGCTGTGAGTGCTGTAAAAAAAAAAAAATCTAAAAAGGTGCTTCAACAAAGTATTAGTTTAAGCTTGTGTACACTTATGCAACCAGGCTATTGTACATTTTTATTTCTATTTTTCTCCCTCAAAGATTTCTGTTTGTTTTTCAAATGAATTGTTCACGTTATAGGTCACATTTAAAGGTGGAAAAAGTTCTGACATGATTTATCTTTGTCTCATCACAAAAACCTGGCATTTTAACAGGGGTGTGTAGACTTTTTACATCCACTGTCTATCCCAAGTATGAAGTTACACAAGCTCCACTGCTGGCTGTTAGTGTAAAGAGGCCAGGGGACAACGGGGAATGAGAGAAAGAAAAAATGTATAGGAGACACTCCATCAGGCCTTTTGTCCCTCATCAGTAATGCTTCACACACACACACACACACACACACACACACACACACACACACACACACACACTTTCCGACTCCCTCACTTCCCTACCACATTACTACTTTGAGCACAGGATCACATCATCACAGTCCCCACACCTGCATCATATTTCTGTTCATCAAATCCTACACAAACACTGTACCGCACTCTTACTGTGTTAGAGCCAATCAGCAGTAACTGCAGCCCCAGCAGCCACACAGCTCAGCCCGTGTTGACTTTGTTTACCAGACACGAGCTCAGAAGTGAACACTGCAGCCCTAATCCATCAGGTCTTTGTCTCTGCGTCCCCACGGCTCAGTTCAACTGGCTTTCACCTCCGCACACATTCCGCCAGCAGAAGCCTGATTTATCCTTTTGAAAAGGCCGAACACAGAGCTAGAATACATTCTCTGTGCATGCGCACCTGCGTGTTTTGTGTGTGTGTGTGTGTGTGTGTGTGACACATAAGCACACAGTGGCCAACTGACAAATGGTGTTGCAGGTGCATTCGCTACTACACTAGGCCTGCACAATTCGGGGAAAAATATGTATTGATTTTGTAGCGATTTGTTTTGCTTAGAATTGATATCACGATTCTCTACCACCATTTTTTTTGACCATGACAAAACAAAACAAATTGGCAGTACTAAACCAAGGTTATTATAGTTTTGCATTTTTCATTAGTTTTTATTTTGTTTTCAAGTTCACTTCAATTAGTTTTAATTTTTTTAAGCTTCCGTTTCGGGAAAGGGGGGCTTTGCTTTACCTTGTTAAAGTAAGCTCGGTTAGCTTTCTTGTGTTAGTTTCTCAAATGTAGGCTACTTTCAAGTGGGATGTTCCCCTGTAATAAACTGTCCACATATTTACCACCTTATACGGCAAGGCACATGCTTAATCTGACACCGTCATCATCAAATAGGACTCTGCCGCTTTCTTCTGACTTTCGGTACCGCCATGGGGGCCAGGCCAGGGGCACAGACTGTTGTGTTAAATTTTTAAATGGAATTTAAATTAAAAATTAAATAGGAATTTATGGATTCCCAGGGAAATTTCACAGTCGGAAAGATATAAAGGTATTGCTCTATGAAAGACACTGACAAAGACAAAAACTAAGGGTATTACTTCATAATTTTAACCAAACCAAAAGATACATATTTGTATCTAAATTAGATAATTAAAAATTTAATCGTGAACAGGGTGAATCAAGATCGTGATTAATCCTATCCTACACAACAGAGAATATAGAATGTTTCTTAACTGCTTCCAAAGATCTTGAAAACACTGCAGTTCCAAAGAAAGTATGCATTTAAGATGTCTTGGGCTTTGCCAGCTATTGTCTTGTCAAGTCAGATTATTGATTAAGAAATATGACGGAGATCAAACATACCATATCAATGTAACAATTTAACTCTGTGGAGCTCAAAGAGAAAAATCGGAAAGGCTGTCAAACTACAAATGACACCTCTTTCCCAGCAAATTATGCCATGGACCCTAATGACCTGCAGGGATCTAATACAGGCTTTTCACAAAGAACCAAAACAAACCTGTCTGAACACAAGGCATTCTGTATACAAGCATGCACATACACTGACACATACACAGTCACTAATCAGGAGACTGCGTATGAATCTGGAGGCTGGAAATGAAAGCCAAGCTATGCACATTGTTATTCAAGGTAAGAAAAACAAGGATGGAAAAGGAGGGAAATTAGTGTTAACAATGCAAGCAACAAGAAGCTCTGATTCCATCTACTTTCCACCCTCTACGCTGTTTTAGTGTGGAGCTTGTTTTAGGGTGAGTTCACGTCTTTAGCTGCTTTACAACAACGCACGCACGGTTTAGTAATTAAAAATAAATAGTCTACGCTGCCCATCTTGGGCGGATAATAACCATGATTTTCCGAAAGAAGGTCAAGTTCTACTCATACAAAGTTACTCTACAATTTTCCACATTAACAGCTTCCAAATTCAGATGATTAAAAGCAAGCTCCATATGTTTAGTATTTCTTTCCCATGGACATCCATCTGTCAGTTGATCATAAAACTGGTGCTGTCAGGACTACAGGTGCTATAAATGATCTGCACCTGAGGAAAAAGTTTTAATCCAATCACATCTGTCCTGGTTGACAGTACAAATAACGTCTGTTCAAAACAAAGCCGGCTCGCTGGAAGCACCGTATTTACCTCGCAACAAGTTAAGAACGAGTAAAGAATACACCTAGAAGAATTACACATCAATACTGGTGCTGTTTTTGATTTTATAATGGATAATTAGGAAAAAAAGCTGCATGTGGTCATACATGTTTTCTTATGGATTCCAAATGAGTATCCAAACTTTTTGCGACTTGTGCAAGATTTTGTTGAATTATGCTCATTCCTTTTCTTGAGAGTTAGCCAAGAAGATTGGTGTCCCTTTTGAGTGGATCGATCTTCTCACCTAACTCTCTGTAAATAAAGGAATTAAGCGTATTTCTCACAAATGTCAAACTATTTATAACAACGATCAAACATAAGAAAAAAAAAGCTTTCTCTGCTTAGAAGGTGTCCTGCCACGCATATTTCATTACTTTGTGGTAATGTCTGAAGTTCTACCATGGACTCTGAAACATTTTTTATGGAAAAAATACCTTGGTTACCTTGTTTCAAGCCATTCTAGCGTGGTATAGAAAGCCTGCAGGAAGACTCAGCTCCATTTGTGCCAGTTCTCATCAATATTCAATGAGCTAAGCTGCCTGACTCTGATTGGCTTACAGCTAGCAAATGAGAGCCTGGCTATCAGCATCCTTTACCCAGCACAACTGGGCGAGCTCATGAATAGTAATGAGCTCAGGCAACATGACATCAGACTGACCAGCTGTTGTAATTGGCCTGATTTCTCCTCTTATTTCTTTTCTCTGGCTAGAGCTGACAGAGGAGGTAGCAGTTCATTTTCATGACATAACACAAACACATATGGACCTAACATATTTCAAAAAATGCAAGTAAAAACGGTTTTGTGTGGCAGGGCTCCTTTACGGTGCTATTTGATTCAAGTCTTTTTGTTCATTTCCCAGGTTTTCTCCTTGTTGATTGTTGCCATCGGGGTCTATGCTAAAGTCCAAAAAGCTACAGGTACGTACATGACGCACCTTTACGCATTCAAATTCATAAAATAAAACATGTTTTTTAAACTTCTCAAACTCAGAACATGTCTATTATACTGTGTTAAGTGCACACCTGTTAAGCCACCCCAACACAAAGCAATTGCTTGAGTTTTAGCGTTATCCTCATTTGATCTTGTCATGTTTGGATTATTTCATTTGTAAAATGCAGTGGATTGACAAGAAAAATGATTAACCTGGACTCATCCTACTGATTACACTACTGCACCCTGTATAATCCACAACAGATCATTGATATTTTAAGAGAATGAAGGCAGACAGTGTAGGAAGGGAGGATGGGAAAACAAAAAAGGGTTAGAAAAAGTAGGACAGATATCTAAACAGGGCCTGTTCCTGTCTTTCTGCCAGACACGGTGCGGGACACGTTCCTGATCGACCCAGCTGTCATCCTAATTGTGGTGGGGGTGGTCATGTTCTTCATCACTTTCTGTGGTTGCATCGGAGCCCTCCGAGAGAACATCCGCCTTCTTAAGACAGTAAAAGACATAACAGACACATTACTAATACTGGCGCTCTGCTTTGCTTCCGATACGCTACCTCAAATTACATTCAATCCAAAGCTGAGTCTTACATCTCATGTGTAAAAACAAATCTGACAGTTATGACTCTGTCTTAGTCAGACTGCGTTTGAATGTTTGTATCTTTTCTTACTCTAGTTCTCCTTCAGCCTGACATTGGTCTTCATCACCCAGCTGGCCATAGCAGTTTTGGGCTTCTTCTATTCTGATCAGGTACTTTACTATACTGACAACTCTGTGCACATAGTAATTCTATAATATAAAGTCACAATAAAGTCACAGTTGGTCTCCAGTTCTCTTCCACAGTGACACCACCATCGACCACAATGTCTATGAATGTCTATAAATCATTGATTTAGTGTATTCTTTTCCAGCTTTTAGACAAACTGTGCATTTGTAAACTACAGTGCATACATAGTGTATAAAAGTTAATAAAGCCCACAGATGGGCCTACAGGGGCAATGTCACAAGCCACAGAGCATACACAGGAAGTAAGACACATATACACCAGCTGCAGGAGTTTGTGTCACTGTCTAGAAGCCCTGAAAATGAATGTCTCCGGTTTATTTTGTACAACAGACTGCCAGACAGGTGAGCATCCTAATTATCTTTAGGATGCACAGGACTTAAATGGGAAACATTTATATACAAATTGGGTCTTATTTTCATAGTTTTGGACATCATTCCTATTTATAATAAAGAACAGTAAACTCTGGGAGCGTGGGTAGCTCATACAGTATTCAGAGGTTTACTCCTCAATCCCCCTCTCTCTCCCTATTCATGTCTTCAGCTGTCCTCTAAAACATAAGGTCCTAAACATGCCCCAAAAAAACAATCTTAAAAAAAACCCAACAGTAACTCAAAGACGAGGCGAGAAAACCAGGCGGACGAGGATCACATCATCACATAAACATAGGAAAATATCATTTTTGATTGGAGGGGGACGGCGGAGAGACAGCAACTGAAACATCTAAGAAATTAAAAAATAAGTTATATCTTTAGAGACATTAAATTTAGTCTCATGTGAAGTTTAATTTGCAACTAAATTCTAGAGTGTGACGTACACAGTGTAATGTATTGAATGGCATATGATCCTGTATTTTATCATTGCCTGTTTAAAACAGTAAAGTGTGATTTTATGATGCATTCTCAGATTTAGAAGACAAGAAAAAAATACTGTAGTTTAGAGAAAGAAGAGAGAACAGAAAGATGTTTGTTTTGGTACTGCGTTTTTTTAAATTTTTGATAGTGAGAGAGACAGGAAAGGAAGATGAGAGAGAGGGGATGACATGCAGCAAAGGGCCATGGGTAAAACTTGAATCTGGGTTGCTAGTGGTATGCTCTCTACCTGGTGAGCTCGAGGGCGCCCCAGAATAAACATCATTTTGTGTGGAGGATTTTTTGTGTATTTTGCATATAGAAACTAACAATAAGAAGTCTAGCATACGCTTATCTACTACAGCGACATACCATCAGGGCTCCACGGAGAATAAAAACACAACAGCCGACATTAGCAACGTTCACTGGCGATGCCTCTCCTGTCCCTCGTGTTCTCCGTTAGCGCTCAGACTGCCTGCTGCTAAACAGAGCAGTTCAACAACCCTCCCAGCATCCTTCCTCGCTAAATGATTCAAATGCTTCGACACTTCAAAGTGAAACCAAATGTTCCATTTCAACAGATCCCTTGAAGGAGACTTTGCCACTAATGACATGTGACGTCGGGCTCCGAGGGCCACGAGAATACTGCACCACGTGGATAGACCGAAAGAAAAATCCCAACACAATTTAGTAAAACTAAATTAGGACAAAGATGTAGGACTATTTTTCATACAGCTCACAGTATTTAACAACATAACCTCTTCCAATGGCGGCTACATTAAGAACAATTCAGAGAAACTTCAACGAACCGCTCACAGAAGTTCATTTTAAGCCTAATGGCATTGTTAATGGCAAGTTCAGCAGCTCATTAGCATATAGTGCACCTATTAGCATATATTACATCTGAACTCAAGTCTGTATAGCCATGGCCCTCTTTGTTCTCAGAATTTGAAAGGATGACAATTCTCTCTGAAGATGTTTAACACCATTTATAAGTGAGACTATTAAAACAAAATAAAAGGAATATCATGCACAATGAAAGCTAAAGAAAATAAAGTTGCACACAATTTACATCTGAATCAACCTCTAGTTTAAAATCCTCATCACAGATTATTAGACAAATAAATGTATTTCATTAATATTTCATGTGGGTTTTGTATACTCGGCTCAAGTGGCGCTGATTAAAATGACATAATAACAAATGGGCATATTCAAGCAATTATCCACTGCAGCTGAAATGGCATAAAACCCACTTGTATGTTCTATATTTGGTATGCATAGTGTACATTGATCTCAAAAGGCATGAATGATTGTATTATTATGCTGCACTCCTGCAGCCGTCACACCGCAGCAGCTCCTGCTCCACTGTCTTGTCGAGATACATCCCACAGGATGCTCAGACAACGCAAACAAGATAATGTGATGTGTCCCCCTCAGACATCTATTGTTGTTAATATTTAGGTTTATTTTTACACAGGCAGACACATGAGCATAGACTATTCAATGAAGAGACTAATGCTGCATCGGGTAGAGCCTAAAAACTCATTTGTAACATTTGTCCCTTGATGGACCATTATATTTTAAAAACACTTGCCGTGCAATGCAACATAATGTAAACACAATTTGCAATAAAAAGGTATAAGTAATTAAAATCCAAAGAAATACACCCGATTAACCATGCCTGATCACTCAGGAGAAATGGTTTTACCTTGGATTTTAAAATGATCTCACATTTGATCCATTTTGTGTTGTGTGAGGATTTCCCCAGCGTCTGTCGCTCTTTCACGAGAAGACACTTTGCAGTCCTCCACTTCCGTACTCCACAGATGCAGCTGCCAGTAATTAACTAAAGGTTTTACCACGTTTTGCCATGTCTCTGAGCAATTCAGGAGCCTGGTTATAGAGACATTAATAGATACAGTGAAGAAAATAAGTATTTTGACACCCTGCTATTTTGCAAGTTCTCCCACTTAGAAATCATGGAGGATATGTTCTGACCCTCAAAGACTTGTTAGTCTGCCTTCAAAATGTCCACCTCCACTCCATTTATTATCCTAAATTAGATGCACCTGTTTGAGGTCATTAGCTGCACCTGTCCACCCCATACAATCAGTAAGAATCCAACTACTAACATGGCCAAGACCAAAGAGCTGTCCAATGACACTAGAGACAAAATTGTACACCTCCACAAGGCTGGAAAGGGCTACGGGGAAATTGGCAAGTAGCTTGGTAAAAAAAACGTCCACTGTTGGAGCAATCATTAGAAAATGGAAGAAGCTAAACATGACTGTCAATCTCCCTTGGACTGGGGCTCCATGCAAGATCTCACCTCATGGGTTCTCAATGATCCTAAGAAAGGTGAGAAATCATCCCAGAACTACACGGGAGGAGCTGGTCAATGACCTGAAAAGAGCTGGGACCACCATTTCCAAGGTTACTGTTGGTAATACACTAAGACGTCATGGTTTGAAATCATGCATGGCACGGAAGGTTCCGCTGCTTAAACCAGCACATGTCAAGGCCCGTCTTAAGTTTGCCAATGACCATTTGGATGATCTAGAGGAGTCATGGGAGAAAGTCATGTGGTCAGATGAGACCAAAATAGAACTTTTTGGTCATAATTCCACTAACTGTGTTTGGAGGAAGAAGAATGATGAGTACCATCCCAAAAACACCATCCCTACTGTGAAGCATGGGGGTGGTAGCATCATGCTTTGGGGGTGTTTTTCTGCACATGGGACAGGGTGACTGCACTGTATTAAGGAGAGGATCACCGGGACCATGTATTGCGAGATTTTGGGGAACAACCTCCTTCCCTCAGTTAGAGCATTGAAGATGGGTCGAGGCTGGGTCTTCCAACATGACAATGACCTGAAGCACATAGCCATAACCAAGGAGTGGCTCTGGAAGAAGCATATCAAGGTTCTGGCGTGGCCTAGCCAGTCTCCAGACCTAAACCCAATAGAGAATCTTTGGTGTTTCTCAGCAAAAGCCCAGAAACCTGACTGATCTAGAGAAGATCTGTGTGGAGGAGTGGGCCAAAATCCCTTCTGCAGTGTGTGCAAACCTGATGAAAAACTACAGGAAACATTTGACCTCTGTAATTGCAAACAAAGGCTACTGAACCAAATATTAACAGTGATTTTCTCAGGTGTTCAAATACTTATTTGCAGCTGTATCATACAAATAGTGAAAAAAAATCATACATTGTGATTTCTGGATTTCTTTTTTTAGATTGTCTCTCACAGTGGACATGCACCTACGATGACAATTTCAGACCCCTCCATGATCTCTAAGTGGGAGAAAAAATAGCAGGGTGTTCAAATATTTATTTTCCTCACTGTAAGTGCGCCTCTGGCAGTTTTGATGAAGTTATTAAACTGGACGGATTTAATTTCTTTAGAACATGGCAATATTGATATTAAAGTGCTCAATATTATGCTCATGTTCAGGTTCATAATTGTATCTCGAGGTTGTACCAGAATAGGTTTACATGGTTTAATTGAAAAAAACACCATATTTTTCACCACTTTTTACCTAGTGTGTCGAACTCTCTGTTTTAGCTACCGAGTAGAGGGTGACACATGAATCAGGTGTCACTCCTATCCTATCCCAAGTCTCGTAATGACACCCCCACAAAAAAAAAAAAAAAAAAAATCCTATCCTGCAAAATTTAGAGAGAAAGACTCGCGAATCCTGTCCCGCTCCCGTTTCGTTCCCTATGTTGTCTAAAGTTACCAGACTGTCGCGGAAACGCGCTTCACACCGTGAGCTGGCTCACACAGCAACCGGTTTAAAAGCGAGAAAGTAAAAGACACGTTGTCGCTGTCTGAAGCCCGTTGATATCTCGTGTGTGTCAAATCACTGAGGTTGGCTCGGAAATTTAGGCTACACTATACATGCATTACCTGCAGGCCTAGGAGATTTTATTACATCATTTCTAACAGAGATCTTCTCACACTCAACAACACAAATTTCTCCACTCCGCTCCTGCGGTCAGTCAGAAGCACAGTATGAGGGCACGCCCTGACACTACCTAGGGTATGGAATACAAACCAGTCAGAAGCAGAGTATGAGGGTGCGCCACGCTGGCACGCTAGGCAAGCATTATAACGTGTGTTACAAAGTGATGAGCGTTCATCACGGAAGTAAAAGCTGGACTACAATAGAGCTGTTTGGAGCAGTTTGTGAACAGTGTTTTCTGTTGGAAGTGTTTTGTCCCTTTAGGGTGGACTTTGGGCTTTTTCACTTAACACATAAACCTATTACATCCACAAAAAGATAACAATAACAGGAAACAAAAATAGCCAAAAAGCATAACATGAGCACTTAAAAGCTATTTTTCTGTAAATAATCTTCCACATGCTCCTTTCTTAGACTCGTGATGCTTTGGGAAAGTTTGTGAAGAAAGCCATTGTGCACTACAGGGATGACCTGGATCTGCAGAACCTGATGGACTACATCCAGAAAGAGGTGCTTTGGCCAATTCCACTTAGCGAGAGTGGCTGTTTGTGACTGTCACTATCCACATCACACTAAGTGTTCAATTTGATCACAGGTAGTGATTTATTGAATACGCGGAGCAACAAACTAGGAAACCACAACCAGATACCAGAGAGCTTTATGTCTCGTTTGTTTTCTTGGCCTTGGTGAGGGGTTTCCACATGAGAGGCTTAATGTTACATACAGTTCCTGCACTCTGCCAGATTCCTCATGCGGTATTCCTCTTCCATCTGCACACACTGGCACACATGCAAGGCTGGCTTTTCCCATGGGAGAAGCCAAGACGAGTAGGACGTACAGTACAGGACCACATTTCTATGTATAAACCTGTTCTCTCTCCTCCTCCTCTCTCTTTTTTTTACTCAGTTCAAATGTTGTGGGTGGAACAACTACACAGACTGGTCTTGGAACCTGTACTTTAATTGTACAAATGAGAACCCCAGCTCCGAGCGCTGCGCTGTGCCTTACTCCTGCTGCACTCCTGTTTCTGGAGAGGTGCGTGCTCTTCTATTTAGCCTCACTACATACACTGTGTGGACTATTTAAAGCATCATGGACAACTACTAACTGTAGTTGTAGTCATTAAAATTTTAGGATATCTTCTTAAAAAAAAAAAAAAAAAGAGACTCAGATTAGGTTAGTTAGCAGTATTTGAAAGAAGAGGTCAGAGTGATGTGAAGAAACTGAGTTCCAAGTTGCTCTGTATAAAAAAAAAAGGTAGATGTATCAGTCCCCAAGGACTAGAGTTCACTACTTACAGGTTAAGGTATTTAAAAAGAAGAGTTTTAAAGTAGATTACTTGCCAAACTGCGGTTCTCTGAGTAGCGTGAGTCAGATGCTAAGATGCTATGAAAGAGAGCTGCAAATGCAAATGTAGATATGCCGTTGTGCACTGTCTACAAGAAAGGAAAGAAAAAAAGCTTCTGAACAGCTACAGTGGGGGAAATAAGTATTTGACCCCTTGCTGATTTTGCAGGTTTGCCCACTTACAAAGAATGCAACGATCTATAATTTTAATCATATGTACATTCTAACAGTGAAAGACGGAATCCCAAAGAAAATTCCAGAAAATCACATCATATGAATTTATAAAAATTGATAACCATCTGATGAGGAAAAACAAGTATATGACCCCCTACCAAACAGCATGTTAATATTTTGTAGAAAAGCCATCATTGGCCAGCACAGATGGCAAGCGGTTTTTATAGTTGGTGACAAGGTTTGTGCACATTTCGCCAGGGATGTTGGCCCACTCCTCCCTGCAGACAGCCTCCAAATCATTCAGGTTCAGAGGTTGTCGCCTGGCAACTCGAATTTTAAGCTCCCTCCAAAGATTTTCAATTGGGATTCAGGTCTGGAGACTGGCTAGGCCACTCCAGAACCTTGATGTGCTTCTTCTTCAGCCACTCTTTTGTTGCTTTGGCGGTGTGCTTAGGGTCGTTGTCGTGCTGAAACACCCATACTCGACCCATCTTTAGCTCTCTCACTGAGGGAGGATGTTGGTCCAGAATTCCACGATACATGGCCCCGTCCATCCTCCCCTCAATACGATGGAGTTGTCCCGTCCCCTTGGCTGAAAAGCACCCCCAAAGCATGATGTTGCCACCACCATGCTTGACAGTGGGGATGGTGTTCTTCGGGTTGTACTCGGTGTTCTATGCCCTCCAAACACAACGAGTTGAGTTGAGGCCAAAAAGTTATATTTTGTTCTCATCTGACCACATCACCTTCTTCCAGGCCTCTTCTGAGTCATCCAGGTGGTGAATGGCGAACTTCATGCGAGCCTGTACACGTTTCTTCTTGAGCAGGGGGACCTTGCGTGCACTACAGGATTTCAATCCATGACGGCGTAGTGTGTTACCAACCGTTTCTTTTGTAACTGTGGTCCCAGCTTCCTTCAGTTGATTCATCAGTTCCCCCCTTGTGGTTTTGGGATGATTCCGCACCGTTCGCATGATCAGGGACACCCCACGAGGCGAGATCTTGTGTGGAGGACCAGACCAAGGGAGGTTGGCGGTGGTGTGGTGCTTCTTCCATTTCCTGATAACTGCACCGACAGTTGATCTTTTCTCTCCAAGTTGCTTTCCGATTCTCTTGTAGCCCATCCCAGCCTTGTGCAGATCTACAATCTTGTCCCTGATGTCCGTAGAGAGCTCTTTGGTCTTGCCCATGGTGGTGATGTTGGATGCTGGTTGTTTGGGTGTTGACAGGTGTCTTTTATACAGGTAACAAGGTGAGGCAGGTGTATTTGATGTAGATAATTGGTTGGGATTGGGGCTGTGGCTACATCACTCACTACTGATTGGTTGGGGCAAAACAAAGGCTGTGGTCACAAAGTAAAAAAGAAATTACCTTTTCCTAACCACTTTTCCTTTACTCCGATGGTAAACATGAGGTCAAGGAAAGGTGTGAGAAAGAATTCAAAAGGAAATAGGATAAGACAACAGCGGTGCGAGGGGAATCCGACTGCCCTTACACTCGGATGTTATTGACGTGTTTCCCCTCAGCGCACATGGATACTTCGCCCTTTGCATTCTAATGGTATTGTTTCATGCAAGCTTAATAAATGTGTGAACCATTTCCCTCCCTTCTTATTCAGCAATAGTTATTTTTTGTTATTATAAAAACACTGCACTGTAGGCTGTTTCTTGCATGAAAAGTGTCCAGCAAATTAGTTGCTCAGCTCACCCTCCTGTCCACTCATTTTTAATCCACATGAAACCCGATAAGGATGATTGTATGAAAATAATTGGTACATGTATGCAAAATAAGCAGGAACGTGTGAGACCTACAAATTCTATGTTATAAGGGTTAGATGGTTGTGGGTGGGTGACTGAAATACTTCAGTAAGAACAATATTCTCTAAACTGTAAACAGAGTGGAGCTGTCTGCTGCTGCTGTGCACATTTAAGCACGAGAACAGCAGTCAGCAGCGTCACTCCATAGATTATTACATAAGCTAAAAGTTGAGTAATGTTTCTCTGTCAACTTTATTGACAGACTTTAATTACAGTTTTTAGTTGTGTGGCCAGGCACAATGTCTCACTGAATATAAAATGCACGCATGGTGCGTACAGGATTAGGGTGCTACCGCGCACCTTCTTATGAATGGTGATGAGTTGTTTTAAATTTAGCTGCCGCAATGACTTGTGGCACGGCATCATCTCCTTTCCTTTCGTAAAGATTCCTATGCTGAAGGAGGTAACAAACAAAGCAATGAAGCACCTTTCCTTATCACGAAGACAATTTGAACAGCTCTTATCATGGCAGCCACTTAACTACTTCAGTCATTTCACTCAGTTAGGAACTTTCCGAACAGCTCTCCTCCCAAGGAGGCTAACATGAGCCTCTTTCCCAACCAAGTAGTTACAGAAACGTAGTTATAGGAACAGTCCACTTCTAAACAGTTCTAACAACTACATTGGTAGCTACACTCTGTCTGCTATTAATTACAAAAAGATAGAATACAAATATCTTAAAAGCATTAATCCAAAATTATCTATCCAACATACAGCGGCATTAGTGGTCTGTTGATGCACAAATTAAGCCAAAGATTCTAGACAATGACACTATTTTGACAAGTATACAAGTGCAGAATCTATTTATTTATTTGCCTGAAGGATTTATTTGCAGGTATGAACTGCCTGCTGGTGTTACTTCCCTTGCCTTAGGGTGAAGTAGGTTATCATGTGTAGAACTGGTATAATAACCAGTCTCTTGTGAAGGACCTGCCACTTGCATGAGTGATTGGCGTGTGACTTTGAGTGTCTTAGTGAGTCAGGAGTCAGCTCCATGAGGAGATTTGCAACAACAAAATAAAGTCCAGAATCAAGAGAAAGTCTCTAAAACTAAGCCAGCCACTGAGTTACAATAGTTACTGTGGACACACAGAATCTACATTTGCAACCGCCTGCACATCCACACAAGCATAATATATGCAAATACCATTCTCATGCAAGGATGAATACACACATTTGCACTTGCATTGAGGCACATACATAACATAACGCATGTCTACATGCACATTGCAAGTCTGCCTTTGACCGAGCAGGGCTTTTCAATATGTTGATTGTTACATGCTCAATACATAACACTTTTTTAACCTTAGCAGACACAGCAGCACAGCTTACAAGCCACCAATGACAATTCCTTCTAGTGTGTGTGAAGACAGACAATTGAAGAGTGCATGTAGGTCCATCACACTACTATTGATTTAACATCATGCTACATGGAAAACAGATCACAGCAACCTTTTTCCACATGGGTAAAAAATCAATTAAAACAGTAGAGAAGCTGATGCATTGCTGCAGCCTGCTGCTCATATCCTGTAACTGCATGGCTACTTATTGGACTGAATAGCCTTTCTTGTCAATCGGGCGTGATTGTGTTGCTCTTTTGCTGTTTTCTTTCCTCTTCTTTTTTCCATATGTCCACAGTCAGACTTCTAAAAAACTCTCCCTTGGCTGTTATATAGTTAATAGTTAATGTTGGTCAATGCAAAGGTGAAACAGCAGCCTACCAAAAGCATCTTCTGAAAACTATTTCCAATGTTTCATGTTTTCATCGACAAAAAGAAAGACACTCAAACAAATACTCACGTTTCTGTCTCTCTGTCTTTGTCCATCTGGCGTACAGACAGTTATCAACACTATGTGCGGTTTTGGGATTCAAACCCAGAACTTTCTGGAGGCAAACAAGTCCATCTACCCAGTAGGCTGTGCGGACCAAGCAGTGATGTGGATCGAGTCTCATCTGTTGCTGGTGGGGGCTCTTGCCCTTGGTCTGGCCTTGCCTCAGGTAACTCCACACACAAGCTTACTAAATTCAGGCGATGCACTAAATGGCAACACTCATTTGCCTTTAGTAACTTCAGACAATTCTGGGCTGAAACGGACCTAGCCTTGACACACACCCACACAGACGAGGCTCACCGGGTTGAGCATGTAGCAAACAACATATTGACAAGCCTTGCTCCCTCAAAGGCAGACTTGCATGGTACATTTAGACACGACTGCCTTATACCCCAGGCAACACTTCATCAATCAGCACCAGTCCTGAAGGAACACACGTACAAACATCAATCGGAGAGCTACCAACAACAACCCTGCACACAATTACAGATAGTCTCAAATAGAATAAACCTTTCCTTGCACTGAAGAAAAACAATTCTGAAAGAAAAAAAATCAAATTCTAAAAGAAACAGACAGGGTGTAAGGTTAATGTGAACCATTGGGATATAACAGATTTAAAATGGAGGGTTATACCTAGACAGCAATAACTAGGCACAAAGGGAAAATTCATTTTTAACTGCACATTATACATTTATTACACTGTTCTAGACCGAAAAGCTCAGGTTAATGTGCAACTGTGGTAGAAGTCTGCGTGTGAGAATGAAAGATTATGCCCCTGAGAAAGAAGCATACTGATGATTCCTTCCTACTCACTGAGCACCACTGCACACTGCCCCTCAAATTCCAGAGCATTAGGTACTGCTAATAAGTCAAGTCAACATGTGAGATTTTCCATGAAATCTAATTAGCACTTATCAAAAGATGCCTCGTAATAAGTAACTACTGTCGCTTTGCATTCTATCAAAGCTTGCAGCTTTGCCACTGGATCTTGAGCCTGATCTCTTTCACTCTCATAGCTGGCTGATTGGGTCCCCAAAGATTCTGCCAAGAGGGAAGAATGTGAATTACCCATGAGTCCTGTCGAAACAATTGCACTAGTATTCCAGTTTGCCTTGATGTGCAGGAAGTCCCATAATTAAGTTATGTTTTTCCTTTCACATCCTTACTAAAATTATTACTAGATTTGTCTGTACAAAAAAGCCACATTGAAATCAAACTTAATTATTGAAAAGCTCTATTCAAAGCTGAGTTTGTCATTGAATGCGTTTCCTCACTGTGAGAAACACTTGAAGTTATGCAAATTAAGTGGTATAATCTCGTTAATGTCGGTATACAGTCATTTCAAAAGACACAATCCAAACAGTTTTGTCATGTCCTCTATGTTTTATCCCTGTGCCTGTTGTCCACGAGGGACCTTGAGATGCTCGGTACAGGCTGTACTGTACAGTCTGTTCTGTAATCTAAAGTGGCTGCTAATGTCCTCTAGATTGCAGGCATCGTGCTGTCCCAGATCCTGATCTCTCAGATCCAAGATGAGATTATCTCAGTGTTGTGAGAGCAGGCCGACGAAGAGGAAGAGGAGGGAAGAAAAGAAATTACAGTTCTCGTCTCAGCTAGTCTGATATGTACAAGGACATCTTTTTACTGATACTGAATCACTGCGACATTGGAGTTCATTTCACATTATTTTTGTGCTGTTGCCTACAAGCATAACATTGTGGTGCACAAGTAGTCATCACGTGTAAAATGCATGCAAAAAGTGTGTATATTTATCGGTTTTGAAAATTTTTTGTATTGACATTTGCTAATAAAATTCAAAAGAAGAAAGTGACACTGCTCTATATTGATTAGTGATTGATTAGTGGTTGATGTCAGTTATGTTAGCTAAAATGAACTCACATTAACTATGTAAGTTAAGGCTTTTAATTATGCAAATTAACAACATGCTTTTAATATTAGCTCATGATCTTGTGAAATGTGCAGATGTGTTCCCTTACAAAGCTTAAAAAGGTCCCAAATCAGAGCACTGAGCTCTATATTGAAAAGAGAGGTCTTGGCCAGTCCCAGATTTCTACCAGTTGGTAAAGGAGGCTCCTAAAGCTAAACAATGGCATATCAGATTACTGTGTTGTTTGATGGTTGATGCATGGGAACCGCTCTGTGCACCTTGCAATACAGTCTAGCTGTGAAGAGCCAAGGCTCTCTGCATCAGCCGCTCAGTCAGAGGAGAGCTTGGCCTCATGGCATCACGTTCCACTAGAAGACATCTGTAATAATACAAAGACATGAACACAGATTTAGAGAGACAAGTTGAGAGGCTAACCTGATCAATAATGAAAGTAGAAACATGGTGTACAGACAGGGGATGTTGGTTAAATTATGGGATCATGCAGCTTGTGTTCTATATGAACATGGAAAGACAACAAAATAAACTTCAGTTAAGCCCCAACAGCAACTACACTGTATCATGATGAAATCCAGGGCTTCAAATAGTGCAAGAATTTTGAAGAATTTTTCTCCTGTAATCTCTCAGCAGACTTTCACATACAAACACTGAAGACGCACAGCACTGAAACTGGAGAAGATTAAAGCATTCTGTTTGGCCTAAAATCCCTGTTGTGCATTACCTTCCTAGTTTCTGATGGCGCTTATTCTCCGATTTAATGGCTGCATGAATGAGCAGTTGATTGAAGATATCCCTCTGTGAACAGTGGACAGATGTAGAAATAAAATGGTAAAATACAACCCTGTCCCAACAATGTATATATAGTCCAGTGTTTCCCACACAGACTAATTTGTGGCAGTGTGCCACACAATCAACA
Source organism: Etheostoma perlongum (assembly GCA_026937815.1). Classification (NCBI taxonomy): domain Eukaryota; kingdom Metazoa; phylum Chordata; class Actinopteri; order Perciformes; family Percidae; genus Etheostoma; species Etheostoma perlongum. The sequence goes on along the minus strand of CM049378.1, from coordinate 5,156,634 downwards.
CTGGCCCCCATACATTGCGTTTCTTTATTTATTTATTTTTATGCTATTTAAAAAACACATTAATTCAGCTGCATTACCTTTTCTCCGTCTCACACACACACACACACACACACACACACAGATACACAGCACCTTCCCTCACCTCCATACCCACAGCATCTGTCTCCATGAAAACAGTGTTGCCAATTTGTTGCTAGATTTTGCGACTTTTTTTTCACAAACGCAACTAGCAACAAATCTGCCAACTTTTCTACAGAAAGTGCGGCAGAACTACGCAGTGTGCATGCAGGTAGAAAGGGAGAAGGGACAGGGTGCGGGGGCCGGTGTAGGTAGGAGAGACAGGGGGACGCGACGGGAGGAAGAGGCAGCTGAGCTGGCCTGGCCCTGGGCAAGCCAGCCTTCTTTGAGAATTCTTAATTGATCTTTCTCCCTCCCTTTGTAGAATTACTTTTTTTAAAGATAGGCTACCCAATTAAAAAGTATAAGGTTAAATAAATTCCTGTATTGAACATGTAATTATTTGGCTAAAGATTTCTATTTTTTTCTATCTACCTTGCTGACACAACCACTAAGCTTTATGCAAACAGTTGTGCATGAAGTCTTTTAAACCCTTTTGTGCTATACTGTATACATGTATACTGCTGCACCTTTGGGAAAGGTTTTTTGAACACAAACAACAAAGTCCATCAGCATCCATCGCAGATTCATTATTCATGCGTTGGTGCACTGTGCTCCACACACTCAAACGATGTAGTATGGACAAAAAGGCTTTGGCTCTTTTGCAGAGTGTTCATCTCTGGCCTTTTTTAAATTAACTGGAATTTTACTCAAGAAAACACAATGTGATCAATGATATAGAAAGAGAAAAAAGTCAAAGTAAAGCTTAAGGCTGTATGCTTTTGCAACTACGCATAAGAGCACGGCTGCTTGGTTTGGACTTGATTTCCTTTGTTGTTTTCTTTACGATTAGCCATTTCTGGGGACCTTACCTGTGCATCACTGCCACCTATATCGACCACGCGGTAGCGTAAAGGGTACAGTAGCTCCACAGTGCGATTGTAGTTGCCCTGGTCATACTCCATAATGGCCTGACACATTGGAACACCTATAGTCCCTGCCAGCTGATGTTGCTGATTGTCCCCTGGATCTCTGGGAAGGAAAGGAGCGGTTTATAACAAAAGAAAATACAATTCTTGGTATAGCCGGAAAAATCTCTTGCAGGGACAGCAAAGGTTTTTGGAGTGATGAGGTTTGATTTGTTGAGGAATGTAGAGGATATACATTTTATTCTGTTTTGTTATTTAATATTTTTAATCTATATACCACTATCCTAACTGTTTCACAAATGAGGAAATGCCACAAAGCAACATGCATATTTATTAAATTCATATGTGAGACCAGTAGTAAACAATTTCTGAGAGGAGTTCTTTCTGGAAAATACAATGCATCATCTTCTAAAATCCAATATGTGATCCTAGAGATTGTAAACAAACAGGGTTAAATGAACAATAAACAGGACTTTTACAAATTGCTTTTTCAAACATTACAGGACAACAAGGATTTACAGGTAACTCCCACAACTAGGCTCCTGTCATTTCTATAGGGGAAAGGTTAATTCAATGAAAGCTGTGAATGATGCTAACCAAGGCATGTCATTTCCTTCATTAAAAACACAAAACAAATTTCAACAAAAAAGCTCTAGGTTGGTTTATTCCTATTACAGACGGACAGGTGTATTGAGAGTATTACTCTACTGAACAGTGAAGGGCTTGAACATCTGAGTAGGATTCGCTTTAGAGATGTTCCGACACCAATACTAGGATCGGTATCGCCACTGATACTGCCCAAAACGCTGGTATCAGTATCAGGAAGTACTGGAGTTTATGCACCGATCCGATACCAAGTAATAAAGCCCTGAAGAAAATCTACGTTACAGTAGTTTATTTATGTTCTTTTCTGTTATAACTGACTGTCAAACAGACAACGTTCTGTGGCATTCATTGTTTGTTTATGTTTATGTTAAGACAGATCATATCACATCCATTCAGGGATGGTAGTATATGATACACTAATATTGGATCAGTACTCGGTATTGGCTGATATGTAAGTATCAGAATCGGTATCAGGAAGCAAAATAATGGTATATGGTATAAAATGGTAATTCTGTAAGGTCAAAGATTCAACACTGTTGTGGGGCTTTTCTTGGATTAGCTAATGTTTAGAGTCACTGCCTTTGAATGTAAGTGGAAGTATGTGACATGACATTATAGTAAAATATGAAACACGTAAAACTACTCCGACCAAGGTAGTAAACGTGCCACCGTAAATATGTGAGCGATGGAATTAATTTAATACAAAGCTCAAACGTGTCCCCATGGCTTGCCTGATAATTCAAAGTAGAGCTGTGTTTAAGAGAACATTTCTGTGTCTTATTTGGGATTTCACTTTCAAGAGCTGCTTTTCCCTAGCCTGGCTCTGCCCTCCTACTCCATTTTTATTTTCCTTCAGTACTCCATCTGGGTTTGCGGTATATTGTTGGATTTTCTCCGGCCAAATATTTGGCGGTCCAATCAGCAAATAGAGGGAGTGGCTGAGAACAATGATGTTGAGGTTTGGTAACCTTCTGTGCGTTTCGCACTAATCGTGGTGGAGAAAGATGCGAGTGAAGCCATTTGGTCCGTTGTGGCAAGAAATTAAAGCCCAAGCAAGAACAATCTTTGCTGAGTTTTGTTGGTGGCCATGATGTTGAACGGGGTTTGGCAAAAGTTTGTGATGAAGGAGTTGGCTAAGGCTAACGCTAGTGATGCTAAGCCAACGTCACGACCAAACGTTAGCAATTGGTTATGGCAGATCCAGAATGGTTCGGGGCTGATCCAATAGTTTTACATTTCAGAGTACCCGCCTTCAAGGAAGTTAACACTTGTCAATGGAGAGTGGCCAGACTCTCTGTACAAATGAAATGTACCAGAGTCTGGTAGGACCAGGCTAACGTTTTCCCTGAAGGTGCATCATTCCCAGAGTCTTGTGACTTGCATTATATTACGTAACACAGAAAAAAAGAACTGGTTTTAAGTGGCGGCGGCTTTGTACGCCTGACATAATGGAGAGCACAGGATGTCTGTGGTCGAGATGACAGAATACATTGCAAACCGCCCAACTCCACAGAGGCAGCAGATGCTGGTAACTCTGCTACAGAGGGAAGACCCTGGTCTTGGAGATGGACTGCAGCTCTGAATTCTTCATTCTGGCTGCATCTGCTCTCGACCTCGCCACCTGACGCTCAGCCTGGTTTCTGTCTCTGTTTTACATAAGCCTGTGTGGCTCTTATGTAACGTTGAGTGTTGAGGTGTGCAGAACTTACTTAGCTAATTCCTGGAGGCCCTCCAGCAGACGCTGAGATGTCCCGCTCTCTTTAGCTCCCAGCGACGCCATGAGGAAATGCATGTCGTTAAACAAGGTCACGTGATCATCGGTGTGAGGCTGTGTAACCTGGAGCAGCTCTCGCCAACGGTCCTTCACGCACACACCTGACACATTCACCATCACAGACGCACAAATATTGCTGGAAAGCCACATAAAGGCCAGAAATTTTAAGACACATTTTTAAAATGCCTAAAAAGTGGTCAGAGGTTCTGCAAATTCCAGCTGTTACCAAGACAGCACTTTTAGGGAAAGATTAATGAGCTACTGTGTGATAAATTATATTATTTCACCTCATTAGCAGTATCATTTAAGACCATGATATCTTAAATTTATTTTAAATGAGACATTGCAGTTGCCCTTTAGCCAATAAGCAACATATTAACAACAGCATCTTCATCTGGCCAATCTGTATAATTTTGATGAGTTTTAATTAAACTGATGGCATTGTGATGGCAATTTGTTTTTTTAAATAAACACTTTTGTACCTTTGAAAATACTGTTGACTGTTGAATAGTATCTGCTTTTAAATAGTTAAATTGATTATACGACATTTTTGGATTACTCATTACATTTTTATGATTTTTTTTTAAAATTATGTTTAGTTAGCATAAAACGCAAAAAAAGGAGGAATGTGATAGTAGTCCAATACACATTGATATATTGACCATTTATTATGATTTATGTAACCCCTTTATTTAGATGACTCATGTATGGCATTGAATATGTGCGTCTTTGTACTATTCAGACTACCACGTGTCTCTGTGATATGATAATGCTTGACCCTGAGGATGGATAAAGAACAGGCTCTCACAGTTATCCTCCCTCATTTGAGCATACAGTACACGCACTTAGCATACATGTGTTGATTTGAGTCTATCTGCACATAAATGACTAAACCTACAGAAAGACAAGTGTGTCCTAAAAGTGTTTATTTGATCAAGAATTGGCATCACAGCATCCAAGACATCATATGTGATAAATGGACTGTAAGACTCAAACTTCCTTTCTAATTTCCTGAAAAGTAGACAGTGATTACATCGGCAAGGATACCTTGTGAATTCCCATAATAGCCTGTATCTTACCCTCCATTTCCAGTCGAAAGAGCATTGAACAGGCATCTACAGTGTCCAACATGGATCCTGTGGCTTTGCAACGTCTCAATATCTAATACAGGACAAACTTTTATCATTATTATTATTAACTTTTATTCATTATTATTACACCTTTGAACACTGCAGACACATGCAGCTGAATGAATATAATTTAAAAAAGACAAAATTATGTCTTGCTGGATTCCCCTGATCCCCTGAAAACGTTGACAAAAAATGGGTCTTGACATGGATTCGACTTTCATTTGTACACAATTGCCTTCTTGACTCACAAGAAGCAACAAGGTCCGTGTAACGCTTATCTGTTCAATTTTCTAAGTAAAAACTTGACAAATTAAAAAACTGGATCTTTAACGTGTTTTTCCAATTGTCTGTTTTTATTCAGAGGATCAGAAATTTAGAAAATTTAAAGATGCGTCTTGGCTCCCATTATTCAATACTGCAATGATATTCTCTCCCTGGTTCCGCCTACTTAGGAGCGATTGGGGCTCAATGTTTTGTGTGTATTTTTCCTCCAATGTTGCCTTCCAGGCAGCTAACCCTAACGTAACCCTAAACATTACCATTGCCGCGCTGCCTGGAAGGAGACGTTGGGGGCAAAAAACACCCAACACTGAAAGAGGGAGAGAATAATTGCAGTATTGAATAATTGGAGCACAGATGCAATTTTTTAATGTTCTAAATTTCTGATCCTTTGAATAAAAACAGCAAATTGGAAAAACAGTTTAAAGATCCAATTTTTTAATTTGTCAAGGCGGAAAAAAAGAATAATTGGATATTTGAACCCATTTTTTCAATTAAGACGGACCCAACAACCCATTGCTTTTGGTCTACATCCAATGTGATGCTGGTACATGCAGGGCTCTTGAAAGTACTGAGTGTGTACAGTATATGCTCGGACAGGTACACCATTAGTTTTGTTTTGATGCAAACCAACCTGAGAATCGTATATTTGCAGAGCAGCTTCGTATTGCCCCTGTTGAGGAGAAAGAGGTGAGAAGGATGATTTTACATAACATGCTTGAGAGATAAGCGGGATTGATACATTGTGTTGCACAGATGCAAAGATAATCTTGCAATATAATCAACTCCAGATTTCAAATTCTCCGGTAAAGGATATCATAAATACAAGTTCCACAAACACTCACTGCCAACTGTTCGCTTGACTGAGAAAACTCATTATAATCTTTACCTTTTCAATGAAGTATAGAGCCCAATGCCAATAATTATGACTGGCCAGCACGTCAGATACCTGGAATTAAAGTACACACATTTTGAATGTTTTTCAATTTGTGATTTAATTCAGTAAGCTTTAACAACCTGTACAAGTTCTCGAATAAATTAATCAGAACACACTGCTGAGAACAAAAGGTTGTACCTGCCAGTCTTTCTCTCTACTTTCCATGAACTTCAAGCCTTTGTCCATCTCTGCCTTCATCTCATAAACATGGGCTACAGAATGGACAGCCCAAGCATCATCTGGAGTCAGAGCCAGACCCTGCAACACAGAGTTCAACAGTTTGAATGTGATGTAATGCAACTGTTCTTGATACATTGATACACTGTGGCCGAGGCTGCATCAGATCATCAGATGGCAACTCTTGGTTCAGTGTCTTGCCCAAGGACACTTTGACATGCAACTGGGTTGGTGGGATTGACCTACCAACCTTCCGATTGGCAGGCAACCGCTCTATCACTGAGCCACAGTCGCCCCATGAAGGCACAATGCTGCATTTCTTACACCAGAAGTAAAAAGTATAAAATAAAATAATTGCATGCTCGAGTCTCAATTACTATCTTTTGTTTCATCTATGATGTGTACAAGGATCACTTTTCACATGAAGCCTCATAAAGTATGGATTACCTGTTCGGCACAGGAGAGTCAAGCCACTGAGGGCTGCATGAGCTGTTATTTTGGTGTTCAACAGCAAATTACTTGCTGGATTGAACTGACACAACCAGTGCAGGCACAGACAGCCTGCACCACCCATTTACAAAAATGACTAAAGCGTGTACAACAGACCATAATGGAGAAGAAAATCTCACCTCCATGGCTACTTTCTCAGCCTGGTCATAGAGGCGAGTCTCCAGGAGACCAAAGGAATACAGTCCTTTCAGATAGCTGAGGGCACAAACCACACATAAAACACAGAATGGAAGGAACCTTTACTCCCCAATGCAGTTTATCAAGAATGATGAAAAGCATCATAGGTTTTGTGCCTCAAGCAATAGCAATGGCTATGGGCCATAAATGTTCCCCTCCTGCCCTGACTTTTCCTAAAAACCTATTCTGCACATTCCTATATTGTCATGAAAGAATAACATTTAGTTTTTTACAAAACCATTTGCCAGTAGCTGCGCAGACTAACGCTGGTACTCCCCTCCGCAGCCGAATTGACACATCTGCATGAAGGCCGCATTTAGACAATTAATGGAACACAGAAGCTCATTTGCATGGCAGGATTCACCCACAAGCAATTATAATAATCTGTACACACTACGGTATCACACTAAGGTAATGTAGGCAAACAGTATTAATTCTTTAGTGTGTGTAAAATTATCAGAAGTGAAAGAGAAACAATTTAATTTGAAGAAAACATCTATGTTTCTAAATACTATTACTTTCATAGCTTTGTGTGGATGTGCACGATCAGATGGTAGGTTGTGTGCCGACTGTTGAACCGAAAGACGCACTGGCCCTCATTTATCAACCTAACATAGAAACCAGCGCAGATATGAACACAGAAATCCTCTTGAGACAGGCTTCACGTGGGATTCATGAAACGTTGGTATCACACCAGTCAGAGCGTAAGAATGGTCACACATTGATAAATGCAACAGCTGGAAACGATCATAATTTAAATATCACGCCCCAATATATTCTCGGTTTTGAGGCCTCGCCCCTACTGTTTACAACATGGCCAGACGTAGTCCGGCTAAGAAGTGGCACTTTTCAAAGGTGGAGATTGAAACCCTGACAATTTAATCTGCAGTAACGTTTCCTATTTGGCAGCCTAAAAACTGGTATTATGCTGTAGGAAGAATGCGGAATAGAAACAGATCACTGATGCGGTCAAGAGTGCTGCCGTATTAAATTGGACTCCAGCTGAAGTTTATTTAACTTATACATCCTTGACATATGTATACTCCTAATAGTAATATACAGGCTTATATTGCAATATATTAGGCCTACATGTAGGTGTACCTAAATTACCTTAATTAAACACACAGTAGCAGAGCTTATGCTACTATGAAGTAAAGGTATTGGTATTGGTACCGGTATTGAAAATTTTTGATTGATACCCAGCCCTATGCATAAAGTAAAAAGTAATAAATGCGTTTATTCATGACAAACAATTCATTTGTGGGGTTTTGTTTTTGTCTACTTAGGGGCACCGGAAACAACTTGTGAACACAACATCAAAATATGATAGCCATATTATAGTATATATATATACATATATAAATAATAGTATGTGTCAAACAGTTTTATTTACACATCCATTCAAAGACATTTGTTTCTCCTCCTACGGTTTTAAAGCAGCCAAGATGATCGATAAGCTAAACTCTACATATGTCTTTGTAGATGGGTGCTATGACTTAGTATGCTTATTGATAGCTGTTGTACTTTAAGAATTATTAAGATAAAAAAATAATCCCCTAGATTGTTGTTGTATTTCTATTTCAGGTATTGTACACAGTATAAACTATTATTTTTTTCCCCCAAAAAAATTCTCAGTATTGCACATTGTAGATGTTATAAAGAGCATATGTGCAGCTCGTCAGGTTATGAATTATATAATACATTCAAATCAAATTAAACATTAAAGGCCTTGGTGGCCCATTCCACCCCTTTGTCTTTATAACTCAGCAACGATACACAGTACAACCACCAAGCAAATGTAACACAGTAAATGTGAATACACTCATCATGATGACACAGTTTGTTATATTGCATGTATTAAAACTTGTGTTTTTCACTCCCACTACATATATAACTAAGCCACTTCATTTTCATATGATTATAAAGTAGAGATGCACTGATGACCGGAATTGGCCGGTTTTCATGTAACCGGATATTATCGGTCAAATGCACTCAGACATCACACGTTTATGAAATGTCATGAAAGCTCTGCAGATGAGCCATCTGCTCTACTGATCTCAGGCGAACGGTCAGCCGTGAATCATGTGTTTCAGGTATCAGCACCCTAGGTTAGCAGACAAGTCCGTTGCTATTGTCCATAGTATGCATGTACAATGACAAATAAAGCAAACTTGCTAAAGAAAGGAACTACGCGCTGTTTTCATGTAATGTTACTGTTGACGTTCAAACAGGCCTGTGTGTTATTTGAGAAATATTTTTATATTGCAAGGTTATATTTATTTTATTTTTGTTATGTATAAAGATTTTTATTGCAATTACCTGTTTTCATACATACAGACATTTAAATATATCAAATTTGTTTAGTGGTTTAGAAATTGTTCTTCCATAACACTACACTTTAGATGTGTGTAAATTTCCCACACCAAGAGTAATTTACATTGTTCTACTTTATCTGTTCAAAATGTATCAAAATGTACTATTAAAGAAAAGATAGAAAATAAATATTTGCGTGTGCTTAACGTGGTAAGAAAACATGAAATCGGAATCGGCTAAAATCAGTATCGGCAGGTCAAACTTAATGAAAAATTGTAATCGGCCCAGAAAGTTGTAATAGGTGCATCTCTATTATAAAGTTATCCAAAATAAGGGGGGTTACAATCGATCTGTTTGAGTAATCCTATATTGATGAATAATATCCCGAAACTGATCTTTTGATGATCTGAACTTTTTGGGCGTCAAATCTTTTAATGTAAAAATGAACCTGGTGCATTAAAAAAACAATTTGAGGGTTGCTTCTTGCTTATATTATTTACAGCCACATTCTGAGAATCTCTTTTATATCCAAACAAAATGGTACTGTAACTGATATTACCCTAATTGATCCCATAATTGATACATGTTGGTACCAAATCAGAAATGTTATCGGGACCTTGTGAATCGGAATCGATTTGGGAAGTCATTGGCGATACCCAGCCCTAATCCAAAGTACTTCTTTGCAATGCAAGCCGTCTTCTGTACCTGAACAAAGGCATATGTGGTTTCCAGTGGGGCAGCACCCTGGCCACAGAGTCCCTCATCTGGGTTTGGGCTCCCATGTAGAAGTAAGCATCATGAGCAAACTTGAGAGCCAGCATATCGGTGGGGTGATCAACCAGAATGTCTTCCCATACATCACAGGCTTTGGGAAAATGTCTGCAGGAACCATGAGTCACTGTTAATGAATGGCAACAGAATGAGTTTACCACATCAATATGCTTTGTGCTGAACAGAAGGAACAGAGGCCCTTGGAAAACACATGTATCCTCTAAGACAATATTATATTGAGAAAATAAAGGTCCTTTTAAATAATGCAGTATACCATACTATGGGGAAATAGGCCACTGCAGATAGAATACAAATATAACTTGCTAGTCTGTGACTCTATTTACAGACGTCTTTGGCACTAGGGCTGCACGATTCTTATCGCAATGCGCGGCCTCTTTTTTTCCTCTCTTGCGCACCATGTAGGCTGAGTCCTTTGCAGAGGCCCGGGTTCGAGTCTGACCTGTGGTCCTTTGCTGCTTGTCATCCCCCGTCTCTCTTCTACCTTTCCTGTCTATCCACTGTCACTATCTAATAAAAGGGAAAAAAAATGCTCAAAAAAAAACTAACAAAAAAACAGAACAGTAAACAGACAGATTCACTAGAACGTTTTAGTATGAGACCAAAAACATGTTTTAATGGTCATGCAACAGCCAATCAGAATTAAGTATTCACCCAAACCATGGTAGAACTGTCTTTAAATGCCCCTATGTGACAAACAGCAATGCATGTTGGGATTCCCTAATACAACTTTAAAGAGTACTTGTGGCCTTGAGACACTCTTTGGTAACTGACCCTCGTGAGACCAAATTATTTTTCATCCCTCTGTATTCCCTTTTGCAAACTAGCTCTAGATCTTACCCACGTGAAAAGAGCTCCATAGCCTTGACATGCAGCTTCTCTCTGGGAGAGATATCTTGGCTGTTGGCCAGCTCCACTGTTCGCCTCACAGCACTGGCCAGGCGCTCATTCAGGCGGGTGGAGCTCGTTGTTGACACCAACTCCAGCCCCGTACTGATCACATGACCCATAACTACAGGGAAAACAGATAACACTGGTCTTTTGTTCTGGACTTTTACTGCAATTTAAAAAACGCACACGTGCAAAGCCAGATATGTAAAAGGCACACCTCTAAGTAACTGCCTTTACTGCTTAAGCCTCTCAATGTTTGTTTAATGAAATAAAGTTAATGTTAAAAGGGCTTCAGGATATTTTTTTTTACGAGATGTTCCAGTTACGCATTACACTTTAAAACAAGCTCACTAGTGACAATTCTACAGCAGCAGCCAACATTTATATGGTTAAAAAGTTAATAATAATTCCAAAAACTGTTTGACAAATGCTTTGTTTTCTATCCAAAGACAATTGTATTTCAGTTAAATATTCAGATCTTTCAGATAATTCATCTTAAACCTAATGGCCTTAACTTTCTGTTGTTATGCTACCATTACCATAAAAGAAAATAATTGGAATGGTCTTATCCTGTATTTTTCTTAACAGCTTGATTAATTTACATGACTAATCAAACATTTAAAACACTTGATGAGAGCTCAAACTGAAGACATGGTGATATACAGCAGCATCTATATAGCATTAATTACAAGTAGAGCCCGACCGATATATCAGCGGGCCGATATATCAGCCGATATTAGGCATTTCCCGATCTATCGGTATTTTATAATAAGATAAAATATTCATTCATCAGAATCATTTATAATGACAAATAAATGATTCTGATAAATGAATATTTAAAGAATATAAAACGGACGGTCAACCATGACCGTCCGTTTATGAGCGTCGCTTTGCATAGTTTGTCCACCAGAGGACGCTCTTCAACGTCCCTGTTGTTAGTGTTAAGTTAATGTTAAGTTTGTATTTTTATACATTTTATTTATTACAACTTTAATATATTTGATGTTCCTCTGTTCTGTTGTGACAATAAAACAAATTAAAATTATTATTTTAGTGAGAACGAATAAATAACTACAAATAACTAATAGTAGTGATCAACCTGCTTCTCCAGGCCATTGGTTAATGCTTTTGCTAAATAAATATGGCACAGGAAGTCATTGCTAAATATCCAATGCTTCATCATATCAGACGGGCATAGCTGTGACTCGTGCACCTGTGCAGGAAAAGCACCTGTGCTAATAATAATAGCATGAATTATGCCTGAGTTCCATTAATTATCCCACCAAGTAATTTCACTGAGTTGGCTTGCAAAATACCAGATCCTGGAACTGGTTCCCCCAAAATGCATTGCCTGGAGTTATGTCAATAATTACACCTGTGCTTCACGTGCAATTATGTTTCATTTAACCTATAACATATCAAAATGCTTATTTGGAAAGTGTCAGTTTAGCTGAGCGGGATCTTTGCTTTTTAGAGGCTAAAGTCCCTTCTATTCATCGGCTTAGATTACTCAGTATATTTAACCTAATTTTTAATAGTTTAATAACCCCAAAGCATGAGAGATGATACACTTTTATGATTGCTGTTCCCTCAAACTAGAACTAGGACTTTGAGAAACTGACCTTGTTTATTTAAAGTATAGAGGGTCACAGTCATTTTTAATTAGGGTATTTTAGTTGTGGGTATATTTAGCACTGTTAACTGGCTTCATCCTTTCCTTGTTTACATCATTCTAAACTTATAACATTGATTTGTTCATTTTGCTTCTGCACGAGTTTGCATGTCTCATCAGGACTTACCCAAGAAAAAGGTTAATTAAAATAAATGAATAATGTTTGACCACATATCCATTTACCAAAGTTAGGGTCAGCTTCCTGGATAGCAGAAATGCATCCTTCAAATCCCCCCAAGGTTTCATCATTCCGCCATTTCACAAACTAGGAGGCAAAAAAATTGAGACGTTGAGATTTTAATTTGATTGTTTTCACTAATATACAGTGGCTTGAGAAAGTTTACACACCCATGCTAAAGTTGATTAAAAAAGAGGAATAAAAAAAACATCTTTTGGAAATTTATCTTAATGCCTTAATTAAAAAGAAATTAGGAAAATCCAACCTTTTAAGGACACCAATTTTCTTTGTTAATGAATAATGTATTGTAAATAAATAAATGTTCTTCCTTAAAATACAGGGGGCATAAGTATACACACCCCTATGTTAAATTCCCATAGAGGCAGGCCCATTTTTATTTTTAAGGCATAGTTATTTCATGGATCAGGATACTATGCATCCTGATAAAGTTCCCTTGGCCTTTGGAATTAAAATAACCCCCATCATCACATCCCCTTCACCATACATAGCGAAAGGCAAAGGGAACTTTCCATAAGATCATCTTTCAATGCAAATAAAACCAGCTATTAAGCTAACTGAAATAAAACCATGGCAGTCTCAATGTATGGTGAAGAGTATGTGATGATATCCAAAGGCCAAGGGAACTTTATCAGGATGCATAGTATCCTGATCCATGAAATACAGTGCCTTGCGAAAGTTTTCAACCTTTTGACACATTTCAGGCTTCAAACCTAAAGATATAAAAATTTAATGTTTTTGAAGAATCACCAACAAGTGGGACACAATTGTGAAGTGGAACGAAATCTATTGGATATTTTAAACGTTTTTAGCAAATAAAAAACTGAAAAGTGGTGCGTGCAAAATTATTGGGCCCCCTTGCGTTAATACTTTGTAGAGCCACCTTTTGCTGCGATTACAGCTGCAAGTCGCTTGGGGTATGTCTCTATCAGTTTTGCACATCGAGAGACTGACATTCTTGCCCATTCTTCCTTGCAAAACAGCTCGAGCTCAGTGGGGTTGGATGGAGAGCGTTTGTGAACAGCAGTTTTCAGCTCTTTCCACAGATTCTCGATTGGATTCAGGTCTGGACTTTGACTTGGCCATTCTAACACCTGGATACGTTTATTTGTGAACCATTCCTTTGTAGATTTTGCTGTATGTTTGGGATCATTGTCTTGTTGGGAGATAAATCTCCGTCCCAGTTTCAGGTCTTTTGCAAACTCCAACAGGTTTTCATCCAGAATGGTCCTGTATTTGGCTGCATCCATCTTCCCCTCAATTTTAACCATCTTCCCTGTCCCTGCTGAAGAAAAGCAGGCCCAAACCATGATGCTGCCACCACCATGTTTGACAGTGGGGGTGGTGTGTTGAGGGTGATGAGCTGTGTTGCATTTACACCAAACATATCGTTTTTGCATTGTGGCAAAAAGTTCGATTTTGGTTTCATCTGACCAGAGCACCTTCTTCCACATGTTTGGTGTGTCTCCCAGGTGGCTTGTGGCAAACTTTAGACGAGACTTTTTATGGATATCTTTGAGAAATGGCTTTCTTCTTGCCACTCTTCCATAAAGGCCAGATTTGTGCAGTGTACGACTGATTGTTGTCCTATGGACAGACTCTCCCACCTCAGCTGTAGTTCTCTGCAGTTCATCCAGAGTGATCATGGGCCTCTTGGCTGCATCTCTGATCAGTCTTCTCCTTGTCTGAGCTGAAAGTTTAGAGGGACGGCCAGGTCTTGGTAGATTTGCAGTGGTCTGATACTCCTTCCATTTCAAAATGATCGCTTGCACAGTGCTCCTTGGGATGTTTAAAGCTTGGGAAATCTTTTTGTATCCAAATCCAGCTTTAAACTTCTCCACAACAGCATTACGGACCTGCCTGGTGTGTTCCTTGGTCTTCATGATGCTCTCTGCGCTTTCAACAGAACCCTGAGACTATCACAGAGCAGGTGCATTTATACAGAGACTTGATTACACACAGGTGGATTCTATTTATCACCATCAGTCATTTAGGACAACATTGGATCATTCAGAGATCCTTGCTGAACTTCTGGAGTGAGTTTGCTGCACTGAAAGTAAAGGGGCCGAATAATTTTGCACGCACCACTTTTCAGATTTTTATTTGCTAAAAAAGTTTAAAATATCCAATAGATTTTGTTCCACTTCACAATTGTGTCCCACTTGCTGATGATTCTTCACAAAAAATAAAAATTTTATATCTTTATGTTTGAAGCCTGAAATGTGTCAAAAGGTTGAAAAGTTCAAGGGGGCCGAATACTTTCGCAAGGCACTGTAACTGGCCTTTAAAAATAAAAACATCTGCCTGCCTCTATGGGAATTTAACAAAGGGGTGTGTATACTTATGCCCCCTGTATTTTAAGGAAGAACATTTATTTATTTACAATACATTATTCATTCACAAAGAAAATTGGTGTCCTTAAAAGGTTGGATTTTCCTAAGATTTTTTAATTAAGGCATTATTTTATTTTAATTCCTATTTTTAATCAACTTTAGCATGGGTGTGTACACTTTCTCAAGCCACTGTAGATGCAGTAGTCCGGAGACAATATCACATTGTGTGTGTGTAGACAACTGTATGTGTATGTGGAGTGATGTATTTAGTGGAAGGACAAGCGTTACCTGAGTAAGTATGGCGTCATAGAGTTTGCAAGCCTCATTACTGCTGGTGGACAATGGAAGACCACCTTCGCTCCATGCCTGTAGATTAGGATGCAAATATAAATATTGGACATCAGTGCATGGTTTGTATTCATACACAGATATTGCAACACAGCCCTTTTTCTGACTTTAAGTCCGCCTAACAAAATTTGTGCACACGTCACTCAATAAACAGTTTTCAATGTTAGTATACTAACGTTGCAAAACGGCAGCTACTTCAAAAACCTTGCAAAACCGTTTATGCTACTTCAAAAACTCAGAACAACCAAAAACAACCAAACGGGAACGTTATGTGAAGGTACGGCGGAACCGCGGGAGAACGTTACAGTTTGTTGGTTCTCTTAACGTTTAGGGAACGTTATAACCCGGGAGGGAACGTTTCCTAAACGTTAGTTTTTGGTTTGGATCGAACTAACCTTTAGATAACCAAAAACTAACGTTCCCTAAACGTTCTGTGTTAGTGGGGAGGCGCGAGAGAAGAAGTTAATTATTTAGACGTATGAGCTGAATGCGTTTTTTTTTGGGTTAACTCGGAGAGCTAACAGTTATCGCCATATTTTCCAGATATTGTCTTTTCAGTTTACTTTAAGTTCCATTATGCTAGCATAACTGCAACATTATCATTCCTGAAAGGCTGTAATTTTAAACCACATGAACAATTCTTTGCCGAAATGTTCCTCTTTTTATGATATAGCTACTTCTTTACTTACCTTGCAGTCCCTGAAACTTGAAGCCATCATTTTAGATTTTGACCTCTCCAAACTTTCAACGACTCACTGGAGCTGGGTCAAGTAAAAAAACAAAACCACGAGAATAACGGAAGTGAAGTTTAGTTGGCTGGCTTTCAAAATAAGTGCATTAACAAACTTGTGAAATATTTTTCTAAGTATTAACCATAGACCGTTAATATTAATTATAATAATATTAATAATGAACATATATACAGTCTATGGTATTAGCCCTTGTGTTGTCTTCCCATTGACCATATAAATTAGTTTTTCTGGGTCAAAATTTAAAAAAAGACACAGTTTTATCGTTTTTGTCATTTTCCCCAAAGTTATTTGTCACTATTTTCGATGTTTTGGTCGATTTTTGGGACATTTTTGTTTTTTTCTGACAATGTTGTCACTTTTCTCAACGTTCTTTTATAAAAAAGAATTATATACTAGAATATATAGAAGTATAGAATATATAGAATTATATTTTGAAAATTAAATAAACACCCAAATTAATTAGTGTTGTGAAGAATTTTTTTTTTTTTTTAACAATTTGTTTGAATGAAACCAAAATTTCTGACATAAAAACTTTTAGAAAATGGGTCAAATGTGACCCCAGGACAACAGGAGGGTTATATATTTGTACTTTGAATTTTTTCGCTTGTGCATTTTGTTATGGGTGTGAGGAAAATGGACACAAATCCTCTGTTAACTGTGGGTTTTATTTGCTTAGTTTGTTTTGTTAATATCCTTCCCGTTGATTAGACGAGCCTTTTATTAAGGTTTTAATGTGTTCTACTGGTTTGAAACCACATACTGTATATACAGTCTACGTTTGAAACACTAGTGCAGTGCCTGTTCGGGATTGGCTGCTTTGCCTCCGGTATTTCTCATCTTAGAACCGCTCATCCACAACTTCACACTCGACTGCGCTTCCGTGGGGCAATACACCTGCCATGACATTTCCTTGTCCTGAAGTAGACTATGCAGTCTGAGAAAACTGTCTTCTGTGTCTCTGGAGGAGCTTTGTCAAGTCTGAGATTGGTGACCAGCCAGAGTTAGACTACATGGCTGCATCACAGAGCCCACTTCATTTTGTCCCACGTTTAGCTATAGTGTATTGAAAATATATTAAGTATATACTTCAAAACCCATGTTGACTGACTGGTTGTATTACATAACAGTACACATTTGGGTTTACAATTGATATCATGTTCTCTGCAGAAATAAACAGATTTTAGCCTACTCATGTATTCAGATCTGGTAATGGCAGTGAAAGGAAATGTAAGAGGTCTAGCCAGTTAAAACATAGGAGGAAATCAACCACACAAATCAGTTTTATCTTACAATTGTGCTAAACCTCGTTTATAACCACCATCCGATACAAAAAAGTAAGACTTTAGTGGACAAACATTTAAAAGAACTGCATTGTTTTATTGCCATTTTCAGCATACATCCAACACCCCTATGCATTTTAGCTACATGAAGCATTTACATTACAAGTCATGAGTCAACAGAACAGTTTAAAAATTAGGATTCATTTTCTTTACATATAATACAGTTTGCACACATGTTAATAAATATCAATACAATCTTGTCAAACTTATCACACACCATCTAAAACAATAACCCTCAAAATGATATCACTTCTTTTTTAATTCACAGCTCATTCCAAGTCATAAATATAGCCTCTAGTGTTTCTTGGCGGTAAAACAGTGACCATCTGGATTTTTACAGATGTCGAAAAGGCTATAAGATTAGAATGCCCACCAGTTAAACCATAACATTCCCTGTTTGATGCAAATTGCTCATAAAGCACTTTGCATTTCTTAAACCCCCTATTTAAAATCCTTTATTTGCTTGTGTGGGGACCTGCTGTATAAAAGTAGTTGAAAAACCAAAATCTTGAGTTCCAGTGGGGACACTTATGTGACTACCTCAAAAACAAGTCAACTCAAAAAATAAAACATAACTTAAGTATAGAGAATGAAAATAAAAAAGGCATCTTGTTCGAGGGTAAAGTATTAGCACTGCCATATATTGATGTGAGTGGTGTGTAGTGTGGAAGTCCTCGTAGTGTATATCTCAGATGTTGCAGCATATCCACCAACAGAGACAGTCCTGTGGCACAAAATGAGTAATGTGAGCTACGCTGATCTCCCATTAACAGTGACATTTTCGGAATTTGAAGAGACAGTTCCTTCAAAGATGAAAACACTTGTTTTACCTCACTACTGTTTACTACAGTGTGATGTACAGTGAACGGCAAGGAGAGGCCCCTCATTATTGAGTCATGTGAAATATTGTTCATAAATAGTATAAGTCTGTATTCTGTGTCCTAGCTATGAAAGACAAGGTAAAGTTCTTTTATGTGCCTGCAGCCTTCATTCCTGACATGCAATGGCTTATCGATGCATCTGTCATGCACAAGTGCAAGATAATGAGATGCAGGGCACTCTCCTGTGAATGCAAAACAAAACTAAAATGTGTATCTGTTAAAAACAGACAAAGATAATAAATACATTAAAAACCATGGCCATATTTAATGGTTTCTTACTGTTGACTCACAAAAACACTGATGGGGAAAATAGAGCCTTTTATGGTGTCTTTATGGTTCATAAGGATGCAGAGGTCAGTTTGTCACTGGATAGAAAGGCAGCTTCAGCAGAGGCTGTTCGTCCTTCAGTCAGACTGGAAAGGAGAATCAGAGATTGAGACTGGAGACATCACTCCAGCACTTAAACACGCCTCTGTAGCGGTCCTTTTTTCAGAAAAAAATAAGAGATGACCCTCATCCGCCGACAATGTGACTTAACTACACACAAAAACACAATTCTTTACAATTCCTTTACATCAGCAGGACCAAACTGCATTCTTCCCTTTAGATGATTGAGAATGAAACAAGTCTTTAAACATTCTCCCAAAGCCTGCCTCCTGTTTGAGAGGATCCACTTCAAGGCTGGGCTGATAAAGCTGTGAATGTACCCGCTTCTACACCCTCAGAGAGCGAGAGCAAGCAAAAAACTGCAAAGTGATTAACTGGAACTGCCTTTGGGCAGAAGATATGTAAACGTTGCATACTGCTTCCATGTCAGAGGCAGTCGTAGTGTGTGTTGGGGGAATCTTTACACATTCACTGCTGCGAGTGTTCAGCAGACTATCCTGATCCAAGATGATCACGTGAAGCAGAGTCCGGCCATCACAAGTATAGTCAACTCTTTTCCCAGGGCTCAATGAGCAATTATTTCATTCCTCCTAAGCCCAGTTGAGGTCGAAGCCTTTGGAGAGCATTACAGCCTCCAGGTCCTTGTCCTCCTCTTTCTCCCGAAGCCTCTGCTCATCCAAGAGAGCCACCAGGGCGTCACGCTGCTCCACCACCTCCAACATCTCATTCAAGATCTGCTTCTCTTGACTGAGCTCCTTCTCCGACTTTAGGTGGTCTGTGAGAGGCACAGGAAAACATGGAGTTGAAGAGAGGCAGCAGATTATACAGATCTGACTGGGCTGTTAGGCCTCCTGCACACTGCCTGCGTGGACCATAGCGTGTCGGCTGCATGGCGTGTCCCTTTTTATTTCAGCTCCCATGTTAACTGGTTACAGCTTGCACACTGCCTGCGTGACACATGTGCATGCTAGAAAATAGGACCGGTGCCTGTTTTTAACGTGTTGGAAGCGTTGCCAGGCAAAATAGAATACAAAAAGATGTTTATATGTCATTTTGGCATGAATACATTTAATAAATCACATTTTGGAAGTCCCTAAGTTTTGACATAAATGCAGATATACATGTAATTTAAATGTAAATAATAATCGATTCTCGGATATTGCACCTTGTCAATACAGATGAAAATATTCTGTGGCCTATTTTGCCGTCAATACTGCCGACGTAATCTTTGCTGTTATCAAATCAGTATATATTTATGTTTAACATGAAGCACACTACTGCTTGGGACCAGTACATTTTCACAACTCTTTTCCCATATGTCGTTTTTTCAATGGGAAACATATATGTGTAGAGACAAGGCTAGCAGCAGCAGCGCTGTTTCTGGTGTGTACAGACAAAGGAAACGTTGTGCAACCGAAACGCCTCGCTCACGCCCGCAGGCAGTGTGCAGGAGGCCTTAGTGGATTAAGACTCATGCATTCACCTTCCACAGCCATTCACCCCTGAGTTCCTGCTGCAGGCGGCTCTGTCGGTCCTCCAGCTCCAACTCTCTGGCACTGGGGGGGGGGGGACAGAAGGAAAAGAGTATGAACGAGCTAAGTTTCACGAATGAATCATTCAACATCGTTTTCAACATTTATTCATTTGGCTGCATCTTCATTTATCTGGACAGGATTCTCTTTCAATTATTAGTTGTTCTAAAAAAGATGAATAGTTAATCTAAAAGCTTTTAGTTACTGATCATGAGATATTGCTAGATAATTTAATGACTTTTCAGAGTGTAATAAAACTTCTCTGAATGGATTGTGAATGTGAACTCAAATCATATTATGTTGAAAAAAAAAAAAAAAACCTCAATTCATCAGGGCCAACAACCTTTTGCAAACTCATGATCTAATGATAATAATCATGAAAAATAAGGTGGCAATAAGTCAGTTTTTATCCTCTTGTATACTCTATTAGCTTATAATTGCCTTGTTCTTAAATGATGAAATATTAATACATCCTTATTTTTAGGGATGTGTGTAACTGTTGCAGACAATCATGGTTCCGGGAATCAGTCCTACGGGAATCAGTGATCCGTTGACATTCATGGGTCAAGTCTTCCACTCAAACAAGACTTTAGTTCATGAGATGATATTTCTAAAATGATCCTCAAAATCCCTATCAGCAGCATCTGTACTTTGGGAATCCAATCTTAAAAGTCCCATGGCATGACAATTTTAATTTATGAGTTTTTTGTTTAACATTAATACTTGTATACACACACACACACACACATATACACACACACACACACACACACACACACACACACACATTTATATATACATTTAAGTTGTGTACTTACAATATCATGAGTTCTGACTCATAGCGGACCAGGGCATTTTTCTCCTGCACCAGCTTAAACCACTCTTGCATTAACTTGGGATCGTCCTTCTTGCCCATGCCTGGAGGGAAGAAGGAAGCACAGAGTGGGAGTAAGACACCAGAGGGCTGCTGGGAGATGACACTGATGTCATACACTGACATGGACTGACACGGACAATGCTATGACAGCCAAGCCAGAATGTCCTGCTGGGGGATGGTGTGGTGGAAGGATGGACTCAACACCAACATGGTCAGTCACGCCATACTTAAAAATGGCGCACAGAAGATGGCGGGGAGCTACAGCTTTCAACTTTTCAACTTTGGTAAATGCGCGCGCACACACACACACACACACACACACACACACACACACACACACACACACACACACACACACACACACACACACACACACACACACACACACACACACACACACACACACACACACACACAGAAAATAAAAAACCCTATTTGCAAAAATTTGTGTTACCCAGTTTGGACTTAGTGTCAAGACGTAGCAGCTCTTTGGAAGCAACTACCTCCTCCTATCATATTTTCTTTTTTAGAGTTTGTGGGTAATAAGAAAAAACACAACAATCAATAGCATTAGGACTTTAAGGAAATTCTTCATTAGGAGTTAAGAGGGTGGGGTTGGGGTTGGGGGGTTGTTCATGGGATTTTTAGGCCAATAGTGAAGTTCACATTTTTTAAGTCGGCCTCAGAGTAAAGCATGTTCAGCCCTTTTGGCATAATGCATTGCAGTTTTCATAACCGGCATAATCAGTCACAGAGCCGAATAGCTGCACACTTCTTCTGCAGTCCCGCTGTATGCACACAAGAGCAGTCTATGTGGCATGCTTAGAGAGGCCTGCTGCCGGGGGCGATGCATCCTTTTCATTAATCTGACTGCAGCAGGTGGAGCCGAGTGGTTTAAAGGAACACAGCGACTTATTGGGACTTCAGCTTATTCACGGTATCCCCCAGAGTTAGACAAGTGGATACATACCCTTCTCATCTCCGTGCGTGCTGTAACTCTGTCTGACTCCCCCAGCATTAGCTTATTAACAAAATAACACCAACATGTTCCTATTTACATGTTGTGATTTGACCATTCCTCAAAGTTAGCCATGATCACCAGTGTTGTTCGCTACTAGCTAGCTATTCACATTGGTTTTGTTGACGGAAGTAACTGTGCTTCACTCCGCCCAAGTAGCAGAAGTAGCAGTGCTTTGCCTTTCTGTGAATATAGTTCCCAGTTAGTACTGCGGTTAGAAGATGGCTGTCTCATGTGACCTTGTTATTTGTACACCCTGTGACTATATAAATCACAACATGTAAATAGGGCATGTTGGTGTTATTTTGTCACTTATTGGGAGCAGTAGCTGGTTGGAACCAGTTACGTGCAGGATCTTTGCTAGGCTAAGCTAATGCTGGGGACGTCAGACAGAGTTACAGCACGCACGGAGATGAGAAGGGTATGTATCCACTTGTCTAACTCTGGGGGATACGGTGAATAAGCTAAAGTCCCAATAAGTCGGCGTGTTTCTTTAAATTAAACACCAGAAGACAAACCGCGATGCGGAGTGACACACTTAACTGGGGAGATGGAGGCTCTCACAAAGCAAAAAAGGAAAAACATTTTACACCCAGAAATGGCATGGTTCTGGTCTCGGGGGCTGGCTTTCACTAATTAACAGACATAGGACAGAAGAGGCAGAGCTGGAGAAGAGCTGGAACACAACATGCAGAGACAAAGGAGGAAGTAGAAAAGCAAATGCTGAGTTCAAACCTATACTACAAATGGATGTTTTTCTTTGTATTTCAACCTGTTCCACCATCACCACCCCTCAGCCCAAGACTCCGAAAGACAAAGGAGAGCCGTCCGGTACAAGGCAGAAACGGCAATAAAAAGGAACAAACACACCAGATCGCACACAAACACAAAATAATGTTTCTTTAAATAGATTAGAAGCTCAGGAAAAAAAATCCACTGACAGGTGTTAGATACAGGAACAACCCAGATGATCCATTCATTTTAAAGGACTTGTTTTTGTATAATGCTTGCATATTTATGACAAATCATCACACCATGCAAGCGTCTCACTCCTTCACCGCAAACTTGCCCGCGAGCTAGCTAACCGCCCCGGTTTTATTATCATTTTATGATATCATGACACTTTTAACATTTATTCAAGGGATAACAACTGCTAAAAATGGATACTGCAAAGGACTATGCAACTTTTCATTTTAAAAACAGAAAACAGAGCACATGCAGTTGATAAGACACTACAGCAGAGTAGTTTCCCCTTTGAGTGAATGCAGCCTTATAGAATAAAAAGGAAACCTATTTTTTCCTCCATTTTCTAACACACTATGATTGTTCAAGGATTACAATCGTCATAAATGTAGCCCAATTTTATATTTTCATTTCGGGGAGTTTTTTCTTCTTCTTTGTGTTGACAGTCTTTTGGATAATGTTACATCAAAAAACAAATTTTTAAATATGTGCAGCTTTTGACAAGTCTTTGATCATTTGAACTACGGGGAATTATAAATAAAGTTTCAGTTGTGATAAGCTGAAATGACATTTGATTTTGCTGGCCACCCGTTAACGGTTATTGCGTGTAATTTTTAACTGTCCAGTTAAATAAAGAGGAGGCCCAATCTGGCAACACTGCACGGCAGACCAATCAATCATAGGATTTCTCTTCAAGTTGTATTGGTGTGCATTATGCTCTTCTAAGAGCTATGCTATAAAACAGTTTGGATCGGTAGTGTCTTCTTATTATTCATCTACCCTGTGGGAGCCGAGATGCTAGAACTATATATTAGAGTTTAAAGTATCGACATCCTGATCCTTATGTGTTTTGTGGAACATGAACATCTACATAAAATAACTGTCATGGTAACAAATAATATTTTTTTTAAAAGACCAACTGATCAATACATTTAACGGCATACTGTACATTCTGACGCAGTGGACAAAATTATGATTAAATGAATATTCAAAGCTTTTTTTTATATTTTAAGTTAATTTCCTCATATTAAATGACTCAATACAATTAGTTTTGGGTACATTCTGGGGAAAGCTACTGAGCCTGATCACACACAAACGCTGAGGACAGGAGGAAGACCGGCTGGGAGGATGATGAGGAGGGGCTCAAGGGGGTAGCCCTGTTCTGGAGATCCTTACGGTTGCCATAGTAACCCGCCACAACCGTCAGCAGAGGCGGCGAGGTTACGTTACCTTGAGGGGAACAGCAGGGGCAGAAGGAGAGGGGTCTTCGGCGTGGCATCCCCACAAAGGGCTCAACTTCCACAAGACAGAGAATGAAGGTGGGGGGGGGATGGAGATGGGTGCGTGGGTGGGTGGTTGTAGAGAGAAAGAGTGGTGGAAATAATGCAGGAAGAAGAGCAGCGATGTCACAGAGAAAAAAACAGAATAGAGGACACAGAGCGTGGGTGGAGGGGGAAGAAGGGTGTGATGAGGGAGAAAGAAAATTGAGGAGAAAATCAAAAAGAGGGCAGGAGCACTAACTAACCTAGAGAGAGGAGGTGGGAGAGATCAGCTGTGGGGTGTGAGGGATGAAAAAGGGGGTAAAAATAACAAACAAGAGAAGGCAGAAAACCTGGAGCACAGAAAGGGAAAATAATCCCCCCTTTTGATCTGTCGTGTGTAGTTCTTCAGATGATGTTAGTAAACCGCACCATGTGTCATGTGTCACCCTGTGTGAAATGGGAAAACGCCTTTGCATGTGGCAAGTACACACACAGTACACAGTACACAAAATGATTTAATCCCATTATTAAATCCATTACTGATCAGACACAGATAATTTCTTCTTCTTTTAAGATGTTCCAGACTCTCCGTGTAAACACTACTTGAACACGTTAAGAGCGCCCGGCTCAATTTGTTGCCAGCGTGGTGACTTTTGAAGTGTAGCTACTATTGAAGTGCAAATTAGGACTTCTCACAGATAATGGTTGCTATCTTTAAAGGGAACATTTGCCACGTTTTATGTGGCTCTCCAATCAATGCTGATGGCAAATGTAGTCGATTGAAGCAATAAATTCCTCAGTGCGAGCTATATTGATCAAGAAAGCTAAGACTGCAGCTGCAAAAATGTGTTCTTTTGCATCCAGCGGCGTCATTTGACGTGACAGTGACACACTTGGATGCAAGGAAGAACTGCAGACTAGGGCTGAGCAATACATCAATATTATATCAATATCATGATATGAGACTAGATATCGGATAAGATTTTGGATATCGTAATATCGTAAGTGATTCCTGGTTTTAAAGGCTGCATTAAAGTAAAGTGATGTCATTTTGATGTGATGTCAAAATATTTAAATAAAAATTAAAATAAAAAAAGACTGCAGAATACATGTAAAGTGAAGAAACTTCTGGGAGAATGTGCATATAACTGCGGGGTGGGGGGACAGAACGTTGACAGTGGCACACATATAAGGGCTTGAACCGTTACATGACACAAATAGGAGGAAGACAGTGTTCAGGCTGGTGGTGAAATGCCTGATAATTTCTACAAGGGACTATCACAGAGAAAAAGCTTATACTCTGTAGGGAAATCTGCAGTTTAGAAAATCCTTTTTTGACAGATTGGAGTCCTAATAAAAATGTTTTGGCTCCACTAAATCACGCAAGCATACTGTAGTTAGGAAAGGCATCGTTGTAACTTACCGCTCACTAAATCCTTAATTGAATAATCATAAAAGTAGAGGATTCAAATTATAAGATAACTGATATTACTTATCGGATTCAGAGTACAGTCTGCTGCAGGGCCTCAAATACAACTAGGCCGATAAAGCAACTGTGCACCTTACATCCTGGTATTCAGTCAACATTCTACATTTCCCATTGCGTGAGCAAACACTGTATAAGAGACAAAGAGGAATCCTTCTCTATAACACATTTAGAACACTGCAAACACACTGCTTCCAGTTGCAAAGATTCAAAGTGAGACATTGACTGTTTTTAGCATTCACACACACTACATGCTGATGAAAGGTGCCCTGCCACACGTATTTCAGTACTTTGTGGTAATGTCTGAAGTTCTACCATGGACTCTGTCACATTTCTTTGTGGAAAAATCTCCTTGGTTACCTTGTTTCAAGCAATTCTAACATGGTTAGACTCAGCTCCAATTGTGCCAGTTCTCATTAATATTCAAAGAGCTAAGCTGCTTGACTCTGATTGGCTAACAGCTAGCCAATGAGAGCCTGGCTATCAGCATCCTTTACCCAGCACAACTGGGCAAGCTCATGAATAGTAATGAGCTCAGGCAACATGACGTCAGACTGACCAGCTGTTGTAATTGGTCTGATTTCTCCTCTTATTTATTTTCAGTGGCTAGAGCTAACAGAGGAGGTAGCAGTTCATTTTCACATTCACGACATAACACAAACACATATGGACCATATGGACATAATTAAAAAAAATGCAAGTAAAAACAATTTTGTGTAGCAGGGCACCTTTAAGCCCACATGGGTACCCTGGTCAACCAGCGAGGTTGGAAAACGCAGGTAGGTTCATCTGTATGTCAAAACTCCACGCAATCTCCTGTTCAAAAACAGGCCATGCTCAAATATGTGGAAATGCACCTTTTTCTCACTCCTTGTTGAGGGATTCTACAGACACTAAAAACCCATGAAGCAAACACAGTCTGCTGACTTCCCAGCAGCCATGAGGAGGAAAAGATGCATGCTACTCATATTCAAACAAGGCCACAGTCTACAAGATAACAACAGATACCACACGAGACATCTCACCCAGACACGGTGAACACTACTACTGCTGGCTAATCACAGTGTAGACATTGAAGCTAAGGGTCAGTGGTTGCAACATTGCCTATTAGAACACACCACACGCACACACAAATTCAAATGTTATGCAACTGAGCAGGTATGAGAAAGTCAGGGGAACCATTGCTGCGACTACAGGACAGAACTACAGCAGCACAGAAAGCTCGGAGGGGAAGCTAAGAGCCATGCCAGCAGTTTAGTATGAGTCAGTTATACAGGTTATACAATACTTGTATCACAGTGTATGTGTGTAGGGGTGGGGTCTGGGTATATAGATGTGTGTACCCTGCAAGATGTGTCCCTTTTGTATGTTCATGTGCTTCTTCTTCATCTATGATATGGTACAACAAAAGTAGTTTTAAGCAGATGTAACTAGAGCATTTGTTGGGAACTATTTCTACAATATCCCGACCGATATATCTGCAGGCCAACATTATCGCTATTAGGCATTTTCAAATCTATCGTTATCTGCATTTATAATGAAATATTCATTGATCAAAATCACATCATGACAAATAAATAATTCTGTTAAATGAATATTTAAAAAAACAAAACAAATGGACTGTCAACCAGAGGGCAACATCCCTGTTGGCAACACTTTGTTAATGTGTTGTTGTTTTTTCAAAGAACTTTAGGTTTCATATCTTAAGTTTGTATTTTTATACATTTTATTTATCAGAACTTTAATATATTTTGATGTTCCTCTGTTCTGTTGTGACAATAAAACAAATGATCATATTATTTTAGTGAGAACTACTACTTTATCGGTCGGGCTCTAATTTCTACCTGCGACATAATACACATGTGGTGCATTAGTATATGGCAGCAGGACAGAGTATGTGTAATTTACTCAACAAAATAAATCACAGTTCCTGTGTTCAACTTGTGCAACAGTGTGGCTCATTTATGTGTTTTTAATAGTTTTTAGACAACAATGGAGCTCTACGTCACAGAGGAATAAACTATATTCTATATACTTAGATATGGCTGGTTTTGGTCTTTTCATAGGATTCACTGACAACAAGAACAATACTGAATATCAGCAGTTTTAAACTCTAAATCAGAAACAGTATTTTTTCTCTATCTCAACTATCATACTGCTACCTTTCACAACTTTGGTTTACAAATGATGTGTAAACTATGTATTGATGAATATGCAAAGGAGGCAATATTTAAAGAGCATGTTCATGTCAACGCTACCAGTGCATCATTTTCTTAAGTGTCATTGTGTTTCTATTTTTATCTAGTTGTTTCTGCTGGACTGATCCTCAGCACATGACCAGTGTTTCTGTGAATGCCAGAATCAATATTGCTGTTTTGGATTTCTGACTCTGAAATATGTGTTTGCGTCTCTACTGAAGTTTGTGTTGTACAGGGTGCGTGCTGAAGAGTGACATATACAAGTTGCATACGGTATTCATTTATTCAATATTTATGAGCTTATGGAGATCAAAGACAATATTAAGAGGACAGTATGAGGCTAAGTGTCTGATCTCTGTTTGATGTAAAGAGCGTTTGAACTAGAAACCTAGTGAGGGTGGAGGGAGAGGGAGGTGGGGTTATAGGAGCAGAACGTATTGCAATGAGGCTTAAAAAAGCCAGCAATTCAAGGAAGATATGAGGGGTACAAAGCTCAAGTTGTAAAAAAATAAAAACAGGAGGGGACAGGAGAGAAGGACAGATGGGGTTAGCCATTAGGTTAATTTAAAGCGACAGATTTGAAATACATACCGCCCAGATGCAAGTCCAGGATTTCACTGTAATTAGAATCTCCCCAATAGTCTACAATGACAGGGATATATTAGAGATAGGAGTTATTTCACACAGGCCCAAACTGGGCACACACACAAATTATCCAATAACAGCATGCATGTTCTTGCAAACACGTTCTTACACGCAATCGCACACATACACACGGCAGCAACACTCAGAACAAAGAGAGTCCATCAGTACTAACATGGCATTTTCCAAAATAATAAGAGGCTGCAACATAGATTTGCTGTATTGCTGTTTACTGGCTCAGTCTGCTTAATATCACACAAAGCCTTGTGTAATGTGTTGTGTGCTGAAGGTTTTTTGTGTGTGTGCATTTAATTTGACAAAGTTGTAGTTGGTTCAAACTTATGTGCACCAATGTTCAATTACAATAAAGTGATGATTTAATACCTAATCATTTCAGACTGAAAGAGCAGCTGAGCGTGTTCTTTGAGTACAACAGTCACAAACATCTCTGGATTGCTGTTACTCACCACAATTAAAAAAAATATATGCACTGTATAATAGATACGATCTCAACAAACAATCTGTCCCAAGTCGCTCAGCTACAGCGCACATTTGCAGAAAATATTGTGATGATGTTGTCAGCCTGAAAACCAATTTATATTGGATTTCTTACATTTTGATTGCATTTGTAAAATGTAACGTGATCGGTGTCTTGATCAGTGTACAGAAACTCTCCTCGTTGAGAGGCAGTGAAGGAGACAAAACACATCCAGAATGAGCAAACACAAATCTATGTCGGGACACATTCTCCTGATTGCATGCAGCTCCGACTGGCGATGGAGGACAACTTATGAACGGACAACATGTTGGAGATGGAGAACTGTTGCAGTGTGTCACCACAGATGGAGCCTACATGACAGTGTCACATGTCATTAATATAAAAATAAAAAATAAAACTACAGTGAATCTAATACCTGATCTTCTTTTGTGCTGTTTGGGTAATGTATAAGTACCTTTATACAATCCTTTAAGAGAGTAGAGTAGTAAACAAGTTAAAATCAAACAATTGGCTGGAGACACAGCTGATGGGAAAAGTAATTGGTTATTCGGTTGGTGGGAAAATCCCGGGAATTTAAAATGTGCCATGCATCTACGTGCATTTGCATTATAAAAGCTTCTGTTACCATCATCATTAAGTAAATGAGGATTAAATACACTGTCAGCTCTATAAAGGACAACCTCAGTGCCATACTCACATACTAAACTCCCATCATGTAACTGTGTTATTGCTGCTGAGCACTATTTACGATTATAACACTGTATCAAATAAAGAGCCGAACAAATAATGCATTCTTCATCTCGGAACTATATTGTCTGTGATAGTCCCTTGTGTGGACTTATTTGGGTTTATTACTTTAAAGAAACAAATGTGTCTTTCTGCACACAATCTATGTGCTGTAATATGCTTTAGATAAACTGTAACTGCAGACAGTGATTTCAACACAATATAAATGATTGCAGAGGGACACCTTTCTGAGGTAATGCGGTTTCTTGGTTACATCATCCTAATCAACATTGATAGTATAACTATTCTTGTAAGACCTCTAGATAAGGCTGAACACATATCATATAAAGATGAAACATGGTCTCACAGAGCCAGCGCCGACATAAAAACAAGATTTAATTGTCATACGTACAGTAAATCACCTACATAATGTTAATAATAAGTTACCGCACACTTTAATCTACTGAATGTGGGCATTACGACTATCTGCACTATCATTACTGATACACTATGCAGCATGCGATGGCCAGATTGATTTAAAAAGAAAGAAAAAAAGAACAAAAAGTGTATGATGGTATAAGTGACAAGTTGTTACCTGCTTCTCCTCTCAAAGCTTTCTCCACAGCTACGCCTCTCTCTTCCAGCTGCCTCTGCTTCTCCTCCACCTGCTCCAACTGTCTCTGGATGATCTGAAGCGGACCAGGAGGTTAGAGATTCACATTATTATTAGTGGCATACCATACACACAGTGCATTACAAAAACTTGGGTTATCTCAAGTGTGTGCACAGAATAATTACATCCACTATTAATTACAACTGATTTGTGCCACAAATTATCTAAGGAAGGTGGCTGCAGAGGTTACTTCAAACAATTTACCCTCATTAAAAATAAATGTGATCTAAAGGTGCAGCCAGAGCACGGCTAATTGCCACTGTATTGATGTCTACGTGAATGTGAGCCTGTTCTGATGGTCAAAAATTATTTCAAATATTATTATTTATTAATATGTATAGCTTCCTCTCTTTCGCCCACACTGCATTTGTTGATGGCAGTGCATCGGGGGCAGTGATCGAGGGGACAGCATGCAGCCTCTTAGAAAGTCTCAGAGGTGCATGTAGCCTGGTCCACCATAACCTTGGACACCCAAGTGTCCAGCTTTTTTTAATTCAATTCAATTTTATTCATAGTATAAAATCATAACAAGAGTTATCTCGAGACACTTTACAGATGGAGTAGGTCTAGACCACACTCTATAGGAGCTAAAAGTTCTAGTAGTTCCCTCCAGAGCAAGCAACACTGTGACAGTGGCGAGGAAAAACTCCCTTTTAGGAAGAAACCTGGGACACACCCGGGCTCTTGGTAGGCGGAGTTTGACGGCCGGTTGAGTTTTACACAAGCATTTCAACTGAAATCACTTGCCAGTGGAAAGTACTCAATCGTTATCACTGGATCGGTGGCAAGTCTAAAAGAGGACCTGTCAATGAATACCTCTTGTTAAGGGCTCTGTTCCTGGAGGCCAAGGCAACAGAGTCAGGTTACTACTACAGGCTACTACTACCTCTACCTACCTTTAAACTACTAAAGCTAGGAGAGAAAACATAAACCACTATTAATCTTAAAGGACATACATTCGAGTGACCCATGTAAAACCAGTTCAAATGGGTTTTGCATGTCTTTGAATGACCTATACAAGTCCCTTATGGTAAAAAGAACCATTTTACCCCAAAACAACTCACAGAAGGACCCCAAAGCACCTAATATGCCAACTACAAACTTCTTTAACCAGCCCGTTATTCTCACGAGTCACGGAACCGTAAGCCTACCCATGACCTTTTCCTTAACCTAACAGCGTCAAAAGGGACGCCAATAGTCTGACCAAGCGTGTGTTATATGACGCTAAAGGAGACGACCAAGCGTGTGTTATATGACGCTAAAGGAGACGACCAAGCGTGTGTTATATGACGCTAAAGGAGACGACCAAGCGTGTGTTATATAAGATTATACTTTATTCATCCCACAACAGGGAAATTTTGTTGTTACAGCAGCAGCATTTTTTCCAATAACAACAAAAAAACAAAACTGAAATGACGACTGAATAACGCTAAGGGAGACGACCAAGGGCGTGTTATGACGCTAAAGGAGACAACCAAGCGTGTGTTATATGACGCTAAAGGAGACGACCAAGGGCGTGTTATAAGACGCTAAAGGAGACGACCAAGGGCGTGTTATAAGACGCTAAAGGAGACGACCAAGGGCGTGTTATAAGACGCTAAAGGAGACGACCAAGGGCGTGTTATATGACGCTAAAGGAGACAACCAAGGGCGTGTTATAAGACGCTAAAGGAGACGACCAAGGGCGTGTTATATGACACTAAAGGAGACAACCAAGGGCGTGTTATATGACGCTAAAGGAGACAACCAAGGGCGTGTTATAAGACGCTAAAGGAGACGACCAAGGGCGTGTTATGACGCTAAAGGAGACGACCAAGGGCGTGTTATGACGCTAAAGAGACAAACAAGCTTGTTATATAACGCTAAAGGAGACGACCAAGGGCGTGATATATAACGCTAAGGGAGATGACCAAGCATGGGGAAGTACACTTAAATAAAATACACAGCGATAGAGGTGTTTTAATCACCAGTAGCCCACTGTGGACAACACACTTGACTGAGGGCCATGAAGTCCTGAGCGGTGTCTTCATTAAAAAATAAATAAATGTTTTCAACCTTTATTATGTGTTTGCTTAGTTTTATTCACAGTATATCAATATTGAACGTGTCACGGTCTGGGGGAAGCCTTAGTTTATTCCCACAAAAGTATGTCAAACAATAGTACAATAGTGTTTTTGCACATGGGAGTCAGCTGGACTGATGGACGGACAGACAGATAATCCTTCCTGTTGGTTCGATGCAATATGCAGTTGATGCATATGTGGCCCATGATGCTGAATATTTAAGGTGAACATAATTGAGTAGGATTTGAATAATGACATGGGTTCTATATGAGTAGTGTGATGTATGGGTTAGGAATGAGCGACATATAAAAAGTAATCAGAAATAGCTTTTTTTTCGTATTTGAACTCTTACTTCCTCTGTCAGTGTTGAACTGTATCAGGGCCATGCAGAAACAAGAAGCATGGTTTGGGTTCTGCAAATAGCCACTAAAAGGAAGCCAAATTCAGGCCAGCAAACCACAGCTCCAGGAGCAGAGCCCTTAGCTGTGGATTAGTGCTGAGTCAGTGGACTGGAAGCCTGACTGCAGAGTTACAACATCAATCACAGTGGATTTCTAGTCCAAGGATGAATTTGGCCACACTCCAAAAGGGTTGAGTCACATTAGAGTGGCCATATGGTCCGGTAAAAACAGAAACAACAGGACAACACTGAGTAACTGTAACAACATTAATGTAACCTAGTCAAGTATACCACTACAGACATGTGTGTATGTCCCACTTCATTTTAAAACAGTGTGACATGCACAACATGAGCAATGGTTGAATGAAAACACCCCTTGTCTGAGTGTTTGAAAGAGCTTCTCCGCACCCAAAATCCATAACCACATCGCCGTGCTCCCCCGTCCTTCAATACCCACCAGGTCCGGATATGTTGCGGAAAGGCTGCGGCCACAACTGACAGCTGAAGTCACGAGGACCCACGAGATCTCACAAATTCACGTATGATCGTGCGATATAACAGGATGTAGTTTCTGTAAACAGAAACTCAAACTTGAGGCTTGAGGCCTGTCTCCTCCAATTATGACCTGTTCAAGGTGTTCAAAGTGCAGGGAAATATGATCTGCCGTGAGCTCTCCGGCATCCGGCAAAAATAGTAGCTCTACGTATCTGCTCCCGGAGTCAGAACGCGGTGGAAATACACACATTGACATTAATGGAAACCTAATGACTCTGTTGCCGTTGTGGAGCGGATCCGCAAGTGTTCCGCAGCCGGTGGAAATCAAGGGAGAGTAAACCAACACAAAAGAATGCATGTAACCTTCTTTCAAAACAAACGACCTGAAAACAAAAAAATTGTCTTGATGATGGTTCTAAAGGTAAACGTTAGTTGGATCACCAAACTTATCACAATTAGGAATGGGTACCGAATTTAATCCTTTTTCGGGCACCGACCAAATTGCCTCTAAAGTATTGAGTATTGAAAAATGCCTCATCATTTAATAACTAATTTCAATACCTAATAATATGAGTAAATCTCATCAGAGTCAGTAAGCCAATAAGCTCGCAGTATGCTTCTACCAAGTTCTAACAATGCTGGTGATTGGCCATCTTATGAAACACATTGTAGAGACAGGCAGGAAAAACTCTATGTTACTCGCATAGTAGGAGCTGAAACATATATTCAAATATTAGTGACTTTTTTTGTTTTAAAAAATTGGCATAGAAAAAAGTATTGTTTAGAAACTGGTATTGAAGTCACGGTATTGGTATTGAAAATGTTTTGGACAATACCCAGCCCTTATTATAACTGACCCAGAAGAGGACATGAATGCATGGCCCTCCATCCAATAGTTGAAGTGACATTTTACTTCAAACCACAAATGTCCTTCTCACAGTTACCTGGGCTCTGTGCAGCCTCTTGAGTTCCTCCTGCTTGGCTTGTCGTCGGGCAGCTTTCTGGACCCTTCGTGTCAGCTTGGCATTCAACTCTTCCTCGGTGTAGGTTTTCTGGTGTAATAACAGAAACATGGGTCAGCAAAGTCTCTATCACTTGCCGCTAATATGTGTAGCTGACTCCATGGGGTCCTGGCCCTTCAGAATAACTGAACAGGAGAGGAGGGGGGGGGAATTCTTATTAGATCTTGTGGAAGGCAAAGGGACAACATTGACTAGCAGAATGTAATCTAGCTTGGGATATTTCAAAACTTCACTCCACGCTATCTACAGGCTTTTCTAGGCATTGCAATCTCAAAGTATGGTTACATAAACAACTTGGACCACAAGGTGACACGCATATATCAACTACACTGCAGCTCTCACATTTATGATCCTCCTCATTAAAAAAAACTTGCATAATAATAGGCAATACAGTATGGGAATAAACAGAGGTCTTTACCCCTTAGCTGACTTTTGAGGACATAAAAAGTTGGCGTGAATCAGGAGAAAGAGAGAATAGCACTGAAGGAAAAAGTTATTCCAGTATCCAGACTGGAGTAAAATCAGTACCGCAGTGACAGGCAGGTTAATATCATACCAGTCAGAGAGGAACAGCCCCTGATATCACGAGATGCAGAGGTATCAGTGTGACCAGAAAAGTGAGCGCTATTGGAAAAGTCCCATTTTAACAGAGTGGAGATCCAGCAGTGAGTGAGTGTGCTGCGGTCCAACTGTCACATGCTTCCAGAGAGGACGGTTAGTTTTAGGCCAGATGCCCACGAGGTGTTATGACAGTAAACTGGCACATGCGATGGGGGGGGGTGGGGTGGGGTGTTATCAATGGGAATGTAATACTACCTTTGTGGCATACGATCTCTTGAACGCCAGTGCGTGAGGGACATAAACAGACTTGGGGAAGACAAAACAAAAAAAAACACAGGGGAGGAAACAAACATGATACAGATGATATGTTTAAATGGGTTAATGATTATGTTAAATTGGTCAAAATAAAACAAAACCAAACTAAAAAGTAATAACTTAGCTGGTACAACCAAAACAGGCAATGTTAATAATCCCACACCAACACAAAAATGGGAAGGTGCAGCCACATTTTATACATCTATGTTAATTAGAAATTAATCAAACATCAATTACAAATCACATTGTAAGAAAATTGATTTTCTGGGTTCTAAGAACAAGGACTTTAGAGACCCGTCTTATAAAGCAGTAAAACAGATCGGTTATTTTTGGTCTACAACCATTTCTACGGAAAAATATCTAATACACTCACAGAAACTATCACAGAAACTACCACAACAGTCACTAGAGACTCGTCTACTTGAATCCTGTGGGCTCTTATTGAATTAGGCACGGCCTGGCAGGCATGATGCAGCTTTAACCTCTTGTTATTGGAGCTCAAATTCAGATCAATATTGATTGAAGAATAAAAAATAAAAAAGTCAATTCTTTATATATGTCGTCGAAATGAAAAAAACAAAATGGCAGCAAGTTTTTGTCTTTTTTTAAATGGGTTTACAATGGTTATTAAATTCATGCCTCTGGCCCTGACCTCGACTGTATCTATCTAAACCACCAGACACGCACACACACGCACGCACACACACACACACACACACACACACACACACACACACACACACACACACAGAGAGCAGCAGCGGAGACAATCATCTTGAATTTCAGCTTAATGAATGTAAATGGATTCAAATAAAGAACTCATATGATAGAAATATGGGTATTGTGCGCTGGATTTCTGCTTAGTGCTAATATGCCACCTGCATATTTCATGAATCCAGTCTTTTGAAGAATTCACTCATTTAGTAATTTTGCTAATGGATATCATTATGATGTGCATGTGGAAATACGTTGTTTTTTTAAATCATCATTTGGTTGCATGCTTTGCTCTGAGATCAAATGAGGGCAAGTACGCTCTTTATTCCAACACTACTTTAAAAAGGGATGAATAAAGTATTACATATTCATGCAAGCTTTGTGAACTTAACTTTAGTAAAATATTATCTTTATACATGTACAAAATTATGTTCAGGTGAAATTCAAAATCATTTAACGCCCATCTGCACAATACCTCCTCCTCGTTTTTCTCCTTTTCTCGATCAACCTCTTTTCCCGCTCTCTTTCTTTATGCCTCTCTTTCACCCTCTTCCTTTCCTTCAACTCCCTCCTCCTCTCCTTCTCCAGTTTCTCCTCCTTAATCGCTTCCATCTGCATGCCTGATACTAGGTCAAAGATGTCCATGTGCTGCTGGGAGTGGAAGAAATTATTTAAAAGGAAAAAGTGTATTTTTTTTTAAAGGAAGTAAAACAGTAAAGGATGCAATAGATGTGACGTCTAGCCTCGCTAAGCCTGTCCCCAGAAGTATTTCTATTCAGTCTGGTAACAGGCACACGAGGCAGGTAAAGACAGGCTTGTGTTGTTGTTCTTTACACTAGAGCTGCACGTTATGAGGAAAATATGCAGATATGAGATATAAATGAGATATAACGCTGCTGAAAATCAAGACATCAACAACGATAACGATATTACTCGCATATAAATAAACATATATTAAATTGTACTCAGCACTGCCTTTCTGCTGCTTTCAGTATTCTTCTTAAATACAACAAACTGCTTGTTGAATTTAAAACAAATAAAAGTAAATAATCTCCAACATTTTTTTATTGAACATCAAACTGGATAAAAAAACAGTTTCATTTTAAAGTGCAGTTTTCTGCTGATATTTTACTTCTACTAACATAAAAAATGTGCCTTTCGGGATGTGTTTATTTCACCAGTTGATATTGAGATGGCGATGCAAAAAAAGAAAACGGCAATTTTCAAACTAGAAAAAGTGAGGGTGCACCAGCCTCTGAATAAATCAGAGATGAAAGATATGATATCATGCTTCTCCATATCTACAATGCAGAGATGCTGCTGCTCAAAAGGTTAAGAATTCTCACGAGCTGGCTGCAACATACAATACAAGGGATCTTTATCACTTTTTTCAACATACTATTCTATGACATTCCAGCTGGTGGCCATATATTGTCACCGGATGTTTTGCAGACTAACTTCTCAATGATGAGCTCAGGCTGGCTTCGCGAGGCTATGCATGTCTAAATACCTCGTGGTGAAGATGTGACGTTTCGAATTGTGTCTACTGTTACTCACATCTGCCTTGGACTTCTGGGAGGACCTCTCCAGAACATCATCACAGGACAGGTCGGATTCCTCAGAGAAGCTCAAGTTTCTGCGGGATTTCAAGTCTGTAACAAACAATAACAGAGACAGGTTTTTTCACTCAAGATGTAATAACAAGTATCACATTTAAAATGGCCTTGGGTCTTACCTGATGATGGTGAGGTTTTCTTCTTCCCAGAGTCTTGAGTGGTGGAACTAGAGGACGGTGTGCTCGGAGATGATTTATCTTCCTTCTTCTTTTTGTCCTTCTTGTACCCTGAGAAGACGGCCTTCCACAGCGACTTGTGTTTGGGCGGTGTCTCGTCTGTGCCGGAGAGCCTGCTACTGTCGTTCTTGGCCTTTTTCTCCTTCTTATTCTTGCGTGGCGAGAAGAGGGAACTTCGTTTCTTGCTCTTACTCGTAGAGGAGCCGTCTGACGAAGCCACCGAGCTGTCCAGACTCTTGTTGCTGCTGAAGAAACGCTCAGGTAAAATATCGGCCTTCTTTGACTCCAGAGCTTTCACGGCTGATGTCTTCGGAGACCCGGATGACTTTTTACTTTTTCCAACAGCATCTGGGGTTACGCTCCAGGCCGTTTTAGGTAAGGCACCCTTGTCCATGTCAGATTCCTTCATTTTGTTGAGCTGCTTGGCCATGGCCTCTTTCAGAGCCTGGCTCTTGACTGCCTTTCTCTGGCCTTCATTCTCTCCTCAGCGATCTCTTTGGCCTCTGGGGAGAATTGAGTTGCTCTCTCGGTCCTAGAGACCTGGTTGACATGTATCTTTGGTTTACCATTTTCCATGGCTAGAGCCAGATGTAGGGGAGGTCTGTATCTGCTGGGCTTGCTGGTGGGTGGAGTATAGTAGCTGTTCATGCTCGTTTCTGGCGTCCGCTCATCATAGGTCTCTTCCACGTCATCGGCAAACGGAATCTCCTCCACCGTCTCCACAAATGACTTCCTCACCTCCTGCGGCCGTGGCTTCTTCTTCTCCCTCATAACAACCACTGGAGTTGTTTCTGGATCTGCCTGGGGTGAGGAGACTTTCCTGCGTGCGGGTTTTGGTGCGGACACGGGGCTCAGCTGGGTCCTCGGTGCAGGAACAGGACTCTTGACTTTTGCTGGCTCTTTGGCACGCTCAGGTAGAGGTTTTTCTATTCCGTTGCTCCAAGACACCTGGTGTCTCTGCTGCCGGAACACAGCAGGAGACTGATTAGCAGGCACAGGTGGCGGCGGGCTGGAGGGTGGGGTGAGCATGGTGGAGTCGGACGTGTTAAAGCTGTCACTGTTTGCTGTCTGGCTCGTGGCCATGCTCCCGTTCAACCCCAGGCCAGAGCTGTTGCTCAGGTCCCTCTTATCGGAGCCATTACTCTTGGGCTCCGTAAGAGCAATGGGGGTAATGACCTGACCCTCAAGAGTGATGTTGAGTCTGCGGATGACAGTGCGGCCAGTGAAGGCAGGCTTCTGTTCCTCCAACACATCTGGAGACTGTGTCTTAACAGGGGTGGAGTCCTGTGCTGGAGCCGTGACAACACTCCTTTCTAAGATCTTACTACTGCGGTCCAGAGGAGTCAAACCGAGGCTCTTTCGGATCTCTGCACTCTTTAACCAAAATTCCTCAATGATATCTGTCTTTTTAGATGGAGTTTCCTCTGTTGAGGACTCTACAGAATTTGGAGGCTCGGACAGGCCCTTGTCTGTGTTGGTCATGGGCGTGGAAGTGACTGCTGGGACAGGCTGAGTTCTGACCGGAGAGTCAGAGGCGAGGGGTGACGCGGGTTCCTGGCAGAGCAAAGGCCGAGCACAGATTGGGGAGAGGGGGTTGCCTGTAAGAGGGCAAATAGAGCGGTGAGGGTAGACAGGAGATATAGGTGTGCAAGTCTCTGGTAAGGGGTGGGCTGGGAGCAGATCGGGAAGCCAACAGGGGACTTGACAGGGGATCTGACGGGTGACTCGATGACTGGTGATGATTTGGGGAGTGAACTTGGGGGATATGAGGCAGGGACATTGACAGGGGAGGCAGCGAGAGTAGGGGAAGGGACACAGGAAGGATCGCGGACTGGTGCAGGCGAAGGGGACAAAGGGCTCTTGGCGACTGGAGAGGGTGATGTCCTCTCAGCCATCCTTTCCTCTGGTATGAACGGTTCTGGGAAAAAGCGGGTGCCAGGAGACATCACCAGAGGTATCTGGAAAAAAAACAGAGAAGATCAAGATTTAGTCAAAGCTAACATCACATACCTTGGGACAGTGATGAAATGTAACTAAGTACATGTACTTGAGTACAAATTTGAGATATCTGTATTTTACTTAAGTTTTACTTAACTTTTATTTCCATGCCACTTTTTACTCCACTAATCTGACTTCTTTACTTACAAGTTAAGTCACAAATTGAGATTTTTGCACACAAAACACATGTAGTTCATAAAATGCAATGTTTTATTGTAAATTAAAACTACCCAACTACAAGTACAGCTTAAAAATGCTAAACGTTAAAACACTTAGTTAGATGGACAGAACTGTTTTCATAGTTTGCAATTTCTAAAATGTGAGGGCTTTCTTGCATCGAGTACTTCTACATCTAATACGTGAACTACATTTTCCTGATAATTACATATGTTATTTAACCCTCATGTTGTCCTCGGGTCAAAATTGACCCATTTTCAGTTTTTTCATCACAAAAAATGGGCCTTCGAAATAAGCTGAAATTGTCAACATTAGAAATATCAAATAACTTTGGAAAAAAAAAATCAAACAAAGCAACCACAACATTGGAAAAGTGAAAGAAATGTCAGAAAAGCAATAACTTTTTTAGGGATAAGTAACATTCTTCATGCCGAACCTGTACTTGTATCAGAGTTTGTTTTTTTTTACAGTGTGGTGTTAGTCTTTTTACTCTAGTAAAGGATCTGAATACTTCTTCCACCACAGGTGTGGGACTATCTCACCTGTGATTCAGGCTCTGGAGATGGTCTGAGTGGGGAAAGAAGAACATCTTCTTTCTGCATGGGACTGATGCTGGATGGTTCTGAATGCACAAATGACAAAATGTTACTAGTTATGCAAAAATATTTCTAAGTGATCAATTTAGAGGAATATTATAAGGGACATGTACCAATACTGGAGGACATCCGCATCCTTTCTGATTTCTTGTCTTCCTCGGGAAGCTCTTCGCCACGCCCTGACTGATGCAAATGAGCCTCAGCTTCTGCATCTGAAGGGATGTCATCTGGAATTTCAAAATAACATTATGAAATATTTAATGGCTACACAGCTATATAACATTAATAATTGCTATTCTTTTTTTGCAATGAGGCAGAGTTATTTGTGAACCAAAAAATGTCGTGAAAATAAGTGATGGACTCATTATTATTATTTCTATTATGACCGCTCACCCTGATCCATCTCTGTACCAGGCTCTATATCCGGACTGTCTGCTTCTGCTTCCAGATCTCCATCCTCACAGGGCTCTGGCATGACAAATAAATGACAAAAAAGTGAGTCAACTGGCCAAAAACAATTCTCTGTTCAGACAAGCCAGAACCTTTTTCAACTTCCTAACCTCAACTGAAAATTTCTCATAAAATCTCGCTTCAGGCTAAATGTTAAAAAAAAGAACTTAAAAAAATAAGAGCACCAGAGTTCAAAGATTGATAATGAAAAATACATCAAATCCAGTTTTAAAGAGTGGAGAGTGTTTATAGGAAAAAATTGGAAAGGTTGGAAAAGGATGAAAAGACTTCAAAGCCAAAATCCATTTTTTTTCTGAGGACAGCTTTAAGAAAGGTTTTGTGGCAATAAAATCATACATGAAATAATATAAGTCAGTCAAACAATGTGAACAAAGGTTGGGCACAGAGTAGCATTAGTGAATAGATCCATGCAGCGATCCATTTTTAAATGAGCAAATGGATAACATTTAAACCAAGCAAAAGCACAACCCAAATGTTAATGACATTGGTTAAGTGATGAGCAATAATCCCGCATTTAGACAACATTTGGTGGGAGAGACTATGTTTTCTAACAAAAACTGAAATGCAGAAATGACCCACACAGTTAATTCATGCAGTTTTAAAATAATAATACATTAGCC
Organism: Etheostoma perlongum; assembly: GCA_026937815.1. Classification (NCBI taxonomy): domain Eukaryota; kingdom Metazoa; phylum Chordata; class Actinopteri; order Perciformes; family Percidae; genus Etheostoma; species Etheostoma perlongum. The sequence goes on along the minus strand of CM049378.1, from coordinate 5,114,996 downwards.
ATCACTTCTATATGCCCTTATAGGCCCTTTTTTCCGTGTGGGTGCACACAGGCAGGCATACTGAAAGAACATCAGCGCTATATAAGAACAGTCCATTTACATCAGATTCTAGAGGGTCTTAGCTTTTAACCCAGAGTGCAAGTACTGCATTAGAATCCAAATGTATTGTGTGGGACATTTATTGCATTCAGTGATGCTATTAAAAATAAATATAATACCTCAGCAGCCTCAATATCTGAACTTTGTGCAACTGCCATTTATGTGTTAGTCTAAAAAGATAATAATAGTAAAGGCAGATTCCAGATGAAATACTTCACCCATTACCAAAGAAGGCAAGACTGTGGTGTTTTCGAGCCTTATGGCTCATCTCGCTTGGATACATTATATAAAAAGTACAATATAATATGGGAGTCATAAGAAAATACATGTTTTGGAAGCTGAAAGGGTAAGATGAGAGTTTGGGAAGTGGAATTTGACCCCAAGAGAGCAGGACTCTTGAGAGCGACAGCCTTACAGCATGCATGCTTGTGAGTTAACTGGTCTCTGTAAGCGTTCCTTCATGCTCCAAGAAAAGGCCAGCCAATAGACAGATAGAGGACGAGTCTAAGACGGGATGTCATGATCCCTTTTAAGTCCGTGCTACCTCCAGACATGGACTCCAACCAGACTCTCACTGCCTCGTGTCGGGCGGACGTGTGGGCAAGGGCTACGTTCAAACCAGGGGGGTACGGAACAACGAGGGATAGATGGCAGGGAAATAACAGTAAAGTAATTAGACACATGAGAGAGAATACAGCAGAACACAAAAGAACAAAGCAGAACAAAACCAGGATAAATGACAAGGGGGTTATGAGGTGCACTGGGATGTGGTTACAGAACACCACATTCCCCCCAGCGACTGAATAGCAAATTAAGAGATTTAACACAAAATGATGACATTCCAAGAAAGAAAAAAAAGCAATGCGACAAAAATGTAACAAATCAGACATGATTATAAACAACAGGTGGGTTAGTTGGGAGCGGTGGCTCCTTCTGTCACAGACAAACACGTACAAAAACAGAACAGCAGCAGCCACACTGGGGAATAGAGACACCCTGATCCTCAACCCTGTGAGGCCTACAGCTTGGGACTCGCCCAGCAAAGCCTTCCCAGGTGTTCAGCTCCTCTGGGTGGGTTACCTGTAGAGGAGGCCTGCGTGAGCTCAGAGGGTTGGGAGAGTTGGGAGGCTGAGGCCAGCTGGCCCTCCTTGTCTCCCTCAGAGTCCATATGTGTTCTCACCAAACCTGGGATGGCCTGAGGGTCCACAGGCTGCAGGATCTGTTGGATCCTTAGGTTCCTTGCTAAATGAGGGTGTCGGCATACAGTGTAGTGTTGATTTGTTTGGTGATGCAGTGAAGTTGTGTGTGCAATCAGAGACAGTTCAATGAGGGATGGAGGCAGTTTTTTGCAGAAAAAGGTAGTAGTAGAAGAAAAAGAGAAGAGGGAAATGAGAAAAAATGAAAGAGAGAAGGCAAAGGGACAGTTAGAATACAGTGGCAATAAAAAAAATGTCCTGAAAGAGGCCAGGGACATGGAGGCTGCATGCACTAGACAAAAGTCAAACAACAAAAGTGAGCTTCAAAGATATGAGGTTTAAAGAAAAAAATAATATCATTCTTCCACTTAATACCAAAACATAGCTGCAGCGCTTGGGGGGGGGCACAAAAATCACTGACATTAATCAGTTTAGTTTGGAGCCCGACCGATAAAGGATTTTTAAGGCCAAAACCAATACAAATATTTGGTCATTTAAAAGTCCGATATTCCGATATATATTTAAAAAGAAAAATCCAGAAATGCGTAACAAAACATAAACAGATTTACCTAACGTTAGTTATTTGTAGTTATGAGTTCTCACTAAAATAATAATATAATTAGTTTTATTGTCACAACAGAACAGAGGAACATCAAAATATATTAAAGTTCTGGTAAATAAAATGTATAAAAATACAAACTTAAGGTATGAAACTCAAAGTCCTTTGAACAAAAACACAATAACTTAATTACAGGGACGTTGTAGAGCGCCCTCTGGTGGACAAACTATGCAACACCAACACTCATAACAAGGTTGCCCGTCTGTTTTTATTTTACGTTTTAGATATTCATTAATCAGAAAATGAATGCATTAAAAAAATGCATTCATCAGAATAATTTATAGTGAAAAATAAATGATTCTGATGGATGCATTTTTAAAATTTTTGTTTTTATTATTGACCATTATAAATGCTTATACCGATAGATCGGGAAATGCATAATATCGGCCGATGATATCGTCCCGCTGATATATCGGTCGGGCTCTAGTTTAGTTTATTAAAACCATTTACAAAAACTGAGGTGTTAAACAGGTTAACAGCAGGTTAAAATGGGATAAGACTCAGTGAGTCTTTAAAAGAAACACACTTATGAACACAAAATCTTTTTAAAAAACACAGCAAACAACAAACCAAAAGCAAAGACAACAAAAAAGTAAAAGCCTCACTCCCATAGAAAATCCTTAAATAAGAAGCCCAAAACCAGCCAGGATCACACTTAAAGTAACTGCAAACACATCCACAGGCAGTGCTGCTGCTACCTTTAAATGTACCAACATCTTCTTCATCTGTGAGGTGCTTCTCCAGCCAAAGGCCTGACTGGAGCTCTCTATCCCAGGGGCAGTAATCCCCCTCTGCCAGCAAGGGGAGACAGAGGCCCAACCAAAAACATACAGATACACGCGCACACACAGACACAGTGGACATAGGGGGGAGTTATGAAGAGGAGGGGATGGATAGGAGAAAAGAAGGAGAGAGGGATGAGGAGAACAATGTTTGAGACGGTGACACTTCACATGAAACAGATTTTCAGGTCAAATGGAGAATGGACAGGGTGTTGACGTACACCAAAGACACATTTCCAGGCTTCCCAGGAACCATGCTGAAATCACACCAAGAGTGACAAACAAGCCTACCATCGCTCGACTCGCCATCATCTTCATCCTCATCTTCCTCCTCGTCTTCATCTACTTCTCCGTCTCTGCTGACCGCGTCGGCCAGAGCCTCACCCTCATCTTCGCCCTCTTCCTCGCCCTCTTCCTCGCCATCTGCGCCCCTCAGTTTGGCGTGGAGCTCCACCGCCTCCTTCCAGGGAACACCGCCGAGATCGGAGGGGCTGAGAGGTTGCTGCTCCACCTCCTCCGGATCCTCCTGCTCATCCTCCTCGTCCATGTCTGACTCGGAGCTACTGTCGGACAACAGAGGAGTGCCAAGTGTTGGAACAAATGGCGCAGGAAAAACAGACATCATCATAGATTTTTGCTTAGAATAATGTATTATGGATATGTATAATGGCAGCTTAGACATGAAAGGAGAGAGAGAGGGGGAGTGACATGCAGCAAATTGGCCGCAGGTCGGATTTGAACCCGTGGCCACTGCGGCGAGGACTGAGCCTGTGTACATGAGGCGCCATTTTAATGCTACGAAGCTATCACCTGCCGTTAGCATCCCATTGACTGCCATTCATTTTGGCGCCACTTTGACAGTGAATAACATGAGAAGCGTTTAAAGACTCTATTTGTCCGTTGTTTATTTCTAAAGAAACATAATGTATAAAAGGCTCCATTACCTTATAACTCACGTAGCAGAAGTTATTGTAACAATAGGCTAACGATTGTTTATATACACATATACTGTACATATATATATATATATACACAGTATATATATACACACACACAAAAAACAATATAACACACAAAAAGACAGGAGAATCCCAACAAGCACCATTCAAAAGTACATATCAACACCGTTTTGATGCTCTTACCTGGAGCCCAGGTCAGCGTCAGCGGCCTTGTCCAGCACGCTGCTGAGGTTGTGTTCTGCCAGTGTCTCCTCAGGCACCTCCTCCAGCTCCTCCTCCTTTTGCAGGGACAGACGGTAGTTCTCCAACTCAATGCGCTCTGGAGTTCCCCGCAGACGTTTAGCTAGGCTGGGCTCCTGGAGGCCGTTAACCTCCGGCACTGTGGTTGACAATGGAGCGTAAGTGGAGACCACAGATGAAATGGTGACATCGGGTTGGGCAGCAGGTTGGAGGTTAAGAAGGCAGAGGAAATAGAGCACAAAAAAACGAACTGAGAATCCACAGTAGAGAAGAACAGAGAAGAATGTAACCCTCTGTAGTGGAGGAGCCATGCAGGGCTAAATTAAAGGGCATGATTAAGCCTTTAACTCTATTTATCTGTGGAAAATACTGTAACAAACGAAAACCACTGTGTCTCATTCTGTGAAAACTACTGCGTTTGTGTGAACACATCAGCCTAGTAGCATCAAATCCATCACACATCCAATAATGTGACTAGTGCATCCATACATATTTGTTGGTAAATGACTTGTTCCCATTTACTCCCACTATACCAAAGCCACTTTGTATTTTAAGGACAAACTGACAAGGACACACCAATTGAAGATCTATAACTGAATTTATTGCATTAGATTATATTCCTACAGCAAACACTATCAACAAACACACATAGCACTCTAAAATAGTTTTGTGATACTACAGTTAAGTACCAGATTGGTGCCTTGCCTTTTTCCCATCCTGAGAAGCTAATCTTAAAACTGTAAAACTGTATTTCCAAAATATGAACTAATATCAATAGAATGGATCAAATTAAGTATTTTACACAGTACAGTAAAATACTTTTACTACATGTGTTATTTTTCTTCCACTTAAACATAGATTACATTGCTCTCCAATTAGGACAAAATGTCAATGAGCTCTATCTTGCTAAAAAGGCATAGGTGTGACAATGACCGTGTAATATTTGATACTGCAGCATTTATTATTCTGTGATAAGGAATATGGTCACGACTGCAATGGTTTCCTTTTTTTCCTCTAAACGAGGCAATGTGCCGGAAAATTGAAAACATCTGTGAAGAAAATCTCATATCCATCATAAAAATTTAAAATAATGAACATTATAAACTATTTTATTGGAATTACTTAAATATCAGGATGTGTATTTTCTTGTTATCCTAACACTATTTTTCCATGTCGCATATCTTTCATAATGAAATTGATTCTTTAATTTCGTTATTATCTAAAATCATTTTTCGTATGTCTATAGTTTTAATACAGTATTTACTATTTACAATTTTAACGCTACACTTGCCACACAACGCAGCAGGCCTACACTTACACCTACTTAAAATCCAGTTCTTCCTTTTCTGTGAACCTAACCAGCCTGTTCTGTTCAGCTCTGTCAGGTCGTGTTGATTTTGTTAACAATAATATGCGATCCAATTAATGTAGCAAAGATGTACTTTATTGAGCAAACGCAAGTGTGTTTTAGCAGCAATCTGTCAGGGGTTAGAGTTGAGGGAGGCAGGAGGACAGGGCGGCCGAGAAGGTGTGACAGAGGAGTGACAATCACAATCACAAGGCACAAATTCAAGCACTAGAATATCTCTCAGTTTTAAGCTGCTCTGACAGGTGGGGGAAAGGTAAAGCTCACAAAAGCACTGATACAGGCACTTCATCACAGCATGGTGAGTTTCAGAAGGAGGGATACTGTAGGTGCAAAACAGCTTCCAGAAAGAAAGGAACACATCACAAAGCAGGCTCTAAAAGAAACACATCACACAGGAGGAGGTAGAGCTAAAAGAAAGCATTCACAGGCCACTAGAGGTTACAGTCACAACAGAATAAAGCTTGGCTCATTCAAACAGAGAGGCAAAAATCTTCTTACGATTAACTTGTGTAAATATGTTGCAATATGCCAATTTGAATTGATATTTATAATAAGAAAGCTGGCACACTAGAGCCCGACCGATATATCGGCCGATATTAGGCATTTCCCGATATATTGGTATCGGTAATGGCTGATTTACATAGTTTGTCCACCAGAGGGCGCTCTACAACGTCCCTGTTGGCAACACAATGTGTTTTTGTTCAAAGGACTTTAAGTTTCATATCTTAAGTTTGTATTTTTATACATTTTATTCATCAGAACTTTAATATATTTTGATGTTCCTCTGTTCTGTTGTGACAACAAAACTAATTATCATCATATTATTTTAGTGAGAACTCATAAATAACTACAAAGAACTAATGTTAGGAAAATCTGTTTATAGCGTTTTGTAACGCGCTTCTGAATTTCTCTTTTAAATATACAGTATATCGGCCGATATATCGGATTTCTAAATAACCAAATATTCGTATCGTATCGGCTATATAAATCCTTTATCGGTCGGGCTCTACACATTACTGCCACACCTTATGATAAAATTAGAACAAGAAGAAAGTTGCAAATAGTTAATATTGCTGCCTGGAGAGCTCATCAGAAGAAATTCTGTCCAACTCTTTCTTTTAATTACCAAGCCAAGAGAAAAGAAATGTGAAGATGCACCATTCATTTCAAAAACATGTTGCTGCCAGACGGCTGCTTAACTGCCTCGGCCAATCAAACGGCTAAATATGGCTGCTAACAGACAGAACGAATGTTGCATCTTCAAGAAAGCAATCGACCAAACACTGAGACAAGGAATCACAAGATTTACATGATCACTCTGCAGGCTCGGCCGGCTAAAACTATACAATCCCACTGGCATTAGTTGGCAAGGAAGGAAAAAGAAGGAGGAGCAAGAGAGTCATGCTAGAAGAGGTTGAGCAGGACATTGATGGTGAAACAGCAGAAGAGGTAGATGCAGTAGGTACACAGGAAGGGAAAGTCTAGGGGGTTGTGTGCCACCTGGTGGCAGGTCCAGGAGAGCGTGCGGCAGAGGTTACGCAACGGGACTCCCACGCCCCTGACCAGACGGTAGGGCGCAGCCACCACAGCAAGAGAGGAAAGTGGGGTACCTGAGGGCTGGAGCTCGGCCGACGGGGTTGCCGCTGCCATCGCCCTTCCGGGGGCATCAACAGTCGCCGTAGGAGTTTGGGGCGCCTGGTTCTCCTGCAAAGACAGATGACATCAACCACGGCAAAGTCCCCTACTCAAAACACTACTCCGCTTCCCACGTTACCTTGTGTCCCTACCTTAGCACTGCATTTAAAAGATAAACCAAACAATTAATCTCTTTATTTTTATGCCAGCCAATTCCGTATTTCCTCCAGGACTTTAACTAGTGAACAAAAGCAGGTACCTTAGCAGTGACTGGAGCAGGGGAGGGAGCAGGCCTCTTTCTCTGAGCATAGCCAGACAGACGGTAACAGAAGTGGGGCTTGCAGTAAAATTTCCCTGCAGGATAAAAGAGACAGACAGCAAATGAATTGAATGCATAAATAAAATATAAACACACTGTATATTGTGTCTTTTTTACCTCAGAGAATCCTTAAGCTGCATCTCTTGTGTAGAAGTAGACCTTGTGTTTGTCATTTAGAATAATAAAAAAAAAGATCTTGCTTTCTGTCTCAGTTCAGACAGTCCGTGGGTTTAAGTCCCACAGCAAACTCTGAAAAACAGCTACTGTCTCAATAAACAATCTGCTGCCTGTCCTTGAGCATAATAGACACGTCCCAAAGAGGAAAAATATGGAGTCATGAGACTGCACTCGGCTCTGGGGTCAAGGTAAAGTAAATGTGTTATTGAGATTTGTATTTTATAAGCCAGAAAGTGTCAGAAGTTCCATGTGGTCAAAGCACATCTCAAATTATTCTGAGGGCAAACGTGTTTATTAAAAATAGACACGCCTGATGAAACTTAGTGCAGTGTGTGTGTGTTCATTTCAGTTCATTCCTCTCAGTGTCTCTGGGAACTAGTATCCATTTGAAAGTGGGGGATTGTGGTGTGCATTGTCTGTCTGCCATAGCCTTGTTTTCTCATACAACCACTAGAGGGAGCCAGAGTCTAGCTAGATAGTGGTTTAAGAAAAAATTGTTTGCATTTCAGAATCAGAATCAGAAATATATTCATCCCAGAAGGGAAATTCTGTGTTACAGTTGCAAGAAGCATATAATAATCTGAGTAGAAATATAAATAAAAGAAAGAAATATAAGTAGTGTGATATGTAATGGTGAACAGCTCTTCAATCAGAGGGTTTTGGTCCAGGTTAAGCCCAAGTTTAAGTGTGGTGTGACAAGTTTTTCGGGCTGCAGTTGATTAAAAACTTGATGACAATCACATGAAAAAAGAAAGAAAAGTCATGTTGACGTTAGGCTTACCATCCTCCACATCAAAGGCGTAGGAGGACAGTCGCAGTGTGGTGCCACAGTATTCACACTTAAAGCAGCTGCGATGAAAGAACTTCCCCTCTGCGCTCAGCCTCTCCATCACGTACACACGCTTTCGGCAGAAGAAGCACACATCACTGCCACCGATGTTGGCGGGGAACTCCTTTCTGAGAGAGCCCTGTGGAAGGATAGAGCATTGATCAGTTTGAGGAGAGGAGAGGAGAGGAGAGGAGAGGAGAGGAGAGGAGAGGAGAGGAGAGGAGAGGAGATCTATGGTAGGCATTGCTACTTTATAATCCAAGACAACACCACACATTTGTCACCAGGAATGGGGATCTCTGATCACTGTGCAAATGATCAACAAACACACCAGTATCCCAAAACAGATGTTACTTGCGGAGCAAACACACACTACAGCTATACGGAGACGGATCAATGTGAAACTGTGACATAAAACTAACACATCAATGTATCAGCGCATCAGTGTATGACACAACACTCATTGGCAAGTGAGGTTTAGATCTGTGCAGCAACATGCCTTCCACCCCGTGCCATGGGGAGCATGCTTACCAAATCCCTCTTTTCGGGTAGGGGCTTTGGGTCTTCCTGAGAATGAAGCTGATTGGCTATTTGCTCAGCCAATGAGCTAACTCCACCTGTGTACATCCTTACATAGCGCTATCAACAGCATAAAGAAGAAAAAAAAGACAGACAGGTGGACAAACATGAGAAAATGATGGCTGGAAAAAGAAAGAGATAATATAACAAAAAAACTGTTGGAAAAGTGAGAAGAGGACAGCTTAAACAAAGAAGGTGCTTACAGACAATAGTTTCTGACAGGACATTTAGACGTGACAAAGCAATGTTTCCATGCTGGATTGATCAAGCGGTCAGATGTGCTGGCAGCCCCAGCTAACTGCAAAACCAAATATAGCTCAAATAGCTAAGTTCCCATGTGTATGTACTTGCCAACAAAGACAATTATTCATCTGGGACATCACAAAAAGAGATCAAGTATCCGAGCACTTTGAAAGACAACTTCTAAGTAAACCTGTGCTTCTGTAACATCGCTGTTCATAAGGACTACTGTACATGCTTGCACACTAAAATAAAGTGGTGATGCATATTTTAATCACATGCGCACGCACGCACGCACGCACGCACACAGACACACACACACACACACACACACACACACACACACACACACAGCAACATTACTAATCAAACAATAAATATGAACAAAAGAGAATGCTGGACGGGAGGAACCATTCAAACCGGTTTGTTACGATGCATTATCCATAACACAGAATTAATCTCCACCGAGATTAGGTTTACAGGTGTTAAAATGCTATTGCATCCCCTATAGGGGAAGACTTAAGTTCAGTTTGTAGTATGAGGCAAACCTAAGCCATGCAAAATATTGTTGTGGGTGAGATTTGAGCTCAGCATTCCTACTGCATTGCAAAGTTGTTGGAACTGTGCTTGTCAACATGGGAACTAGACTAGATGACTATAACTAGATGAGTTTTGTTGCTGGTTGCATGCTGTTATTATGATCCAAAACAACTACTAGGGGATCCCTTGGCAAAATATCTGTGAGAATAATTGAGTTTAAGCATGCGCCAGCTAAGAATATTTTGATATTCGTGCAGATAGTCACAGTCATAAGGACTGATTACTCACTCAACTACAGAAAACAATTAGCAGGTTGCAAATCAGTTTAATAATTTTTCACAATAAGCAGCTGGCTTTTAACGCAAGTCTTAACACTCCTGTTGTCCTTGGGTAATATTTGACCCATTTTCAAAAATTAGAAATTGTCAAGAACAATAACATGGATGGTTCTATACAACACTCTCCACAAGAAAAATAAATGATCAGTTTACTACTTTCATTGAATTTGGGTATTTTATTAAATTTTATAGCATTTAAAAAATAAATTCATAAAAGAATGTTGAAAAAAGTAACAAAAATGTTGGAAAAGAAATCGAAAAAAATAAATAAAAAAGCAACAAAAGGTCGACCAAAACGTTAAAAATACTTTTTTGTTTTAAATTTTGACCCAGAAAAACAAAAACGTTGCATGGTCAACGGGATGACACAAGGGTTAAAGGAGCTTCAGTCCGAAAGACCGAGTAGAGGCGCAGTGTGTTAGCGTCACCACACTCCATTCCTTCCAGGCGTGAAATGACTACCTGTCTCAAGGTGTCGGAGGTGGAGGGGGGGGAATCAGGAGGAGACTGGGCTCGGGACAGGTGCCATTGTTCCATAAAAAAACGTGAGGGTTTTTTCTTAGGCTCCACAACAACAACAACAACAACAACAAATAGAGAGAGAGTAGTTAAACATTTCAAAAATGTTAATTTAACAATTTAGAAACCTAGTATGAACTTTAATGTTTCACATTATTTTCTGAATTAAATCTATTAGACCAAATTCTGTTTGGAGAGCAGCTTGTTGGCCGGTTTTATTCCATCTGGGTTTCTATGCTAACATGCTAGCATATTTCACTGAGTTTAACTCATTTTTATTTAATCTAACCTTTCTCCTTAATGGTATTCTTATATTGGCACATGTGCCAGTAAAAACTTACCTGAACTTGACTCAAAAATCAAAATTAGCCAGTTATTTTCTGTTAGCCGTTAAGTCATTCCTTCTTGTGTTCTATGCTAACGCGTTCGCATAAATTGCTGAGTAAGAGTTAGCAGCTAGCGCTATTTAAATAAAGATTTCTTAGTTCTATGTATGTTTTTACAAACTGCACTTTCATACAGTTTAAAGGTGAAACTTCATATTAACTCTACAGTTGTTAACAGTTGATATTCACATCTCTTTCAACAAAAAAATGTATTATTACCTACTGCATTAAAACTGTATATTATAGTTATAGTCATTTCTTTCCAGTCAAGTTCAGCTATGCTAAACTTAGCTAAGTCTCCCATTGTCCATTTACTACATATACAGAGATACTTTAATTGTTTTGTGTGGAATTGTATCCATCATTAAACAAAATGTATTCACTTACCTTTTAGTTTTACTGCTATTATGAGTTCTAATTTACACACTTTATCAACATGAATAAATATTAGACTAATGATCAGCTTTCTATGTTAATTGAGACATTTCACCTGTTGTCTGGCTGACTTGCCCTTAAACTGAGAAGCAAGTTGCTCAGTCCTCTCATGAATGCTAAGCACATATAAGGGCATTTCATCATCAGTGCGTAGAGGCCTTGCTGGCTCCTGTAGAGAAATAGACGATTCAATTCACAAAAGGGATGTACAAGGAGGAAAATGTAGTTATTCTTTGTCTTTTTTTAGTAGTTTCCAAAAACAATCTCCTTTCCAAAATGTTTGTCATTGTGGCAAAGGTCACATATGGTTTGTAAGCCATTGTTTTCATAGTTCCAGCTGTCAGCCTTTAATTCAAGCAGAATTATGCAAGATAAAAATAATAAGCCTGTGTGGGTAAAAGGTAAACGCAATGCCCTGCAGTAAGTGAGGCTATCTAGAAGAAATACTTAGCAAAACAACAGACTACACTTTGAGATAGTACATGCACATGGATTGAACAAGCTTGAGAGACCCTTCAACTAAGTTCTCAGAAGTAAAAACTTCCATAAGAGGTTATTTCTCAGAGATGTGTTAGAAAATCAGAACACAGCACCAACACCTAACCTTTCTGGAAGAGTCAGGAGAGGATAGTGGTAAACCTGGACTCACACTCAGGTCCCGGGACAAGTGCCAACGGGATGGTTTTTTGTCAGGCTCCAGGGGGAAAAGAGGAATAGTTGAAAGCGTGAATTAGACCTCGTAGGATGTGCATATGCCCACCAATAGCATTATTTTTTTTTTTTTTTTACATACAGCGCCGGCTAAGAAATGTACCTAATAAAACAAGCTAACGACACATCATCGGAAACCATATTCTTAAAAATGTCCATGTTCACCTTTGGTGGCCTGTCAGGTTTGCCCTTAAACCTGGAGATTAGGCGATCCGCCCTCTCCTGTATACCAGGTATGTGAATGGGTCTTGGGTCTGTCAGATGCGGAAGTGTCCACTCCTGCCAAGTAAGCTCTATTGAGACTTGTTGATGCTTTCAATAGCACATTTTCCATATATTTCTGATTTGACTGTTCCATAAAGCAGTCCGTTCACACCTACCAAACCATTATTTCAGAAAAATGCCATACCAAAAACAACAGCAGTGACAAGATGAACGCATATCCATGCAATCTCTCATTTACCCCGTATTTTAGAGGCATCTCGTAGTATTCAAGCTCCTCTTCCTCCGGACTTTTACGCAAATGCTTAAAGGCAAAAATGAGTAGAAACACACACACACGCACACACTGTATTAACACTTTGGTTTGCATCAGGAGTAAACAGATTCTTACAGGAGGAGTTGTTGTTGACTATCGTGCTTGTCATGCAGAATCTTTGACAGTGCCTGAAAAATAAATTAAAACTACCCAAGGTCCCCTGAGTTGCAGCTCGTCAGATAATGACCCACACTACCCACTCTCCGGAAGCAAACAACACTGTAATCCCTCTAGTAAGAGCATTTGGGAATACGCTGAGTTTTGTTTTTATGTACACAACACACCGCAGAGGTCAAATCTGAGGTACGGATAATAAAAGAGGATGCTTTCAGAGAACAAACACTGGGGACACTGGATGGGTTTGCCATGGATTTGTGGCAGAGAAAGACAGACACAAACAAACAGATACAGCAGACTGTGTGTCACCTCTGAGTGAAGAGAGAGCGAGGAAGTGGAGGAGGAAGAAGGGAGCAGAATGGTTTTCTTTGGGCAGCTGCGAGAGCCCGAGCTGGACAGTTGGTCTGCGCCACTTCTGGCCTTGAGAGATGGACAGGAACAGCAGATTCAGCAGAGGATGATGAAAGATTGATGATGAAAATGATATTGCGAGTAAGAGTGAATATGCTTCAGACTCCTGTGACAATGAAACAAATTATCATATTATTTTAGTGAGAACTCATAATTAACTACAAATAATTTATGTTAGGGAAATCTGTTTTTTTTTGTTACGCGTTTCTGGATTATTATTTTTAAATATATATTGCCCGATATATCGGATTTTTTTAAATTTCCAGCCTTTTGCAATCAACTTTAAACGGATTTATTTACTCTGCAGCTAGAGACTTACTGTGCAGTGAGAAGACACTTAGGAACAGCAGTGAATTAATTAATCCATTTAAAAAGGAGAGTTTGAAGCTATAAATCAATTTCTGTGAGGTGAATGCTTAATCTAGTGACGAGACAAAAAAAAAAAAAATAAATAAAAGCATCAGCAAGGAGAAAACTGGTGCTGGCTGCCACTTAACAGCGCTGACTCGGATTATTCGCATGAGAGAAGAATAAAGCAAAATGAAAACCAGGCAGGCAGGCCAGCTGGCTACAGCTGGTCTTCTGCTGAGGCTGGAGGAGTGGATGTAGCACTGGGTCGTATTTCTCAGTAAATAACAATTCAACACACCTACGAGTCAGGGTGGTGGCTAACAAAATAGCAAGCTTAATTGTATCTACTTCCACAGTGATAGCAGAAGAACAGCAGGGAGCCTGGGACTGGAGCTCTGTGGTAGGGCTGCACAGAAAAAATAAAAAAGATTTCAATTTTTGATGTTTTCTTTAGTGTGTACTCTGTAGAATAGGATTTGTAGGCCGGGACAGCTCTGAAGCACCACAATACTTCATTCAGAAGGGTTTGACACATATTTTGCCTGTGACAAATATTGCGCCCTCCCCCCTTGCGATTTGGATTCTGCACTATTCCTTACTGCGTTTTTGATAAAAGTTGCGATTAATTGTGCAGCCCTCTTCTCAAGTCACAGAGAAGCAGCAGAAAAAAGGGTAACAAGAGAGAGGGGGAAGGTAGACATCATAGAAGGAGACTACGCGTTCTGTTTCTGTTCTATATCTGCTCTAGTATTTTTGTTTTCACGACACGTGGAAACAAACTTTAATGATCAGGCATGCAAACATGGACATAAATGGCTTTGCCAATCTTTTATGTAAAAGAAAACTGTTTTGTTTGGCCTCAAGGATACAAACAAATAGAGCCAGACCGATATATCGGCGGGCCGATATTGGGCTCTATCGGTATTTATAACGACCAATAATTGAATATTGGAAAAAATAAAATAAAAACAGACAAAACACCCTTCAACCATGTTAAAAGTGTTGGCGTTGCATAGTCTGTCCACCGAGGGCGCTCTACAACATCACTGTTGGCAACAATCTTTGATTTTCTTTTTGTTATTGTATTTCTGTTCAAAAGGACTTTAAATTTCATATCTTAAGTTTGTATTTTTATACATTTTATTTATCAGAGCATTAATATATTTTGATGGTCTCTGTTCTGTTGTGACAATAAATCAAACAAGTTTATTTTTAAACTGCATTATCATATTATTTTAGAGAGGACAGAGAAATAACTACAAATAACTAATGTTAGGAAAATCTGTTTACGTTTTGTCACGCATTTTGATTTTTTAAGTACATATTGGCTGATATATCGGAATATTGGATTTTTAAATCACCAAATATTTGTGGCCGGGTTGGGTCAGTGGTAGAGCAGGGGCGCATGTACTGAGAGGTTTATGCCTCGACGCAGAGGTCCAGGGTTAGAGTCCGACCTATGACTATTTCCTGCATGTCCTCCCCCTTTCTCACCTAACTGTCCTGTCAAAAATTAATGGCGGAAAATCCCAAAAAATAATGTAAAAAGAAAAATCACCAAATATTTGTACCGATATCGGCCTTAGAAATCCTTTATCAGTCAGGCTCTACACACAATTGTTATTATCGTAATTATTATGACTTATTTAGTTCTCAGTGGGTCCTTTCAAGAATCATGTTGTATAATGAGCTCAGGAGATGTTGTCTGGCTTGGTGAGGCTACCTTCCCTTCCCATCTGCAGGGGGGGGGGGGGGATCTGGACTTAATGGGGTGTGAAAGCAGCTGGAGGACTACCAGGCCAGTGTAGCTAACCATACCTGCTCCCCTCTGTTAGGCAGTGTCTGACACTTGATCATTTCTTTGTAGCGAATGCTCAGCTGCTCCTGCTGCTGTGTGCGTCTCTGAAGCAGGACAGGAGAAGCAAGGAGGAGAGACCATGAACGCGCCGCACTCGTGCTTCTCCCACACAAACACACATGCACGCAAACACAGCTGTTTGATTGAAAAGTTAAAAACACTCACACCGTGTTAACCACACAACTAAAACTATTGAGTTAATTCCTCCGAATCTGACACAACAGATCTGCACACCGTCTACAGAGAAGGTGAGGCTCAGACTAGTACAGGTCAGCACAAAGCAGCTTTCCCCGCTATGAGACACCACAGGGACATATGGTTAGAAGGTCAGCCTAGTTGTTAGTTTCTATGGGGATACGGTTCCACTCTTTACCTTTCTCCATGCTGGGACAGGTGCCAGGCGCACCGGCTCATTCAAAGGGGTTTTGGGCGGGATAAGGGGCGAAAGGCGGTCCAGATTGGGCAGAGACTCCCCCTTTGTGGTCAGATAACGATGAGTGACAGCGAGTGTGGCCGGTGATAGGCCCGAATAACCATGCAAGGCATCATGAAATAGTCCATGACGGGAGGTGGAAACAAGGAGAGAAAAAAGCAAACAAGAAAGAAGGAAGTGAATCATGGGTGGATGGAGTCACAGTGGTTGGAAAATAATGTGTGTTCAAAAGGAAATGTCAAAGTCATAAGAATATCATGCTGAGAGAGTTGGGTACTATTTATAATAGCACTTAGAAATAATTAAACATCAAATGCCATTCAGAATGTACATTAATAATAAATGGAAAGAGAGGAAATACACAAACAGTGTGCAGAAAGTATTTTTAGCCGAGCAACTGCTCCACTATTCAGCCCGTATAAATACTCTTCTCCACAAACGTTTACGTTTTGTAAGTTAGGTTTTGTATTAAAGGTGCCCTGCCACACGTATTTCATTACTTTGTGGTAAAATCTGAAGTTCTACCATGGACTCTGTAACATTTTTTGTGGTTACCTTGTTTCAAGCCATTCTAGCGTGGTATAGAAAGCCTGCAGGAAGACTCAGCTCCATTTGTGCCAGTTCACATTAATATTCAACGAGCTCAGCTGCCTGACTCTGATTGGCTAACAGCTAGCCAATGAGAGCCTGGCTATCAGCATCCTTTACCCAGCGCAACTGGGCGAGCTCATGAATAGTAATGAGCTCAGGCAACATGACGTCAGACTGACCAGCTGTTGTAATTGGCCTGATTTCTCCTCTTATTTCTTTTCAGTGGCTAGAGCTGACAGAGGAGGTAGCAGTTCATTTTCACACTCACAACATAACACAAACAGATATGGACCTCACATATTTTTTAAAAATGCAAGTAAAAACAGTGTTGTGTGGCAGGGCGCCTTAAACATAATAACATAAATCAACTGTTTTCACAGGCTTCTGATGGCCACAGCAATACAGAAATCAGAAGTAGCTATTCCAATCCACGGTTACAAGACATTTCTTTCAAACAGCAACGTTGAGAGTTGTCTTTCTCTCCATCAACAATACCGTCTAGTGTTCGCATAGCCCACTCCTCCCTCCCACTCTCAGTGGCAAGCGAACCAAAGCCCCTTGAACCAATTCACCCAAGCCCTCCAGGCCCAGTCAGCATTGTGAGGCCGCCTACATGACGCAGGAACAATACCTAGCCTGACCAATATTAGCATTCTGTACGTCAGCTCATTAATACAGTGGCCTACTGCTTGTCGTTCATACTTCATGAGACCAGAGGCCCTGTCGCACACAGCGTGAAATCTACATGTTCATCAAAGTATTCATTGTAGGAAAAAAGCTAACCACAATGAATTTCTGAATTTCCAACGATGTCCAGAATGCAGGACCATGTATTACCACAAAATGAACCATGCGACTTCCTCCATACCTGCCGTTTGAGTCCTGTAGGCTGCGGAGCATTCTCCTCAAACTTGGCGAGCAGCTGGGTGGCCATGACTTTGACTTTGTTGTGGTTCCCCGCAGCGCAGGAATCCATTTTTCTCTCCGACAGGACAGCTGAGACAGGTGACCTGTCGTCACGACCACCCCTGGATACCTCCTCCTGTGAGAAAGTAGGAAAACCAGTCAAATCTGTTTTCCTGTTGCCGTCAGTCTTAGAGGGATTCATTAGTCTGTTCTGGTCAGATAGGCTGAAATAACCATAAGCTCAACATCTGAGACGAGTTTGTTGTCAGAATTACTCACATCTTCAGACTGGCTGGTTTTCCTTCTCTTCCCCAAACCGTCCACATCCTTCTCTTTTTTGTCCTGCTGATGACACATCATGAGTTATGACGAAGTTCAATTTTTGACGTTTTCAGACATATGAAGGGGTGCTAACAGGTATTTCTAAGACACCGACCTTCGGATTTCGTTTCCTGGATATTGCTATGCTCTGACCAAGTTTGCTGAGGAAGGAGATGGGAGATTTGGTGCTGGATATCAATGCTGCCTTCTCCTCAGGACTCAAGTTGTGGTTATCTGAACAGAAATGCACAAAGTAAAAAAACAAAAACACCAAAAATTACTTATAAATCCTCTCAGTATTAGGGGTAATTATTTTTTCAAAGCCTCTTACTTCTGTAATTCTGACACCTCACAAAACCAGATTACAGAATAACAAGCCCTACTGTATCACCCGCTCTCACCTCCGGGTGGCACTGTGTCCTTAAACATCTCATAGAACTGGCTGAGGTACATGACCATGGAGAGTTTGTCTGGCTCTACCACAGAAGACATCTCCTTGCCGGTCATGCAGGGCGAAATGCCAAATTCCCTCTCCGCCACGTCAAAACCCAACTGGTTGTTCTTCTCCTGGTCCCGCTCGTCCAGGGAATCAAAGTCACTGAGGGCAGGGGGGACAACCAAAGAGAGAATGAGATGGGACAGGATCGGTGCGGTGAATGCCATGACAAAGATAAGGGACAAATAGAAAAAGCTAATCATAAAACCAATAAGCATTCATCTCAACTAGTGATAGACATTTAATATATATTATATATATCTGGCCGATATTTGCGTGGCTGCTGCTGATACACACCACGCCTTCCACAGGCAGCTCTGTGCTGCTGGAGACGCTTCACGTGCAGACCATGCACTGCCCCCCCCCCAGCACCATGGCAGTCTTAAATTACAACTCAAGCACTTTATTTCAATGGCTACTTTTTTAGGTTTATTGTTTTCTTAAATTATTTAAATGTGTTGACAAAGAACATTTAGTGATGACCTGATTAAATCTGTCTTATAATATGTCAGCAAGCAATGCATCATCAAGGCTGTGTTTTAGATGTTGATGAAAGCCTTCTACACTTGCACAGTTAAACAGATATGCAGTGCACTCATCCACATGATGCATGATTACACGCATTATTTGGGTGATATGAATGTAAGATGATTGCAGATGTGATGCTGATCTGTGTTTTGTTCACGTCTTAATTGATCTGATTTTTAACATCAAATAAGACTTTTAGATTTTAGTAGTGGAATATGGCGGGCAACATACATTTGAAAATAAGTCATTTTTTTCTGTGTACTAAATAATAAGAGACTGAAAAATATGTGACTTTTGCACTAGAATTAATTTTGAAGCCAATAACTGTATTACAAGATATATAATGTGTTTGAATATTGTAGCCCTCTGGTGGACAAATTATACAACGCCAATGCTCATAACATGGATGACAGTTCGTTTTTATATATATATATACACACACATGATTTTTTTTTTTTTTTTAAATCGGCCATTATAAATGCTAATACCGATAAATTGGGAAATTATCCTATTGTCGGCCGATATATCGGTCGGGCTCTAATATTTTCCCAGCCACAACCATTCAGCAGCCTTTGACGTAATGGAAATGAACTGACACTGATCGTGCATTAAACACTAATGAAGAAGCATTTCTGTACACACTACTGTATATGTTGCAGAAAGCATTACTGTAAATGTCAATATGCTGCAGCTGATAATACCATTAAGATGGGTCATCAATATCTCTCAACTGCCAATAAAGTCCATTTAAAAGCATTAGCATTAGAACATCAGGCACAGAGTGGAGCCTCCACTCCACTCCATCCCTATTAACCGTCCGCCTTGTACATGCGTACACATGAACGCCGTTTTCCCAAGGTACATCTACCCATCACTCCCCCCTCCCCCTCCCATCATTAAAGGCAGCAGAGCACAACTGCTACACTACTTGGTAAAGGTCAAGCACATACACTAATAGCTTATAATGTTAATTGCCACGTTGCCTCCAGAGGGTAAAAAACTACATTAGACAATGTGGATGGCGACTGTGTTGTTTATAGAGTTCGTAAGGATAAGGAGTGTTTATGTGTGTGTGTGTAGGAGAAAAAAAGCCAGGATGCTAGGAGGGCTCCCTTAAGGGACCCAAGAGGACATTATGACTGCTAGCTGTCAACTCATTTACAGTGATGTACAACTCAAAACCAAGGTCCCAACCAGACAAACATCAATGGCAACCATCAAACTCACATAAATACAGCAGGCCATTCATTTCAGGCACAGCAGCAGTTTAAACCCTTTCACTCGAACAATAAAGGGACACGCTTGGCAGAGTTGACAAAAGCCGGGGGGGTCATGCACAACAAACAAATCATGCGAGAACTAAATTAAATTTCAATATTCAATGGAAAATGATCTCCAAATGACATAGCACATTGTGGTGTCAACATAAAACCGCAGCAAGCGGAGTACACTTCGCGACGAAAACTAAAGCCTGGTTACCCAAGAAACGCTTGTTTTAAGGAGTGTTTTAACCCAACCCCCATCTTTTTTTCTAAACTTTAAGAGTTGTTTTGGTGCGTAAACATAACAGTCATCATCGCATGACGCTCAATTTATCATGCTATACTCAACTCCCACGGCCAATGAAAGGACCGCCATCTGGCGGTGCCTGTAGCCGGCTCGCAGTCACCTATCAGCGGCAAAATACTTCTAATTTGTGTACATAATAGGCCTGCAAGATTAATTGTTATTAAAATCACGATCTCGAGTCCCCCTGTTCACGATTTCATTTGTAAATAACTGATGTTACGAGCCGACTGCATCCCAATCGCTACTACTTTCAACATAGACTGTATAAAATAGGTTTTAAAGTGCTCCCCCCCTCTTCATTGAAGCCTCTATGTTTACAGGCTTATGGTGATGTGCAATGTGTGAGAAAAAAATCATGGCAGAGAATCGTGATATCAATTCTAAGCTAAAAAATTGTGATTCATATTTTTCCCTGAATTGTGCAGGTCTAGTATATAATATATGGGCCATTGGTGGGGGGGCAGGGATATGAAGAAATCCCACGCATCTCCGCCGGAAAATCCCCCCTTCTTATACAGACGGATTAACTTTGTTGTGTGTTCTGCATGTTGTTTCTTTCAGATACTCACATGAGGTCCGGTCTGTATCGGTCAATGAGGGCGCACAGGGCCAGACCGCTCTTCCAAGACATCGTAAGGTCCGTTACATTAACATTTCTGTATCCCTCCGTTTGTCTCTGACACCAGTTCAGCAGCTTACTGGATCGAGCTATGGATTCTGGGGTGGCGGAAAGAGAAGATGACAGGCTTGATGTTAGGGCAGCACGTTGAGCAGAATCGGGATCAAACATGGAAAGAAATAGAAATCTATTTTTGGCAGCACTACACATCTACTGCTGGGCATGGCCTTGGTCAGGCGAGGCTGAGCATAGGATCATAGTTTTGTCATCTATGGTATCATTATCCATGTTAGTACCAATTTTACCCAGCCAATGAGGAATTACGAACCATGAGAGCATTTTAAAAAGTAGTACAAGGATGCACATGTAAGGTTAGGAGAGGATACAAAACTCACAGGAAATACCTTTAAAACAGCTAGAACGGACATTAAATAAAACTGCTAATTAAAACCGTGGCGCTGGAAAGAGAGTGTCAATGACCAAGCTAGCACACACAGAGTTCAATTCACAGGCTGCAATCAGTCCATCCACAAATTCCATAACTCAACATTTCATTTTACATTATTCATTCATGAGTACATTGCAGGTGAACTGTGTAAGCTATTAGGAATCCCTGAAAAAAGCAACACCATGCATTTGGACTTTATTTTACCTTGCAACTGCTTGTCAAGCAGGCAATTGTCTAGAGTGAAAATAGTTCATTATTACATTTCAGCAACAGTGATTGCAACAAAATGCTACACTGATCGATCAGCACATTAAAGAATCATTCATGTTTTCCACTACTAAACCAGTTTAAAAGCATGTAATAGATACAAACCATTCCTGGCCAACTTGGGTGTTGACGAGTTGATCACATTCTCAATTTCAATGTGAATTTCCCTGGACTCCCCTGTGTCGCAGAGGTGCCGCACCTGCAACATACACATATGTATTACATATCTGAAATTCCAAACATAATGCATTATATGAATTAAAAATGTGTGTCTTGCCTATGCCAGATAGCAGCTAAGATTTGTTAGCTGTCATTCTCACCTGGCTGGGCTTGAGGAAGTTAAGGCTAATGTTGGGGTAACGTGTGGTTGGATCCACGCTGAAATGACTGACGTTCTTACTGACGTTTTCTGGCGTGGTTTGGGGCAGTAGACGATATATACTCTCCCTAAAGCAAATAGGAAAACATGAAATAACTTCCAATGCACTATATAAGCTGAGTTTTATTTATAACTATTGAAAATATAGGAGGTAAATAAGACCATAGATTAAATTAACCAATTAACATTGTTATCAAAAAGCACAGAAAGTTCTCCAATACAATCCACTTTATTTATATAGCACAATTTTAACACAAGTGCTACACAAAAAGATAATACAGAATAAATAGATAACACAATAAAAGCACAATAAAATGAGGTACCAAATATAATGATAAAAGCAATAAATAGAAAATAATTACTGCCAACATACACATAAGATCAACACTCTACCTGGTGTTAAAAGCCAATAGTTATTATAATAAAATGTATTGCAGAATAGAGGAGTCACTTCCCATTCAGTTGTTGAGAACCTCTTATCCCATTAGTACTAGCGGAATTGGGACTGAAATCACATGCAGGCACATTTCCTAGTAAAGCACTTAGAGATAAAAGGGTGTATTTGAAGAGAGAGAATCTGTATGTGTGGCTGTGATAGACCGATTTTAATCGGTCGGTCGATATATCGGGCTGATATTTGCGTTATTTGCGGCTGCTGCATTTGTCAATATTTTTTTCCCGGCATTATTTACAGACGGGCGTCCACAGGCAGCTCTGTGTTGCTGGAGATGCTGCAGTTCATGCAGACCATGTACTGCTCCTCCACCACTAGCACCATAGTGGTCTTAAATTACATATCAAGCACTTTATTTCAATGGATACTTTTCAGGTTTATTGTTTTCTAAAATGTCCCATGACATGGTGCTCTTTGGATGCTTTTATATAGACCTTAGTGGTCCCCTAATACTGTATCTGAAGTCTCTTTCCCAACATTCAGCCTTGGTGCAGAATTACAGCCACTAAAGTCAGTCCCACAATGAGCTTTCCTTAGTATGAGTCTGTAGCTTTAGAGGAGGGGGGGCTAGGTGGAGGCTGGGGGTGTGGCCTGCTGCCACATTGCTCGTTTGAAAGCCATGATGTCTCTCTCTCATGGGTGGGCCAAATTCTCTGGGCAAAGCAGAAAAGGGGAGGCTTATGAGGTCATAAGGGGCAAGATTCAAGATCGGCCCATCTGAGCTTTTATTTTCTCAAAGGCAGAGCAGGATACCCAGGGCTTGGTTTCCACATATTGCCATTTCTAGCCACTATGGGACCATAGGCAGGTGGGGGGAACGCATATCAATGTTAAACGGAATGGAACCTTTAAATTATTTAAATACATTGAAAAAAACATTTTGTGATGAACTGATTATATCTGTCTTATAATATGTCAGCAAGCAATGCATCATAAAGGCTGTGTTGTTATTATTTTTAAAGAAATAGCAGAGCAGATTCCGAAAACAAATCCAGTGTGGCGGGGTTTAAATTGAGGGAGTAAAAGCTGTATCTGCTCATGAAAATCGGCAGCCTGTATCGGTCATCGGCACTAAAAAATCCATATCGGCCGATCCCTAGTGCGCACAAGTGTTTTAGTGTTTCCACACCCTCACCTCTCAGCCAGAACCTCAAGAGGGGTTTTTCCCTGAGCCCAGCTCTTCACCATCCAGCCTGAGTCCATGGCTGCCAGGAAACCTCGGGCGATGCCAGTGCCCATGGGCCAGAAGGGCTGGAGACAACAGCGAACACCACATTCAACAACCAAATATGGCCACAGAAGAACCAAGGATATAAAAAAAGATAAAGGGGTAGAGCTGCAACGCAAGATTTTAAGCAACGTAAAAGTTTTAAAACCTCTGCCGTCTCTCTCACCTCCAACAAGCTGTCGCCCACCAGCGCCACCAGCAGCTTGTGGCCATTGCGTTGACGCACCATGGCGGCGTTCTCTGAAGCATACATGCAGGTGAAGTCGAACATGGCTACGTCAGGCTGGCCGTAGTGGTTGATGGCAAAATCCAGTGCGGGCAGCTGATGGTTGGTGGAGAAATCTGCAGCCTCGCTGGCGTACGACAGCAGGGCAGCCTGGTCCACGTTGGCTCTGGACAGCAGCAGCTCTGTGTCTGCATAGTCCTACAGGAGGAATAGGAGAAAGCAGATTAGTGGCATTTAGATGAAAACTAATAAAGCAGAGTTCTCCAGAGATACAGTGAGGGAAATAAGTATTTGAACACCCTGCTATTTTGCAAGTTCTACCACTTACCACTGTGAAAGACATAATCTAAAATAAATATTCCAGAAATCACAATGTATGATTTTCAAATCTTCAAAATGTCCACCTCCCCTCCATTTATTATCCTAAATTAGATGCACCTGTTTGAGGTTGTTAGCTGCATAAAGACACCTGTCCACCCCATACAATCAGTAAAAATGCAACTACTAACATGGCCAAGACCAAAGAGCTGTCCAAAGACACTATAGACAAAATTGTACACCTCCACAAGGCTGGAAATGGCTACAGGGCCAAGCAGCTTGGTGAAAAAAGGTCCACTGTTGGTCCACTCATTAGAAAATGGAAGAAGCTAAACATGACTGTCAATCTCCCTCGGACTGGAGCTCCATGCAAGATCTCACCTCGTGGGGTCTCAATGATCTTAAGAAAGGTGAGAAATCAGCCCAGAACTACACGGGAGGAGCTGGTCAATGACCTGAAAAGAGCTGGGACCACCATTTACAAGGTTACTATTGGTAATACACTAAGACGTCATGGTTGGAAATCATGCATGGCACGGAAGGTTCCCCTGCTTAAACCAGCACATGTCAAGGCCCGTCTTAAGTTTGCCAATGACCATTTGGATGATCCAAAGGAGTCATTGGAGAAAGCCATGTGGTCAGATGAGACCAAAATAGAACGTTTCGGTCATAATTCCACAAACCGTGTTTGGACGAAGAAGAATGATGAGTACCATCCCAAGAACACCATCCCTACTGTGAAGCATGGGGGTGGTAGCATCATGCTTTGGGGGTGTTTTTCTGCACATGGGACGGGGCGACTGCACTGTATTAAGGAGAGGATGACCAGGGCCATGTATTGTGGGCCAAAATCCCTTCTGCAGTGTGTGCAAACCTGGTGAAAAACTACAAGAAACAGTTGACCTCTGTAATTGCAAACAAAAGCTGCTGTACCAAATATTAACATTGATTTTCTCAGGTGTTCAAATACTTATTTGCAACTGTATCATACAAATAAATTGTAAAAAAAATCATACATTGTGATTTCTGGAATTTTTTTGTTTAGAATATGTCTGTCCCAGTGGACATGCACCTACGATGACAATTTCAGACCCCTCCATGATTTCTAAGTGGGAGAACTTGCAAAAAAGCAGGGTGTTCAAATACTTATTTTCCTCACTGTATACTGTATGATTGAAAAAGTCTTCTTCTAGGTAGAATTAAGAGTCTTCAAATGATGCAAGACTTAACTCAGCACAACGGCATATAAAGACATTTTGGTGGCAGCTACGTACGAAAACTACAGACAAGGCCAAGTCTCGCAATTACTCTTATGCTCTTGTCTTACACTCTAGCCTCAATTCATAAAAGTTACATTGGATGTAAAGAAACCCCATTTACACCTGTTATTAGCATGCAATCTGTATCTAGACATCATCTGGATAAGGAAAAACATGTTATTACAAGGTGTAAAAGCAGGAAGTCTGATGGACCAGAGCCCGTTTGTGGGGGGTCTGGTTGTGATCTGACAACTGGTGCATTCACAACATATTTACAAATAGAAAATCTTTGATAAATAATCATTGTGTAATAATCATAATGTAGCTCTGATGACAAAGTTGGTAAGAGCAAATATTTGAACAGCAAGAACAGTTTGGTTTGTTCAGAAACTTATATCACTTTAATGTAATGCAGCCTTACAATACACTTATGATATTGTGTTATCCAATCTCATATCATGATATATTATATACTGTATATACACTCACCGGCCACTTTATTAGGTACACCTGTCCAACTGCTCGTTAACACTTAATTTCTAAGCAGCCAATCACATGGCGGCAACTCAGTGCATTTAGGCATGTAGACATGGTCAAGACAATCTCCTGCAGTTCAAACCGAGCATCAGTATGGGGAAGAAAGGTGATTTGAGTGACTTTGAACGTGGCATGATTGTTGGTGCCAGAAGGGCTGGTCTGAGTATTTCAGAAACTGCTAATCTACTGGGATTTTCACGCACAACCATCTCTAGGGTTTACAGAGAATGGTCCGAAAAGAAAAAACATCCAGTGAGCGGCAGTTCTGTGGACGGAAATGCCTTGTTGATGCCAGAGGTCAGAGGAGAATGGCCAGACTGGTTCGAGCTGATAGAAGGGCAACAGTGACTCAAATTACCACCCGTTACAACCAAGGTGGGCAGAAGAGCATCTCTGAACGCACAGTACGTCGAACTTTGAGGCGGATGGGCTACAGCAGCAGAAGACTACACCGGGTGCCACTCCTTTCAGCTAAGAACAGGAAAGTGAGGCTACAATTTGCACAAGCTCATCGAAATTGGACAATAGAAGATTGGAAAAACGTTGCCTGGTCTGATGAGTCTCGATTTCTGCTGCGACGTTCGGATGGTAGGGTCAGAATTTGGCGTCTACAACATGAAAGCATGGATCCATCCTGCCTTGTATCAACGGTTCAGGCTGGTGGTGTTGGTGTCATGGTGTGGGGAATATTTTCTTGGCACTCTTTGGGCCCCTTGGTACCAATTGACCATCGTTGCAACGCCACAGCCTACCTGAGTATTGTTGCTGACCATGTCCATCCCTTTATGACCACAATGTACCCAACTTCTGATGGCTACTTTCAGCAGGATAATGCGCCATGTCATAAAGCTGGAATCATCTCAGACTGGTTTCTTGAACATGACAATGAGTTCGCTGTACTCAAATGGCCTCCACAGTCACCAGATCTCAATCCAATAGAGCATCTTTGGGATGTGGTGGAACGGGAGACTCGCATCATGGATGTGCAGCCGACAAATCTGCGGCAACTGTGTGATGCCATCATGTCAATATGGACCAAACTCCCTGAGGAATGCTTCCAGCACCTTGTTGAATCTATGCCACGAAGAATTGAGGCAGTTCTGAAGGCAAAAGGGGGTCCAACCCGTTACTAGCATGGGGTACCTAATAAAGTGGCCGGTGAGTGTATATACACACACACAAACACACACACACACAATATTGACTCTAGATTCACACGTATTTCTTTTGTTTAAAGTACATAAATACATTGAAGCCTCTATGTTTACAGGCTTGCGGTGATGCCCAATGTGCTCTAGGTGTAAAAAAATGTGTGTGTCAATGTGTGGTACTGCCAATTTGTTTTGTTTTGTCATGGTCAAAAAAAAAAATCGTGGCAGAGAATCGTGATATAAGCAAAAATCATATTTTTGATTCATATTTTTCCCCGAATCGTGCAGGCCTATTATTTAGATACCCATGTTCAGACGACATGGTGGAAATAAGGGCCAAAATAACACTGACATTGCCTTCACCTGTGAAGTTATTCAGACCATGTCTACTATGTGGAAGGGTTACTGAAAGCTAACAAAATAAGTGATATTTATAAAAAAAATAAAAATAATAACTTTTTTGTGACTGGGACATATGTCATTTGGCAATAGTGTTATTGTGTAAAGTGAGCAACAATGTGAACTTGATAGCCCCTTTGAGACTTTACTGCCCTACAAAGACGACCAAGCCCTTGCAGTGGAATAAATGTGCAGTTTGCAAGTCTCTCCAACATGTAGCATCAAATCACTGCATGCTTTCAGAGTGACATGTTTTCACAGAGGGCGGTGAGAGGCACATTCTTCCACCTTCCAGTCCCCTGGTTGTCCAATGCCAGGCTGGTGGTGGTGATGGTGGGTGAGGAGAGGGGCAAGGTAGTGGAAGATATGAATGACTGTTGTTTTCTGATTTGGAGAGCTGCCTTGAACTGTGTGAACCTGCCGCCCCTTCCACACTTCCTACATTCATTTCCAAGGGGCAGAACACAGTCAGTTTCATTGCTATAAAAGGATATGCCTAGGACTTTGAATTAAAAGGGAACTTCCAGCGGGTAACTATACCAGTAAATTATGACTTTTCATTAACACATGCCTATCCCCTCAGGGTTCAGACTTCAGTGTATACAAAAACCTCATAAATGCCATTAGCTCACTATGAAAACACACACAGACTTGCACATCCATCTAAAATTATCTGAAGACGAATGATGACTGGGAATAGGTTTGCAAAAAACGCCTATTTAAGAGACTGTTAAGTTAATTAAGAATGCAAAAAAGCCACCACACAAAAAAGTCTGCTTAGGTCTATTTTGCACATGAAGACAGACATGAAAAAAGGTATTTCCTGTTTCCTGTGGAAAGTGGCCAGGGAAAGGAAACTACCTTGTATAGTGAGGACACAAACACTCAGCAAGTGTGCTTAAGTTGGCAGTTTGTTCCTGAACACTGTTGGCTTGGTTAGACAATTAGGCCGATACTGGGCAAAAACAGAAAGAGAATAAAAGAATGAAAGAAAGTGAGAAAAAAAAGGCAAGAGAGGGTTCAGATTTCTGATTTTGTCGGCCTGTGCGTGCATAGTGCCTTTGTGTCTACTACAGAGTCAGATTGAGATTCAACAATTGTCTCTCGAACACAAGCACAGTCCACATTGAGCTGAGTTTTGGGCTTTGATCACTCACATGCAAAATGACTCCTTTCTCCAGCAGGCTCTGTTTTTTGGCAGTCATCACAAAGTAGTGTGTGTCATCCTTGTAGTAGACAATGTTTTCCAGGTCAATACCTAAAAATCCCAAGAGAAGGACGTATTGTTATATACCAAACACAATCGTTTTCCTTATTGGCTGTCATGTCGTCATTAGAGGAGCAATTACCCGACTCAGAGCACACAGCCAAAGCCCCGGGGACATCCTCATATCAGCAATAAACTGTGGCAGGCTTGGCATCAGAACTAATGTTAAGCATTTTAATTGGATGAGCTCAGAAATTCAGAACTGTGAGCCAAGGACAGCTTATTTCTCCAATTTACCTTTATTTCACCCTTGGCATCCACTGCTAATAAGAATAAGTGAGAGATCTTACAATTCCAAAGACATGTTTTTATGCTATAACCCCAAGTCGTTGCGTCTTACAGTTACCTCAAGAAAACAACATAAAGTCATTGAAGCAATGCGGGAGAAAAGAGCTGTGACAGACCTGTTGCTTCTCTGAGGTCTTGAAAGAACTTCTGGTTGAAGATGAAGGCCACCCCGCTGATCTCCTCAACCTTTGCCTCCGCTGACGTGTTCCTGTTGATGAAGTTCGCAGTGATGGCAATGGCAAGCTTGCCCCGGAACTCCTTACGGCGAAACCCTGTGGGGGGAATTACAAGAGCATGAGGAAGCAGGGTCTGGAATCATTGGGTACAAACCTGAACTGTGTCCCCATTTTAAAAAAACAGTAAACCCAAATAGAGCCCAACCCATCGATATTGTCGGCCGATATTAGACATTTCCCGAAAAATCAGTATTGGCGTTTCTGATTTTTTTTTTATATATATATATATATATATTTATCAGAATATCAGATTTTTAAATAAGCCACTGGGGGACCATAGGCAGGTTGGGGGAATATTTTTATCGGTATCGGCCTTAAATATCATTTAATTCAATTCAATTCAATTTTATTTATAGTATCAATTCATAACAAGAGTTATCTCAAGACACTTTACAAGGACCCAACAGTTCTAGTAGTTTCCTCCAGAGCAAGCAACAGTGCGACAGTGGCAAGGAAAAACTCCCCTTTGGGAAGAAACCTCGGACAGACCCAGGCTCTTAATCGGTCGGACTCTAAACCCACACAGTCCTATGGTCATGTTTACTTTTATGACATATGAAAACCTGCAAATGCGCAAGAGCCCTACCGATAAAGGATTTTTAAGGCCGATACCGACACGAATATTTGATTATTTAAAAATCCGATGTGTCGATATATCGACCAAAAAAAATATATTTTTTTAAAATCCAGAAACGCATGACAAAACAAACAGATTTCCCTAACATTAGTTATTTGTAGTTATTTTATACCAAAATAATATGATAATAATTTGTTTTATTGTCACAACAGGAAGGAGGAACATCAAAATATATTAAAGTTCTGATAAATAAAATGTATAAAAATACAATGTAAATGTAAACGCTTTTCTAGTCTTAACGACTACTCAAAGCGCTTCTACATCATACAGGAAACATTCACCATTCACACACATTCATACACTGTGGTCGAGGCTGCCGTACAAGATGCCACCTGCTCATCAGATAAACACTCACACACATTCACACTCCGATGCGTGGGGGCAATTCGTGGTTCATTATTGGTGAAGATATGACTTAAGATATGAAAACTTCCTTTGAATCTTTGATTCCTTTGAACAAAAACACATTAACAAAAAAAAAAATCTGTGTTGCCAACAGTGACGTTGTAGAGCCCCCTCTGGTGAAACGCTCATAACATAGTTGACAAAAACGGACTGTCTGGACCATGTTATGAGCTTTGGCAGCTTTTTTTATTTTATTTTTTTTAATCGGCCATTATAAAAGCCGATACCGATATATCAGGAAATGCCTTATATCGGCCGTTAATATCAGCCCGCCGATACATCGGTCGAGCTCTAAAATGCACCCTGTACACTATAAATGTAGCCAGATGTATCACGGTAATGTAAATTCTTTTTTTTGTTTTGTTTTTCAAGCTGTGTGATTGCAGTTCATTGTTATCCCAGAGGGAGCCTGCTGCTTCCCTTCACTGACGCAGCAGTCAGTAATACAGAGAGGGGTCATGGTACTCTACTCCACAGGGGTTCCCGTTGCCAGCTTGGCTGTGTGTGTGAGGCCTCAACTCTCATAGAGGAAAACAGACAGCCAATTCAACAATCAGCCGTGAGAAATACTCGTTGGATATAGCAGCCAGACACAAACAAACACAAACATACACAGATGTGCACAACTGTTCATTCATACGTCAGAAACGGAGTGAGGTCAGGCACCCGACCACGGCTGTACACAAGTGAGATCATAATCACTCTGACTAACCTCCAAGTCTGCTTAGAGAAAACAAATAGTCCTGTTTGTACTTTGCCTCATTTAGTCAAGGAAAAACAACTGCATTGCTCATGCATTTCTTCCAGTTGTTACTTGCCTGGTAGTGTGTTCCTCCTTCCATCTGCTCCGATGATGACATCAAACTCCAGCTCATTGACAGGGTGTGTCCTGGGGTGGACCTCAGCCCTCCAGCCTATCCCTGAGAAAACACAGCATGTGTAATCAGACAGAAGTGCATCAATAGAACCAGCTTAGTGGGCCTGCACGATATTGGAAAAAAACATATATGAAAAAAGAAAAAGACATTTTTAAAAGATGACATAAATAGCTCTATTTGGAAATAATAAATCATTCATTCAAGTGATTTTGGAGAGGGAAATTAGGTAGAAATATGCTAGTTGAATAGCATGACACCATTGTATCCATATAACACTATCAATCCAGGCTAACGTGAATGACAGTGACTGCATGTTGCTTCCTCTAAGTTTCAGGTTGTGGTCGACTAGCGGGACCAGCTCGTTAGTTTGATAAATTGATCAGACCTGCATGTCATGCGCACTAGCAACAAACTCTGTGTATCCAGAAACAATTAAATCAGTGGAAATTATGTTAGATCAGACACAAACTTTGGTTTTAGATTAGTGTTACGTTTCCAGCGTTGAGGCTACGAAGCGTAACATTATTTGCGACGGACCCCTTGTGTCTTTAGGCTAACTATTTTAGCTTTAGCCTGGCTGGTAGCAGCTTTCTGCGGGGGGGGGGAATGGCCGGAAGATGTTGTGATTATGTTGCATTAATCAGCTGATTTAGTTTGTATTTGCAGCGAACGTAAAACACCGACTACTGTAGCTTCACTGACTACCCATCAAAACTATGCGCATCACTGTATCAACTGCTGCCTTCGGTACTTGTCTACACACAGAGAGCCTCACTTCCTATAACAATAAACCCCGTCGGCGTAACGTCACACACACACACACGTTACATGGCTACTTGTCTTAACCCTCATGTTGTCCTCGGGTCAAATTGACCCGTCCTATATCAATGTTCTTTTTAATTATCCAAAATAACATGATTGATTCCAGACAACGCTCTTTTGGGGTGTCTTATTCAATTTGATAGCATTTGAAAAAAATTGAAGTGGTTTTGAAATAGTATTGAGTAAAGGTCTGTGATTATCCATCAACATACATTCCTTTAATTTTAGTCTAAATAATTCCTAATTTCTGCTTTTCTAACTCAAACATTAGGTATAATTTCCTATAAATGAGGTTTATTGACCATAAATTTCAAAAATAACTGATGAATAAATTTCAAAAATAACTGTAAAACTAAAGTTAATAAGTTAGTGTTAGCTTTGAAAACGTCAAAAAGTGACAAACAGTGAAAAAAAAGCATCAAAAGTGTTGAAAAAAAGGGACAAAAACGTAATAAAAAGTTAAAAACATCCATAAAAGGCGCCAACAAAAGTGTTGATTTTCAATTTTGTCAGGAAGACAACACAAGGGTTAAAGAGGAAGGGTCGGCCGGTAACACTCATGTAAAAGGAGAACTTTCAGCCCTACAGCTTAAAGCCTCGGACAGAAAGTTCTCTGACTAAACATATGTTCTGCCTTCATTCATTCTTGTTCGACTTGTGCTTCAGCAGTCCGACTCACTTACTTTCAGTCTCTTGATCTTGTGGGGGCTCAATAAGACCCTTGAACTCTACGTTGACATGGATCTCAATGCCCAGCAAGAGTGCCACTTTCAGAAGAATTAACTGAAGCTGACGAATACCTACAATTCAGAGAAGGAAAGGAAATTCAAATGAACTACAAAACCCACAAATATCATCTTCCAAACACATCAAACTACTTAGAGAAAAAAGAAATATACAGCAAATTAGTAAGCACAGTAGAAACATGTCAAGGGTACTCACTGATATGATCGATAGCACCAGCACAGAACTTTCCGTAGAATTTTTTGGCCCCGAGGCCCCTGAGGTCCTGGATGGTGAAGGGCCACAGGTGCAGCACATTGTTCCTAGAGAAGGCATCTCTCTTTTCCAACAGCACCACTTTGGCCCCCAGGAAAGCCAGCTCAATGGCTGTGCGTAGGCCGCATGGTCCCGCACCAATGATCAGACACTACATAAAGAGAGACGCAGAAGTTATAGACGAGGTGGAAGAAAGATGTCAACCATACACATGGAAAACCAAGTCAGGACAGCAGAATCACTGCCCATCTTTTGCCACAGGCTGAAAACCTGCCTCTTCAGACTGAACCTTGACACCACACGCTAGCACTTCAATCTCACCTCTTCCCATGGCATGACAATTTCCCTTTATGAGGTTTTTTAACATTAATATGAGTTCCCCCAACCTGCCTATGGTCCCCCAGTGGCTAGAAATGGTGATAGGTGTAAACCGAGCCCTGGGTCTCCTGCTCTACCTTTGAGAAAATGAAAACTCAGATGGGCCGAGCCGGAATATTGCCCCTTATGACGTCATAAGGGGCAAGGTTAAATCCCTGGCCCTGCAGTCCCATGTCGAAGTGTCCTTGGGCAAGACACTGAACCCTGAGTTGCCCCCGATGCTGTGCATCGGAGTGTAAATGTGTGCATGTTTATCTGATGAGCAGGTGACACCTTGTACGGCAGCCTCGGCCACAGTGTATAAATGTGTGTGAATGGTGAATGTTTCCTGTATGATGTAAAAGCGTTTTGAGTAGTCGTTAAGACTAGAAAAGCGCTATATAAATACAGCACATTTAATCCTTGTCTCCTATATAAGTTCATTGCATTTTTGTTAATGTATTGAAACTGATACCGTTGCTATTTTTAAGACCCCACAGTATATCGTAATACCACTCAACCCTACTGGCCGCTTTTGCAAAAAAATAAAAAATAAAATAAAAAATATTCTTAACTAGATTGTTCGCCCCCATGCTCCTTAACACATTCTACAGGTCGCAGTCGCATCTATATTTAGGGCGTTTTCACACCGACAACCTTTAGTTCGGTTGAATCGAACTACAGTGGGTACGGAAAGTATTCAGACCCCTTTAAATTTTTCACTCTTTGTTTCATTGCAGCCTTTTTCCAAAAATCAAAAAAGTTCATTTTATTTCTCAGTAATGTACACTCAGCAACCCATCTTGACAGAAAAAAACAGAAATTTAGAAATTTTTGCATATTTATTAAAAAACAAAAACTGAAATATCACATGGTCATATGTATTCAGACCCTTTGCCGTGACCCTCATATGTAACTCAGGTGCTGTCTATTTCTTCTGATCATCCTTGAGATGGTTCTACACCTTCATTGGAGTCCAGCTGTGTTTGATTATACTGATTGGACTTGATTAGGAAAGCCACACACCTGTCTATATAAGACCTTACAGCTCACAGTGCATGTCAGAGCAAATGACAATCATGAGGTCAAAGGAACTGCCTGAAGAGCTCAGAGACAGAATTGTGGCAAGGCACAGATCTGGTCAAGGTTACAAAAAATTTCTGCTGCACTTAAGGTTCCTAAGAGCACAGTGGCCTCCATAATCCTCAAATGGAAGACGTTTGGGACGACCAGAACCCTTCCTAGAGCTGGCCGTCCGGCCAAACTGAGCTATCGGGGGAGAAGAGCCTTGGTGAGAGAGGCAAAGAAGAACCCAATGGTCACTGTGGCTAAGCTCCAGAGATGCAGTCGGGAGATGGGAGAAAGTTGTAGTAAGTCAACCATCACTGCAGCAATCCACCAGTCGGGGCTTTATGGCAGAGTGGCCCGAAGGAAGCCTCTCCTCAGTGCAAGACACATGAAAGCCCGCATGGAGTTTGCTAAAAAACACCTGAAGGACTCCAAGATGGTGATAAATAAAATCCTCTGGTCTGATGAGACCAAGATAGAACTTTTTGGCCTTAATTCTAAGCGGTATGTGTGGAGAAAACCAGGCACTGCTCATCACCTGTCCAATACAGTCTCAACAGTGAAGCATGGTGGTGGCAGCATCATGCTGTGGGGGTGTTTTTCAGCTGCAGGGACAGGACGACTGGTTGCAATCGAGGGAAAGATGAATGCGGCCAAGTACAGGGATATCCTGGACGAAAACCTTTTCCAGAGTGCTCTGGACCTCAGACTGGGCCGAAGGTTTACCTTCCAACAAGACAATGACCCTAAGCACACCGCTAAAATAACGAAGGAGTGGCTTCACAACAACTCTGTGGCTGTTCTTGAATGGCCCAGCCAGAGCCCTGACTTAAACCCAATTGAGCATCTCTGGAGAGACCTGAAAATGACTGTCCACCAACGTTTACCATCCAACCTGACAGAACTGGAGAGGATCTGCAAGGAGGAATGGCAGAGGATACCCAAATCCAGATGTGAGAAACTTGTTGCATCTTTCCCAAAACGACTCATGGCTGTATTAGATCAAAAGGGTGCTTCTACTAAATACTGAACAAAGGGTCTGAATACTTATGACCATGTGATATTTCAGTTTTTGTTTTTTAATAAATATGCAAAAATTTCTAAATTTTGTTTTTTTCTGTCAAGATGGGTTGCTGAGTGTACATTACTGAGAAATAAAATGAACTTTTTTGATTTTTGGAAAAAGGCTGCAATGAAACAAAGAGTGAAAAATTTAAAGGGGTCTGAATACTTTCCGTACCCACTGTAGAGTTTGTTTGCTAATGTCTCCTGTAGTCAGGTGTGTTTAGCAGTCTGTGATGCAGCAGCGCAGCAAACTGTAGCAGCTTGCAGTGTTTCTTTTATAGAAATAGACTGCGGTCAAGCTGGCCGTCCATCACTCGTATCTCCGTGGTCAAACGCCGGCAGAGCAGAGCGAAGTCTCGGTGACCAGAACAGACGTAGTAATGTCTCAAACAATATCTGATCATATTAATGAAATTAACTGGTTTGACCATGGAGATGGACATATGCACTAGTCCAGAACACAGGACCTTGTTCCTGTATTTGCTTTCTTGCTCCTGTCCCCAGAGACATCCAACCAATAACAGGAGTGGCTGTTCTTGCGTGATTTGAAAGGGTGAATGTTGGTACGCTTGGATTTTTCCAGGTGTGAAACCAGACCAAACCGACTGATGGTAAATCGCTCCAAGTTTACTAACTCACCAACTGATACAGACCAAAGTAACTACAGGTGTGAAAACGCCCTTAGTCTCACTCTGTTTAGCCCAGTCCAAACAGCAGGGGACCTAACCAATCAGGGTCCGGTGAGGAGCTACAGGCAGCTACAGGTGTGGTTTAGGTGTTTGTGTGCAGTGTTTCCTCTATGTTGATTTGTTTATGGCGGCACGCCACGGTAAAACTTCTGCTGCCATGGTTTAGGGCACACAGTTGTCTGTTCTACTGAACTCAAGCCAACTGTCATCTGCTCTCTCTCCCTGAGCAACTGGAACAGTGACGGGACGTCATCAAGTCATGGTAACCAAGTAAACAACAGGGCAAGTACTTCTTGTCACTCAATCTTAGGCAAAGTGACAAACAGCAACTAAAGCCGCGGCATGAAGTCCGCACTCATGCAGGTCCCGTTTAATATGACAGCTACAGTTTATTGGAAATAGCATTGTGAAGACTGAATTTGATGAATTTACTGTTTATCAGACCCCAGATGAGACAAGAAGCTAACATTAGCGAAGAAGATGCTGTATTCCTCCGACACACTGTATAAATAAATAGCTGCTTTTTAAAATTGTTTCCAGGTTAGTGGGAGTGCTTACCGCTCAAAACCAACAGGAAGAACATAGCGAGTAATGTTCACTGAGCGTTTGTTTGGTTGTTAACCCTCGTGTTGTTCTCCCGGGTCAAAAACGGACAAAACTGGACATTTTTGTCCCTTTTTCAGACTTTTTTTTTTGTTGTCACTAACACCACCTTACTACCACTAATTGTAAGTACTTTTTGGAATTCATGGTCAATTACCCTCATTTATATAGAATTATACCTAATACTTGAGTTAAAAAAGCAGAAACGTGTGTGTGTGTGTGTGTGTGTGTGTGTGTCGGCAGTGATTGTTCGTTCAAAACAACAATGGTGGACGTGATTGACATATCCAATAACATCTCAGGTTGTATTGTTTTTTTTAAAGCGGCTGCCACAGTTCACAATGACGACTTCTCAGATGGTTCTGTGTTTACAAACCATCTGGCGCATCAGGTTGTGTACTCTGGGTTTCCATGAGAACATGTCTACATGCTTTAATGCTAAAAAACACATTTTCCTCATAAAGTCTGTCTGAATACCTGTATTCACTCTCTGTCTGAAACGCTCTGTTTTAGCTCCCCGTCTCTTTAAGCCCCCTCCCAAAAAGCCCAGTCTGCTATGATTGGCTTGCGAGAAAAATATGGTGCATATTTGAAAAGGTAGATATTTCACCTTTAAGGTAAGATATAAGGTAGAAGTTTATAGGTAGGAGAGACAGGGGGACGCCAACGGGAGGAAGACGCAGCTGAGCTTGCCTGGCCCTGGGCAAGCCAGCCTTCTTTGAGAATTCTTTATTTATATTTCTCCCTCCCTTTGTAGAATTTCTTTTTTACTTAAAAGGACAAGCTACCTTACCTGACAATAATTATAAGGTAAAATAAATTCCTGTATTGAATCTGTGATTATCTGGCTAAAGATTTTTCTTTCTGCCCTGCTGACACAACCACTAAGCTTTATGCAAATAATTCATAAATATGCAAATGAGTGTATGACGTCGCCACAAACTGCTTTCTAATCTGTGGGAAACACTGTAGTTAGTACATGAACTGTATTTATGAATCAGAATTCAAAGTGGCACTAGTCTTTCAATTCAACAGCTGTCAATTCAATAAAAATAATAAAATAATACAGCTGTTTGTTTGTTTTTGTATACTGCAAACCAGAGGAGGTGACAAATTAAAAATTCCCAAGAGTGAACTGTCTCCTGAAAATAAAGTGTCTCTACAGCGTCCTTTCACATAAAGCAATTACACACCGGTCTGGCTGGTAAACATGAGCCTCACATTATATTGCTCAATTTTGACATCGAGTATCAAATTTGAGCACTCACTGAACTGAAGCCAACAAGAGGCAAAGACGTCCTTAACTGAAGTATTCAGTTTTTAATGATCCAGGCTTACCTGTGAGTTGGCACAGGCACGGCCCTTTTTGTACTCCTTCTGGCAGGCCCTCTTGTCTAACTTTGCCCAGAGCGCCTTGGCCTTCCAGTAGTTGAGTTTGGACTTGAGCTTGTGATAGAAGATCCTGTACTCGCCGGGCTTGACTTCCAGGTGGTCACACAGCTCCTGGAAGGCCTTCAGCGTGCCCTTACACGTGGTCCCCTGGACAAAGTTGTCAAACAGGACATGGGACTTGTTCACCCCATCTCCTCCAGTTGCACCCGCGCCTCCATCCCCCATAGTCCAGACTCACACAGGGGCTGTGAGGGCCCTTCACCCCCCAGGCAGGGGTCTCTGGATCCAGCCCCAGCCCTGGAACACGCTCTATAGGGTGGCGCGCTCTAACTCCCAGCCTCAAGCATCTTCAATCTGTCAATGAGAGGGAGAGATAGAAAAGTCAGTGAATCCTAGAAGACAATGCAGAAAAAAGCAAACTTACGAGACTACAGCTTCCGAATGCTCAAATAATATCCACACTGTCCAATCCAACAGAAACAGAAACTTTAATTAGATGCAAGGAACCAAGTTGAGATTGCCTACGTCTACTAGCCTCTTCTGGCGCCCTATAAGCAAAATGGGCCCTTATCTTCTCCAACTATGCAAACATTTGTATGACGGCTGGACGGTCACACAATCAAAGCAGCAATTGAGGATGAAGACCAGGTCATTCAAGTATCTGCCATTTTTCTGCATTGACATAACTTCAAGTAACCTCTTATCTGTCTAGAAATGAGGCTGCCCGACACAGGAAGGGCACTGAACCCACACAAAGTCAAA
Organism: Etheostoma perlongum; assembly: GCA_026937815.1. Classification (NCBI taxonomy): domain Eukaryota; kingdom Metazoa; phylum Chordata; class Actinopteri; order Perciformes; family Percidae; genus Etheostoma; species Etheostoma perlongum. Next base: position 5,076,152 of record CM049378.1, on the reverse strand, counting down.
CAGGAAACACTCAGGGCATATGGACATGTGATTGTGGAACATCACTCCAGACAGACTCCAGACACAGGAAATAGCAAGTTCATCCCAAAACACTATGAAACAAAACCCTAGGCATTTAAGAAAATGATTTGGCAACAGAACAATGTTTCATAAGCCAGATAGTTTTGTCCACAGTGCATGCTCATTCATTTGCTGTGTAGATACTGAGTGAGAGTTGACTTTTGACCTACTATGACATGGAGGAGTCCAACTTCATGTGTTTTCACCCATAGGGGGGTGAGATCATTCATGTTGTTTGGCGTCTATGGTTCAGCTGTCATGACTGGAATGTCTTGATAGGCTCTTTGTTTTTAAACTCGGACTGTATTTAGCAGCCTTTATCCCTCCTGTTGTCCTCGGGTCAAATTTGACCCCTTTTTAAAAATGTCTACAGTATATCTGAAATATGAGTTTCTTTTTAACCAAATTACCACAAAAAAGGATGGATTCCATGCAACGCTCTTTGCAAATACAATACGATCACTTTCATTCCTCTGATCTTAACTATTAGTCAAAATAATTCATAATTTCTGCTTTATTAACTCAAATATTAGGTAGAATTCTATACAAATGAGGGTTATTGACCATAGATTCCAAAAAGTAGTGGTAGAAAGGTGGTGTTAGTGAAATAAAAAATAATAATTCGTTGAAAATGTCAAAAAAAGAGTAAAGAAAATAAAAATAAGTGTAATCTTTTTGACTCGGGATGACAACACAAGAGTTAAAAAAGGGTCAACGTTACTCAACTTCAGTGCAAGTATAAAATGAAGACAAAAGAGAAAGAAAGAAATGCTGCAAAGTGCTAGGACAACAGTAGTAAAGATGACTGCAGAAAAAAAGCTACTAAATGGATCCAGTCTATTTTCTGAATAATACGTTTCCAGCCAAGCAGTGGCGCTGGTTAGCATTAGCATCATTAGCAGAAACAAGCTTTGCTCGTTAGAGGTTCACAATGGTTCAGCCAAATAGGACACGTAACTCTCTGCAATTCAACACGTAGAACGACTATCCCAACAATAGGCGTCAATTAGGAAAAGACACAGTAGTATTAAATGAACAGGAATAGTTTTACATTTCAGGAAACACACTTCACATTCTTATAATCATAATATCAAGCCACTGGCAGGAGCCTGTTAGCTTAGCTTAGTATACAGACTCAAAACAAGTAACAAAATCTACTAGTTCCTTTAAAGCTCACTAATACATGTTATTTTCTTGAACAAGCTATAAAATGTTAATTGTGACCTTTAGAGCTGCTGGTAGGCAAATGATGGTACCTTTGGACAGAGCCAGGCTAGCGGTTTCCCCCCTGCTTTCAGACTGTATGCTAAGTTAAGGTCTCTGTCTCCTGGCTCTAGCTTGATATACTGTACCAATATAAGAGTGACATCAATCTTCTCATCAAATCCTTTGCAGGAAAGAAATGTTTTCCAGTATAATACAGTATGTGTGTGAAAAAGCAGTTAAATCCGATTAAAGACTTTCATTTACAGTACAGATGAGAGATCAGAGGTTAAACATTTTTGTTTGGAACAGAGTCAACAATCAGGTGAAGAAGATAGGACTCAGTAACTGAAATCCCAGGGAACACATATGAAGAATTACACCGTCAGCTTTTTTTCTCTAAGAAAAAACTTGAGCTCTGTAATCCTTTGTCCAGGATGTTGAGGTGGTTCATGAAGACCAATGTAGTCCCAGTCCCATTGGCAACACATTGAGAACAAGGGAGGCAGGGACAGAGGTCAGCTGGCCCCCTTTTCACACACTGCCAACTCTTCATCACAGCGAAAACAGCAGGCTCTGGGTCTAGCTCTGCCTCAGTCAGTCAGGACCAGGGCTGAAGGAAAGGACGGAAAGGACTAGGGCTGTAACAATACACCAAACCCAGGGTTCGGTTCGTATCACGATATTAGACCCACGATTCGATACAAAGCTTGATTATTTATTTTGTATGGGACAGATGTCTGTACAGTTAGCTAAATTTACCAGACAAAACAGGAATAAGGCACCAAAAGCAATTTAGTAATTTAAAGATGTGGTAGCACTGGATCTGGAAGAGAAGGTAAGCTCTAGGAGGGGGTCTCGATTCTGCCTTCTCACTCAGGTTCGGGGAGTTGAGTGTCGCGATTTCGGTTTTATTTTCCATATAGTTACAGCCCTAGAAAGGACCTCTTCCAACACAAGTATTTACTGTTGCTACCCTGCTACATCATTTGCATTTCCTCTATGAAACAAGCTGTAAGGTCCACCTGCAGCAATTGTGCTCTGGGGTTAATGTATGTGTGTTGTATTATTTTAGTAGCTTCCTGTATATGCAAAATACTAGGGCTGGGGAGAAAATAGAAAATTGTATGCACCATGTTTAGTTTTTTTTCTTTGCAACAATTTTTTAATTGATTCTTTCCCCCAGAATCTACACTACCAGTCAAAAGTTTGGGGTCACTTAGAAATTTCCATTGCACTCCATTGTAGACAGAATTCCAGCTGAGATCAGTTTAATTGTTTTTTAACCAGGGCAGCAGTTTTCAGATTATATTATGTGCTTAAAAAATTGCAAAATGGTTCTTCAATGTTTTCTCAGTTAGTTTTTAAAAGGATATCAGATTAGTAAACAGAACGTGCCTTTGGAACATTGGATGAATGGTTGCTGATAATGGGCAATGTAGATATTGCATTAAAAGCCACCCACTCAGATCAGCTGGTATACTGTCTATAATGGACTGGTATGGAAATTTGTAAGTGACCCCAAACTTTTGACTTTTATTTTTTTTGCCAATGATTCACCATAATATTTTGTTAATGCAGTACCGCTGATGGCGACTACATCATCCATGGTATGTACTTTTTTAAGAATAAAATAAATGTAGATTACTGAAGACAAACAGACTGACTGACATGTGATGTGCATTCTTCTTAGAAAACCATTTGTTTTTAGCACTGTCTCATAATATATTGTCTATATAGCACTGTTTTGTAAACTTAGAACAAATTTAGTCAATTTGCCCATGTTGAGATTTAAAATCCCCACAGAACCGGTGAGTTTGCATAGTTAGGTTGTAAAAGTATTCATGTTTTGGCACTTGATCTGATATTCATTTTTCAGCATGGCCCTTAGTGAAACTGACTCGACACCCCTTCTCTGATTCATTGGGTGTCATAGGAAACAGCCATTGTTCATTACAAATGACTTAGTCAATGGCCCTAAATTTGCTATGCATGTCAATATAAAGCATGTGAAAATAAGCAGGGAAAATACACTCACGTCACTCAAGACGTGTATATGTATATCAGAAGCCTGTTGCCTGTTTTCACCACATGGACTGGAGATGATGCGGTTGATTGCAGAGCAGACTAAGATTCAGGCTTGCAGTTTCTTTAGTGCTGGGGGGAGGGGGAGCCTGTGATAGCACGCTGCGAACCAGTAGAGATGAAAGACAGTTTCAAGGTTATTTCTGCAAAAAAAATAGGCCACAGTATTAGTTTCAGTAGCCGTCTGCATTGTAATCTTAAGTTAACAACCCCCAAAAGCCAGACAGAAGCATCCTAAAACCAAACACGTCTTCTGCTTTTAATTCTTACACTCTGTTCTTTGACCTGGCAGATGGTTTCTAACTCGATGACAAAGAGCAAAGAGATCAAATTTCGTGGCCAGGTTGGAACAGTGGTAGAGAAGGTGCACATGCGCACATTTTATGCCTCAGGTCCAGGGTTCGAATCCGGTTGGATTTCCTACATGTATCCCCCTATCTAGCTGTCCTGTCAGAAATTAAAGGCAGGAAAGTCCATTATATAATCTTAAAAAATACGCAATTCATCAGCATTGGGGCTGTTGTATGAGGCAGGGTAGAAGAAAGCAGGTCATCTCAAACTCCTTGTTCAAAGCCTCATGAAAGAGTAGTTAAAAAAGAAGATACATCAAACAGAACAGGAAATTGGAAGGATAGTCTCAGAGGGGCAATGATTCGCTTCATAATGACATTTTGTTGTGAGAGCCAGTTTCTTGCTTTGCTACCCTCCCCATTCATAGTAAATAGTAAACCTTTCGTTTAACTGTGAGGACACACACAAACTCAAAGCTAGAGCCTGACCGATATATTTGTGGGCCAATATTAGGTATTCTCTGAGATATTGGTATTTATAATTAAAAAAAAAAAATTGTATATATATATATATATATATATATATATATATATATATATATATATATATATATATATATATATATATATACACACACACACACATATATATATATATATATATACACACATACACAGACATATATATATTCCCCCAGCATCGGATCAGGAGGCTCCAGAATCGAGGTTGCAGCTGTCGCCATATATGCCATGTTCCTCCTGCTACACTCTGCTATGCCGACTACAAAGGACTACTAACAACTACTATTTTTTTGGGATTGTAACTGCCACTTTTCATTCTATCAGACACCGCCTACCAAGAGCCTGGGTCTGACCGAGGTTTCTGCCTAAAAGGAAGTTTTTCCTCGCCACTGTCGCACTGTTGCTTGCTCTGGAGGACACTGTTGGGTCCTTGTGAATTCTGGAGTGTGGTCTAGACCTACTCTATCTGTAAAGTGTCTTGAGATAACTCTTGTTGTGAATTGATACTATAAATAAATTGAAATTGAAATTGATATATATACACACACATATATATATATATATATATATATATATATATATACACACACATACATATATATATATATATATATATATATATATATATATACACACACACACATACATACATATATATATACATACATATATATATATATATATATATATATATATATACATATATTTATTTTTATTTTTATTTTATTTTATAAAATATTCATTCATCAGAATCATTTATGTTATGAGCGTTGGCGTTGTATAGTTTGTCCACCAGAGGGCGCTCTACAACATTCCGGTCTGCAACACAGATTTTTTTGGTTAATGTGTTTTTATTCAAAGGACTTTAAGTTACATATCTTAAGTTTGTATTTTTATACATTTTATTTATCAGAACTTTAATATATATTTTGATGTTCCTCTGTCCTGTTGTGACAATAAAACAAAATATTATTTTATTATTTTAGTGAGAACTCATAAATAACTACAAATAATTAATGTTAGGGAAAAGTGTTTGTTTTATAACACGTTTCTGGATTATTTTTAAATATATATCGGGCAATATATCGGCATATCGGATTTTTAAATAATCAAATATTTGTATCGGTATTGGCTTTAAAAATCCTTTTATCAGTCAGGCTCTAGTGAAAGGAGATGAGAGGATACTATAACCTTTCCAACACACATCTGAGAAAGCTAGCAGTAAACATCTAACACATTTTGAGTTCTTTGAAGGAACTGCAACTACCGACTGACATGCTGTGTCAGAGTGTGTGTGTGTGTGACAACCTACACCCTGACCCAGCTTAATGCTGCCAACAATAAAGCTGGCCTATAATTTGAATAATAGTAGCCTCCTGCAGAGACACATATGCTGCTGAATCAACAGTAAATCGTGTGCCATGTGTTTCTGTTAGGCAGAGAATGGTGACGGATTGTCACGTTGACATTACTGGCCCGGAGTAGCATCTTGATTTTAATAGTATCATGGGAAGGCAGGGGAAAAGGAGGAGGGAGGGAAAACAAAACCATTTAAGTGGATGATAAAAAGAAGAAAAATCAAAGCAGCTTTGGCTCAGCAGGCCCTCAAAATCTCCTCACATCTGGAATGGCTGCAGCCGGATTTCACACATTCCACACACAAGAATTTATACACATGTATGCAAAGCCTTACACACATGTACGCATGCACGCACACACACACTTACTGCTTGTATTACATCATCCTCTAATCTAAAAATAGAGCCAGAGATTAGGCCACTAGGCTACATTTGCCAACACTGCTTTAGAAACGCTGTCAATACCAGAAGTAATAAATAACAGGCTGGGAATTGATTTCAAAGATAAACAAGTATGTTGTAAATGAATGTCAATCAAAACTTGAAGTGGCTTGTATTTCATTGTTATTTTGTGCTAGTTTGGTCTGGGATTTTGCCTGCATCCAGTATTTAATTTTCATTCCAGGATCAAAGCCACACACAAAAAATACATAAAAGACGCAGGAAAAAAAGACAATATGTTGTCCAAAAACATTTACCCTGTCAATATAAAAGAGAACTCAAAAAATAAAATAAAAAAAACAATCAGAGTGGTTTGGTGTGGGGCTCCATTTCTGCAGACATGCCAGCAAAAAACTGTCTGTGTCCTGAAATAGTATTTTGTCCAACCGTCAGTCTCCGGCTCAGGCATGACTAACGCTTAGAGGATACCCACCTCCTCCACTCATCCACCAGGAGACTTGGCAGAGAGCAGGAGATCTCCTTGAGCAGTGAATGTCTTCACAATAATGGAAGCAGAAAATGTAGTCCATCAAACTTGTAGAGAGCACACACTTTATTTACCTTTAAGTTCTTAAAACCCTGCAATAATAGATCGATCAGTCTTATGTCTCTGCTTATTTTTTTTTCCTATTGTACTTTCAGCCATACCTTCTGCTCACTGTCTGCTGTTTGCTTGTGTATTTGTTTGTTTTTGCTCTTATTGTGGAAAAGGCTGCTGCTGTAATAAGGAAAATTCCCCGCTGTGGGATGAATAAAGTATAATCTAATCTAATCTCATGATAAATTACTGGAGATGGATGCATTACAGTTGGATGTTGCTAAATACAGAGGAATATAGCAGCAGGTGTGCCTGTACCAGGATGCCTGCAGGGTGTAAATAGATTATACTGACAACAATAGTGGAGTAAAAATTTGATTTTATTTTAGATTTGGTAATCAATATATTGATTAAGGTGAAGCCTGTGATTCTATTTGTTGTGAGGCTGTCAGCTGACATTCAAATGAGAGTTAAAGGTCCCATGACATGGTGCTCTTTGGATGCTTTTATATAGACCTCTAGACAATCTCAAAAACAGTCTGCGAAATCCTGGAGGGACTGATAATGCATTGCAAAGAGGAACATATCGCACCAACGTGTTGCAGCACACAGGCCCTCTTCAGGGTGACATGAGTGTCTTGGTTTTCACACTCATGCAATTCATTATGTCACACAGTTAGTCAATTAGCTTAGTCACTTGACAGGAAATGTACAACTACATTGGCAATCAAATCATTTAAGTCATGTATTAAGCAAAAATGTCAAACTTCCTTGTACATTTTTTATTGTATTAAATATATACACTGGTTTTTCTTCCTCACATGTCCAGGAATATGCAAAAAGTGTACATTTACTAACAAGATCCTGCTTTTGTACTTTAAATACTACTGTTTCTGTCTAAGATCAGTCTCATCATGGTATGTGTCCCTTAGGACTTTAAGTGCAAGTAGGCATTTCTGTTCGATAAGAAAAAAGTTTTTTAAAAGGGGCAGCTGTGTCTCAGTGGTAGAGCGGTTGCCTGCCAATTGGAAGGTTGGTGGTCGAAGTGTCCTTGGGCAAGACAGCACATTTACATTTACATGTTCTGACACCCTCAAATCGGGTGCGTGCGCATGTGTGTGGCTGCCCTGTGCGTAGACAGCAAAATGCAAGAAAACAAGTCCATTCATAAACTTGGGCTCTTTCCCCTACATGCTTAAAAGCATCAGACATTGCATTGAAGTGATTCTTTTATTCATATTTCAAAAGGAATGAAGCTTTGTCAAGAACGCTCATTATTCATTACTGTGTCTGCCTGTAAACCGTCGCAAAAGAAGGAGATTCAGAGCCTAGGGTCAAACCCTGCAAGCCAAGCCTGAGAGGTATTATCCAGAATCAAGTCTATAAACAGCAGACAGTAAAGAAAGTGTTTGTCTAAACCAGAAGATCAAAAACTGGTAGAAATACAAATACAATTACCTAAAATGACAGTAATAATGGATTATCACTCCAAACTTTACCACTGTATGTCAACAGAAAGATAATTCACATGAAGCTTAAGTCAACAAGGTAAATGCATAGCTGTGTTGCATCCTTTGATACCTGGTATTGTCCACATATGTTCATTATGCCCCAATGCAAACCAAGCTCAGTTCTGCTATTCATATGGGCCTACGCAGGATCAGCCTACAGGAGTGCTGTTAGTTGTGTGTGTGTGTGTGTATTCACATCAGCAGACAAAGCCTCAGAGTTCACAGAGCACAAACATTTTTTGACTGGAACTCAAATTTCTTCTGGCAGAGGCCGTCTCCAAACCATCTGGCATTTGAATCCCTTCAGCTTCCGACAGTCAGGCTGCACTGTGCACCGGAGCACATCATACTTTAGCTCCCACAGCCAATGCAGATTTTCACCGACAACAGCAAACAGCTCCGCCTCTGAGACGATAAACAAGGCCACACGCCCAGCCTCCACCTTGCTGCAGACTCAGAAATGGCACACACTAAGGAAAGCTCATTGTAGGACTGGCTCTAGTGGCTGTAATTCTGCACCACGGCTGAATTTTGGGAAAGAGACTTCAGATACAGTATAGGGGGCCACTAAGGTCTATATAAAAGAGACTTCAGATACAGTATTAGGGACCACTAAGGTCTATATAAAAGAGACTTCAGATACAGTATTAGGGGGCCACTAAGGTCTATATAAAAGAGACTTCAGATACAGTATTAGGGGATCACTAAGGTCTATATAAAAGAGACTTCAGATACAGTATTAGGGGGACCACTAAGGTCTATATAAAAGAGACTTCAGATACAGTATTAGGGGACCACTAAGGTCTATATAAAAGAGACTTCAGATACAGTATTAGGGGACCACTAAGGTCTATATAAAAGAGACTTCAGATACAGTATTAGGGGACCACTAAGGTCTATATAAAAGAGACTTCAGATACAGTATTAGGGACCACTAAGGTCTATATAAAAGAGACTTCAGGCACAGTATTAGGGGACCACTAAGGTCTATATAAAAGAGACTTCAGATACAGTATTAGGGGACCACTAAGGTCTATATAAAAGAGACTTCAGATACAGTTTAAGGGGGCCACTAAGATCTATATAAAAGAGACTTCAGATACAGTATTAGGGACCACTAAGGTCTATATAAAAGAGACTTCAGATACAGTATTTGGGGACCACTAAGGTCTATATAAAAGAGACTTCAGATACAGTATTAGGGGACCACTAAGGTCTATATAAAAGAGACTTCAGATACAGAATTAGGGGACCACTAAGGTCTATATAAAAGAGACTTCAGATACAGTATTAGGGGACCACTAAGGCCTATATAAAAGAGACTTCAGATACAGTATTAGGGGACCACTAAGGTCTATATAAAAGAGACTCCAGATACAGTATTAGGGGACCACTAAGGTCTATATAAAAGAGACTTCAGATACAGTATTAGGGTACCAATAAGGTCTATATAAAAGAGACTTCAGGCACAGTATTAGGGGACCACTAAGGTCTATATAAAAGAGACTTCAGATACAGTATTAGGGGACCACTAATGTCTATATAAAAGAGACTTCAGATACAGTATTAGGGGACCACTAAGGTCTATATAAAAGAGACTTCAGATACAGTATTAGGGACCACTAAGGTCTATATAAAAGAGACTTCAGGCACAGTATTAGGGGACCACTAAGGTCTATATAAAAGAGACTTCAGATACAGTATTAGGGGACCACTAAGGTCTATATAAAAGAGACTTCAGATACAGTATTAGGGACCACTAAGGTCTATATAAAAGAGACTTCAGATACAGTATTAAGGGACCACTAAGGTCTATATAAAAGAGACTTCAGATACAGTATTAGGGGGCCACTAAGGTCTATATAAAAGAGACTTCAGATACTGTATTAGGGGACCACTAAGGTCTATATAAAAGAGACTTCTGATACAGTATTAGGGGACCACTAAGGTCTATATAAAAGAGACTTCAGATACAGTATTAGGGGACCACTAAGGTCTATATAAAAGAGACTTCAGATACAGTATTAGGGGACCACTAAGGTCTATATAAAAGAGACTTCAGATACAGTATTAGGGGACCACTAAGGTCTATATAAAAGAGACTTCAGATACAGTATTAGGGGACCACTAAGGTCTATATAAAAGAGACTTCAGATACAGTATTAGGGACCACTAAGGTCTATATAAAAGAGACTTCAGGCACAGTATTAGGGGACCACTAAGGTCTATATAAAAGAGACTTCAGATACAGTATTAGGGGACCACTAAGGTCTATATAAAAGAGACTTCAGATACAGTATAAGGGGGCCACTAAGATCTATATAAAAGAGACTTCAGATACAGTATTAGGGACCACTAAGGTCTATATAAAAGAGACTTCAGATACAGTATTTGGGGACCACTAAGGTCTATATAAAAGAGACTTCAGATACAGTATTAGGGGACCACTAAGGTCTATATAAAAGAGACTTCAGATACAGAATTAGGGGAACCACTAAGGTCTATATAAAAGAGACTTCAGATACAGTATTAGGGGACCACTAAGGCCTATATAAAAAGACTTCAGATACAGTATTAGGGGGGACCACTAAGGTCTATATAAAAGAGACTCCAGATACAGTATTAGGGGACCACTAAGGTCTATATAAAAGAGACTTCAGATACAGTATTAGGGTACCAATAAGGTCTATATAAAAGAGACTTCAGATACAGTATTAGGGGACCACTAAGGTCTATATAAAAGAGACTTCAGATACAGTATTAGGGACCACTAAGGTCTATATAAAAGAGACTTCAGGCACAGTATTAGGGGACCACTAAGGTCTATATAAAAGAGACTTCAGATACAGTATTAGGGGACCACTAAGGTCTATATAAAAGAGACTTCAGATACAGTATTAGGGACCACTAAGGTCTATATAAAAGAGACATCAGATACAGTATTAGGGGACCACTAAGGTCTATATAAAAGAGACTTCAGATACAGTATTAAGGGACCACTAAGGTCTATATAAAAAGAGACTTCAGATACAGTATTAGGGGGCCACTAAGGTCTATATAAAAGAGACTTCAGATACAGTATTAGGGGGCCACTAAGGTCTATATAAAAGAGACTTCAGATACAGTATTAGGGGACCACTAAGGTCTATATAAAAGAGACTTCAGATACAGTATTAGGGGACCACTAAGGTCTATATAAAAGAGACTTCTGATACAGTATTAGGGGACCACTAAGGCCTATATAAAAGAGACTTCAGATACAGTATTAGGGGACCACTAAGGTCTATATGAAAGCATCCAAAGAGCACCATGTCATGGGACCTTAAAACGCTAAACAGACTGACACTTACTCAGCGCACTATTCTCGGTCAGATTCACGCCGGTGATGTCCTGGGACTAAGCCTGCACGATTATATACTCGCAATCTTGATTCACAATTTAATTTTTAAATAACTTTGATTTCTTCTTTTTTTTCCTTAAATGACTATGTCATTTAATTTTACAAGCCGACTGCATCACAAATGCTACTACTTTCTTCTGTGAGTTTTAAACATAGACTGTATAAAAAAGGTTTTAAAGCGCTCCAAGCGCAGCAATGCTCTCCCTTCTCTTCCTTGAAGCCTCTATGTTTAACTCTATGCCTAACGTGCTATAGGTGCCAAAATAAAATCTATGTTAGGTAATGCCAATTTGTTTTGCTTTGTCAGGTTTCATGCGTGCAATAAGCATTACACTTTGTGAAAAAAAAATCGTAGCATTGAATAGTGATATCAATTCTAAGCTAAAAACAACGTGATTCATATTTTCCCCTGAATCGTGCAGGCCTATCTGGGACTCAGTGAACAGAGACTTAATAAGGAATACATGTGCATGCAGCATCCTCCGTTTGTGCCGTCTTCACTGTTACCATGTTTCCTGTCAAACCAAATAAAATGGATCCTCTTTATTGCTTCATGCAGTTGAAGAAAATCAAATAAAAGCGGCGCTTTTTTGATGGCCTTTTCATCTGAATTGTTTATCTACCAGGAAAAGTACCATCCGTCAAAAGCAAGAACCTTCCAGGTATCTCTGAGAAGTACAGGCCTAGTGTGCAGTTTATAAATAGTGGTAAAGGCAGTTTTTACTACCTACCTTTTAACTAGAGTAAAAGAGAGAGAAACTGAAATGTAAACAGCAATTCCAATGAGGTGAGGATGCCTCCTGGGCGCCTCCCTAGGGAGGTGTTCCAGGCACGTCCAGCTGGGAGGAGGCCTCGGGGAAGACCCAGGACTAGGTGGAGGGATTATATCTCCAACCTGGCATGGGAACGACTCGGGATCCCCCAGTCGGAGCTGGTTGATGTGGCTCGGGAAACGGAAGTTTGGGGTCCCGTACTGGAGTTGCTGCCCTCGCAACCCGATACCGGATAAGCGAATGAAGATGGATGGATGGATGAATTCCAATGAAGTTGGGACGTCGCGTAAAATGTAAATAAAAACAGAATATAATGATTTGCAAATCCTTTTCAACCTATATTCAATTGAATACACTACAACTTAAAAAGATATTTGATGTTCAAACTGATAAACTTCATAGTTTTTTTTCTTCAAATATTCACTAATTTTTTAATATTGGGTCATCAACACAATTGTAATCTTTTTGGCTCTATACACCACCACAATGGATTTGAAATGAAACAAACAAGATGTGCTTTAACCGTGACTTAAAGTGACTTAAAGTGTGATGTGGGATTCTAAAAAGAAGAACTACACGCTGTTTTCAGGTTACGTTAATGTTTGACATTAACCACTAGGATTAGGGTTAGCCCTAACCACTATATTAGACCCAACAATGAGAGGGGATTTTCAAATGGATTGGTTTCAAAATGCAAAATAGCACAGTCAACATCAGATCTCTGTCTGAGATGAGTCAGGGGAATATTTACTGACAACAAAAGGTCTTTCTTATGAAATTCATATTCCAGGGAGTCTGAGCCTGTGGCCAGACTGCTTACTAATGGGTGTCAAACATGGTGGATTAGAGCTGCCTGCCAGCACTTGCCGCAGCTATTTGATTTAGGAAACCGCTCAAATTCCAACTCAAATGCCACTTCTCTTCCACCTTCATGCCTTTCGTAACAAAAAGTTGAGCAGGCACCACAGCTATGCAGCCATAAACACAGTGAACCGCAAGAAGGGATGGAGGGGAAATGCAAAAAAAAAATGTAAAGCACAGCTATCATTGACACTGCTCGTAAAAATCCTCATGGATTTGAACATTTGGTTATCTCTGTTATTGATTTGCATAGTTCACACTAGAGTGTGACAGAGCATGTAGTGAGATGGAGGCATGTATTTGGTTACTCATATACTCAGATCCATCCTTCCCAATGAACTAGGAAGTGTAATCTGAGACCAGTAGGCAAACACAGTCAACACAGACAACTCTGCGAGGCTTAGTCGTGACCGTTGTGGAATGGAGGCATGCTGCAGAGAAGGAGAGGAAACCTCAGACTGGCTACAGGCTACCTGTTCAAAAGATTTTTTAATGCAACTCAATGGAAAATGAAAATCTAAGCAATCAAAAGCTGGATGGGAATTAGGTCAGTAGTATATCTGACAATATTCAACAAGGCAATGAGAGTGGGTCTGTTTTTTTTCCTGACAAAGCTAATATCTCCAACTGATTCCTTTGTCTAGTGTGTGCTTGGACGTGAAGGATGATGGACAGGAATATAAACAGCTGGGCCAGGACATAAAAACTAACCCTCCAAGGCCTCGTAACTAGATCATACATTCAATACACAAAGAATAACCCATGGCATGTTTCTTACTCTGGCAGTTCATGGGAAACTACCGTTCAACTCCACCAACTTCTCTCTTTTCCATATTAATTACAAAGCTAAAAGTTAAAACTTTGAAGAGGCTCAGCAAACAGACAGAATTCCAGTATGTGTGGATGGCTCCTGAATGTAACAACCAGGCAGGCTGGAATTAGCAAAGAAAGAAGAATAAATCAACTTATTGTTTGTTGTTATAATATTCTCTCTAACATTGTGTGATTTCTTGCCAGGGTTGGATGAACCGACAGGGTGAAATTATTGTTATGATATTATGAACAGGTGTTGTAATAGTGGAGATTCGGAGAAATCTGAAACAAGTCTGCAGCTATCGATTATTTTAGTAATCGGATATTCTACCGATTATTCCATTGATTCAACAAGTAATCAGATAAGAAATATGTTTGCTTTATAGTAAGCAGGAATAGTAAATATACAAAAGAGAGGTTTCCTTTTCAGAAAAAGCAACATTTGTGTTTCCCAAATTAAGCTATTCAACTACACTGTTCAGGGGGACTTATTTTCAGAAGGGTGAAGTTTAGAGTGAATGAAGAATGCACATCGGCACAGTCTGATTGGACGTGGATTGACGTGAATGATAATAGAGCTCAACAGTCCCACAAACAGCTGGTAAAAATACAATGCAATTTCTCCATTGACAAACGGAGTAGAAGCCATAAAATCGTAACCGTTGATGGTAGACTTAAAACCAGCTACAACATGACTAAGCGTTTGTATATGCTCATAGATGCCAAAAGTTCCAGGAGCGCCAACCTTGTTTTAAGATACAGTATATGTCTTCTATTCGCAATGTATTGTATAAGTACTTCAAGACCCACAATCCTGAACAACCCCACAATCCCAGAGTGACGCCTCTGATTGGTGGAACTCAAGCTGTCGGTAGCCGATCTGTGCGCTTGCTCAAGATGAGAATCCTGTTTTACGGGGATTTACGACACTGCACGAATCACCATTCTGCCTTCCTCTTAGTTTAGCTAACAGCTAATTCAGCTAGCTGGCAGCTTGAAAAAGTCTAAAACGTTAACTCAAACTAATCACTGGGAAAAGCAGGCTACAGCTGACTTAACAGCTGTTATATATTTTAACGGTTATTTTCAGGTTTTATTTTGAGGGTCTTTTAAAGTTATTACATGCTGTCTCAGCTAGCGGTGAGCCAAATTAGCGGTTAGCTAAACAAACGTTAGCTTCCTTTATAAAGTGGTGCGCGGTGGTTTATGGGAGGAGTAGTTCCTTTATTCGATAATGAATCTTGTACCTTTGAATTTTTTGATCAAGTCGTGGGCTGGTTAGCCTAAGGCATGGTCTAAAACTCTTCATGTACAGATTTTCCAGACGTCAATGGGAGAAATGAATGGGAAATGGGAAACTTCCGGAAACCAAGGTCTCTCGGAGGAGGGGCAGAGCTGTATTAGCCATGAGAGAGGGGCTGGTTTGTTTCCGCTAGCATGAGAGACTGCATACAGACGTAAACGTTAATGTTACCTTGTGTTGGGTCGGCTACATGGAATGGATGAGTAAACTGCATATTTTCTGATGAGATGCTGTAGCATTGACGCCGTGCTATTGTGGTAAGCTAGTTCTATTTTACAATAGACACCGTACAGAGTTTTTGTTTTGTTGCGCAGCTTGACATGATCCCAAACGTTTTTTCTTGCCTGTCTCTTCTCTTTGCCCCTCAGTATTTTCCCTCCTTCCTTCATTTGTAATCCGCGCCATCAGTCTTCACTGCCGTTACTTAGTGCACTAGTAATAATAATCCGTGCGGAAACTCAGTGAGCGTGAACATTAGTTACTAGGGGTGGGAATCACCAGACGCTTCCCGATACGATATCATCACAATACTTATGCCACAATATGATATTATTGCGATTTTAAACATAATACAATATTCTGCTATATATTGCAATTTATAACCTTTTTTCCAACTTCTAATTTTTCCCAATTTCAAATGATGTACCCAAAATGAAACTTTGTCAACATCTGTTTTATCTAAAAAGGTACATTTCTCTTTGTTCATATCACTTCAGTTTTATTGCTGCAAAATCGGATTGTCAAGCAGACAAACTGACCAACACATATATAATAAAAGATCCATACTTGGCGCATGTGTATTGATACAGTTTTTCCACTGAAAATATTGCTATACTATGCTGTATCGATTTTTTCCCCACCCCTCTTAGTTACATTAATTAAACAGAGCTTTGAGGCAAATCATTTTGCATTGAGGATTGTTAGTTGTTAAAAAAAAAAAAATATAATAAAGACAAAGTGACAAGTCAGTGTGCATGTCTCTTTTCTTTATTTTAGAAATTGATTTACAGAGGTGGGGTATACACACTAGGTGTTACCTAATGTCAACATGTGGGAAAAGCTGCTATATCTTGATGTTAAACGCATTACAAATACATGCATGCAGGTGTAGTCTACCACCTGGACCTTCATTGTTGGACATTCTGAGATTCATTCCAGATTTACCAACGTCCTTACCTCATTTGAATTTGTGATCAATACTGTCTGCAAAAAGGAGATCAACCAATGGCTGTCATGCAAAGCCTTGATGGGACATGTAACAGTGACATGCAGCCAGCACAAGCCGTAATCCTGTCACATCCACACTCACTTTCTCTAATCTCAGTGCGTGGGCGCGGCTGTGAGCCTTTTAGATAGTAAACAACAAGCTGCGGGATGTGTTGAGATTATTAAAATAGGGGAAATCAGCAGAATGAGCTACCGGCAGTGCTCTCTGCATCAACAATGACTCACCACACCACCCCTATCTAGACCTGCAGATGCCTTTGTCCTTTCTCCAGGACTCGAACCTCCTCAGATTTGGACTGGTGGAAGCCTGCCAGAAAGCGCTAAAGCAGCTGCTTTGCAGGTTATATTCTCACTAAAAACACCTAGAGTGAAGGGTAGGGCTCCACAATTAATTGCCATTTTATTGAAATCATTCTGAATGAAGTATTGTGATGCTGCCGAGACGTCTCAGCCTACAAATCGTATCCTACAGAATAAAAAGAAAAAAAAAAAAATCTTTGTTTGGTACTGA
Organism: Etheostoma perlongum; assembly: GCA_026937815.1. Taxonomy (NCBI): domain Eukaryota; kingdom Metazoa; phylum Chordata; class Actinopteri; order Perciformes; family Percidae; genus Etheostoma; species Etheostoma perlongum. The sequence goes on along the minus strand of CM049378.1, from coordinate 5,059,256 downwards.
TTCCTTGCAAAAATGACACTATAAAAATAATGATGCAAAAATGACCGTTCCCTCCAATACTGTGAATCATATCGCAATATCAGTCAAAATAATCAGATATTTCCCTCATTTCGTGCAGCCCTAGTGAAGAGCAGGACACCTAATATTGTAGGTTGACTGTGAACTGAGGACAGTGGACGGCAGGTATACTAATATCAGCTATCCTCATTGGTATGAGCCATGAAGAAAACAACATTGCTATACATTATATCATGTTTTCATAAATAAACAGAATCAGGGAGGGGGGTGGATTAACTGGAAAGGAAGCAGCAGAGCCCCAAGGAATTAAGTGAGAAGTCATACTGGGAAGTCACAAGCTTTAATAAATGCCCCCAGGGATTTCATTTTGCCATCGTAGAGAGAAAGAGGGTGAAGACTAATTGAGTGAAATCAGGGCTACATTTCTTTTAAACAAAACACAAACCATTCTTTCTATTTATTTTTTTTTAATGCCAAGCCTAACTTTATATTTCGTTTCCCACAGATTAGAAAGCAATTTGTGGCGCGGGTGGATGACGCCAAACGCTCATTTGCTTATCTGTGACATCATTGCGCAATCATTTGCATAAAGCTTAGTGGTTGTGTCAGCCACTAGATAGAAAGAAAAATAAATCTTTAGCCAAATAACCACAAATTCAATACCGGAATATATTTTAATGAAGACTTAAGAAGTGGTACAAAAATGTTATTTAATATATGATAATATATAATAGATATGATAGAACCTGTTCACACCCTATTTGGTTCCATTGTCATCGTCATTGAATTTGATTGCAGTTCCACCAGAGTTCCACTTGGGGCGCTCACATGCGAGTGCAGAATGAATGGGACTCTATGGAGCTATATCCCTCAAAATGCACTTTTCTCAGGATATCATTTTTTTGTCTAGTAATTTCAATGTTGCATTTAAAAGGGGGAGGCTAAGACAATACACGTCGATTTTTTTTAAAGTGGCTTTTTTTGTTCTAAAAAGCCTTTTAAAATTTAAATGACGCCATACACTGCTTTACGGCAAACTCAGAGTCACTTCCTTTTTCTCTTTCTCGGCATTGACAACACAGCTGACAGGTTAGGCTCTCCCTGTCAATACACATGCTAGAAAGAGGTTTGCTAATGTCTTAAAGACCACGGCAAAATATTCACTTAGACATTCTGGCTCCGCTTCGGATGCCATCAAGCGGGATTTCTGGTTGTAATCCGTCCTTCGCTGACCAGTCAGCATTCATTAGTAGAATGCTAGCGTGCTATGGGTAACAACAAACTGTAATGAACCGAAAGGATATAAGTACTCTGGTTAAAGAGGGAGTGAACAGGTTCTCCGTAGACGGGCTTTGGTAGCACCTTTGGTAGCAGGTTCAAATCCAACCTGTGACGGTTTCCTTCAAGTCTTCCCCTTCCACCTAACTGTCCTGTCAAAAATTAAAGGCAGAATAGCCCAAACAAAAATTATGTTTCTCTCTGTATACTAAGCTAAGCCAACCACGTATAGCGCTGTACTCAACGCACAGACATAAGGCTGATATCAACCTTCTCATCTCTCTGAGAAAAAACATAATTCATTAAAAACTACATGAACTGTTTTCCCTTGTGTTTGGGGAAGTGGTTCAGACAGCTGCTGTATGAAGCAGGTGTAAGCTAAGAATCTTTCTGTATAATTAAGCAGGTATAGCCTCATGGGGGCACAAACACAAGCCCTCGAATTACCTGCCCTTACTAATATTACAGTGCTAAGATTCACAGGTAAGGGTAGCTGTCGTTGACGCTGGCAACCAACAGACCGATCTTCACTATGATGGAAAAAAAGACCCAGAGAGATATGGCCTGTGTAGGTTTGTTTACTTTCTTCTGAGATAGAACATTTAATGGGCTTGTTTCTCCATCTGGCCTGCCAGAGAAGAATTCATCTCTTGGCCAGATAGGCAGATAACAAGGCCCCGGGGCTCCTCCACACACAACCAGAGAGTGAATGTGAAATATGATGTGGCCTCGAGAGGGAAGGACGGTTTACTGGAGTGAAAGGGCCTGACATGAAAGCAAGGTTCAGGCTATAGGCTGAGCAGCTGGTCATGCTTCCTGAAGCCTGACAGCTTAAATGGCCAAGCTGTTATGTAGGTTTCAGCATATTAAAGATGTGTCAGAATAACAGTTTTTTTTTCTTTTTTTAAAGATTATTTTTTCCCTTTACTACAGCGATTGACTGGAAAGGGGGAGAGAGATGAGAGATAACACGCAGAAAAGGGCAGCAAGTCGGATTCACACCCATGCCGCTGCAGGACCAACATGGGGCGAACGCTCTTACTCTGTGAGTTATAGGCCGGCCTGTCAGAATAAGACTTGAATAGTTTGAGTAAATCTCTCAGGCTATACCTGCCGCTTGGTAACACCTGTGGGTTTCCTGATCTCTCTTGCCTGTTGGAGTACGGACACATGGTAAATTCATCATGAGGATCCCAGAGTTCAGACTTCAACAGGTGATGTGGTGAATGGTGTCCACTAATTTCTGAAATACCATAAGTGGCAGAGGCAGACTGAGTTTCTCAATAACTATAACTATAAACAGCAAAAACAGCCGAGAAGGCTGCGATAAATTCTGCAAAACTGTACGACAGCCTAAATGTCAGGAGTCTCCACCCGTGTATTATTTAGTATAATAAACGTTTGAGAAGAATATAATGTTGGCAACAAGCTAAAGTGCAGAGAATTGTTGTTTTCCACCTTTACCTTTGATAGGACAGCTAGGAGAGAGAGGGGAAAGACATGCAGGAAATCATCACAGGTCAGATTCGAACCCTGGACCTCTGCGTCGACTGTTCAATATGTGATATACCCACTGAGCCAAACCGGCCACCCATTTAGCATGATTTTTAGCAGTTAGCACACACACATAGTTGAGACAAATATGACGAAGTTAAGTAACCAAAAGGTTGAGTTACAAAGGTGTTTGTCAGTGTTTGCAAAGCCGAATTGTTATATTTAGACATTACTCTTAATGGTTTAAAACTAGAAATGGTGAAATGTATTAGGTAGGAGGTGGCTAACTTTAGGTATGGGTTTGGTGTGGTACAGGTTAATAGCCTAGAAATCTAGACGCACCTTAGCGGCAGCAAATGTAATTTGCAGCTAGGGTCGGCTTAGCAACTCTGCATTGGCTTGCGAACTGGAAAAAACTAATTCTGGTCAGGCCAATCACATCGTGTATAGAATCGGTGGGCGGGCTTAACATAAGGTGAATTCCGTGAGAATTCCCTGCTACTTCAAAACAAAGAAGATTGCTGCTGCTGCTGGCGAACAGAGGTCTTTGGAATCAGCTTTGGCGGCGGCTCTGGAAGACTTGTAGAAATCATTCTTAAAAAAAAGATGTGTTTGGAGTTTGGCCGACCGGATACGGCGAAAATTGAATCAATCAACTAGCGTTGCTCTGGTTGCTTGGAGCGCTATCCTATTGAGTGCAGAGGGAATTTGAAAGAGAACCGTTCAATCTGCCCCTCGGATTGAGCCCTGAGTTCCCAGACCCAACATCTTGATGTGGGTCTGGCTTGTCAAGCTAACGGTTAGAGTAAGGACCCAGGTAACATGGGGGAGTCTTGGTATCCAAATGGTTAAGACACCTTCCACGTAACAGGTACAGGTAACTGGGCCGGTATGGTTGTTAACATTGTTTATCAAACAATGAGCTAAAAAAAGAACTGAAAACAAGGATCACCTTTCACATGATTGCAGTCTGCTTAATCAGAGTTTCTGCAGGTTTCACCAAATCAAATTTAAGACTGTTTTAAGACTTTTTTAAGACCATTATGGATGAAAGTTAGACCTTTATCACAACAACTAAGCCCTTAATTCAGTTCTTAACTTGCACTTCCCTATATCTGAAGAATAAAATCTGGTTTATATCTGTGGTACAATGCGAAAGAGACTCGCGAGCTGATTGGCTGCAATAAATAAATTGCATTGTGTTCTCATTTGTAGTCGTAATACAGCAAAATTATAGTTGGACTAGCGAAATAAAAAACTACAACACAGAATAAATAAATAAATAACAGCATTACAAGTAGGAAAATTAAGACAGGTTTAAATTTATTTTAGACCTAGAACACAAGAATTTTTAAGGTCTAGAATTTTTATTTTGAAATTTTTGGAGATTTTTCAAGATTTTAAGACCTTACAGAAATCATAGACAGTATAAAAGAAGAATGGATATAGTGACGCCATAGACTTCGACAGAGACCAGTGAAGTCAAATAGAAGCACTTGGACAATGGACAAATAGAGTCTTTAAAACGCTTCAGATGTAAAGTTATTCGCTATCAAAGTGACAGCAAAATGAATGGGAGTCAATGGAATGCTAGCGGAAGGTGATGGCTTGTTAGCCTCAGAATCTCCCTATAGGAGGTACGCTTTCCGGATGCTCGCTTACCCCCTTGGCAGAAAGCCAGTTAATGAAAAGGCACAAGTCAAGGTAAGTTCCATTTAACAAGATCATTAACCTGCAATCATTTCGATGAGGGTTCACTGGAACTTTGATTGGAATGATTTGAGACATGACACATAACACGTACAGGATGCAATTCATGAGCTGTGTTTTTCTACTACACAGTTTTACAGCCACACTAAAAACTGATATTGCTAAACTTGAAACAATACCTTTGTAGCAGTCCTGCATTTTTAGTATATTTAGCCCTAAAATCAATACATTATGTCATTCATCACACACACAGTGGGGAATGTACGATTGTGTTCAAGGGTCAGCAGACTAGCAAAATGTCTCATTGGCCTAAGTCTCATTTGTCACAATGGCCTACTTCTAACCTGCAAGTTACGAGAAACAGAATTAAGAAGTAAGTCTTTAATCTGGAGCTGGGAGAAATCATCAAAGCAAAAAGACTGGGGGCCATGCTTATAAGTCATAAACACAACATCAACCAGTGGCATTGCTGTTAGTCCTGCATATTGCTAAGTTTAAAAATGTTAGGTAGTAGGGAAGGAGAATAGTAGCTGACAGATATTTATCAGCATCAACCATCTCACATGATTTAGGTGATGTAGGTCTTGAGTTTATCCCTCATGTTGTCCTTGGGTCAAATTTGACCCGTTTTCCTATATCAATGTTCTTTTTAACTACCCAATTGTAATCACCCAAAATAACATGATTGATTCCACACAACACTCTCATTAATTTTGGGGTGTCTTATTCAATTGTATAGCATTTGAAAAAAAGAATGTAAGTGGTTTTGAAATAGTATTGAATAAAAGTTGACATATTCCAGTCTGTGATTATCCATCAACATACATTCCTTTAATTTTATTCCTAATTTCTGCTTTTCTAACTCAAACATTAGGTATAATTTCCTATAAATTAGGTTTATTGACCATAAATTCCAAAAATAACTGTAAAACTAAAGTTAATAAGTTAGTGTTACGTAGTGTTGAAAACGTCCAAAAAAGTGACAAACATTGAAAAAAAGCATCTAACGTGTTGAAAAAAGGGACAAAAAAACGTAAGAAAAAGTCAATTTTCAATTTTGACGGGAATACAAGGGTTAAACTTCCAAGCTTCCAGATATATTTTACTCTGAAAAAACAGTAACCTGGTAACATTAATGGTAACTTAAGGGCTTCTACTGGCCTGTTGGGTTTTACAATGTCTGACTCAACTCTAAGGAATATGCTATCATGACATGACCTCATTCAGTAAAGGAAAAGATGAAGGGGGGGGGGGAACATGATAATTGCCCTTCAACACATTGATTCCCCTACAGTAAAGTGCTTGCTGCCAAACAACGCCACCAAACAGTTAACAACATGCCATTGGCTTCTAGTTACAGACTCCTTGTAAGGACTTACTGCAAGCTACAATATGCATGATGGTTTGACATCAGCAAGCTTCTGACGAGTCAACCACAGCAGTGGACCTCCAGGCTAAACCGGACAGTTGGGTACATCTAACAGATCATGATACAGCAGGAGCTGCCTTCAGGAGGACTTCCTTCCTTCTTTTCATCTAGCAGTGTGTTTCCAAATCGGTGGTACGTTGCAGGGTCGTGGGGGGTCAGAGCTAAACAGGAATTTACTCTCTCCTCTCTGACAGACCGTCAGCCGGAGGTCAGAGAGACTCAGCATCATTTTTCCCTCTACACATCCACACAAACTTTAACCATCAATGTTTTTTTGAAAAACCATGCTCCAAAGTTAAATCAACTTTTATGACAAATGGTATTTAGGATAGCGCCTGAGTGGCACTTTGTTGAGGAAAAAACCTAGGACAAAATAAATAGGGTTGGACAATACAGTGTACCTTATTTTTAATCACAATAGCAATAGATTATTTTGTGGACATTTAGTTCAGAAACTAAAATGGGAATATCGGTGTTTGGCTTCTGAGTTTAATTTACCGTAATAACTGTAAAATACAACATTGCCCCCAGTTGTTTGATAATGCCTATTGTTTTTAACAATGTGGCAAAATCTCTGATGGTAAACAAAAAGATATGGTCTCATTCAGGGTTAATCATATAACGACCCGGGGCGATCTCTAGCTCACCCAGTAAGAGTCCTTTTCAGCAGCCCGGGTTCGGGTCCAACCTGCAACCCGTTGCTGCTTTCTGTCTAGCCACTGTCACAATGAAATGAAGGGAAAAGCCCACAACAAATAATCTAAAAAAAATTTTTAAAAAATCATATCACAACCCCTAAACCCAATGCAATACTATAAGGGAAATTACCACTTTGAAAATTAAGTTTCTCAACTGTACAATCAGCACTGCTCCCAGCAGACCACACACACACACACACACACACACACAATGTGACTTTGCAATACTGTAATATACATTTTACTATTTATTTTCTTTACCTATATTTATCTATGGTTTGTTTATCTTTAGAGTGTATTGTACTTTTCCCCTGTCCCTTGCTGCTGTAACAGTGTGAATTTCACCATTGTGGGATTAATAAAGGATTTAGAATCTTGAATCTTTGATACTGTGACTGCTGATTAAAGAGGTGAAAACTGAAAAAAGGTTATTTTTTGTAATTTCTGGTTTGCCTCTTGTCTTCATTCCATTGTACAGAATGGCATACATTAAATGATAACCTATTGTGGTTTTTAAATAGAGATTTCACAAGGTCAAAATCCTAAAGGATTCAATGCAAGTCTGACTGATTTCAATAAAACTCCAAATGTCAGACTGACACAAAGCTGTCCTTCCAGCCAGACCACAGAGCATCTCCACTTCTGTCTTGTGCTGAGTCAGCCACCAAGCAAACATCCTCCTCCTTCCTCTGCTCCACATCCTGATCTCGTAAGAGGAAAATAGGAGTTATGATAACAAATGCAGCTTAACAGAGGTAGCCCATCCCAATTACCATATCTGCCTGTGTTGCAACACCCTGTGATCTCAGACAAGATGCCCAAACTCTAACATTGGAGCTGCTACAAAAAGAAAAAAGGAGGTGGATAAAGTGCAACAGAGGTCAATATCACTGATCAATAAAACAAATGCTCCATCACTCAACTGAGATAGGATAAGAGTCTCTGTCCTGTCAGGTCAAGTCCTTACCGCTCTACTAAGCCACAGACTGACTCTTGTAGATCTTGTATCCAATACCACGTAAACAAAATTTAAAAAGGAGTTTATTTACGTTCTTTTCCCATTATAGCTGACTCTCAAACTGGATAATAAAATTAATTGAGAGTTTACCCTGAGCCAGACTGACAAATATAGAAATCATATATCACATCCATACAAGTATAGTAGTATACAGTTGTGAAAACATAATAAAATATAGACACACCGATATCAGATCAGTACTCGTATCGGCCGATACGCAAGTATTGGCATCGGAAAGCAAAAAACGGTATCGGACCATCTCTAGTCCAATCTGGGTCAGCTGGAATAATATGGTATTGTTACTGTTGTTGAAATCTGAGTGAAGTCACTCAACACGACCAATAACAGACAAGTAGCATCAGTAAGATAATATGGGTGACTTGTGGCTCATAACACGATGCCAAACTTCTATTGTACAACATGAAAAACCTCTGGGCACACATCAGGTGCATCGGAACTACACCCCTCAGAATGTTAAGGAACAACATTATCACAGATATAACATAATGCATAATTCAGTTTGTGACTTAGACTAAGTATGAAAACAAGCTGCGAAATTAAAAACGCATCCAGAAACAGAAATGCATTCAGAAACAGAAAAGCAGAAACGCATTGTACTTAAGTGGCTTCAATCACAACATTGGAACTACTTGGTTTGTGCTATACCCTTATGCCACATAAATTTGTTAAACATGTCAAAAGGTAATGTATGTGGTTGCAGAAATGTTCAATCCAAAGACGACCATAACAACTGTGTAACTACTGTCTCCTGAGAGTCAGATCAAGTAACGTTACAGTAGTTGAACGAGGCATATACTGTAGTTATGTGGAAATTCAATCATACCTATATGGTATTTGTCAATAAAGGCTTCTAAACCACATCATGTTTAAAGATATATAGGATATTGAAATGTGACAGATTGAGGGTAACACATTCCACAGGCAGATCAGTAACAGGCTGATAGCTTGACTGAAATAAAAACAGGGTTGGTTAATGAGCACTGATGCATCATTACAGCAATGTGCATGTACAATGCAGATGTAAAATGTCAGATGTATTACAGGGCCGTGGAGTTAAATCGTTAGTTGCTCTATTAAAACCAACGGACCGTGACATTCTCAAACGTGCAGAGGTGCAGTCCTCGTATCCCACGGTAACGTTACAAAATGCACCGCGTTTGTCAAGCGTCCGGGAGGAACATGTCCTCTTACCTCTGAATCCCGTGTGTTTATAATCCACTCGTATGTGGCGGGAATGAATCCATTTTCGTGTGTATATCCAGAATTCCCCGTAAAACTGTCCCGTTTAAGTGGTTAATGCTCGTTAAGGCCAGAGCAAGGAGCAACACACAGCAGAGGGAGAAGGCGCAACTTGAAACTGACAGAGGGGGATCGGTCGAAACCATAACCACGAGAAGGAGGGGGGACACAAAAAAAGGTATATAAAAAACACGTTACCGAAGAATCCTTAGCTTATTAGTTAAGTGTAATTCCTGCTAAAGATAGAGTACGGTACCGTATAAGACGGTGTATTGAGACGACACTGTGTTATGTTAGAAATTATCCGGATTTATTTGAAAATGTAATGTGTGACCCCCCCACTGCTCCTTGGACTAAGCCTGCATGTTTTTACTTAGTTTAATCCGATTGGTCTTTTCCAGCGTGACGCAGCAGTTCTCTGCTGCCTTTACATGGAGTCAGAAACATTAGGACTGGTTTACACAACGGGCGGGATTTTACATGATTTTACATGATAGCCAATTGATTTTATTACAATTCTCATTCACTGTGAAGTATGTGTGTGATTGTGACTGACAGGACGTCAGATGTTTAGAGAGGTTGATGTCAACAACTGATGGCCCTTAACAGAACTTAAATATGAATTACTATAATTAGTAGGCCTACAATTACTCAGAACAATGAGTGATAACAGTCAAGTAGATTTCAACAATATCAAATTCTATGAAAATACCATGCATGGGATCCTCAGTCATTATATTGTTGCTGATTTGTTAATTAAGTTATCAGAGTGATGCAATGAGCACAGGGTCAGTGGCATTGCATAGCCTCTGTAAAAAAAATTAAACAAAAAATGTCTTGGCTGATTCAGAAGACAGGTCGATGACATGCAGGCCCTTCCTAAAAGCCACTGCTGCTTCAAATGTGCCACAGCCAACAACTGGATCACCAAAAACAAAGAAAACTCAAAACATGGCTACTTAAGACAACCTTTAATGCTTTCATCTATTATCTCTACTGAATACAAAGCTGGAAGGAGGAACCCTTCTCTACTAGCCTACTATCAGCTCTCTGCACATTACAGAGTCGGTCTCTCCCTCTCGAGCATCCAGCAAGGCGGACACCACCCTGTCATCTCCTGTCGCTGGACAGATAGGCCCGTGTGGCAGGTTTTTGAGAGCACACAGACCCACATGACATTTGTAATCCCTCACAAAGAGGATGTGTAAACTTCAGCCTGAATAAAGCCACGTGGCAAAATCAGTGCTTCATTACTTTTGTTAATTCAACGGACTGTACATCACTTAACAAGAGATTAAAAAAGAGTTCTGAGCCTCCTCCTACCTATTTGTATAAGAGGGAGGAGGAAAAAGTACAGGAATATTTGATGGATGGAATAAAAATATGAGAAGAGATACAGGCATATGTTTTGAATTAGGCGCAATATAATGCCAGATACAACCCAGATTGGTATGAACAGGTCATACACGATTGGTTCAGCAGTGAAAGTACAGGAGCCTATGCTACTTGTTCACAGGCATGTCTGTCTTTGGTAGAAGATGAAGTAATCATTAGTGTAGCTAGACATGCTTATTATAAGGGTTCTGTAATGCTTTCTTTTAGGGTGTTAAAAAAAATTAAAAACTTCTCACTTCCTCACTTGGCTCTGTACTGCTGCATACCTATGTAAATGCATAGCTCTATAATTTCTTCCAACTCAAAACAAGGATTTCTTAACCATATTATTAGAGAAGATTTGTCAGTTAGTCACCTAGTTGAAAGATGAAAAAGCATTTCTGCATTCCAGGTTATGTGCATAATTAAAAAATGTATGTCTTTCTCTAATTGTTAAAAAAAGTTTAACATTGCATCACATCTTCTCACATGTTACTGCGATACTAATATGAGGTTCCACATATAAGGTATCCAACCAGAACAAGCTGTTCCACTTGGATTTGCACAGATTTGCTAATTAAACAAACCGCAGGGGGACACAGGATGTCAACCGGGTCTACTTGTGTGAAAATGAGGGAGCAATAGATGGGAGGAAGACAAACTTGGAAGAATAGCAATGGAGGGGTAAAAAATACAACTGGGATCAGGAGTCAGGAGCAGGATGGTTTTCTGCCGGATGACAATACGTCAGAGAGTGTTTCGCCACACTATAAAACTGCCTCTAATTTGCGTTGAGCACCTTGGTTCCCACCACGCCTCTGTTCACTACAAGAGGCTAGTCATCAGCCATGCACACAGGATCAGTGGACTCTGACAGATGCATTCAGACAAAGGGTTGTCTAAGGTGAGGCAGGCTGCACACATTCCCAACATAACAAAGGAATTACACATGATGTCATCCCAGAAATCTTCAAAGGCAACTGCCATATCACGACATCAAATACAGATGACAATGGACGGCATCAAATCTCATTCATTTGCATAAGAGGAGGTTGATGGAGGAGGATAATAAAGGCAAAGTACTCACTGTATAGAGGGAAGACATGGCCCAAGGTTTTCCTCTGGCTGGGAATTGTCCTCTTTCTAATTTTCCTCCCTCTGTTTCCTCATCTGTTTCTGCCTCTCCTCCCACCGTGTCCCCCCCCCCCCAACCCTTTCTTCTCACCACAGCAAGATGCTGCCTGGACCAGTGCTCATTGTCATGGTAACCAAGACCCGGGGGGTAACTCTCATGTGATTATCTCCCTGGGCGCTGATTGGTCTGACGCATTTAAGGAAGGAGGGAGGAAGGGATGGGTTGGGGCAGGGAGGGGGGCTGATGTTGACGCTCCCACCAGCTGACACATGGGAGCACTCAGGCCGCATGCATGCTCACAGACACAATGGGAGTCTTTTTAAGGGGGAGTTCAGTGGAGTGGAGCTATTACACTGTAAAAGGATGATTCTACCTGACTGACTGACTTATAGGACTTCTGGCTTGCCGATGTGAGATGCCGGGCTCGGCTCTGGCTCAGCTGTCCCCACACTATGAGCACTTTAAACTGCCACGGGCCAGAATGCAGAAATGTGTTACAAGACATACGAGAGCAGCAATATGTGGCAGCTTGACCCGCTGGCCCACCACACTTCAGCCTCTCCTACAGGGAGCTATTTATAACTCTGCAGATAGCAGACATGCATAAAAGCTATCCAGGAATGACCTGAATGTATTTCCTGAATTAACCTTCCTGTGTCCCAAATTTGACCCCTTATAAAAATGTCTATATCAGAATTATGGCATTGTTTTAAACCAAATTACCACAAAAAGGATGGATTCCATACAACGCTTTTTGCAAATACAATTAATCATTGAATTTTGGGTGTAAATGGAAATGGTTTCAAATCAGCATCCTAACCAAACTCAAACCATCAGTCAAAATAATTCATAACTTCTGCTTTATTAACTCAAATATTAGGTATAATTCTATACAAATGAGGGTTATTGACTATGAATTCCAAAATGTAGTGTAAAGCTAGTGGTAGTAAGGTGGTGTTAGTGAAATACAGAAACAAATACAGAAACAAATACAGAAACTAACACAGCACAACTAACTAACTATGTTCTGAACAGCATATGTGCCATAATTGCATAATGATAAGCACCAAGAACAAGCGTTTTACAGACTTGAATGTTGGGGAAAAAATTGGCAAAATCTACAGCAATGAAAACGTTCAAAAAACGTTCCATGTTCATCGAGGCAATGACAGATTTCAGAAAAAGGCTTCAGTGTTTAACATCCCATTTGAGGGAAAGTAGGTCTCTGTGAATTTCACGCTCATTCCCAACGATGACATGAGTAATCATGGTCCAGGCTTCTTGTCCAGACTCTTGTGTAACGGCCTGGGCTAGCTCCAGTTCTGCCTGAGATGAGAAATGATCTTGTTCTGGGAGAATCCAATGCTGGTTTTTCTGAGTTGATGTCACGTATTTTGCAAGGTATTTAGCAACTCAGAAATATGTCTCACTAATCCTGAGTAGACATACTTCTCAATGTTGGTGGCCATCTGTTTCAGTTTTTCTTTATTTTTCTCATTTTGTTTTACAGTAGAAAGGTAATTTATGTGTGTGTGTGTGTGTGTGTGTGTGTGTGTGTGTGTGTGTGCATGCGTGCACATGTGTGTAACCATCATTTCCTGATGGACAAAAATTGAAAATGAAATTTGGGCACGCTCAGTTGGACAAAAATCCAGACACCTCCCAGCCTCGGGTGTGTCATTAAATGCAGCGGTTATACACACCACTTAATACACACTTCCCTGTGACCTGTGTCTAAAGAAATGTCTTGATATTTAAAGACATTTTGTTATCAAATAAAAAATCTCAAAAAAAGGACTCAGCATACATGGGGAGCACACTATTAAGGGGTGAGCTAGCGGTCGCCCCATAGCGCCCCTTTAATAAAACATGCACCACTGTCTCCAAAGCCATCTGTTTTTTCTACACCCAGCAGACACTGCACAGGTTATTTACTTTAATTAAAAAAAATGTTTTAAATAAAACTTAATAATGCTAGACTTTCTGAGGTCACACGTTGCTTTCCCAATGCTTCTGTCTTCCCATGAATCATTGGGCCTTTTTTAATTATGTAAAAATAAAGACGTCACTAAGCATTATATATGCATTTCCCATGCAGTATATACTACAGCAGGTTGTAGGGGAACAGAACAGTGTCTATGTCCACATGTTTGTGCCTGCATGTGTGCATGGTGGTCTAAATATATGTCAGACTCTAGATTCATGCAGGTTAAAGCAAGTTCTCTGAAAGAGACTGTGTCAGTTATTATCTCATATTGAGGTTGTCACTGACATCTTTCACCAATTCCATCAAGTCTTATTTACATACTCTCTCTCTGCCCTCACTGTGAGCATGAGTAGGTGGATGGGATGATGATGAGCACTGATACTAATAGGTGGTTCCATCATGTTAATGGCCTGCCATCAGCACACTGTTACGGGCCAGTGAGCACTGGGCAGCAGAGGAGGAGAGGTTCTACTGCACAGCAGGGTTACTCCTCGAGCATCGGACACTTTCCATTCCATCATTTTTATTCACTCAACCAAGATGTTTAAAAATGGTAGCCCGCAAATCTACTTAAGCCGTATAGTTGACAAAGTGCAGATGTTCCTCTGTAAAAACAAAAATAGAGAAAAGGACCTGGTACCAAAGTGAGTTGAGCCGAGCCAAACCATGTACATGAGGCATTAGTCACAGCAGAGCTTTGAGCTACCGGTAACTGTTCACTATCTCCACCATCTCATATTGTGTTGGCATGCTAACATTTGCTAATTAGCACTAAACACAGAGCACAGCTGACACTGATGGATATTTCCCAGATAAGAGAAAACTTTGACCTGTTGGTGGCGCTAGCGTGAAAAGTCAGGGGATCACCAAAATGATTAACATCAATTCTCTGGGGTCTGTAAATGTCTGTACAAAATGTCAGTGCAACCCATCCAATAGTTGAGCAAAGTGGTTTTCTTGCTGCTTAGTCATTAGTGTAAGAAACAGAAATAGGGGAAGATGCAAGGTGACCATCTTGCACTGTAACAAATGGCACATACACAAACAGAAGTACTAACTGAACATAACAAATGCCCACAAATAAATAAATACATCGGATTTCTTGAATTCCCAGTAGGCACACAGCAAAGACAGACCACTGAGGCAGGCAGAATGTGTTCAACTTTTATTAAAAAACAAACAAATGAATTGTTAAAACTCACAGATGAACACAATATGAACCCTCTTAGTCCAAACAAGCGACATTTAAAAACGGTCTACCCAGAATCACATCCGTACTTTCAGTAACATAAATCCAGCCAGTTCTGTAACTTCAACATTTAATTTCCTCCAGACCGATGAGCGCTAACACTGTGAAAACACTACGTAAACCAGCTCCACTCGGCTGCCCCTGAGCATTATGGGTAGAGGGAGAAAGGAGGAGAAAGATAGGTGTTTGTGTGTGGTGGTAGGGGGTCCAACAGAGTTATCAAAGGCAGTGAACAAAAGCTTCTGAGTGGGGGCGGCCTCTAGCTCACCCAGTAAGGGCGTGCGCCCCATGTAGGCCGAGGCCTTTGCAGCGGGTGGGGTTCAAATCCGACCTGCAGCGCTTTGCTGTGTGTCATCCCCCACCTTTCCTGTCTATTCACTGTCAATCCAAAATAAAGGGAAAAAGCCCCAAAAAAAATTCTTAAAGGAAAAAAGCTACTGAATGAAAACATAAGGCAGCTGGGAGCAAGGACAGACAATGAGGCCGGATTTCAGGAGGTCTGGCTGTGTCTGTGGTCAGTCTGAGCCCATCTAAATTTAACTGTATGTGTTTAAAGAAGACCTCAAACTAGGGCTGTGTGAGGACTTAAAAAGCAGCAGTGGTCAGGGTGCGTCCACGCTGGTCCCATTTCTCACACTGCTCCCCATTTACTGTGTCCGTGAACTGCCGTCATGGACATGGTAGGTTATAAATTCAACCTTACCTAGAAGTTAAAAGAATTTAAAGCCAAGGCTATGACCTGTGTCCCCGACCCCTTCCTGATCCTCAGAAACACCGACGCTGCTGGCCTAAGTATGGCTGTGCCCGTAATGAACTGCTGTTGATGTCTGTTTTGGATTGGTCCTAAATGGGTTCCCATGCTGCTTTATTGCTTTCACACCAATACAACAGGAGTGAATTGTTTTTGGTATGCGTATCACTGAAATTTATATTTAAACAGACCAAGTCTTCATGCTAGTGTAGGGTGACCAGACGTCCCCGGTTTTGGGGACCTGTCCCCGGCTGGATCTGTCCCCGGAAATGTCCCCGTTTTTCACTGTGACTGACAGACCCGAAATTGGAATGAAAGAAAGAAAACACTGACCAAAAGTAGCCGAAAGTCGCACACCATACACACGCAGGCTCGAGACAGCCAGAGCCAGCGCTGCTCAGAGATGTTTTAGAAAGCCATATATTACCATGCTAAAATCACTGATTATTTACATGGAGTCTGGTGGATTTAGCGGACGCAATTTTGCGGACTTTTTATGTTAAAAAAAAGAATCTTAATCTTTAACAGAAAGGTCAACCTCCTTAGAAATCCTTTCCATAATGTTGTCAGACACTTACAATATTAATCCTATTAACTTACATTGTTTCGCTGCTGTCGACTGCAAAGAACTTGTTTAATACTGGATCAATGTCAAAGGAAAATATTTCCTCAATAGCTTTTAATATATCAGATACTCAATGAGCTGTTGCAGAAACAAGCCTGAAGCAATAAAGCAAAAGCTGTCAGATAAATGTAGTTCAGTAAACATCACAACATTCCCCTCTGAGATGTATGGAGTAGCAGCAGGGGTGATTCTAGGATCAGACCTTTACGGGGGCTCAGCCCCTAATGAGAATGTGGCCTACATTAAATGTTATCATGTTTACATAATGCATAAATCTCTGCACACCCATTACTCTCTGTGAAATACCTCAAACTCTTCACTCAACACATGCATCAGTACAAAAAGCGGTTACCGAGTAATCCGGTTTTGAAATTGCAACAAATCTTTTACATGGTCTCCAAAATTATAATGTATTCTCATGTGAACTATTTATGTCAGCACAGACAATTTTGTAAATTGCTTAGCCAGTGTATCCCACCATAATGGTTATTATATTGCCAGATTCCAGACAATCCCACTTACTTATATATCCCACGTACAAATATGCATATATATTTCTACTGGTAGGCTATGCTTTCTAGTGACAATAATGCAAAAATATGAAGAAAAACCAGTTCCACCTGTGTGTGCATGGTTAAAATTCTGAAGTGCAAATTAGTTCAGGCTACAGCACAAATATTTCCATCCATAGATAAGAACAATCAAGTCTAACCTCTGAATTTCTTTTCAAAGTGCACCAGATTGATAGCCTGGCTCCGCCCTCCTACGTACTTTTGCTCAAATTTCATTTTCCTTCAGTACACCGTCTGGGTTTGCGGTATATTTGCGGTCTTTCTCCAGTCAAATAATTCGCGGTCAAGTCAGCGAACAGAGGGAGGGGCTGAGGAGGAGTGAGGGGCGAGCTAGTCTTGTTGTTTGAAAATACTTTCAATGTCAACAAGAAGTAATGTCACCCAACATTGCTTTGGGCACCTTTAAAATAGACAACATTTTCTTACAGGGGGGCATGCCCATTGTGACAGGACCCCCCTTTGTGCCCCAGTGCAGCTCTAGGTCTTGTCTTGCCCCAGGGGCTGTGTCCCCGTTTTAAGTTTTACAAAGATAACCTGTGACATGACCGGTTTTGGAGGTATTTACGCGATTTTGTCTGAGAAATCTGGTCACCTTATGCTAGTGGCCCTGTAAGGCTGTACCTATTTGCTCAGCATTGTCATTGTTGCATGCTAACATGCGCATAATGACTATGAAACATGCTGATGTTTAGCATTGTATTATTAGACGGTAATTGTTTACCCAAGTCAACACCTTGGTTAAGCTTGTTTTTTTCCAATGTGAGGAGAGTGTGCAGATTTGAGTTGCGCATGCGTCACTTTGCGTGAAGTAGCTAGCATATAAGATGCTAACGAGAGACTTCTGTAATGTCTGCTGGCTATAAGTTAGCATCAAACACAACAAACAATGTCAGTTGAATGATGTTTTGAGCTAACGTCAGCAATCGAACAACCATGGATAGCTAAAACATTTTTGAAATTACTGCTAGCTTTGCTACAAGCTAGCAATCAAACACAACAAAGGCTGTCACTGGAATGGCGTTTTGAGCTAACGTTAGCAATCAAACAATCATAGATAGATAGCTAAAACGTCTTTGAAATGATTCCCATCTTCTGTTATTGTTTGTAATAAGAAAAGTTTATTAATTCATGGACTTCACAATTTCACAGTTATGTTGCAAATCGGTTCAATCTGAGCATAGGCAACTAACATCTGCACTCGACCAGAGCCGGTCTGATTCGACTCTCATCGGGTATGACACGTTATGCTGTAAACCATTTACATCTGAGCCTGCGTGACTCAAATCTGCACTCTCCTCACATTGGGCAGTGGAAACTAAGTGGAGCTAGTGTGGAGCGCTACCAGTGCCCATAGTTAAAGGAGTTCAAGTTACCATGCTGTGAATAAATACATCTGGAAACATCTGCAAACTGTCTTCCTCGCAGGTGTTTTTGCCTCTGCCTATGCCAACCTTACACTACACAACACCTTTTTGTTTTAAAGATTATTTTTGTGGGTATTTATTTATAGAGTAAGGTGACCAGATTTCTCAGACAAAATCCGGGGACATTTTCAGCTCAGAAGCGTTTATACCTCCAAAACACGTCATGTTTTTAATTTTTGCAAAACTTAAACGGGGACGCTAGACCTAGAGCTGAGTATCGGATACAATAAAAACTATTGAGGAAAGATTTTCCTTTGACATTGATGCAGTATAAAACAAGATCGCTGCAGTCGGCAGCAGAGAAACAAGCTACAATGGAAGTTAATAAGATAATTGTCCAGCTTGTATTTACGTTCATAAAGTGCTCGTTTTGCTGCTGACAGACTCAGATTAATATTCTAAGTGTCTGATAACAATATGGAAAGGATTTCTAAGGAGGCTGACTTTTCTGTTAAAGATTAAGATAATTTTTTTAAACATAAAAGTCCGCGAAATTGCCTTCGCTAAACCTACCAGACTCCATGTAAATAATCAGTGATTTTAGCATCGTAAAATACGGCTTTCTAAAACATCTCTGAGCTCTGAGCAGCGCTGCTCGATCGACTCCGTTTGGTCAGAGTTTTCTTTCTTTCATTCCCAATTTTGCGTCTGTCAGTCACAGTGAAAACTGGGGACATTTCCGAGGACCGATCCAGCAGAAGACAGGTCACCAAAATCGGGGACTGTCCCCGGAAACCGGGGACGTCTGGTCACCCTATTATAGATTGGAAAGGGGAGAGAGAGGGGGAATGACATCCAGCAAAGGGCCGCAGGTTTTAGCCAAACCTGCGACTGCTGGGTCGAGGAGAAAACCTCTATATATGGGTGCCCGCTCAACCATGTGAGCTAACCAGGCAACCCCCAACATTTAGCTAAACTTAACTTTAGGTGCAGCTGATGGGAATTGTCATTTTGCAAGTGTTTGGTCAAAAAGAGTATTGGACAAAGTAATGCTACTGGAGGAAAAATTAAAGGTCCCATGGTATTAACATTTCACTTTATGAGTTTTTTAACATTATTTTGCTTTCCCCCAGCCTGCCTATGGTCCCCCAGTGGCTAGAAATGGTGATAGGTGTAAATCGAGTCCTGGGTATCCTGCTCTGCCTTTGAGAAAATGAATATGAATATAACAGCATCCAAAGAGCACCATGGGACCTTTAAGTGATCACCAAAGTTATTGTATGGAGGGACATTGGTAATGTATCTAATTACTAACATTTGTTTGTAACTACTAACAGACATTTAGAACCATAGTGCTAATGTGACTTAGTATCTGTGTCCCTGATACTCTGGGTAATCCAGACTTTACTGTGATCACCTTAATAGGGACTTCTTCTTGGGCCGTACCACTAATGAAATTCCATTCACCTTATTTGGCAGCAGAAATCTCAGAGACATACTGTATAGTTTAGAAAGGGCATCAATAAAATGATCTGCATGGCAAGATTCCACTGGGGATAAATAAAAAAACAAACAACATTCACATATACTATTCAGGATCGTTTTTGCTACAGGACACTTTCCTAAAAGCTGTAGTTCTACACCCAGAATACACATGATTGAGACATGATTTGGCTATCACAGTCACTATTGATGAGTACTGTTGTACTCATCAGGAGAATGGGTCTTTCCATAGCTCAGCTGGAAGACAAACAGGATGTACAGACACTAATTCACTTATCAAAGCTCTGTTTCACAGTGAACACAGTAAGAGCAGGACAGCCTTGAGTGGTTTTTGTAGGATTTCTGAAGCCCTCTCTCAGCACTTCTACAAACTGGCAGCAGAAGAATGCTAAAAAGCAGTTTAATGCCGCTTTTCAAACTCAATAAATCAATTCATGCCTGTCCACAGTTGTACATCGAGTTTGCTTTGTGTCTGCGACTTTGTTTATTAAAAGTCAAGCCAATTTTCACGACTACGTCATTCCACCGACTTACCTTAACTAACCAATCCAACCAAACTAACCAATGACTGGCAGCCTGTTTCAGATCACTGCACTTACTCTCAAGCTGGCACAAACAAGGCTTTAAATATGATCAGTTACCATGGCAACAAGATTCTCTTCCTGTACTGGCCAATATGAGAATCCAGAGCCATGTTAGCTAAGATATTGCCAAGCATGTCACATTTTTAGCAAGGAGAACAACATAACTTTGTGGGAAAATATACTATAGCATACATAGAAAAGAAAGTTTGGGCTTCCACTGTCTGTTTAGAAACCATGTCGAAATTTCCAGTTCAGTTTTGTTTCAATATATATCCAAACAGGCATAAAAATACAAACAAATACAAATATTTCAACAGCCCATAATGTCTTTTTACACATGCGCAGAAAAAGCAGTTGGTGAAGGTGTTAGCTCTGCTCATTTAGACCCTTATTAAAGATTAACCACTTACTCAATTTCCTCTAATGTCTGGTAAAGTATGCTGGATTCCTATTTTACTCTAACTGTTTGACTCTTCTACACAATATAACTTAATCTTTAATTTAATAGGATCAATAATCAAGCCTGCCCTACTGAAGTTAATATACTGGTTTGGCAGAGTAAAAAAAAAGAAAAGCCAGACACAACAGAGCATGGATCTGGATAATTGGATGTAAATCCAAGTAATTAGATGGTTTAATAAGTTGAATAACATTGTACCACAAGGTTATACATTACCCAGGCAAGAATGTGTACTTAATGGTTCAGTCTCTTTTATCTACAGCACAAAAAATAATGATAATGGACTTGGTTTAGACACTTCACAGGTCCAGTTATGCAATAGTAACACTCTGATTTAGTTGATTTAACTCAAATTCACATGGGAACTCATAAGGGAAATGTGTATCCTATTATCCTGAGTAAGGTATTTTCTGCACTTCATTACTGCACATTTGTCTGGCAGACACATTACTGCATATAACACTATCCTGCTCAAAACATGACCATATTAAAGAGATTTATTTCTCAATTATTTGGATTGGAGAAAAAAAAACAATATTTGGTGAAAAAAGCTGAAGAGCAAGTTTGTATCATGATGATTAAGAATGTAAAACACCACAAATATCTGCAGACATCATCCTCACAGGCCGACCAGAGAAAAACAGCTGTCTATCAACACCTCTCTGTAAATCCAAGGTAAAGCATGTATACATAAATGTTTTCAAAGTATGTGCTATGTGCAAAATCTCCAATTTGACATATTCCTGTCATCACTATCTATCACTAAGATTAGAGCCCGACCGATAAAGGATTTTTAAGGCTGATACCAATACAAATATTTGGTGATTTAATAATCTGATATTCCGATATATCGGCTGATATACAGTATGTTAAAAAAAATAATCCAGAAATGCATAACAAAATATAAACAGATTTCCCTACCATTAGTTTAGTACTTATTTATGAGTCTTCACTAAAATAATATGATAATGCAGTTTAAAAATGATTTTTTGTTTTACAGAGAAACATCAAAATATATTAATGTTCTTGTGTCGTTGTAGAGCGCCCTCGGTGGACAAACTATTCAACGTTTTCATTTTATTTTTTAAATATTCATTTATCAGAATCATTTATTTGTCATTATAAATGATTCTGATGAATGAATATAACAAAAAAGATAAGATAGTTTATCAGCCATTATAAATGCCAAAACTGATAGCTTGGAAAATGCCTAATATCGGCCGATAATATCGACCCACCAATATATCGGTCGGCCTCTACTAACAATCACTAAAAATTGACCCTGCCACAATAAAGGGTTTATTTGACCCATGGGTACTGGTCAAAACAACCCATTGGTGCTGGGTAATGTTAACCCAGTATTGTGTATTGTATTGTGTAGTAATATATTGACCCACACTGGGTCAAATTTTAACTCTGTGATTTTTACTTGTGTGATCATTTTCAAATCATTAAAGGAGACATATCCTGCTTATTTCCAGGTCCACCCATACTTGTCTTTTGGGTTTCAACGAGAACACACTTAACATACTTTCATGTCCAAAAACACATTATATAACAGCATCTTTAAATGTGAATTCTGCACACAATGTGAAGTGCCATCAGTGTTACCTGGCAAGCATGACAAAGAGGGTTTAGTTAAGCAGTCCCCAGCCTTTTTATAACACAGACTCCAAACAGATTGTGCTTGTAACCAGACAATAATTTGCATTGGAGTCTGCACTGCAATGCCAAGGTGCCCTCTCTGTCTGTCTTTTTTTCTCTCTCTCTTTTGCCCCCTTTTCCATGCACTCCATCCCTCTTTTCTCACAGTGACTATGAAGCTGCTGTATACTTGCTAGCCTGAGCAGACTACTAACTGTAATCAGTAGTCAGTAAACACAGCTTTCTCGTTTCAGCCTGAGACAATGCAAAGCTCAGCTGCGGTTTACACAATGACCTCAAAGTTCAGTACTACTCACAGCACAGCACAGACATCTACACTGGAAGGTTGGCAGGGGGATTGTGTCCATCTCCAATCAAAAACGTGGACTTATCACACTGACAACATAAGCTGCTGTTTTCTCATTCTGCATCAAGGCTCAAATGTGCTTGACCCACAATATGACATTGTCTCAAAATATATTAAAAAAAAGATCCGGCATGTATAGTTTATCCAGTTTTTAGGCCGTTCAGCTCCTGCTTTGCATTGCAATTGCAACTTACATGGACAGATGCTGACACAGTAATTCGACAACAGGCTGAGGTCAGGGTTTCAGTCGAGTCTTGAACTTGATACAACATGGCCATGATTGGCCACATTCTGCAGCTCACTCACTGACTCTGTGCACAAACACAGCCCAAGGACGGAAACCAAATCTGTCTTTACGTTGAGACCAAAGACAAACACACAAGGACACATAGGCATACATGCACAACCAATACCTGAGCACAAGCTGTACAAACAGAAATTCACAGACACAGTCCCATACTTGGTGTCCACTTTATCAAGGACCACTGCCGTTGCAGGACGCTGACAATCAAAACAACAGCAATTATTGTAGCTTTCAAGAGACAGAGAGTATTTTACCTTCTTCAGCTCTTATCAACAGTTCTTTTTCAGTCTTCAATAGCTGTGACCTAGATTAAAGACAAGCCCGTCAGTTGTACAATGTTCAGATGCTCGCTGGGATTGTGCGAATATTAGTTCCTGCGATGATGATTATTTTTCATAGATCCCTCGGTGTTGCAGCCTCTTGCTGTCAGCCCTCAGGCTCGGAGTCAGTGTCTGGGAGTTAATAACACAACAGGACATGTCTGCAAGACGGCGGTGTCTTGAGGGTTCAAGTTATTTCAAAGTTTAAGTACATGTGGAGACAAAAACTGGCAACTTATTTTTGCCTTGGGAAGATTTTAGGTCTTACACTAAATATCCTGTGACTACAAACACTGATGTTCTCTATAATGCATTTTATGTGTTAATATTTCAATCAGGAGAGACATGTTTTGCAGACATGCAAATAAGATTTATTGTACAGCTATATAAAATGTACAAAGTTTTTGGCGATTAGACTCCATCGCTAAACAAATCTTTCGTATTTATAAGAATATAGGGGTAGAGAATCTAGACACCGGTGAAGGTGATGAAGGAGCCCAAAGACCAGACCGAAGGAGGTTCCAGCTGGAGTAGATGAATGGAGGTGGAAGGGGAGGTGGAAGTTTGCACTCTTTGCCTGCAACGACAGCTGATAGCAAAGGGAGAAACAGATTAAAAGCAGGGTTGTGACTCTGTGATTCTGATTGGTTTAGCAGGAAGGTGAACGCCTCCAACAGCTGATTCGAGTTAGAGCACTGATAAAGAGTGAGGTCTTCCTGAAAGGCTTTACGCTGAGATACATTTCAATCAGGAGAGACTAGTTGCAGATATGCGACAGTCATACAGAGCATGATAAAATATACATTTATTAGGATAACAGCTGAATTGATTTGGGAGTGCATTGATTAATAGTTAGGTCTTCCTGAAAGAATTTACGCTGAGCTACATTAGTATTGCACATTTAAGTGTTTTTACTGATGGCCGATAAGATAATATATTATATTATGTGTAAGAACATACAGATGTCATGTTCACAGCTCTAATATTGAAGGTTTTGGGTTAATTGGAGCAAATGAGAATTGAGAGCATGAATGGAGCTGTCAACGACTCTCCTAACACAAGCCATTAGCAACAAATTGATCTTGCTCTATTTCTATCTGATTGATTCACCCTGGGGCAGATTCTAAGATGTCACTCTTTTTGATGGTTTATAATTGTGCCCACATATATCTTGCAGTGCTTATTCTGTATAGTGATGTAATGTACCTAGTGTATTTTAAGCTATGGGTTATTATAATATTACAATGGCTTTTCAGACAGTTCAACAATAAAGGTTGAGAAGACAGACATGAATCCCAAACCATATTTACTTGTTCTCTTTTTCTCACTGTTCAGCTCTCCAAATTCTCACACTCTCCATCTTGTTAAGCCAGATCTCTGCCCTCTGTGTTGATGGAAAAGAGCAAACACACAAGTATCGTATGCAGCTGTTCAAATATTGTGACATGTGATCTCTGGGCTGGCACAAAGAGCGCTTGTAATGAACGACTGGGACACAAAGACTGGGAGAACGGGGAGCTCATCCTTTCTGCCGGTTCCTAACTCTCGACCAAAACACACACAACACACACAACACAACACACACAATGCATTGTATTTACTGTGCATTCTGCTACACGTCATGAGAAATAGCCACACATGCAGAAACTCCACACACACACACCAATGTTGCCACTTTACCGCCAATCCTGTAAAGCCAATATGAAATCTGAGGGGTGTGTTTAATAAACATGACATTGAGCAGTGGTTTTTAACAGCAGTCTTATCAAAGAAAGACAGAGTAATTGAATACCTTATCTTATGAAGGAACAAAACTGCTTTTGTTCTGCCTTTGTCACTCTTTGACAAGACGTTCAAAGCCATTCGTTCATCCAACTGCCAACACTTGTGTTTTGTGCGCTTTGTTCTGTCACAACCATAGATGGGGATCAACCAAATAAAGCATCGGCCTCTAAACTCTCCTGCCACTAAAATTAACATTAAGTCCTTCCTCTCAACACCTACTACCGATACTACTACTGAGATCTGGAGGGATTAGATGGGGTTAGATAGAAACATTTAGCTAACCCCATTCAACTAACCACGGAGAGCCAGATTGGGTGGTTAACATGATTTCAGCAATGAGGTTTGAACAGCCCAAAGAGCCTTACAGAAAGTCAAAGCATTGGTGGCCTCTGGGAAGTGTCTACAGCCATGCTGATGGCTCTATGAGGCTGAACTTCCCGCTGTACTTTGAGCTAAACGCTCAATCTAGTATTAAGTTCAAATATTGACCATGTTCACAATCTTAGTGTGTGAACATGCTAGCATTTACTAAACACACTTGAGGCTGATGGGAAAGTTTTGCAGGTGTTTTGGTCATAAAACAAATACATGTTTTTGAGTTGAAGCTGGCACTACATGAAAAGTGGGATCATCAAGGTTAGTAAAATTCACCCTTTGGGGAATGGCAGTGCTTAATTTCACGCCAATCCATCCAACACATGTCAACCTCAGTGGTTGCGATAGACATAGAGTCAGGGTATCACCAAAGTCATTAAGATTCATCCTCTGGGAACCTAAAACATCTGTACAAAATGATTGATGGGCCAACAGGACCATCGCTTGAAGTCAAAACACCACAATCATGACCATCAAAGACACCACAATCATGACCATCAAAGACACCACTAGAAACAAAGCAAGAAAAGGAATCCATAGATTGAGACTGAATCCTATTTCTCTGTCTTACCCCTTCCCCTTCCCCTACCCCTTCGTCTCACCCCTAGCCCTTTTCCCCCAAAACAGAGAAAACGTACCCATATGAAATGAGACACCACTTGGTTAAACAAACTTCCAAGCTCATTTAGTCAAGAAAGACAAAGGCTAAATGCTGGGACAGCTTTCTCCATTATTACCGCTGAAAAAGAAAAACATGTTCTAAATGAAGACAAATGCTATTTACACATTCACATTTTGGTTAAAGGTCTCATGGCATGAAAATGTCACTTTATTTTTTAACATTAATATGTGTTCCCCCAGCCTGCCTATGGTCTCCAAGTGGTTAGAGATGGTGATAGGTGTAAACCAAGCCCTGGGTATCCTGCTCTGCCTTTGAGAAAATGAAAGCTCAGATGGGCCGACCTGGAATCTTGCCCCTTATGAGGTCATAAGGCTCTAGAGGCTGTAATTCTGCACCAAGGCTGAATTTTGGGAAAGAAACTTCAGATATGCTATTAGGGGACCACTAAGGTCTATATAAAAGAGACTTCAGATACAGTATTAGGGGACCACTAAGGTCTATATAAAAGAGACTTCAGATACAGTATTAGGGGACCACTAAGGTCTATAAAAAAGAGACTTCAGATACAGTATTAACGGACCACTAAGGTCTATATAAAAGAGACTTCAGATACAGTATTAGGGGACCACTAAGGTCTATATAAAAGAGACTTAAGATACAGTATTAGGGGACCACTAAGGTCTATATAAAAGAGACTTCAGATACAGTATTAGGGACCACTAAGGTCTATATAAAAGAGACTTCAGATACAGTATTAGGGACCACTAAGGTCTATATAAAAGAGACTTAAGATACAGTATTAGGGACCACTAAGGTCTATATAAAAGAGACTTCAGATACAGTATTAGGGGACCACTAAGGTCTATATAAAAGAGACTTAAGATACAGTATTAGGGGACCACTAAGGTCTATATAAAAGAGACTTCAGATACAGTATTAGGGACCACTAAGGTCTATATAAAAGAGACTTCAGATACAGTATTAGGGACCACTAAGGTCTATATAAAAGAGACTTAAGATACAGTATTAGGGACCACTAAGGTCTATATAAAAGAGACTTCAGATACAGTATTAGGGACCACTAAGGTGTATATAAAATCATCCAAAGAGCACCATGTCATGGGACCTTTAATAACCTTGTGGCAGGATTACAACATAAATAGCTTTGTGGGGAGATAAAAGACCCTATAAACTTGAAACAATTCTTCATGCAGTCAAAGTGTTATGCACGCACAATGCCAACACCATTGCAGCCAAATGTATCTATTTGTAAAAATGAAAAACAGATTGACTGAAAATGCAGCTAAAAGAGAAGAGAGAATCATGTCAGAGTCCAGGTATTCTGATAATCCCAGAGTTGAGTCCTGACCTCACTGAATAGGCCTTGTGTGTTCTTTGCGCTTTTCTTCTAGGCCTGATGAGACTCTAGACAGACTTGGCTTCTCATGAGGCACGAAAGTGAAATGAAATAATACTTTGATCTTTTTTGTGAGAAATGGCCTATTAAAACCATGTAAAACTGCATTTCTGTGCAATTATGTGTTTGAAACCAACACAAAATATTGTTTTTCAAGAGCGAGCTATTCTGAATTAAGGTAGATTTAATTAGAAATGCATACAGTATGATGCGTTCTCTTCTGAAATGATTGCTGGCATGAATGTAAAGCAAATGATATTTCATGAGTCCGGTTAATATGATTAATCTTGAAATATGATTTTTGGCTATTTGTATTAAGCTAGTTGGTAGAAAGTGCAGTTAGGCTAACTGTGATGAAGGGTGGCTTCTAGATTGTCATTTCACATGTTTTTCTTCATAACTTACATTTCTATGGCATAATAATTTCCAGATGCCAAATAATACAAGTAGCCTAGTTACTGCATACTGGCTCCGTAGGACACTATACTTTAGGTTAATTCTGGTGAAACTCCAATCCTGCAAAAATGAAGCAACATCTGAAAATGCAATCAGAGGCACATGAACAACTAAATCAAGGCAAACTGGTAGACTGACATCTCTTTGTCATATGAATTTACCAAAAGTATTATTTTAGCAATCATTTGTAGTAGGTGAAGAGTGTGTACTGACATGAGAGCCTTGCCATTTTTATTATACATGCATTTCTGTTAAGTGTAAGCCCCTTAAGATAGTATATGTGTGTGTGTGTGTGTGTGTGTGAGTCACATTTGGTTTGCATTTCTTGTCCTGACATCAGCTCTCATCATGTCTTTGTTTTCTCTCCCTCAGCCCCCTCGTCCCAATGAACCACATAGCTTATCATTAAGAGAGGAAAGCAATGGTTGCTACATATTGCTACATACATTTCCTTTTAGTTTACGTAAGTTGTTATGCTTCATCTATCAAACAGAGGCTGCACTGGCATGCAGCTACAGTAGATTGAATGCTCGAACATAATTACAGTGATATGTCCTGTATACAAGTTGGATTTCACCCAAAAGAACAACACTCATTTTAGCAAGCATCCCATCATTTGTCATCCGGTGAGGGTGTGGAACAGAAAGTTGAGTAACTCCATATCCTGTAGCCAGTGTGACCAAGTCGTCTTTGCTCAAGCATGTCTCAAGTCATTTGGTCCAAGTCTTGAGTTTATTTATGTTTTTTTGGGAAAGTTAAGTCACAGGTTATGTCAAGTCAAGTCGAGTCTTTAGTTAAGAAAAAATCCCAAATCAAGTCCCTTTTTACACCCAAGATAAAGCTGATGATGTTAATTCTATTTATATTTATTTATTGACTGACAGACAGTCATCCAATGATGACAATCACATACCAGGCAGCTTTTTGAGTCATCCAATCATGATTGACAGTTCGCCCTGCTGCATAGCATACTTAAAAGTCAGACAAAAACATGACATTCAATTTTATTATTTAATATTTAAAAGCTAACATTCAAACTTATGAATGCAAGTCATCCGAGTTATGATGCCTCAAGTCAAGTCTTGATTCATTAACTGCAGTCATCAAAACAGTGACTGGAGTTGACTCAAGTCCAAGTCTGCAGTCCACATCTCTGCCTGTAGTCATCTCCACTGTGGTCATGTGTTTGTTAGCGGGTTACCATGTGTCACCCTGTTATAATTTAAGGCCAATATGGAGCAAGCAGGTATGGTTGTAGAGGTGCACAGTGCTGTAGCTTAAAGGTGCCCTGCCACACAAAACCGTTTTTACTTGCATTTTTTAAAATATGTTAGGTCCATATGTGTTTTTGTTATGTTGTGAATGTGAAAATTAACTGCCACCTCCTCTGTCAGCTCTAGCCAGAGAAAAGAAATAAGAGGAGGAATCAGGCCAATTACAACAGCTGGTCAGTCTGACGTCATGTTGCCTGAGCTCATTACTATTCATGAGCTCGCCCAGTTGTGCTGGGTAAAGGATACTGATAGCCAGACTCTCATTAGATTTTAGACAATCAGAGTCAAGCAGCTTAGCTCTTTGAATAATAATGTGAACTAGCACAAATGGAGCTGAGTCTTCCTGCAGGCTTTCTATACCATGCTAGAATGGCTTGAAACAAGGTAACCAAGGAGTGTTTTCCACAAAGAAATGTGACAGAGTCCATGGTAGAACTTCAGACATTACCACAAAGTACTGAAACACGTGTGGCAGGGCACCTTTAAGTGAACCCATTGTCTCCTTGCTGAGGAAAAATCCACTGAAGCCAAGAATAAAACAGAGCCCAACCACACCCAGAATATCCAACCACAAACACACTCAATAGGACTTCACACAGAATACTCATGGGGAAAAGAAGATTCCCCAATCCATGTACTTGGTTGGCTGAAACTCAACCAGTTCAAGGAAGTACAAGTACAGAGATGTGGATTATGAAAATGGGATGAACATTATTCTCTGAACAATCCCTGCTGTTCTCCCATCATGGGCTGCTCACGCTCGGCCTGTCCCTCAGGCGTTGAACTTGCATGAGTACCCAGCTGGAATCCCCACTGCTGTCAGACTGGCTTTCTTTAATCCAGTATTCAACATGGACTCTTCATCACTATAGGCCTGCACTTTCACAACGGCACTGTCCCCTGCCAAGCTTATACGCATGAGTCAGTTGTGTCATTTTGGATGGTTACTAGGTTACGTGAGTGTGTGTTTAGTACTGTTTTGATGACAAAACCCAGCCCAAGATGGGAAAAGTGGACTTCTCGGCCAGAGAAAGATGCACAAGTCAGCCGGGAGTGAAAATAACAATTGTTTTATTTGGTTGAAAAATAATAAAGATTTTAAAGAACACAAATGACTTCATTACTGACATTCCTTTTCAAAATCCACTTTAAAAAAAACTGTAAGGACAGGCAAAATAATATGAATTTGATTTGCTGCTTATGGTAAGCTACTTTTACAGTGATGTGATGCTTCATGCCAGGTTCCTTTAGTGTCAGTGTAATAATGGTGCATTTAAGTGATGTCATGTTTGTCATATTTCAGAGTTGACAAGTTGCGACATATCTACTGTGATGTTCTTTCCTCCAAGTTGTTTTGACATGCGTCTCTAACAATACATAGTATTATTGGTATGATTGTGTCAAAACCACTGATATTAGTGATATTTATCACTCTGATTATTACTATAGTATTACTAATGCAAGTTTGTTTTAGAATTTGGTGACTCTGGTTGTTGTGTGACTGACACACCGCCTGTCTGAAAGTTGATCCCGGTGGGATTGGGAAGAAGAACCAGGGAGACAGCTGCAGTGAAGTCCAGTTGGGACCCGCTTCCCTCTCTGTTGTGTGGACATAAATCATATGTCCAAATGTGTGTTGCATCTATTTATGAACTTTTGACCCCATGTCTGATTTAATGCCAACGCCCCCTGGTCAGTGTATGTGTTGAGGCATGTAACTCACTCCTTCCTGTTCTTCTCATGTTCAGCGCTGCCCTATGTCCTACACGTCGCCGTGCCAATGGCACACCAATGAGAATGGGTTTAAATACACCAGGTGAAAAGGAACCGCCCCCAGATGCAGGGAATATAAGGATTCGGGGCTGAAGAGGGAACACATCGTGCTCTTTCACTGTCAGCTTCAGTATTGTATCACCTGTGACCTGAGCCAATAAACTAGAGACACACACACCCAAACGAGGGAAAACATATCTCAAACATGAACTTAAAATTTACAGTCTATGATCTCAAAGCAGTTGCGCACTGTTTCACAATGGTGCGCACCATTCTGAGATTGAACGCGCCCCGGCCATGGATGTATTAAGGGCCGTGACACACCAAACAGACGGCTGACCTGAATTGCCCAAAAAAAAGGGCCTCGGAACACACCGAAGCGAAGCTGAATGCTGACAACAACTGATTGGACGAACGTGTCACGTGGGTCTGGTTTCTCTAGAAATGCAAAGCCAGTTCACCAAAACATGTTTCTGAAAACATTTTTAAGCGTGAAATAGGCTGTGCAGTTGCTGAATCTTTTTTTGACATAGGCACAAACCCCCTCAAGCTAGTGTAAAAACAAAAAAGTATTACTAATAAAATATATTTTCTGTTTCCTTACAGCTTTAAAGTGATAATATAAAATGGACATAAAAACACTTGGCTACTGATCCATTGCTAACATAAAACATATTGAGTAGTGCAGCTTTAATGAATACAATTCAATCAATAATTCAATGAAACCTGGTTAATTTGCCTGTTTGGTGAATAACCATATATTCACCTCACATTGATATAAATCTATGCACTATTTCATAATTGCCAACCAATAGCAGCAGTCTGCTGAAACTTCAATACAGCACTTTACCAAATTGGATCTAACCCAAGTAGCAAACTTGGACCAACTGCTGCTGAATGTTGGTGTAGCCGACTGTTTTAGCACCATATGACCAACTGTGAGCTGGTTTTGTGTCACAGTCTTTCTGCTGGCTCCATGTGTTTCCTGTAGTGCTGCCCTTTGTGGTGGGGTTAGGTTATGATTAAGGGCCACAGCCACCATTGATTGGGGTTAGGGTAAGGTTAGGCTCTTGTTACGGTAAAAGGGCAAACAAATCAATGGTGATGCAGATTTTGAAACAACACTGGCTTCAATCACACATCTGCCATATTTGGGAGATTTTTGTTGAGAATAACAGTTATAGTAGTTATAGAAACAGCACTTCCTTGGAGAGGTGGAGAGATTATATCTCCAACCTGGCCTGGGAACGCCTTGGGATCCCCCAGTCGGAGCTGGTTGATGTGGCTCGAGAAAGGGAAGTTTGGGGTCCCCTGCTGGAGCTGCTGCCCCCGTGACCCGGTACCGGATAAGCGGATGAAGATGGATGGATGGATGGTTGAGCTAAGATGTTTTGGATACCTGGGAAATATTACCAGCTTCTTGTCAGATTTGGGCTAACTACTGTGTAACTAAAGATCAACATGGAGGTCAGATGAAATTATCTATGACTGTGTCAATGTTTTCATTATTTATAAATGTGCCCAAACCTGCCACATTATTCGAGCCATACTGCCATCATACTGCTTTCTTGCCAAAGGCTCCCCCATATCTGACTAGTAGAAGATCTATTAGAACTGGATCTCTCCAACAGACTGCAATCTAAACTACAGCAGATGTATCTTTGTCTATTAGAAACACCACAACCTCTGAGAGAAAAACTCCAACCGGCTTAGAAGATTTTCTGTGTGTCTTTGTTGACTTTGTTTACATGCACAAGGATTCGCACACAGGGAATTGTATAGTCACAGTCATGGTTCATGTTTTTTTTTTGCCTGTGTTTCATTGTTCTAAATCCAACATGGTTGTCATATCCTAGGGTTTCTGTGGATGTTGCATGTGTATTTTAACAGAAATCTGATACAGAAGTCAGCAGCGTCACATGTGGTGCCCATATGTTTCTCCTACAGTCCCATGAGCATACAGCTCATAATTAAACATCAAACTGAGAAAACTGTCAATTCATAAAAATATCTCCAGTAGTAATTTTTCTTTTTTGCCTTTCATTAGACTTTGTAACTCAGTTGTATAAATGTGTTGTTCTCTTTTAGCGTGTCCTTAACAAGTGTCAATTTCCCAAAGACAACATTCATACATTAAGAATGATAATGAAGAATGAAAGAATGAAAGTGGCATAACTGACTTAGTGGGGCAGGGTATGAAAACAACAATGACTATCTGTCCCTATAGTGATGAGCTCATGGTCCGTTCCGTTGTACAGTGAAGAAATCTGTACATCTGTTAAAGGAGAAAATAAATACTACAAGCACAAAAAATCTAAATTAATCAGTGAATTGAGCTATTATGTGCATTTTCCGTTTCTGGTTCTGATTTGTGAGGAATCTTCATTTTATACTACCTGTCATTTTATTCTAATGTATTTAAATATATACAACCTGAGGCAGAGAAAAGCTCTTTATGGAGGGCTCTATATTCTGTGCTTGCTAAATTCATTAACTTGCTGACAGCTGACCAGCTGTTTTGACTGCCAGATACCAGATTAATTACCCCAAAAGTCCAAAAGTTCCAACTGTGATTTTTTTTCCAAAAAGCAAACCCACACAGTGATGTGGTTAGATATTTTCAAAAGAAACAATAAATTCTATTTTATTTATAGTATCAAATCATAACAAGAGTTATCTCAGGACACTTTACAGTTACAGTAGGTTTCTACCACACTCTATAATTTACAAGGACCCAACAATTCCATTAATTCCCCCAAGAGTAAGCATTTAAGTCACGGTTTTTCATGTTAAACAGGATGGAGTTTTCATAAACCATGCACAGACCCAAGATAATCTGCTTCAGATGAGAATTAAAACGCTCAATGTTGTATTCGTGCAGTTGTTTATGATGGGTAGCAAATTGATGAAATGAAAACAAGATGGACGGCGATGCTGAGAATGTTTCTCAGTGGACTGTGTTTGTTCCTTAGATGTCATCAGAAACAGAAGTTTTGAGATGATCTATAGACCACTGTTAAATTAAAGCCTGTCCACACTGCGTCTACAGGGATCACAGCAATGATAATTTGTGCTACAACAATAAAATATCTATATCCACAAATACCCAGGGAATCTTTACCAAAAGCTACATTTTCAACAACATGGACAAAAAGACAAATCACATGTTGTAAACAATACTGTGCAGGTCAGTTGTGCAGTCAACAGTGTTGTACAATGGAACAGTCAGACCAGACATGACACACCCCTGCAGTGTCCATCTGCTGACCAAAACAAAGCTATTAGGGAAATAATAGCTTAACAGGATTATCTGCTGATTATCGTACCGCTCCGAAGAAAAACACCAATTCTGCTGCACTTTGGAATGTAAAAGGACTGTGCAAGGACTGTATGTGTTGTACAGCACATGCATGTTATGAATGGGTTGCCGTTTGTCATTCACTCCATATGAAGGGTTTGACAAACTTTCCAACTTGTCTCTTTCTGCACTGTTGTTGAACTTGTGGAAACCTCCAAGAGCAACTCATGACAAATGTACAGTGCTGGTGCAGTAGATGGGTCAAATGCACTACCTGGACATGGTTTTCAGTGTTCACCCTGCAGAAGTCTCCTCTCCCATGTACACACTCGCGCTAGCAGATGCCTGGCTTGCCCTGCTGGAGCTGCATTCTGCTGCTGCTGACTGCTCTGAAAACATCCAGAGGCTGAGGTCTGCAGGACAGCAGTGCAGCGAGATCCAGTGTCTGCCACAGGGATTAGCGCTGTCAGATGATCAGATGCAGCATACCGGGCAGCTTTATAAAGTTTAAAAAAATACCTCTGCCACTGAACTACACATAATGTGCAAAAGAGTGTGTTTTGTACACTTGATTACCATATTTCTTCAAGTTTTAAGACTAAATGAATAATCTACAATGCTTCTCCTATTAACCCTTGTGTTGTCTTCTCGTCAAAATCAACACTTTTGTTGACTTTTAATCAACGTTTTTAAGTTTTTCTTATGTTTCCTTCCCTTTTTTCATCACTTTTGATGGTTCTTTTCATTGCTTTTTTTGACGTTTTCAACACTGTGTAACACTAACTTAGTTTTGGAATTTATGGTTAATAAACCTCATTTATAGGAAATTATACCTAATGTTTGAGTTAGAAAAGCTGAAATTAGGAATTATTTAGACTAATATTAAAGGAATGGATGTCAACTTTTACTCAATACTATTTCAAAACCACTTCTAATGTTTTTTCAAATGCTATAAAATTGAATAAGACACCCCAAAATGAATGAAAGTAGAGACTTGCCAAAGAGCATTGTGTGGAATCAATCATGTTATTTTGGGGAATTAAAAAGAACATTGATATAGGAAAACGGGTCAATTAAACCCGGGGACAATATGAGGGTTAAGTATTGTAATTAACTTTCTCCATATATCTCTATACTTTCACAGATGACGTGTCCTTACCAGACACCAAAAACCTTTCTACACATTTTCTGGAGAAATAAAGGCTAAAGTAAAGTAGTGATTGTGTGTAATTTCAATTTCTACTCAGATATTTTGATTTTAACACTAAGAGCATATTCTCTTTTCATCACATAGATGTAATCCCATTTGCCACATCTCTTATCACAGCACAACAAACATGTTTAATGTGTCAAACCCTGCGGTCGAGGGGACAAGAGTCCGGCTGTGGAAGAAGGCCGGCGACAGCTGACCGCCAGGATCAGTGTCTGAAGTCGGAGCGGAGGGCAGCTGCCGAGCAAACGGGCGCCCTCTTATGAATGACAGCTATTCACCTCCCCCTTTGATCATCACATGAGCGCTGCCTCCTACTCTGCACAGCACAATATCACTCTGTGTCTTCTGATACAGTAGAGCCTGGTGGGGAGGAGGACAGAGATAACCTGCAGCGACCGTGAGGACAGAGATGGGGACAGCAGGCGACAGAGTTTGTCTAAGCCAGAGAAACCTGACCTGACACACCGCTGTTTAGGGCTGTGCAATCATTCCAATTTTAGGATTTTGGCTCGTAGCATTCACAAAAACAATTAAATTGTGTAAAACAATTATTTTGCACATTACGTTTTGCAAGTACACTCTTATTTTGTCTAGGTTCTGAAGGAAAAAAAGTATTAAGGGATAAAAAAAAGGGATTAAAGAGCCCCCATTATGCTTTTTTGTGGGATTTTTTGGGGCTTTCAGTGTGTTATACGGTTTTTGTATAAAGTACAAAAAAATACACATTTCACTCCAAACAGAGCTTTCTCTCCCACAGATGAGACTTTTTCTCAACTCCCTGAAAATGGCTCGCCCACATTCTTGTTTGAAATTCCTCAATTAGTGATGTCACTGAGAATTCCAGTCCAGTTTTCCTAATGTGCTGCCCTTAGGTGCTGCCTGAGCAATTCACAACAGAGTGGGTCAGCTGACCAATCAGAGCAGACTGGGCTTTTCAGGAAGTTTTCATTACGTTTGGTTTAAATCAATTTTATAGCATTGGAAAAAAAATGATAAAAGAACGCAAAAAAAACATGTCAGAAAAAGCGTCAAAAATGTGGTCATTGGTGCCATTACTTCCTGCTACCTCGAGATAGCAATACGCCCAGAATGCACCTGAACACACCGCCCTGTAAAATAGTAAAGACACTTGCGTAGGGCCTTGTGCGCCGGGTGCAAGATAGCCCCCATAGTGTTTCAGGTAGAGGAG
Organism: Etheostoma perlongum; assembly: GCA_026937815.1. Classification (NCBI taxonomy): domain Eukaryota; kingdom Metazoa; phylum Chordata; class Actinopteri; order Perciformes; family Percidae; genus Etheostoma; species Etheostoma perlongum. The sequence continues at coordinate 5,022,710 of CM049378.1, read as the reverse complement.
CTCAAATCTGGGAGGTATGAAAAACACAATATGTTTTTTACACATCAAAGCATGTGTAGAGTACAAATATGACACTGATATATATAACAAGGGCTCTTTAACTGTTATTTAAGTTCAATAAATGCAACATCTTTCCAAAAGTCATTAGTAATCATGTAAAAATCAAGCAGCCCTACCACAGTGTGATGGTGCAATAAAAGCTGCTACTTTAGGTTCTAACCTCAGAGAAAGAGAGTTCTGCGTCATGCAGCAGCAAGTAGGGCAGCACTAGCCAGGGGTAAAAATACCCCATCATCATATTCTTTCCTTTACCCTTCCTTAACCTTCACTCCTGGCTCACACAGCTGCTGCCTCATCTGTTTCAACAGACGACGCCGGGGTTCTACTCCTCCTCTCCGTTACGTCAGATGTGTTTTGCTCACGGCATACACGTGTGGGCAAAATATAACCATCGTCCATCTCGAAAGCCTTTTGTTTCTGCGCCTCTAGCTCGGAAATCGAGCTCTTACAACCCTGTCTCCATCTCTTTGCTGCGTTTCCTGACACCGGCGACTGACTGAATGACCCAATTACAGAGCAAAGATAACCTGCAATAATGATGGGAGAGAGGCGGATGGGGGGGGTTGGACAGTAAAAAGGAGCTGCAATGACATCATTCCCACTGGACATTAAAAGAGAAGAAACAAATGATAGAGCAGCAGATACACACAACTCTGGAAGGAAGAACCAGTGACATCCCTGGGTGACAGCGGTGCCAGTTGGCACATAGCTGGAGGCTGCAGATGATGCCTGACTTCTGCAGTGTCTCTGTAAGCCAACCTATCCTGCTGCCATTGATTCATAGGCAGCCACTGGGATGCTGTGTAACGACGCGGCACGCAGAGCGTTGCGTAATAAAAAAGCCATGCTTGGTAAACAAGGAGGGCGAGGACCACATCCTCCTACTGCAATAAGAAACACTTCATCTCCTTCATTGTCATGGACCCACAGGAATGTCTGTTTCTGACAGGCAGCGGGCGTGCTACGGTGGCCAAGTGCACACACACACACACACACACAGATAATTTACACCTAGCACACAAATGTCTGCAACTAGACCGCGCAAGCTCAGTCACTTCCACCAACTGTTACCTTAGTTACAATAACAAAAAGTGTGGAAAGACAACCCTGCCTGCGCATTGCATCCATGCATTCCTGAGATGTGACACACACACACACACACACACACACACACACACACACACACACACACACAGAATGGCAGTCTACTCACAAGTGGCTTCTGAATTATGTGCCGGGACCAGTGAAAAATGCAGTTATCCTCTTTTCTCATCTGTCACACAGGATTTGTTCCACACTCGTCCTCCTCCCTGCGCTCCTTGTCTTCCTGTCTTCTACGGACAGGCTAAAAAAACAAAAACAAGAGACAGAGAGAGATCTGCAGTGCTGGAACTCTGTCTGTATGCTAATGCCTGGATCTGCTCTGCCTCCCTCTCTGTTTTCTCTCGTTCCTCCCTCTCTCTCCCTCCCTCCCTCCCTCCCTCCCACCCTCCTTCCCTCCCTCCCAAGTTTCCTCCAAGGTCAGTGGGTAGAATAACTGCCTATTTGACTCCTCCTTTAGTGGACAAGTGCTTCCCTCCTCTTCAAACCCCCCACCCTCCCTGCACCCTCCTACAGGCTGGACACCCGGGCAGTAATTACCATCATGATCCAGATTAACTCCTGGGTGTGCTCTTGTTTTGCTATGCTGGGCTGAGACGAGACAACTCACAGACAGATTACGTGTGTGTGTGTGTGTGTGTGTGTGTGTGTGTGTGGGTGTGTGTGAGAGAGGGGGTGTTAGACCCTACAAGGAGGGCCAGGGGCAGCCAGACAGGATGGGATAGGACACTCTTAAACCCTGCAGGAGACAAGAGAGACAGTGAGAAAAAGACAGCAAGCTAACAGCATGGATATACCCACAAAAATGCATCTACAAGGACAGAAACATATGTATATATGTATGGCATGTCAAATCTGAGAAAATATTTTGTGCTGGAGCCTCACAGAGTTATGGACAAAAGCAGAGATAAATATCTTAGGACTGGCAGGAGATCTGACCCAAGGAGACACAGCTGCAGCTGGAAAAGATCACCTGAATACAACAATTCTTGCTCTTCAGCAAGAAGAACGGACACCAGATATATTTTTTAACATTATTTTTGGGCTTAGGACAGCTGGGTGAGAAAGAAAGGGGGAAGACATGCAGGGAAATGTCACAGGTCAGATTCAAACCCTGGGCATCTGAATCGAGGCAACAACCTCAAAGTATATGTGCGCCTGCTCTACCCACTGATCCAACCCGGCCACTAGACAGACACCAGATTAAGTCCTCCAATTCAAGTGTTATGTACACACAATTAGGATGCGTAAACATCAATGCAGTGACTAGTCGAGTGCGTAAACTGTCTAATAACTGCTGGGTTGTGTGCGGTCCACCCCCCGCAGTGTGAGATCAGGACCTTTGCTGAGCGTTTAGCTGCTTCACTTTAGTGGCTTTGGATCCTGTGATGGGATTAGAGGGGGGAAACGTCTGATGGGATGAGATAGAACTCAATATATGAACAAGAAGTACTCCTTCACCACAAGGGGAAGTATAAACCCACAGCACAGCAGGACTCCTAGCTTATCACATTGACACCAAAGTGTCATTAGTTTTTGGGAAAATGCTGCCTTGTTCCCAGTAACTGTGCACGTTTTACTACCAGAAACACTGTTATCCATTGTTATTGTATGTTACTGCCAAAAAAGTATTTCTATTTTCTGACTATTGCTTATGCTAAAATTTGAAGACCGAAGCATACCCAGTGTATAACAGAAGCAACATGGAATTATTCATCCTCCACAAACACTGCTTCGACGGGGATTAGACAGTATTGTGCACATTCCCCTTCATTATTTTGTGACATTCATATTGAAGAGCATGTGAAACAACCTTGTTTGTTTTTAAAGACTGCTAGAAACATCCTCGGGAGTTGTGCATCACCCACAGCCAATGGAGTAGTCTTTGTTGTGACTAGAGTGGCTTTGGGTTTTCTTGTAATGTACTGACACCCTCTGGTTGTGTGTGGTAAGTACACCACCTGCGAGAGTTTTGGCTTTCCAACGCCCCACATTCAAATTCGCCTCACCATTAATGGAGTTTAGTTATAGTGATTTGACTGGTGCCTCTGTCTGGTCTACCAATGTAATGGTAATAGCACGTGAGAACTGGGGTGGCTCAGTAGGGAGTTGGGTTGGGAACCAGAGGGTCGCTGGTTCAAGTTCCCATACGGACCAAAGTATAGTGGTGGACTGGTAGCTGGAGAGTTCACCTCCTGGGCACTGCCAAGGTGCTTTTGAGCAAGGCACCAAACCCCCGACTGCTTGCCGTGCCTTTCCATGGGCAGCCCCCCCCACTCTGACATCTCTCCATTTAGTGCATGTATAGGTACTGAGCATGTGAGTGTAAAATTGTAAGTTCCCCATAGGTGATTAATAAATATACTTTATAACTCAAAAGACAATTGAAAAAAAGCTTTCACAGACAGTGTTGATGCATCATATCCATACGCTGAGTTTGCGGGGGGAAGGGGGGGGGTGTGGTGGTTGACACGGGTAATTGCATTGTTTCAAAAATGAGTAGAATAATTATTCCGCCATTGTCTTTCTATTGCGTTCCAAGACAGCCGTGCCACGACTGGATTTCATAAGGGCCAATTGTTAAATTGTTACAATTGAATTCAAAATCTGCTTTAAAAATAAACACATGCTTATTTAGTATGCTTGTTTTGTCCATATGGGCTCATGCTGTGTTGCCCAAGTGGTGGCCAGGACCTAGCTGCTACAATGAGTTGTTTTTTTTCATATCACACCCCGACTTAGGTTATGAACTTAAAATCCGAGGACACGTTGAGTGACAGTTTCTTTTGTATTTCAAGAATTTCAAGAAGTCAAGAAAACAGCATGCGCAAAAACAAACAAAAGGAAATACAACAATGAAACATGCATCAATCACACTTAAAGTTGGGCCAGCCAACAGATCATTTTCACAAAATACAAAACACAGAAATAGATGGAAAAAAAAAAAAAAAAAAAAAATGATAAAAAGGAACTGAAGATGAAGACAGGTGGATGGGATGGTGTTCCGGTACAAAACCAGCAGGTGGAGGCATACAGTGTGAGATGTGTAACATAAAACATGAACATAAGAGGGATATGGAAAACCAGGCACTAACCCATCAACCCTGTATATAAAAATGAGACTTCATCCACTGACAATATTTGATAACCATAACCTGGATGAAATCTCCTCCTGGTGCTCCCAGAAGCACCAACAGATCAACAGCCATAATGTATTTTCTTTATGTCTTTTATAGAACTATTGTTGTAATGTGACACAAAGAGAATTTCTGTCATCCAGAGTACTTCATCTGTTCCGGTGAGTCCAAAAGGCACATCACATTGCAAATGACAAGTAATGGGAAATATGCTCTGGTAACATCCGCAGAATGTTTCAACTCACTGCCGAAAGGTCAATAAAATCCACCACATCTCCGAAACATATCCTCAAGCCCTGCTTTGAAAATCCATAATTTTCTCTTTTATTTCGTTTAAATAAAATATTACTTCAGGTCCCAAATGTCAGGGGATGGTCATGTAAAGAGAAAAAAAAATAAAAAAATAAAAAGGTAACCTCAAATAACCAGTACGATGACTAAGAGACATTTAAGGTGAACAAAAGTACATGAGGCAAGGTAAATCCAAAGGAATTTAAAAAGCACATAAACTTGAAGTAAACCATAAATGACAACAAATACAGTGCACTTTTTTACCTCCCTTCTGTGCTAACAAAAGGCAAAGCATACGTTGAATACTGCATGAAACAGAGATGGTGGTTCACTACATAGTAAATACAGGTTAAAACAGAATACTGGTCTCTGGGATTTTCCTTCATTAACATGACCCATCAAACTGTCTCATCACTGAAGGAATCTCTTGTTGAACGACCTGAGCTGTACCAAGTAGCCTGCATACAGTGCATCAAACTACAACCAAATACAATACACCCTAATTGTCAAGTACATACTGAAAGTCTTCAGTCATTATATGTAACACGTGTGTGCCTGTAGCTCAAACACATGACTCTGAAGTCATGTTTGAAGATGAATGAAGGCCATTTTGTTCATGTTTGTCTAGCCGTCTGTTAGCTAATTAACATAAATACAGTTAAAACATGGGACATAAATGCAAATAGTACACAAGAAGATATCAACTCAGACTAATTGTTCTACTGCAGTAATTGTGGAAACGTAGGTAATGTTATTAGTGTTATTAGCCTCTATGGATGCCCCTTTGTGTCTACTGTCTGAGCTGACTTGCTGGCTGTGAACTTTGACCGTACTGTAGGCGGGTACAGTATCCTGGGTCTGGTGAACAACATCACAGTGTCAAGGCATAGCATGGCTCATCATGGCGGAAAACATGAAGTAGCACCTGATGGTAATATAGAGGTTTAGGGCCGGCATCGCAAAACAAGAAAATACCTAATTTGGTTTAAATCATGTTGAGGAACATAAGACATTTCTTAAAAGGACATGTGTCTTAGGGGGTATTCCTGTTTAGTGAAGGCAGCATGAGAATGGAACTGTGAGGCAGAATACGGAGGCGGAAGAAACGTGGATCTCAAATAACGCCCGGATGTAGATCCGCAGTGGCCAGGACTTGGCATGATCATTCCCTGATCCACAATGAAAAGTGCAGGACAGACACATGTCACGTCATCTCATTTTAAAAGGTCCAGCATATGCTGTTATTATTGTTCTTCATTTCATAACACTGTCTCTGATTTGACATACTGCAGCTGGTCTGGTTAGGAGCTTTAACAACCATCCTGTTATTCAGTAGTTCAGCCTCTTCATGTCAAAATCTCTATTAGCCACATCTTCACTTCAGTTAAGCAGGACTATCTCTCTGCTGTACACCTCGGGGACTTCCATGGGAAGTAATGTCAGATTAGGCGAAGCAGGCAGGCAGGGTCAGTGGCATGACTGGTTAGAGCAACAGACGGGAGGCCGGGGCTTCAGCTGTGGTAGCTGGGCACAGCTGCCTGTTTCTGGGAGAGACGCAACAGCTCCTCCCTGATGGCCTTGATCAGGGAGGCAGATGAGTGGGTAGGAGGACATGTATCCAGGGGAGGTGGGGCTGACAGATAGGCCACCCCCGGGGTGTCTAGGTGGACAGGGGGTGCCGAAGGCTCCCTGATACCACCTCTGGGCGTCTGGAAGATAGAGAAGGACGAGTAGTCAGGACAGTCCAGGAACTGAAGGCAGAAAAGAAGGGCAAAGAAAAGGAGAAAGGGGGAGAAGTGGAGAAGAGGAGGGGAAAAATTGAGACGAAAGAGGAAAAATATCAAGTGACAGAACTACAGTCAGAGTGTGAGAGAACTAGAATAACAGCAACTAAACATATTAATCTATATATATCTCTCTCTCTCTCTCTCTCTCTCTCTCTATATATATATATATATATATATATATATATATATATATATATATATATATATATATATATATATATATATATATATATATATATATATACTGTATAGCAATCATAATACTATTTGTTGCTCTTAGCCCCAAGCCCGTTTATCTTTAAACAAATATGTTTCATTTTTATAAAAAGCTTTGTAATTTCCCTTAAACTGATGGGCACTGTAGTTTTTAAAATAAAAAAAAATTTAAAAAATGACACAACCGATTAAATAGTGCATTCTTTGGGGACTTTTTCTAGTTATTGATTGATGCAACGTTTGGTGATCTAGTGAGAATTTACAGCAGCAGAGCGATGTATGTGTGACTCAAAATAAACTACAGGGGCTATTTTATAAAACCTCACTGTGCAAATTAGTGTGGGATTTGTATATGTTCATATATGTTTGTATATACTTCATTTACCTTTATTACCTTAAGATGTTTTTCTTTATAGTATCTATTGTAACTATGACCATGGAATATTGTTGTAATCCAAGATGTGTTGTGTTCTATATGTTTTATTTTTTATTTTTTTATCTCTTTCTTTAGTCTTTTTCTTGAAAATCAATAAACATATTTTCAAATTTTTGTGTGGCTCACTGATGTGTTTTTAAAATGGAACTCTATGGCACAGAAGGAATAAGCTTCTGTGTATACGGCTTTAGAACCACAGACATTAAATGTTCTTAGGATCAGTTCTTTTCATGGGATTTGTTGATGACATGAAACATACTGTGACGGCCCCTCCTACTCTGCCTGCATGTCATGTTCTGGACCCCGTAGAAAGGCACGGGACCCCGTAGAAAGGCAGCTTCTATGGGCCCCTCCCTGCATCCACAGCTATTCATTCTAGTATCTTTTTGGGCTTTTCACATGAGTACTCAGTCCCTTTTCCCCCCAGTCAGACGCCCCTGGGAGTGATGGTGGAGCTGGGACGGTCGTCTGTACCTGGCCATCTGGGTGTGGCTTACAGAAGGCATGAAGTAATGTCCTTATGGGAGTCTCTGATGGTTTCTACACTTACACACCCCACCATTAAGCTTATGTTTAGTTAGGTTGTGGTAACATGTCTAGTTAGTTAAATAAAGTACTTTTTGACTGATCTATCTGTGTGTGACCTCCATTTTGTTGCCGGCCCTGAACCAGGCGGTAACAATACATTTTATAATTTCATTTTATTTCTGGTTGAAATGGATAGAAGACCTTGTTCTTGAAAAGAATTCAATCTGGGTTTCACTCACTGCATCTTTTTCAGGATCTGCCCTGGAGAAAGGGTCACCATGATAGTGGTTCCAGCCAATGCCTCCGTTCTGCCCTGGAGCAGCCCTGATGCCTGCTGGGTAGCCATTCATCCGACTGGACAATCCCACCTGTGTAAGATGATGAAGCTGGGCACCTACACACACACCCACCCACAAACACACACACACACACACATACACACACACATACACACACACATGCACATACCCCATTAGAGCTACAGTACCTTACACTCAGCAGCCCCTTTAACTTTGATGCAATCAGTCTGAAAAGCACTCTGTCTCTGATGTGTGGCACTCAATATGGTAAATGCCAGAATCCATTGCTATTAGTGTACGTCACATGATGGCAACAGCATCACGCCTGCTCCTAATAATTTAAGAGAGAGACAAGTTTCTTGCAGTTTGGGAGCTTTAGAGGGTGGAGGTGCGTGGCTGTATTAAGGAGCAGCGCTGTGGTCCACATCCAAGAGTGATCTAAAACAAAACTGTGTCCGCAGACAAACACTCTGTATAAAGACAATAACTAAGTTCATCAACCTTCAAGTGTTCATTCTTAAAATGTTGTCTTTTCATTAGAGGTGGGGAAAAAAAATTGATACAGCATAATATTGTGATATTTTCAGTGGCAATGCTGTATTGATACACCGGCACCAAGTATTGATCTTTAATTATACATGTGTTGGTCGGTTTGTTTGCTTGACAATCCCATTTTGCAGCAATAAAATTGAAATGAGATGAACAAACAGAGAAATTTCAGATGTTGACAAAGTTTCCTTTTGGGAACATCATTTGAAATTGGGAAAATTAGAAGTTGGAAAACTATGTTTCCTTGGATCAGGGAGGCTCCAAGGTGGCGGGAGGTGAGTCCCACCACTACTTGTTATGTGAAAATATGTCGTACTTAAATGTAATGTAACGGAAATGAGAGTAAGATACTGTATGTGCACACCATGGACTTTGTTTATATCTGAATCCAACAGTGTTAGGCAAAACGACAAGAAGTTTAGGGCAGTTTGTGTCTGCATGTGTGCATTTTCCAACTGTACCTGTAGATCCCCCTACTGGCCTCGGTCTGGCAGAGGAGGGCAGCTGGTCTGTGTAGATGCCCCTGCTGGAGTACAGGCTGTCTGGCTCGCACTGCCCTGCTGTTTCTCCTGGCGGCAGGAAGCTCGAGCCGAGGCCCTGTCTGAAACACAAAAAATTGATTTTTTTCTATTGGAATTATTTTCAACCGCCTTTCAGAAAATGATGGGCCAATCTGGAATCTTCCCTCTATGACATCAAAAGGTTACTTCCCCTTTATCTGCTTTGCCTGCCCAGAGAATTTGGCCTACCCATGAGAAAGAGAAAAACATCAGGGCTTGCAAACAAGCAAAGCATGGTAGTTGGTCAAGCCCCCCCTCCTCAATAGCATTTAAAGCTACAGAGTACAGACACAGTAATAACACACACTAAGGAAAGCACATTGTGGGACTGGCTCTAGTGGCTGTAATTCTGCACCAAGGCTACATTTTGGGACAGATACAGTATTAGGGGACCACTAAGGTCTATATAAAAAAGACTTCAGATACAGTATTAGGGGACCACTAAGGTCTATATAAAAGAGACTTCAGATACAGTATTAGAGGACCACTAAGGTCTATATAAAAGAGACTTCAGATACAGTATTAGGGGACCACTAAGGTCTATATAAAAGAGACTTCAGATACAGTATTAGGGGACCACTAAGGTCTATATAAAAGAGACTTCAGATACAGTATTAGGGGACCACTAAGATCTATATAAAAGAGACTTCAGATACAGTATTAGGGGACCACTAAGGTCTATATAAAAGAGACTTCAGATACAGTATTAGGGGACCACTAAGGTCTATATAAAAGAGACTTCAGATACAGTATTAGGGGACCACTAAGGTCTATATAAAAGAGACTTCAGATACAGTATTAGGGGACCACTAAGGTCTATATAAAAGAGACTTCAGATACAGTATTAGGGGATCACTAAGGTCTATATAAAAGAGACTTCAGAAAAGAGACTTCAGATACAGTATTAGGGGACCACTAAGATCTATATAAAAGAGACTTCAGATACAGTATTAGGGGACCACTAAGGTCTATATAAAAGAGATTTCAGATACAGTATTAGGGGACCACTAAGGTCTATATAAAAGAGACTTCAGATACAGTATTAGGGGATCACTAAGGTCTATATAAAAGAGACTTCAGATACAGTATTAGGGGACCACTAAGGTCTATATAAAAGAGACTTCAGATACAGTATTAGGGGACCACTAAGGTCTATATAAAAGAGACTTCAGATACAGTATTAGGGGATCACTAAGGTCTATATAAAAGCATCCAAAAAGCAGCATGTCATGGGACCTTTAAAAACTCACCGAACTGATATTGTACAATGGTGTATAATTTGTGAGAGGACAGTTTTTATTGCATATTTGTCAGGTGTTTGTCTTCTACTGTACAGTATGTGGTACAAGAAGATATAACTTAAAATTGGTCTAATGCAGTTCATATAGTTTCACAATTTAAAACCACGAGTGATTGACAGCTGCTGATGATACTTTGGCTCCACTGTGCTCACATTTCCGGATGGTGATAAGTTGTTTGACCACATGGGGCCTTGATCTTTTTGGAGCCAGAGACCACTGCTTGGACCTGATCCATTAATCCAATAAAATAAAGAAGACTCCTCTTTCACTATTCATGAGGCCCAACTCACTGGGAGCACCTAAAGGAAAACATTCCCACTGGTAAAGTGTTACAAATTAGACTGTACAATCCGTACAATACAAAAATCACTTTGGTGTAGGAAGAAATGAACATCAAATAAGCATATTATTTATTAATATATACGTTAATACTCCATTTTCCTAGACTACTACTAACCTTGGTAGCAGGCCTTGGGCAGGTGGAGGGGACAGCTCAGTGAACCTCTGGGAAAGACAGGAAAGACACGCAGTGCTTAGAGAAAAAACTGAGTATACATACAATAGTGAAGACAAAGACTGTAAAAGGGCAGATAACTGCATAACTGTTTGCATTTGTGGTGCTAAATGTTTTTTTATACGTTACAACTTATCAAGATATAGCTGATACAAATATTGCAATTGATTCAAAGAGATTGCTATTTGATTCAATGATGTTGCTATTTCTTATGAATGCAAAGCAGTGCTGTGCCTATTGCCAAGTACAGTATATTTAGGCAGTGGGGCTCACTTCATACACTGTAGTATACAGTGTTGTTTTTTTCCCAAGCATAGTTTTGTTGGATATTCTTCTTTTTTACAGCTGACCTTTTATGTCCTATTAAAGCACTGAACCTGCAAATGCAGAACCAGCAGACAGCATTTTATGGCTCCACTGCTCACTGTTAAGTCTCTGTCTATATTTGTCACCTGGGGTATTATAATATGCAGAGTAGTGATTGAGAGGTGTAAAATTCATGCAAGTATGACATTTAAGAATGCAAGAGAAAAGTGATAATTAAGCTATTTTCAATAAAGTATTATGTTTAGTACCATAAAACATCATAACTTAATCATGAAATACTTCTATTTTTTCGTCAAGTGTGTGGACTGTCCTAAAAATACTGATGTTTTTTCTACAGTCGTAATACTGATGCCTCACTGCTAACCTTAACTGAGTGATTTAATGAGCAAAAACTTTCACGACCTTCTGTAAAGCTAATATAACGCTCTGCCATTTCTAAACAACTCATGACTTTGTTCCCTGCATATAATGCCCAGTTAATTTTAGCTCAGCGCTACGCTTCAGCATGCTTTTAAAAAAAAGGGGATTTGCTATAGATAAGGCAGCTCCCCCCATAACATTAACACCATGAACAATGTGTGGCACATGCACAGTATTATGAACTCCAAGTTTATGTGTTCACAAACTGTGGCACTGCATACACTGACCTTTGTATGGTGCTGCTTTGCACTGACCTCTCTTCAATAATTAGCCTAAATTGAGTACACAGTAAGTACAAAAGCAAACACAAACACTGAGCATATTATTCCAGCAGCCTTCAGGGAAGTTATACGACTGTACCATCTTTAAGACAAGCCTACAGTGACAGGAGCTAATGCAGATCATGCGTGTGCAGGGTATTTTCCTGTAGAGTCTTAGAGAGTTGCAGATAGCTGAAAGGGGTTTTGAGGTCGCAGCTTCATGGGGGCGACAGATGGAGGAATACTTAACTGATTAGTTTGCTAAGAGGACACGATTATACTAGAAGCTATAGGCTTCCTGCTGCAAATGAGCAGAAAAAACCTTTAGAAAGGGAGGAGATAGTGAATCCAAAGGATTTTTACATGTGTCTTTTGCTGTTCTGCTATTATAATTTGAAATGAGTATGTGCTAGGGCTTGGCAATATATTGATAATATATCGACATCGATATATATGTATGTCATTTTCCGGACTGTTGTAACTGTTCTATTATTTGCCTTTTCCCACATTACTGATGATTATTTATTAAAAATCTCATTGTTTAAATATTTTGTGAAAGCACCAATAGTCAACACTACAATATCGTTGCGGAATCGATATTGAGGTATTTGGTCAAAAATATTGTGATATTTGATTTTCTACATATCGCCCACCTCTAATGTTTCGGTGAACAGAGAACCACAGGCACATTAACATTGACCACACACCAATTTTTCCATACTGTGCTTGGACTGACCCATCTGTAATGTATTTTCTGAACTTCCAAACTGTAACTGTTCTATTTTTTGCCTTTACCCACATAGTCATTATATCCATATTACTGATGATTATTTATCTAAACTCTCATTGTGTAAATGTTTTGTGAAATCACCAATAGTCAATCCAACAATATCACCGCAACATCGACATAGATGTATTTGGTCAAAAATATTGTGATATTTGATTTTCTCCATATTGCCCAGCTCCAGTATGTGCTCAGATCAGTGACAGTATTCAGTTTACAGGAATTTAAACTAGAAAAAGTTTAGATGGAATGTAAAAAACATTTCTTACTAACATAATTTTGTTCAGTGCAACATAAAAGTAGTATGATTTACATGTTGACTGAATGGTTATCAATGCTCTGTAAAAAAGTATCCTGTAGATATAAGTGTCTACTCACACCAGGGAAAGGGCCAAGAGATTGGTAGGAAGGACCCCAAGATCTGGGGCCACGGCCTGGAGGGCTGGCGATAGGAGGGTTGGTGTTGACCCCAGGAAGAGTGATCCCTGCTATGCTGCCTTGAGAGGTGGGCGACACCAGGGCAAAGGCATCGTCCAGCAGGGAGTGCATCTGCTGCCGTGCCTCCTCAATGGAGGGCTGTGGAGGCATGTAGGGGGGTGGGGGAGGGGCATGGCCTGGAGGAGAGGAAGCGGGACCCAGAAAGACGTCATCGGTGGGGGAAGGGCTCCTGTGAGGGGATCCTGGACCTTGGTCAGGGTCCGACTGGACACACAACACATTTATGGGCAGTTAGAGACACAGAGGTTACACAGTATATGGAAGAGTGTACAAATGTCATGATTCCCCCGTACTACTCACTACATAGGCCACATTGTTGACTCCAGGACACTTTCTGTAAACAGCATCACTGTCTTCAGTGATGAGGTGGTCTTTGTCTGCTTCCATCATGCCTCCATTTAGCTGGTCCTTCATCCTCTGTTTGGGAGAGCGCCTACCTCGCCCACTGAGAAACAAATAAAGAAAAGATCTATTTTTGAGTGTTTTTTTATTCGTTTAAAGCCAGCCTGGATGTAAAATGATGTAGTCAGAACTACAAACCCATATAACCTCTACAAATCCAAACAAGTGCAATGACCCAAACCTTTTCTTGGATTCCATAAAGATGGAGGACATCTCGGCATCTGGGTCCAGGATCTTATCGATCTGTATCTGTGCTTTCTGATAGATGCGATCCTGGTCCTTTGGATCTCCGAGGCCACTCGTCACGTCATCCATGGAGGGGAAGTCGTAGTGGCCCTTCCTCTTGGCACGGAGACGTATCTTGTTACGATGATGCTCAATCTCTGACTTGTGCCTCAATGCTACCTGGATCTGAGGAGGAACGTACCTTATTAGACAGCATCTTTAAAATATGCACGTATTAGACTGTTTGTTGTTGTTTCATTTGACAAAATGTGATTATGTAATTATTTGCACTGTGATTATATTTACAATTAGATTTACCTGCCAAAATAAAGCATTGGGTTTCATTTGTTTCATAACTTTTAGGTTTTACACGGCAGGTTACAATTCAAAACAGCATCAAACAGAACCAAATTTATATGTTTTTCTTAAGAAATTAATGAAAGAATTAAATGAATAATTTGCAGGACTCCACAGAAACCTCAGATATTTTGTGTTGACTGTTGACTGAACGGAAAAAAATAGTTTTGAATGAATTTATTTGCTAATAAAAAAAGGAAATTCAGAAGAGCAAACCTCTTTGTTGATTTGGTTGGGGTCAGGCACTTTGCCATTAATGGGTGGGCTGTGCAGCGGTGGGACAGGCATGGGCTGCATGGCGATGAGTTGGATTTTGTTGGGGAGTCTCCTGCTTGCATCTGCAGCACGAGAAATCCGATCAACATGTTCAAAGATGGCGGCTGAGGACAGCTGCTCGTTTGTACCATTCATAGGTGGAGGACCTGAGGAAGGAAGCAAGAAAGTACAGGTCATTAGTCAGCACAGCGTATTCATTGCAAGTCTAAATGCTAATGGACTTAAACTAGAGGATGAAGCACTAGGATTTTAAATATAGGATTTCTAAATTTAAAAGTGACATTTCATTTCTTTTTGTTGTCTTTGTTTGTAAAGTGGATTGTCTATGCACTGTGACTGACAGTGATGGATGGTGAGAGCAAGCCAAGCACAAAACTACCACAGAAACAAACACACAGACACAGCTGCTGGAGGTCAAGCCTGGGGTCTATAGAGACACAGACCGAAAGAGGACAAACTCTTACCAATTCTATTCTTGCCTGCAAACCGCAATAAAAAAGGAAAAAAAAGTTTAATATAGGTTAAGGACATCAAGATAGAAGGGGTGACTGTATTTTGACAATGAGCATTAAAACAAAACCTAGTGAATTAAAGTGTGGCCACCGTGAGTGCTGTTTAACCTTTTAGAAATTAAAATAAAAATAAAGGGGAGAAAGAAATAGAAGGAAAGGAAGTGTATCTAAGAGTATACATTTTCACAGCTTTAAAAGTTTCTTATTAATCAGACAGAAGAAAGGATGGATCTGCTTCTGATGGGCAGAAAACTGCTCAAAACAAAGGCTGAATGAGCAGCGGGAAAGACGGCACATTACATAATGCTGAGTGTGTCTTATATACAACCTACTTATAAACATTGTGGCGGAGCATATACAGTCCCAGGTGGAGATTTATCAATAACAAAACAGAGAACATTCCTATGTGGGGGAGTCAGGCTGTAGTCTGTGGGCCCGTCGCTGACTGGCATTGCAGGCGTGAATCTATCAACAAGCTGTCAGACTGAGTAACTTCAGCTATTTTTCCCTCCTATTCCCTTCTCCCTCCTCTCTCTGGCCTACTTTTGACCACCGAGTAGAGTTTCTACCATGGTCCCCCTCTGTAATCTCATTGTCGTTGCGTGGGTTGACGTTGCACTGGCCTCTGTCTTTCTCGGCTTTGTCTTTTTAAACCCCTTCACAGCCACCCCCTGCCCTCAACTTGGCCCTCTTCACAATCAAATCATGCCACCTTGAGTTGCCAGTTGCCTGGTGTCTTTATGTCTGCCCAATCCCTTCAGTTTCCTTCTTCCCCTCCTTCTTTGTGTTTGCTCTCTGTGTTTGGAGGAGTGATGTGTGTTGCTAAGGCTACTTGCCATTTAAAACATTAATGGGGACCTTACGGGTCTGCTTGCAGTCGCTGGGCGTGGCGTGGGATCTTAGGTTCTCCTCGATTGGTTCCCGCTCACTGGAACGGTCACTTACCACAGAGTCACCTTCAGACGGCGAGATCCTACACAAAAAACATGCCCGCATATGCGTGCGCACACACACACACACACACACACACACACACACACACACACACACACACACACACACACACTTACATGAATAATAGAAGTCCAAGAACACTAACATGCCAAAGTGCCATGCATAATCGTGCTTTTCCAGAAAGAAAGCTGAGAAGACTTCTAAGAAATGCTTATATGATTTAAAGCTTGTCATGCCACATGCTGGAAAGTGTTTCCACTGACAGAATGATCAGGTCCCTGATAAATTTCTCCTGGCTTGCCAGAGAAACACCCAATATGCTGTGTTGGTGTCATATAGTGTCTGTTAACTTGAGCAGTTAGTGTTCTGGGAGATGTTGGTAATGGGGCACATATTCATTTAAGTGGTCATTACAATGAAAAACTGAATACTCCTAGTACATATAGTATGTGTATATTAACTTAAACTGTTTAAAACTAGGACTGCAAATGAAAAGGTTTATATATATATATATATAAGCATATAGTAGTATATGGTAGTAGTATAGACACTAGATAATACAGTATAAGGGATATAGACAGTGAGAGCAAATGAAGACCCCTTAATGTTGAATGAATCAATAATTGATCAGAGTCTCTGTCAAGAGCTTTTTGTCTGGTTGACTGACTGTCCCAACTCAACTGGGTAGAAAATTTGAGTGACGGGGTAAAAAACAAATGTGTAAATAAGTATCTTAATAGCTGTATAGGGTAGAGCATTGAATCCAAAACACATGTCTGTGATTAAGTCTTTTGACCAGGTGGTGGATAAAAAAAGAGAAAAATGAGTAATCTGGTGACCATAACTAAGCAAAACACCACACAAAAACAGACTGGTACAATTTTTTGATGTTTGTAATGTAACCTATGACAGCATAGCCTATACAAACATATGCCAATATAATTTAATGTCCTCATTTCTTCATATTTATTTTGGCTAATTATTAACTGCTTGCTCCTCGGGCCCTGTACTACCAGCAGCACTGACCTTTCTCGCCTTCGACCGCTACGGGACGCCTTGGTGGAGGTTTTGGATTTGGGTGTGGGGATCTCCCCGTTCTCAGATGGACTGAAACCATCTTTAAGGGAGAGGGGTAGGGGTCCAGGGCCAGGCCCTGGCGGGACAGGCTCCTGGATCACCATGACATCATCCTTACTCTGCTGGCCAAGGTGCAGCTTGGCAAAGTCAAAGCCTTTCACACTCGGAGCCTGCAACTGAGGACAGTGGCCGAAGAGAGGAGAGAGAGGAAGAACACACTATTTTAGAAAATATGGAATGGAAATAAAGATGGAAAGCCATATAGCAGAGGTTTCAGAGGCCAGATAGGGTGTGTGAAATTAACAATACTACTTTATCACAGGGAAATATTTAGTAATGTAGTATTCATTGTCTTAGAGTGGACTCACATTTCAATATAACACTTGTAACACTGTAACATTAACCTGAAAATCCCAAAATTAGATTTGTTTTTATGAGTGTGTGATTTTACAGCATATATGTGAACTCATCATACACTGCCTAAATGATCTTAAATTGTCACAGAGCCTTACTTCAGTGACAAATCTGCAGTGAATACAACACATACAGACAGATTTTGAGTGCATAATTAGACTGAGTGACAGATGTCCAGGAGGAAGCCTCAGACAGACAGACATTAATGAATATAGAGAAAGAAAGAAGGTCAGGGAGAGATGTGGGGAAACATTGAGCTGCTTGCTTTCCTTTGACGTGGTGGGGGATGGAGGCTGAGGATGGAAGCAGTGAGACTGTTTGAGGGTAAAGCCCTCGGGATTCGGAAGAGTTAACAGAGGATCTCAGTATGTGTGCTTGCAGTTTGTGAAACGCGGGCCCTATGACACTTTTGCATACAGGAGAAGAAAAGAGTGACATGACCTGATCCTGCTAATTCTTGAATTATACGTACACACACTGATATATTGATGCTTAAATGTCTGGCTTAGAAGAGGCTTGTTGGTTTAAAACTGCTAATCTTGTGTGATGCTTGCCTGTATGAAACTGCTGAGAGAGAGAGAGAGAGAGTGCTTTCCACAGCATATAAACTAGGCCAGTCTTTGAAAGGGAAAGCATTTAAAAAGCTGCAGCTGATACAGAAAAATTTGTTTCATTATAATTTACACTGAGGCTCAATGACTCAAAAACCTACTACTACTACTACTACTACTACTACTCAGTCAGTCTAATGGTAGATTGGGGAATCACTCTCAACAAACAATAGAGTAGATGCAAAACGTCTATTAATCTACTACTTCACAGCACAGGGATCATGTATATTGTCAGGATAAGACTATACATACACCAATACTAAATCCACAGTGAAATCCACAACAATCTGTAATACTGGATTTTCTGTGTCTGGACACCATAACCTGGTATAACAAGATCCTAATGTCTATTTACGCAAACAGGCACTAGTATCTATGGCTACTGTACAAAATACCTGCTCCATGGTTCTCCTCCCTTTAGTTAACACTTTCAATTTGTCTTCTTTCTTCATCTCTCCTGTTTTCATTATCATTGTTTTGCTCTCTAGTCTTATTTGCTCATCTGGTTTAACTCCTTCCTTTTTCAATTTCATCTTTTCCTCATCTTTATCTTCTTTCTCCTCATCTTCTTCTTCTTCTTCTTCCTCCTCCTCCTCCTCCTCCTCCTCTTCTTCTTCTTCTTTCGTCTTCTTCTTCTTCTTCTTCTTTCTTCCTCCTCCTCCTCATTGCTCATAGGCTTTTTGCTCTTGGAGAGAGCTACTGGTATCTAAGCAGAATCAATGGTGGAGAACAGAAATATTTCTAGTGATGATGCTATTGTCTCTGTATCCGACATATCCAAAAACACACACACACACACACACACACACACACACACACACACACACACACACACACACACACACACACACACACACAAGGTCTCTTCATCTACATCTAAAACCACCAGACACTGCTTTGTACCTTCCCTCTTTTAACCTCCTTCACCTCCTCCTCCTCTTCTTCTTCATACTCCTCTTCTTCCTCCTCATACTCCCCCTCTTCCTCCTCACTAAACTCTATGTCCTTTTTAGTTGGAGGGAGTGTGTGGTGAAGAGAGGTCCTTGATTGTCTGAATGAGGTAGTAGACTGAGAGAAGGGGAGTGGTGTTAAGTGATAGATTGTGTTAAGCAGAGAGGGCAGGCTAAGTGAAAGGTAGATTAATTGCATTGACCCAATATGGAGGGTTTAGTTCACAGCTCAGCGCAACTTAAAAAAATGCAAGGGGAGGGAAATGAAAGCCAAACACAAACAGAATGATCAACCACTAACAAAAAAACAAAATCTATTTTAGGATTGGATTGGTGTGGTGTTTCTCAGAGTCAGTGGGACTTGACTGTGAAGTGGCACCCTTTCTTGGTATTTTATTATCTAGTAAAATTGTACCTAAGTTGTATCTCAAAGTGAATTTATGCATTTTTAGCAAAGACCATAACGCCTCTAACTTCATGAAATTCCTCCTGTGTCAGTTAACTTCAGGCCAAAAGGGACAAGTACTTTTAAGTACGATCTACAGAGCCAATTGTCATATCTATTTCAAGGGTAGGCAGACAGGAAATAGAAGTTTTTCAACTGTCACAAACTGAAAATAAAATGGGACAAAGGCAAACTTAAGGACAGGGTGGTTAGTGCTTTAAGCAAAAAAGTATGTAAGAAAGAATAATCTGGGATTTGGGGTGTTATTTTGTGTCTCTGGTGCTTCCACGCGCATACAAGCGTGGAAAAAAAACCTTCCATGCTGTTTTGAGTGAGATACGGTTTCTGAATGTCCTCTGCTTTCAATCTCCGGGTGAGCTGTTCAAAATCTGCACGGCTTTCTACATCATTAGCCAAGACAAGGTGGTTAACCGTAGTATGCTAGCTCGTTCTCAATGGCAAAACACTGCTACATTACACACTAGTTCACCAAAATCTACAAAAGAACTACTTCCATGTCCCTGTTCTGCAAGTGCGCCCTTGTCTAGAAGAAGTCTCCCAGCTAATCCGGCCTTGGACTGACCAAAGTTGTAAAAAAGTTATCTAGCTGATGTGCATGTGCGACTCCCAACAAAGATAGTAAAGAAGTGAGATGTCTCACTCTGTAGCTAAAACAGAGACCTAAACACACAGGGTGAAAAGAGGATCTGCAGCAATGTGCAGTACAACAAAAATATGGTGTTTTTTGAAAATATAACAATGTAAACCTATTCTGGTACAACCTCAAAATACAAATATGAACCTGAAAATTAGCAGAATATGGGCGCTTTAAAATAAAAAAAATGCCTATTATATGCACTAGCAGCATTATGACTTCTAATCCAGCTTATGTCCTCTAATAAGTCTCTCTACTCATGAAACTTTTATTAATCCTATCTAAAAGAAGAAATGATGAGGTCCAAATTCAGCGCACTCCTGCAGCACATTTATGGCACTGACAGATACACCTAATTAATTA
This sequence comes from Etheostoma perlongum, assembly GCA_026937815.1. Classification (NCBI taxonomy): domain Eukaryota; kingdom Metazoa; phylum Chordata; class Actinopteri; order Perciformes; family Percidae; genus Etheostoma; species Etheostoma perlongum. The sequence goes on along the minus strand of CM049378.1, from coordinate 5,002,401 downwards.
GCAGTTCATCTGGATTTAAAAGGGGCCTCGTCTTTTTGGCTTTCCGCATCAGCTGCCTTAAGTCCTAACCTTAACCCTAACCCTAACCAGTTATATTTACAGTGCATCCGTATATATGTGCAACCATGATGCAATTATCACAGCCCATCAACTACAAGAATGACTCTGGTGCTAATTACTGTCAACTGATATATTTCAACTATAGATCTGAAAAGACTTTGAAACACTGACAACACTTGCAACACTACCTTCTGTCTCTGCTGGATGGCGGTCATGGCGTCTGGCTGGAACTCCAGCTTGTCTGTCCGACACAGTTTCCAGTACAGGATGGAAATGATGATGATGACCACAAGGAGGGGAATCACAACCCCAATGACAATCCACATGTTGGTTTTCTCAGCATCAGAGGGTGACGACGCCACCTTCTCTACAGCTATAGACAAAGAGATGGAGAGAGTGACAGAGTGGTTTCATATAGAAGTTTGTGGCCCTTAGACCATATTGAGTCATTTCAGTTTTGTACGTGGTTCAATATTTCAAACACTTTCCCTTTGTTGCCTTAAATCTGTAGACAAACACCTTTAGAGAATGCTAAGCTAAACATGTAGTATCGTTAGCTTGTTGGCTCTTGTCTCACTGCTGTAATCTTCAATGCAGACCTTTATTAGTTTTAATTAACATTCATTTCATCCCCTGGGAAAGTACCGTAAGAGAACACAGTTGACACAGAGACAGAACTCCCTTGAGGGGATCTCATTAGGCCTTCATCCCTTGTTTAGATTCTTAATGAGGAAGACATGCTTTTGGTACACTGTGTACAATCTGAGGTAATTAGCTCAAATGTTACTATAAACATACAAAGAATCCAGCAGCTTGTATTTTTTACGTCTTAAAAGCAGTGCACTGGTTCCTTTCTCTTTCTTTTTATAGCTCCCTGTTTCAACAACTAATAAGCTCCACTCAGAGCAAAACAATCCCTATATATATATATATATATATATATATATATATATATATATATATATATATATAGTCATATAGCAACAAAACAACAGTGTCTGTTCTTTTTTTGTCTTTATTTACATTTCACTCTATACCAGCTCCCAGGAAAATGGCAGTGACTCAGTGTCGTGCTCTAGGACACTTTGGTAATATGGATGCTTACATACATGGGAGCTTTCATTTATTTTGTCCATGTCAAGGCCTATCTTGTTAATCACAACATCACTCTGCTGTCCTTCCACGGTATTTACTATGCACGAGGTACTCACGCTGTGCCAAAATGCCCTGGACACGATATCCCAAGACGATAGCAGCCCTTTGAACGTCCAGGCTGTTGAGTATGTTGGCTGTTTGAACTGCAGGCATCCTCTGACCACCGGGACCCTCCACAAAGTACACTATCTCCAAGGCATGGTCCGCACCCACCAGCCGGCTCGTACTTACAACCTGGGAGGGGGAAAAAAGAGAAAAGAACAGTGTGTCATTTGTCTAACAGTTGAGTTTTTTTCTCAGTCACAATAAGATAAGATAAAATAAGCCTTTATTGTCTCCTATAGGAGAAATATGTCTTGGGCATTTGAGAGAAACAAATGGCAACACATTGCGCATACACACACACACACACACACACTCACACACTAAGCATACAGTTAACCTACACAGAACATAATCATGCATTATCTTATCCAATGCTTCAATGAAAATCTAATAATTACACACACAAATTCAATTTTATATAGCATACTGTGTGTGTGTATGTACAGTATATACTGTATATAAAAATATTGCACCAGTATCCTATCATTGCACATCTTATAACCATAATGTTAAGTACCACAAGTCTTATTTAGTAGTATACATCACTGCAACACACACACACACACACACACACACACACACACACACACACACACACTACAAAACTGTTTTTTAACTGGTCAGATGTTTTTTTTTAACTGGTCAGATGAAGTGAGAGTCAGGGAGATGTACAAATGCCTATAAATGCATGAACATTTATAAAATAACAGTTTAAAAAACAAAAAACAAATATCCCATACCTCCTGAGTTGTTTGTATTGGAGCTATTTCTTTTAGTGATAAATCTGTTTCCCATTAAAGTTCAGGAGACTTGAATCAGGCAAATGGTGAGGTCATGAGAGATTTTGAGTTTATTCAGCCATGTATGAGTGGGGCATTAGTATGTTGGATTCATGTGGAAAAATTCCATATTCCACAGGACACATTGTCTTGTATGTGGAAAGGATTCCAAGGCCCTATGAACCTCGGCTGTCATACAATTACACAGAGAAATAATCCGGGCTACTGAGTAGATGGCTGTCGGTACAGTCCACCTCTCTTTTAAGCAGTTGGCAGACATCATGGCATCTCATGGCTTTTTCCAAACATAAACATATCCAGATGTAGGAAAAAGGCTGAAGGAAACTCAATAAACTTTATTTATTTACATTGCTCAGAGACAGGATTGAAATCCTCAGTATTCTGGTTTTTAGCCATCGTCTTGTTGAAGGTCTGTTAAAGCGTAACCTCGCCAAAATGCAATCTAAGGTCTTTTTGTGAATGTACCTGAGTCAAACTTTACTTTAATAGCATAATTAGGGCGGAAACACCACTTTTAAAGGTGCTCTAAATGATTTTGGATGACGTTACTTCTTGTTGACGTTCGAAGTATTTTCAAACAAAACAAGACTAGCTTGCCCCTCCCTCCTCCTCGTCTTGTCTCCTCCCCCTCTCTTCTGTGCACTAACCCCTCACCCCCAGGAAACAGCAACACTGTTTTGTGTATGCTTTGTCGTGCAGGTGGGCACATTTTGTTTTTGTAGACCCTGGGCTGTCTATAGAGGCCCGTTTTTTTACAGTGTGTTCTGGGGACACACAGCTCTCGGATAGCGAGGAGATGTGACAACGAATGTTCTAGCCTAAACTGTGTGACATCGTTTAGAGCGCCTTTAAGATTTAGCGTATTTTGGTTTTCGGTCAAATGGCCTTTTGAATGGGAGAGCTAGGGGCACTACTATGTTCACATCAAAATCACTATTTTTAAAACACCAAGAAGGTTCAACACAATATAAGACTTAGCTCGAACCAACACCAGGGGCTCCTCACATGAACTCCAGCATTGAGAACATTGTGTGTGTACATAGACTTTACTAAAAAGAAAGGTTTTAACAACACACTGCAGCTGTTGTTGTTTCCGCTCGCAGCCATCTTTGCCAGTCAAAAAGAATCGATCTCCCAGTGCGAATGAACAGACTCCATAGGAAGAAATGTTTTTCTTATACGAGGCTCCTTTTTCAACTACAAGGTCAGTATTGTTTTTCACCAACGACAAAACAACAAATTACCCGTGGCATTTATATGGAACTAAGCTTTAGGAGCTTCCCATCTTAACTCTCCTCCCTCAAATATTTTTGACTGACGAGATGGACGGCGTCATGAAAAACCAACAGCTGCAGGAAGTTTTTAGTAAACTCTGTAAACACAAACAATGTTCTCAACGCTGGAGTTCATGTGTAGAGCCCCTGGTGATACTTGGAACAAAGTCTCATGTTGTGTTGAGCCTTCTTGGTGTTTTAAAAATAGTGATTTTGATGTGAACATAGTAGTGCTCTCCCATTCAAAAGGCCATTTAACCGAAAAACAAGAATATGGTCAATATTAAAAGTGTCTTTTCCGTCCTAATTATGCTTTTAAACAAAGGTTTGACTCGGGCACATTCACAAAAAGACTCTAGGTTGCATTTTGGCAAGAGTTACGCTTTAACGAACTTTTACCATGAGAAGACTGCTCCTCTATTCTTTGTTTGCTTTCTGACATTGAGAACGCATACACAGCAAGGTGCAGACTAGTGTGAGCTTCAATTAAAGTCCAGCAAAATTACCATTAGTGGATTTGATTTTTGTTGTCATAATACAAATGTAAATGTTTCCACACTGCAACATGTGTGGCTAGTAGACAGTGCTCGAGCAAAAGGAAAAAGTGTTTCCAAAAATGAACCCAGGGTCCACAGAAGATGAGGCACTGCACTCTCAACATTAAAAATAGAATGTCTGATGAAGGCCATAATGAGCAAAGTGTCCCAATATCAATAATAAAGACGACTTTTTAATGGAGAATGTGGCGCCTCATTTTCTATTGCACCCTGTAACATTAATCATTTTTGCAGTTTGTGTGACTGCAGAAACCAAAATTCAGGCACCAACTTTTTACTCAACTGCCATATGCTGTAAAAGGTGGGTCAATATGTCAATATTACATCAACATTGATACAGATATTGTCTTAAATTTTGGATTTTGTAATATCGTGATATGACATAAGTGTTACCTTTTCCTGGTTTTAAAGGCTAAATTACAGTAAAATTATGTCATTTTCTGAACTTACCAGACTGTTTTAGTTGTTCTATTATTTACCTTTAACTCCTTAGTCATTATATCCACATTATTGATGATTATTTATCTAAACTCTCTCTTATTTTGTAAATATTTTTTATAGTCAACCCAACAATATTGGCGAAATATCAACATTGATGCACAGTATATGGTAAAACATATTGTGATATTTGATTTTCTACATATTGCCCAGCTCTAGCTGTAAGTTTCTGATAAACCATCCCAAAGAAACTACATGTTTAAAGATTCTCTCTCTGATCTGTCACTTATTTTGAAAAAGCACTGCTCCTTTACATTACCTTAACTATTCCGTCATTGTTATTGCTATGATTCCCTCCTGCCCTAACTTTTCCTAAATACTATTCTGCACATTCCTTTACTGTCAAAATGACAACAACCAAAAATATTTAGAGGGCCACAGAGTTCTGGATTTCTAAATCCACCCGCCACTGTAGCATGTAGTCAAAAAAGTTAACTTCAGGCCCTGCTTGTAGTGATTCAGCAGCTCCTCGCCCCTGCTGCTGTACTGCGCATGGGTGTGGACACAGAGATATCATGATTTATAGATAGATTGTACACCTTTAGTTAAAAACTAAACTAATCATGATGCCTGCGTAGCTATACATGTAATTTCTGCAGGGCCTTTTACGTGTTTCTATTATTCTGTTATTTTTATGTACACGCGCACGCAAACGCACACACACACACACACACACACACACACACACACACACACACACACATACATACATATACAGAAATAGCTCACTCATGTTATATCAGCTTGCATTCTGTACCCCCATTAGAGTATTCATTGTCTAAATATTTCTCCCCTCATGTTGCCTAATATGTCTGTGTGTGTGCAGTCTCCCTCTGGGTGCCCTGAGGCACAGCAGAGTCAACTGTGTGCATTACTGGAGAGAGTAAAGCACAGGTCATGTCTGGGCTGACACAGAAAAGCGGCTGAGCAGGCTCTCTCATCCAGAGTCTAATCCAGTCCATGCATGGTTATTGGAGTGGAAAGACGGCAGCGTGAATGTGTGTGTTTTTGCACAACCCCAATTCAACCTACTCTTTTATCTGTCTAGGCAGCCTCATAAGGTGCTCTGATAGGTGACAAAACCACACTGATTCTGTCAAGATTCTGTCTAGGGCATCTGTTTGAAATATCAGTCTGTATGTGTGTGGTGTGTGTGTGTCTGTGTGTGTGTGTGTGTGTGTGTGTGCATGCCATAGAGCGAGACGAATAATTCTTCTGAAGTTCAGACGCTGAGCATGAGTCATCTCATTCTCATTATATCCAACAGACACTCAGTGATGAATGTCTTTGAAATGTAAAAAGCACAAACACATAACAAGGCTTCTATGTCTATGTGTATACCACACATGCACATTTTTGACTGAAAAAAATATTTATATATTATTATATATTATATTTTTTAAGATAGAAAGGATGCCAAAGGCTAAAATTAGAGATCTAATCCTAGCACAGAGACAGATACTAATGTTTCTCCACCAATATGGTCCTCAGTTTTCCTTAATCACCCTTTAGTTTTTATGGAGACATCGATGCAGGAAGCAGAAAAGTCAGAAAGAGTGACGCTGCCTGCTACTCAGCCCTGTGTTTAAAGACCACCATGTATGCTCAGACTTCATGAGATCAGCTCAAATATGCATCTCTCGTTTACTATAACAAGTCTCTTTTATCTCAGTGTATGTTCCTCTGATTTCTGAATCTTTAACCCACCCCTCTCTCTGTATCTCTCCCTCCATAATGTCTACCCTGTCAACAACACAGACACACTTTTAATCATCCCAACTGCAGGATGCAGACGGAGAAAGAGAAACAATTAATAATTGATCTGCTCTTAGCAGCTCGTGGCTTCACAGGAGCCATCGAGTAATAGGACCGGAGAAATGAGGAAGAGGAGAAAGAACAAGGACTCATGAGGTTATGGTCTTTGAGTGGCTCACCCCTTGGCTGAATGGGATGATGTTGCCATGGAGACGGAGCCCTATCCTGTCCCCTTAGAGATGAGCTGAGCAGGTGCGGAGCAAACCCACAAAAGCTAGTGCCTGATTAGTAAAGCAGTAAGGCTTTCAGTGGTTACAAACACTGCAACGCTCACATAATGAGCCCTCAGTACGCAGGCATGGTAGTAGAGAGAGCTTGCATCAGGGAATAATGCTATAAATGGCACAAGGATGGGAGCTTTTTCAATATTTGGGGAGTAATCCATTTACAAACTTCCTGTTAAAGAGTTTTGCAGTTTGTTTAATGAACACTAAATTAAACTTGCAGTGCTTTTGTAAATTATATAGAAAAAGGACACTACCATGTCTGTCTTAACAATACTTCAGTCAAGTGTAGAGTTTTCAAATTTATTTTAAAACAAGTACAAAAAAGTCTGCCCATGAGGTGACTTTCTGACTTTTGTCTACAATTGACATTATTATTATTATTTTGTTAAAGATTACTTTTTGGGCATTTTAGGCTTTTATTTGACAAGACAGCTGAAGACATGAAAGGGGAGAGAGAAGGAATGACATGTAACAAAGGGCCACAGGTTGGAGTCGAACCCAGGCCCTCTGCATAGAGGAGTAATCCGCTACATATGGGCGCCTGCTCTACCAACTGAGCAATATGGGCACCCAGTTTGAGAATTTTTAAACAGACAATATGTTATAAAAAATAACTTAATGATGCCACTTGATTTAAGGCAACTAATTGCTATTTAGTTATATTTCATACAGGTGAAATTGTCTTCCCTGGTTGCCTTTTTCCACTCAAAGAACTGACATGCAATTGCTCTACAGTACTTATATTTCTAGTGAGGCTTGATATATTTTGCGCTGTGTTTATTAACTTCTCCCAAGGCTATGCAGTTGTGAATACAACCACTATACATGGATACAGTACCTGAATACTGTTGTTGCCTATAAGGGTTGCTCTCTTAACACGTCTGACTAATCCCGTTGCCTCCCCGAGTAACATGGCCACCCGGCGCTCCATGTTGGCTTGAAAGGTCCTCTCATTCACTTTCTGGTCCAGCACACCCAGGAGCACTACGTACACAGACAACCAAAAATCAGCTTAAAGTGTATCAAATTTAAGTAACTGTAGCAGCTTACCACCACGCCAAGAACTGAAACCACGATACCTGTTCTAACCCAGGAGAAGCGAAGCAGCTGGCTTGTGTTCAACTCTGGGTAATGGAAAGCTGTTAAAAGTACAAAAATCATGTTTTAGTAGAGTAAGATTTAACCAAAGTGCATCAGGGATCGGAATCATCATTAGGAAAGCACCAGCTATTACAGTAAAGGTGACACATAAATAAATATAGAGAGACAACCCGTGGTACTCACGCTCAGCAATCTGCAGTACAGGAAAGCCCATGTAATAGCTGAATTCCACCATTGTGAGCTTCATCAGAGCATCACTGACCTCTGACCCCATCAGATAACCCCTTGAACCGCGCACACTGAAGATCATGTCCACCGGCTGCCTCACCAGCCGCTGTTGCTGATATTCAGGAGCCGCCATGGTGATGTTTACAATCTAAAAAAAACATGTTAAAAAACAATTAAGACAGAGATGTAGTGTTCAGCAGATAGACAATTACACAACAGAATGTACCAAAGAAATCCATTCTGCTGTTGATGTAGTTTCTGGGAAAGCTTATTTATCATAAAACTTCCCAATCTGAAACTGGCTTCAGTGAAACACAAGATTTGCTAAATGTCCATAATTGTCCAGCTTAAATCAATCCTTAGATTTATTCCAACTAAAAGACAATAATACAGGCATCAGTGTAATAGGATTACACAAAACTTGACTGAAGCCAACTTACCACATAGCCAAGTAAGATCTTTATTAAGAAACAGTAAGCTTCTTTAATACTCAACAACTAGAGCATGAACTCAATCATAGAAAAGTATCCAAATGAAGTATCCTGGAGTCTTGTTCATTTTGTTTGAAGGTGTCTGAACCATTGCCTACGGTCCTAACATTTGTGGCGTTACCAAAAGACTGAGACTGTGGATAGAGCTGATGAGAAAAGAGTTTCCTTTGCAGGGTGCCTGTGCTCACAGGGTGCTCAAACATCCAAAAGAAGCTTGTAGAAAATAGACTTTATTTTGTGTTGGAAGGAGCCAACTGAGGTGCACTGGGCATCTTATCAGGAGGAAATCCAACAGTAAAAACTGGAGAATATGGATGGGGAGATTGGAGTATGGGCTACTATGCTTCCCATGCAGATAACACCACCCAGACCTAATAACGCATGGGTAATTAATGGGTGGATAGATTAAGCATGTGTTATGGTTTTGGTGTCATGTCTTGTCTGCTTGTGATTGTGTAATTTTCGGTCTTATATTCTGTTTCCTGTTTCTTTGTGATAGTATGGTTTTCTGTGCTGTCTTGTCTAGTTTTACTTCCTGTGTTTTCCTGCTTGTGTGATTACCTGATGTTTTCCACCTATTTCCCTTTGGTCACCTGCCTCTTGTTACCACGTTACCCTCTGTATTTAGTCTTTGCGTTCCCCTCGTCCTGTGTCAGAACATTGTGTTTTGTCTCCAGTTTGTAGTCCTGTGTGTTGTCGTAGTGTTCCTGTGTTTCTATATTTTCCTTTGACTTCTTTGGTTATGTATATTTTTTTTTGTTTCATTAAATCATCTGTCAAACCAACATAGTAATTTAAGCTTTACACGAACAGTGATCTTAAAGGTCCCATAGCATGAAAATTTCATTGTAAGGTTTTTTAACATTAATTGAGTCCCCCCAGCCTGCCTACGGACCCCCAGTGGCTAGAAATGGTGATAGGTGTAAACCGAGTCCTGGGTATCTTGCTCTGTCTTTGAGAAAATGAAAGCTTAAATGGTCCGATCTGGAATCTTGCCCCTTATGACGGCTTTCAAACAAGCAAAGTGGCAGTTGGTCAAGGCCACACACACACATAGCCTCAGCAATTGTGATTAAACATAACAGCTCCTCCAAGTTTTTACTTACTTTGTATGTGAAAAACATTTTCCTTTTTCAGACAGATAATACAATATGTTTTGTAAAGCTACAGCTTCCACTGGAATCATCACTGGATCATTCAACATTGAGGTGTAAAGCCACAAGGAAAGGCATCCTAATGAAAACATCACAGCTGAAATGCAGAGCTACAGATGCTTCCCTGCCTTGTGGTCACACTTACATGCACTGTGAAGTTGGTTGACTCCTTGGAGCGCCGACGCACTTCTGCAAAGGCCATGGTCAAACCTTTCTTAATGCTCTCGCTGAAGTTGCAGAACCGCACATCTATGTGACTGGGAACAAACTGCAGCACTGTATGGCGTGAAGACAAGTTTTACAGTTTTAGATCAAGTTTAAAAACTAGTGAAGATTAGCCCAAACAATTTAGATGTTGACAACAAGACAGCATGTTGAAAGGTCCTTTACCTGTGTGGACTTGATATTTTCTGTCAGGTGTTGTCCAGTTGGGAGACACAGACAGGAAGCGGCGCCCAGACCTTTGCAGAGCATTGATGACAGATATGGCTGTGTACACAACTGGACCAGACATCACCCGAAACACAAACTTTGGTGGGGGCTCCACAACCTTCACAGACAAAACAGGAATATATGACACAGACAAATCACCTAGACCTCAGACATTCATTCACAGTTTAATGACTTGTGATAAAAAAATTGCTGTCATCCCGGTCTTGTGGATCTTGATGTGACTACTTCTGTGGTTTGTTTATCGAGGAATCACTGATGAAATACTCAGGAAGTGGTCTGGCTGCATGGTATTACCTTAAAATTTATAGAATATCTTAACCCCTGAGATTAATGTACCTGCAGCTCCACAGACTTGTTGAATTCCCCTTTCAGTATGTCTCTCACTTGAGATTTGGCATATCCAACAGTGGCACCGGAAGGAAAACCTTCAAAAGAAGTCATAAGCATGGTATTATGGCTTATTCCTATAATAGTTCTGATATATGTATATTTCACAGTCACAATTTGCAAACATGTCATACACCATAAATGGAGATTACATAAAACAATGTTTGTAATAGTTTAACATCAAACATACCAACTTTTACAAAATAAGCACGCCCGTCAAGGTTGCAGAGGTACGGCCTTGATGTTGGTGCTGTAGTTGTGGTCTTTTCACTGGCAGTAGAGTTGATTCTAGTTGAGGCTTCAGTGGTGGCAGTAGTTGTAGTTGCGGCTTGATGAGTAGTAGTTGTGGCAGTTGTAGTTGTGGGTACAGCAGAGCCTGTATTAGCTTCACTGCTAGTTGGGATCAAGGTCATTGTGGCTGGGTTGTCAACTCCATCTTCAGTCACCCCCTGATCACCCATTACGGCCGGAGGGCCCACAGTGACATTAGTTGTGGGTTCAGTGGAAACTAAACTGATACTGAGGGTTTGTTCAGTTGTAAAAGTAGAGTCTCGGGGAGTTAATTCTGTTGTACCAGCCGTAGTGTTGGCAGCGGGTTCCGTGGGAACAGGGGAGAAGGCTATGGTTGCAGTTAAGACAGGAGTGGTGTGTATGGTACTTGACGGGAATGACTCAACAAACCAATGGACATCTGTGAGAGAGGAGGAAGACATTACATCATCTGGCAGCAAAGGTGTGGCACTGGGTAGCATAGCTTCTGCTAATACAGTGCTGTCCAGGGCAACAGTTAGAGTATGTGCAGACCAATGTAGGGTGGACACCTGACCACCCCAGATAGATGAAGAGGGATCAAAGAAGTGGGTTGGGACTATGGAAGGATCCAGAAAAGGCTCAGAAGCATTGACCAGCTGAGGACTCTCCTCTGTGGTTACCACTGGGGTTGATTCATCTTGAGGCTCAAACCCTGAAATGTCACTGGAGGACTCATCCTCAGTCAATTTGGTTGTGGGTGTGATGTCTATAGAACTTATGGACACTACGGTAACGTTCCCTCTGTGTTCGGCTCTAGTGTCTGAACTGTTGTTCTCCTTGGTCAACTGAGTGTTGTAATACTCCAGGCTGTTCATGTCAGGTAGGAGAACATCTGTCGGTTGAATCGAGAAAGTATCTGGCCAATCTATGTCTGACTCGTCGGGTAAATCGCTGTTAGCTGTGGTACTAGGGTCCAGTGTATAGTGAATTGTAGGGGACGAAGAGAAAGGATGAATGGATTTAAGTGGAACAATGGTGCTGTATGCTGTTGTGAGGCTGGTAGAAGGTGAGATGTGAAGAGGATTCATGGACGAAGGAAATATGCCTACTCTGGAAGGGAAAGATGTGTCATAGCTTTCTGTATAGTCCTCCAGATCATATGCATCAGAGGGCACCTTTGTGACCGGAGAGTAGTCCTCTTCATTTGAATTTAAGAATGACATCGTCTCCAAGTAGTCCCCGGATCCCAAGTCAAAGTCCATGGTGTTGGTGGGGTAGAAGTCCTCTGGGGAAACCTCAGTGGGTTCAGATGAAGGGGATGTAGGGTGGGGGGCGATGAAAGGCACACTGTAGCCAGGGTCTAGAATTTTATCTGTGTTGGGTAGCATGTTTATGTCACGTGCTGGTTTGTTCTCCTCCAAGGGAACACTGCTGGGGCTCAGCTGGTTCATATCCAGGATTTTACTATAAGATTCATCTGCCATTGGGCCGGGGAAAGCCAGTTTAGGGGGCTCAAGAGGCTGAGCAGTAAGTGTGGTCATGGTTGCCAGCATCTGCTTTGATGCACCATCCTGCTGCTTGTTGAAACTTTCTTTCTGCTCAGAATTAAGACCTAGCTGAGGTGTTGTTGATGTCCTAACTTCATGGTTTTGTTTATAAATGGATGGCAGGCCACCAGCTAAGTCAGGGCTCTTAAAGGCAGTATAATGTGAGGCTGGTAAGGTTGATGGTTTGAATCCTGTTGAACTTGGAACATGTCCAAGAAATCCAATGGGGTGGTGTGTGGAGTCCAACAAAGACTCGTCTGCAAACAAGAAGGCTTCAGTTTAGTATTGAATGAAATCTATATTCATGACTGACTTCAAACAAGGTAAATTACAGGCATGAGGGTTATACTGATGACAATTCTATTTCTATTAACTGTTATAATTCACACATTCAATGTGATTTCTTTTAATCACCAATGTGGGGACCAAAACTTGATTATTACTCAAAGTAAGTTTAAATATATATTTTCTTTGCCACATTATCTAGATGTAAATGTTGAAGAAAAAAAATGCATTACCACCCATGACTACCTGTCATTGTGTTATATGATATCCGCCTTAGGATTCAATCAACTATAATGTCATCTGCAACAGAATCACGAGACTAAACATGACTTTGCATGGCAGACAGACAGGCACCCTACTGTAAGCTTTGTGGTATAACTGGACATGAACAACAATGGCGTTACATCAATGGAATAGCTCTAGTTTGAAAAAACTAAGTTAAGCTCCCCGGGCCTTGAATGACCAAAATGAACATTGAGCTGTGAGGAAATAACAAAAGATATGGGAGTTGCTCACAAGGACGTTTCATAGGATTAGCATTCATCATGAACCGAGTTTTTCTAACACTGGTTGCTTCTGGGTCACAGAGTGATACATAGACTGTGGTACAGTAAGACACTTCATTGAATGTGTAGGAGGAAATTGTGGTGGGTTTAAGATGTTATGTAATAACAACTATTGATACAAAATGGAATTTGAGATCTATGAGCTATGAATAGTGAGGTTGGTTTACCAGAAAACAATAGCCAACTAATTTTACCATATATCTCAGTACTTGCAAAGTGTAAAAAGTTGACAACTGACCACTTCACTTTGTGTTTGTTGAAAAATCATAAGGCCTCCAGTAACTAGTCTAACTAATGTCCCATTTGCTAAAGTGGCTAGAAAGTGGAATCATTAATCCTGAGGAAAATGTCAATAAGATGAGGTAGTAAAGAAAGATGCACAGGCTAACACACAGACACGATAAAAAGACTAGGCAAGGCTAAAATGTGGAATCATAATAAAAGCTGACTGATTTCACACTTCCAGTTTTGAACTAATGTGCTGACATGCATGCCATATGACCATATATTTTCCGAAACGAATGACTGGTTGTTTTGGCTCAGCACCTAGATGGCCTGAACTCTTTAATGATACACTCTAGGGGAAACATCTCCTAGCCTTTTTTGTATAAATGGCATTCAAATATAAGTCTGAAATAAGTCATATTTGCCAATGACCTTTCTCTCCATGTTGCAAAACACAATGTACCATAAATAATTTATTTTGGGAAGTGCCTTGATTACACTACACGGTTCTAACATATTCGAGGAAGGCTACATGAGCAAGAGAGAGGAAAAGAATAGTTCTTAAATAATTCATGGGTATAAACTTTTTAACAGTTCCATGTGGCAGAATTAGTTTGCCTCTATTACGTGCTTTGATGTGTTTCATTCAATAATATGCAAAGCCCAAACGGAAGTTGTATGGTTCTGCGGAAGGAAACCTTTACCTTACATCAAAAGAGATGCTCTCAAATGTTTCTTGGGGCTATAGATAATCAAAATGAACCATAAGGTGTGAGATAGATCGAACTGACAAGCATAAACAGACCACATCAAAGCGAAAACACACAATCGCAGACCGCACGTCTTGAATTTATCCTTGTAAGTAAGACTTAAACAAAGCAAGATTTAGACGTGCCATTATTGCCAGGAGCAATAGCCTCTACATAGTGACTCAGCAGCTGGTAATGTTGTTACTCTTTGTTGTGTAGACGCTCTTCAGACTTCATGCACTTGAAAAAAGCTACAGAATCAGCTGAGGGAGAAGACTATTTTTAACACTGGGAGGACAGAACAGATCACTTTTTAAAAGCATCAACAAAAAAGAATATTCTTCTGGCGCGTCAGCTTCAATTTACTGCATCGCTTCATACAACAAGACTGCCCCTGGCACGGCCAAGAAGAAAACTCCCAACTTAATTATAACGCAAACTGGTACCTTAATCGAGTCAGCATGCTATTCTAACAGAGCCCATTAGAAAGAAAAAAGCCAAGACTTTCTCTCTTAAGACTAGTCTGTGCTGCACATTCTCCAAACTGCCACACACACTTCCTTGCTTGCTGTGCCAAGTGGTTGAACCCCCAGGGATGTATTGCACGGCTGTGCAGATGCACATATGCATTTACACACTTTTAGCTTACTTTGAGCAGACCAAGTAATGTTCTTAACTGTTCTTAACCAATAGGAGGATCTAAGTTGCCTGTTCTATACAGGTTATTTTTCTGATGGCCTGATTTCTCGGCTTTATGAGGAGTTTATGCATATTCAGAAGAAGAAAGCATGGAAAGAAGAAGCCACAGCATTTGGTGTGTTGTGCTTTGTAAAGTCCTCTACAGCTGGGTCAGTCCAAGCACAGTATGGAACAATTGGTGAGTAGTCAATGTTAATGTGCCTGTGGTTCTCTGTTCACCAAAACATTAGAGCTGGGCGATATGTAGAAAATCAAATATTACAATATTTTTGACCAAATACCTCGATATCGATACTGCAAAGATATTGTGGTGTTGACTATTGGTGCTTTCACCAAATATTTACACAATGAGATTTTTAATAAATAATCATCAGTAATGTGGACATAATGACTAAGTGGGAAAAGGCAAATAATAGAATAGCTACAACAGTCTAGTTCAGCAAATGACATCACTTTACTGTAATTTAGCCTTAAAAAAAAAGGAAAAGACGCCACTTATGCCATGTCACGATATAACAATATCCCAAATCTAAGACGATATTTAGTATCATATCACGATATCGATATAATATTGATATATTGCCAAGCCCTACGAAACATACATACACTACCGGTCAAAAGTTTGGGGTCACATAGAAATTCCCATTGCACTCTATTGTAGACAGCTGAGATCAGTTGTATTGTTTTTTAACCAGGGCAGCCGTTTTCAGATTACATTATGTTCTTACATAATAGTAAAATGGTTCTCCAATGTTTTTCTAGTTTTTATTTTTAAATGATAGATTAGTACACAGAATGTGCCTTTGGAACATTTGGATGAATGGTTGCTGATAATGGGCAATGTAGGTATTGCATTAAAGATCAGCCCCCCCACCCAAATTAGCAGGTATTCTGTCTATAATGGAGTGGTATGGAAATGTATAAGTGACCCCAAACTTTTGACCGGTAGTCTATATATATATATATATATATATATATATATATATATATATATATATATATATATATATATATATACACAATATATATGAGTGTGTGTGTGTGTGTGTTTTTGTTTTTCAATGTTAAGCACTTTGGGTTTCCATTTGGCTATAAATAAATATACATTTTAAATGCGACAGACATATAAGAGAACAGAAAAGGACTACACAGACAAGCTCTGTGTTTTCTAAAGAACATGCTGATGTTTGAGGTCATACTGGGGTACATGACCCCAAAATGTCACCTCATCTCAGTACACGCTTACAGTGACAGACTAATTCATTTATAGTCACATTTAGGACAATTAAAGATGCATGAATGGATGACTAAACATCTAGCAAATTAAGATAAAGACTATTATTGGCAGGTGATTGATGATAATATTGATAATTGTACTGATGATGATGGTAGTTGAGGGGATACACAGACAGACAGAAAATACAAAGTGTATTACAGAAATCAATGCTCTCTTTCACAATAAAGCACAGTGTTTAGAATCAATGCTGTAGTCAATGTAATGCAATGTAATAGTAATGTCAGCTTCTCACCCCTTCTGTTCATTCTATATACGAACATGTGTAAAAGCAAATATGTAAATAGGACCATCATTAAATATGTGGACAACTCTGTCATAGTGAGTCTGCTATATAAACATGGCAGAGGCCACAGACCAATAATTGAAGACTTTGTCCAATGGTGTGAGGAGTCACATCTTCAATTGAATCTAAAACAAAGGATATGCACATTGATTTTGGTAAAACTCCAGGATATGAGGCCACAATTATAGATGGTCAACTAGTGGATTATGTAGACCCCTATAGATATCTAGAGACAATTATTGATTGAATTTACAGGAGAATTGTGACGCTGTCTGTAAAAAAGGACAACAGCGTCTATGCTGCTTGAAAAAATTGTACCATTTTCATATTGACAAGATCATGATGGCGTTATTTTATCATGCTTTTATTGAATCCATCATATCATTCTCCTTAGCATCATAGTAGGGTGTGTTTCAAGAATCGCCTTAATTAAACTGTAAAATGGTCAAGTAAGCTGACTGAGGAGTCCCAGCTGCACCCCACATCCCTGTATGCTGAACAACTGCAGCGGATAGCTCTGGTCATCTTAGGAGATAGCCTACATCCTTTGAATAGGGAATTCCAGTATCTCCCTTATCCAAGCAGCAATCACTCTATTAAAGAAACTGCAGAATTAGAATTACTTGCACAAAACGCAAAAGCACTTAATTTCATGTACTATTTCTATTGCTTTTTTCCATGTTTTACTGTCTCTATTACATGTTTTAATGCTTGGTGTGTTGCATGTTATGTGGTGGTCTACAAAGTTTTAAGGATGTCCTTCCTCTTAGACTGTAAACCTAGTTTAGCCACGGGTACCAATAAAGTAACCTGAACCTGATCAGCTTCATAAGGTTAAAAAAATGTCATTTGTATGAAATTGTTGAGTTCAAAAGAAATAAAAACAAAAACCTATCAAATAAAATAAAATCACCAAATAGTGCTTAGCCAAAGCTGAATTATGATTGTAGAAAGACCTTGCTGGTAAATGTTAATAATTAAGCAGGCATGGTCTTAATACTTGAAGGCTAATCTTAGGTAATGACAGTCAAAGCTCAGCACGACAGACAGCTGCCGGGCACAGAGCAAGTGAGACCAGGCTGATATTGGGGCTGACATTACAGTAAGCAGAAATTGACAAAGACCTTCAAGACTAAGCAGCGCTGCCACCTGTCCTCCGAAACAAGAGTAGGTCACACACGGCTGGCTGCTCATTGATGGGCTGTCTGTGAGACTTGGCAATTAGACCCTTGCAGAGGGACACCTTTAAATATCTGGTCCTGAGAGCATAAATGTTTAGTGCCCAGCTCACATAAATTGTTTACAGTTTTTCTTCTCTCTTCTTAGTCTCACTCCCCCAGTCAGTCACCTTTCATCAGTCATTTTCACAATATATCTTAGTTACAGAAAGAGGGTCAGGCTGCTACTGCATTAACAATGACAGAAAGTGAAAAACTATAAAATAAGGTTTATAAAGGCCCATAAAAGCAGCCTAAAGTTACTCTATGTAACTTTTTAATGTTTTATTCATTTTTCATCTGATCATCATAAATAACCTGTAACAGCCAACGCGACAAACAATGAAAATAATATTTTATATAGTTTTAATTAATGCCTTTGCCCGGGTCCAATAGTCACAAACTGATTCATGACAGGCAGAAGAGCTCTAGAGTAACACATTCTGACGGGTCACAGATTTCGGCGTAACACCAAAAAAGCCTGTGTTAGTGTATGTAGCCAGGTAAAGGGCAGCAGGAGATTTCTTTGTATAGAGTAGGCAGCCTAATTGTATTTAGAAGTTATCTGTTTTAGTTATGGCAGATACTGGAGCAGGGCCAACACAGAAAAAAACAAAGAACAACTAACGCTAAAAGCTAAAAAGAGAAAGTGACGACAGGCGCCTGAGTCAATCTGGGTCAGGTTTTTAACAGGGATATACTATGTCTATTTTATTCATTAAATAACATTACAATGTGAGACGTGTTTATACGTTAGTAGCCAACATTAAATTACGTCCCCCTTCCATTTAGCGTAGTTTTTAAAATAGTTTTCAGTAGGGTTTGTGTTGGCCTTTTCTTTTCCCTTGTCCCCCTGTACTTGTGTAAAGCATTCTTAGGTTTTATAAAATGTGCTATATTACTTAGTTATTATTACGTTCGTTGCTGCAACAAAATCTTAATGCATTGGCTTGTTACACAGTAACAGTGATAACATTACCTGGTTTAACTCACGACACATCCAAAGTACGCTAAGTTACCGTATGCAACACTTGAAATGTGACGATGCATCTGTAACGTAGTCTCTTATTGTAAATGGATTTTCTGTCTGAGCAGAACATTCATTGCAACGATATGACCTCCCGGTAACGCTAACTCTGTAATACAGTGGGCATTACAGAACCGTAAGGAAAAGAGCTTAAAAGGTTCCATGACATGCTGCTTTTTGGATGCTTTTATATAGACCTTAGTGGTCCCCTTATACTGTATCTGAAGTCTCTTTCCCAAAATTCAACCTCGGTGCAGAATTACAGCCACTAGAGTCAGTCCCACAATGAGCTTTCCTCAGTGTGTGCCATTTCTGAGTCTGTAGCTTTTGATGAGGAGAGGGGGGCAAGGTGGAGGCTGGGGGTGTGGCCTTGACCAACTGCCACTTTGCACCTTTATGACCTCATAGGAGGCAAGATTACCTCCCATTTCCAGATTGGCCCATCTGAGCTTTCATTTTCTCAAAGACAGAACAGGATACCCAGAGCTCGGTTTACACCTATCTCCATTTATAGCCACTGGGGGTCCATAGGCAGACTGGAGGAACGCATATTAATGTTAAAAAAAAACTCATCCAAAGTGTAATTTTCATGCCATGGGACCTTTAAGATAGCAGGTGTGGTAAAAAACAAAACAAAAACACTACCGTCTTTGTCCAAAGTGGCTGCTAGAATCAACACAAACTTGAAGTTACATATACTAGCCACTTTAAATAAAAAAATATTAGTCTGCTTTCTCAGAAAAAAAAGTTATGATACCCTCCGTCATCTCATGAATGAAAAGATATGGCACATCCTTATTACTCTGACAACATTGAATAATAAATCCAGTGAGATTTTGAATTATTCATTACATGAAATCCCAGGCTAATGAGAGTCTCTTTCCATTCATTAGGCCATGATGTGTCTTTTAGCCTCGACTTGGTCTAATGAATAGCTGCCTTGTACATGCACCAAACAAAATTAGCATTTTGCCAAATTGAAAAGTGAAATAACCCCACGAGTCACTAGTCATTTCACTCAGGACCTTCTACTATATGTGGTTTATAAACAGGTATGGGTAGTTATTTTATTGAGTTACTACCTCTATTAATACATCAGTCACACGACACACAGCAGTGACTGGCAACTAAGTAAAAAATTAAGTGGGTACCGTTTTTACCTTTGCTGTTCTCTACAAGATGTTATAGAGTATCTTTTTGCTGTAAACCTTTTAATACATTTCCATCTAAAACCGCTGACTCAGTGAAAACCCACTTGTCCATAGGATGAGACAAAAAGAATACCCTACTTGTGGCTTGGTTTGTTTGTTACGCTTCTGTTTATTCATCTGGTTGCAGGCTTGGATCACTGCCAGCAATCATGTAAAAAGGATTCTGACAAGGGAGGGATTATTACTGCTGTTGGCTGATCTCATGTTCCTTTTCAAATCCCTATAAAAAAATAAAAAGAGAAAGAACAGAGTAGAGAGATGGTAGAGAGAATGTGCTGAAGGCCAACACAACTTCAGGCATCTGAAATAGCCCTAACCCATATAAGCAGGATAGATATTGGCAAAGGAGATCATATATTGGATCATCACATCTCTCCACTAACCTACATGTATATGTGTCTGACTGCTTAAAATAGCTCTACCAAGGCCCAGTGTGTCAGAATAAACACATGCACACATGCAAATTAAGATGGCAGAAGAAACATGTTGTTTTCTGTGTGCAGTGTTTCTATCAGTGGCACATTTTGGTTTTGCTTGCCTATTCTGACTATGTTTCTGTTTCATTTAACCTTAGTTACTTAAAGGACAGGCACAGTGTGTGTGTGTGTGTGTGTGTGTGTGTGTGTGTGTGTGGGGGGGGGTGTTGTACAGCCTCCCCCAACAGTCAAATGAGTAAGAATATGTTTAGTTACATAACATAATACTTACAACAATTCAATTCAATTCCACTGGTCTCCTTTACTCAATTCTCTTGGGGGATTTACTAGAATTGTTAGGGCTTTGTAAATTACAGAGTGTGGTCTAGACGTGTAAAGTGTCTCGAGATTACTGTTGTTATGATTTGATACTATTAAAGAAATTGAATTAAAATAATACAAGTATCAATGTTTGGATGTTTATGTATTACAATGTTACGCACAATTTTAGAATTAACTTCCAAGACAGATTTTTCATATACTATAGTTATGAATATAGTCTTGAAAAAGGTTGAAAAAAATGTATTCTCTTTTTGGAATTAATGACATTAAGTCAGACTCATTGGTGAGTGAAACTGAAGCAGAGGGACAGACGCAGAGCTGTAGCCAAGACAAGACATAGTAGCGCACTTTTTAATTCATTAACTTTAGTTATCAGGTAACTAAAACGCCGATACAGATAATCTGTAAACTGCCAAAAAACAGCCCAATAATCAACGAGGGCCGATAATCGGTCTATCCCTAACACAAACGGATGTAAATCCTCCAAGTAAGATAAAATGTGATCGTGGCTTTGCTGTCCTCTTGACTACTGTTCCCAGTACTGAAAAAGAGTTAACCTGATAACGCCTGTAGACAACACTTTGCTAATGTCTGAAATTGAATCATAGAAACAACCTTCCCCTGGTCTCCTTTACTCAACCAGACCCTGTACTTACTGTATATACAGTAGATATAGGGAACAATCCAATAGCCTAAACTAAATCTCTCCTTTAACACTATTATCTCAATATTTGAGCATGTGAGGGTTGACAGACAAAACATTGATGTTCACAGCAGCATTTGCCGAATATGGAAAGGACATCTCCATCTGCTTTAACACAAGTGGTTGGGTGAAGCCCAAATATGATTAGCCTTGTGAATGGATGAGTATGTACACTCACCGGCCACTTTATTAGGTACACCTGTCCAACTGCTCGTTAACACTTAATTTCTAAGCAGCCAATCACATGGCGGCAACTCAGTGCATTTAGGCATGTAGACATGGTCAAGACAATCTCCTGCAGTTCAAACCGAGCATCAGTATGGGGAAGAAAGGTGATTTGAGTGACTTTGAACGTGGCATGATTGTTGGTGCCAGAAGGGCTGGTCTGAGTATTTCAGAAACTGCTAATCTACTGGGATTTTCACGCACAACCATCTCTAGGGTTTACAGAGAATGGTCCGAAAAAGAAAAAACATCCAGTGAGCGGCAGTTCTGTGGGCGGAAATGCCTTGTTGATGCCAGAGGTCAGAGGAGAATGGCCAGACTGGTTCGAGCTGATAGAAGGGCAACAGTGACTCAAATTACCACCCGTTACAACCAAGGTGGGCAGAAGAGCATCTCTGAACGCACAGTACGTCGAACTTTGAGGCAGATGGGCTACAGCAGCAGAAGACCACACCGGGTGCCACTCCTTTCAGCTAAGAACAGGAAACTGAGGTTACAATTTGCACAAGCTCATCGAAATTTGACAATAGAAGATTGGAAAAACGTTGCCTGGTCTGATGAGTCTCGATTTCTGCTGCGACGTTCGGATGGTAGGGTCAGAATTTGGCGTCTACAACATGAAAGCATGTATCCATCCTGCCTTGTATCAACGGTTCAGGCTGGTGGTGGTGGTGTCATGGTGTGGGGAATATTTTCTTGGCACTCTTTGGGCCCCTTGGTACCAATTGACCATCGTTGCAACGCCACAGCCTACCTGAGTATTGTTGCTGACCATGTCCATCCCTTTATGACCACAATGTACCCAACTTCTGATGGCTACTTCCAGCAGGATAATGCGCCATGTCATAAAGCTGGAATCATCTCAGACTGGTTTCTTGAACATGACAATGAGTTCGCTGTACTCAAATGACCTCCACAGTCACCAGATCTCAATCCAATAGAGCATCTTTGGGATGTGGTGGAACGGGAGATTCGCATCATGGATGTGCAGCCGACAAATCTGCGGCAACTGTGTGATGCCATCATGTCAATATGGACCAAACTCCCTGAGGAATGCTTCCAGCACCTTGTTGAATCTATGCCACGAAGAATTGAGGCAGTTCTGAAGGCAAAAGGG
The DNA here is from genome assembly GCA_026937815.1 of Etheostoma perlongum. Lineage (NCBI taxonomy): Eukaryota > Metazoa > Chordata > Actinopteri > Perciformes > Percidae > Etheostoma > Etheostoma perlongum. Next base: position 4,979,935 of record CM049378.1, on the reverse strand, counting down.
GGTCCAACCCGTTACTAGCATGGGGTACCTAATAAAGTGGCCGGTGAGTGTAGTTGTATTTGGAGAAGAGACAGTGTTGTCAAGCAAAATAGCAATGGCAATTTTATTTATATAGCATATTTCATAGCACATTTATTTACATGTAAACCCAAAGTGCTTAACATTGAAAAACAAAACAAAACACACACACACACACACACACACTCATATATATTGTGTATATATATATATATATATATATATATAGACTACCGGTCAAAAGTTTGGGGTCACTTATACATTTCCATACCACTCCATTATAGACAGAATACCTGCTAATTTGGGTGGGGGGGCTGATCTTTAATGCAATATCTACATTGCCCATTATCAGCAACCATTCATCCAATGTTCCAAAGGCACATTCTGTGTACTAATCTATCATTTAAAAATAAAAAACTAGAAAAACATTGGAGAACCATTTTACTATTATGTAAGCACATAATGTAATCTGAAAACGGCTGCCCTGGTTAAAAAAACAATACAACTGATCTCAGCTGTCTACAATGGAGTGCAATGGGAATTTCTATGTGACCCCAAACTTTTGACCGGTAGTGTATATATATATATATATATATATATATATATGATATAAGAATACAGCAAAAGGCAAGCTGGATGGATCTCAATTAAAACAAATTACACATGAACAGAGAAGCACAAACCACAAAGACAGTCCAACTGAACTATTCTATACTGATTTTTGGGGAATTTTATAAAAACCAACCTATCTTTAACAATCAGAATAATGTCTTTATAGCATGCAAACAATAGTATCGGCCAAGCATCTGTTAAACACAGACGTGTGCTTGGCTGTGTACGTGCACCCCACCACACAGTTTAATGCACACATATATTCCTATGTGTGTCGAGAAACTTGAGATACCAATTACAGAGCCCTCTAATGATATCATTTCCTATGTTTGCCAGACTGCTTATTGCAAAAAAGTTATTTAATGGTTGTGTAATTTAAAAAAAAACGAAGCGAGAGAAGAAAGGGTCTTTTGGTAATAATGCTAGCTAACTACAACCCCACACATGGTTTTGTTTTCAGCTAAGCCCCTCGCGTGACTGGCTCTTTTCAGTTGGCAGGAGCAGCGTATGCTGAGTGCAGTCGAACAATCAAGATATGGCTGTGTTGACATTTGGTTTATCGGGGAAGCTTTTAAGTTTGGGAAAGATCCCATTGTTTTTATCAGTGGAGTTCAATTAGATCAAGCTCTCTGCCAAAGCTCAAACATCCTCTCCCCCCCCACAAGAAAAAAAACCTTTATAAGGGGTGCATTTATAATAAACCTACACCAGTTGCTTTCTGGTGCACTTACTTGTTGAATTTAGTCTACACCAAACAGTAAAATTGTTATAAATAGAATCAAAGTCTGAATGCTAATCCAAATGTTGCCTATGATCTAATAGCTCATTAAAAGTAAAGTACAACTTAATGTTTTGCAGATAAAGAGGTTGCCAACATCTATCGACAATGAATTCAGTGGTCTAATTTAGCCAAACAAGAGCATGAGAATGGAGACCTTAGTGAGGTCATGCCTGCACTTCATCAAATATTCATGTGACCCTTGTTTTGTTGTCCTAAAGAGAATACTTTTTAAGATAAGAGAAAGGAGGGATAAGGAGTGTGTGTGTGTGTGGAGGGGGGGTAGTAGTACAGGAGTACAATTGAGAACGAGGAATAAAAGTACCAGAGAGCGAATGGGGGAATCTGAGTTAAAAGGTACAGTTCACTACAATGAAAACCTATTTTCCTAGTAATTTCAAGTAAGTCTTCACACACACACACACACACACACACACACACACACAATTTGGGTACACTCCTTCACTTTCAGCAGTCCTGATCTTCTTCAAAAGACAGGAAGACAAAGACTTCCAGAGTAACCCGAGAGGCCCCGAGGACCGTGTCACTCAGCACCCTCTGCTACTTAGCCTCTATCCTCCCAGTAGAGGATCCTCCCTTCCAAACCACTCTCAGGCTTTAGGTCCTGGGAGGACAAACACTGTCTACTGGGTTAGACGAAGCTCTCTTAAGGCGCTGACACACCAACCGGATTATCGGCGGCCGGATAGTCTGGAGATGTCGGTGACTCGAGTCTGTTTGGTGTGTTCCGTCAACTTTCATTTCATACGATTTGACATGTTGAATGGGAAGGCGCGCAGTCGGACTCAATGACTAGAGCCCGGCCGATTAAGGATTTTTAAGGCTGATAATGATGAAATACGAATATTTGGTTATTTAAAAATCCGGTATGGTATATATATTTAAAAAACAAATCCAGAAACGCGTTACCCTAACAAAATAATTATTTGTAGTTATGTGTTAGGAGTTCTCACTAAAATAATATGATAATAATTTGTTTTATTGTCACAACAGAACAGAGGAACATCAAAATATATTAAAGTTCTGATAAATAAAATGTACAAAAATACAAACTTAAGATATGAAACTTAAAGTCCTTTGAACAAAAACACATTAACAAAAACAAATAATCAGAGTTGCCAACAGGGACGTTGTAGAGCGTCCTCTGGTGGACAAACTATGCAACGGCAACGCTCATAACATGGTTGAAAGTCCTTTTTTTTTTCAAATATTCATTTATCAGAATCATTTATTTGTCATTATAAATAATTCTGATGAATGAATAATTAAAAAAACAAAAACAAAATAACGATAGATTGGGAAATGCCTAATATCGGCCTATAACATCGGCCCGCTGATATATTGGTCGGGCTCTATCAATGACCAAATGCCTCTTAAAATATAATGAAAATCTTTTAAACTGACCTTTGTCGATCTGAAATGAAGACACATTCAGCAACTGCATGGCCTACTTCTTACTTAAAATGCTAAGGGTTAAGTGAATACTGGTTTCTAAGTAGTTGCTAAGATGTTGAAAGGTCCAAAACAAAACAATTCAGCCTGGAATAGGCCTGCACGATTAATTGTTATAAAATTGCAATTTGTTTTGTTTTGTGATGGTCAAAAAAAATCATGGCAGAGAATTGTAATATCAATTCTAAGCAAAAGAAAATCGTGATTCATATTTTTCCCTGAATCATGCAGGCCTAGCCTGGAGTGGCTGAAAAGTGGCCGGGCTGAACCGCACCATCTGCTCTGATAAATTTATAAATAATCAGCTGCAGTTCATCAGAGCATATAGTGATTTGGGCTCAGCACAATGGCTGCAATGCTGCCCCCAACGCTGACAGGCCGATAGCACAACAAACTGTACGCACGGTCACGGCAATCTAAGTCTAATAAATACAGTTCACTGTAGACTAGTGTTGTGTACCAACAACTTTGAACTGTTTCTTGTCAGATCACAGTCTAAGTGATATTGGAGTTCTCAGTTTCATAGCTGCAGAAGCTCTCTAAGTGCCTAAATAATGCTGAATTAGTTTTGTTTTTTTTTAAAGATAATTTTTGGGCATTTTATGACAGGACAGCTGAAGGGGAGAGAGAGGGGGAACAACATGCAGCAAAGGGTCGCAGGTCAGAGTCAAACAAGCGTCCACTGCATGGAGGAGTAAACCTCCATATATGGGCACCGGCTCTACCAACTGAGCTATCCGGGCGCCCATGCTAAAACAGTTTCACATGGTTACGAGTTTTAAATTTGTCCCTAAGACATAAATTACCAGCTATTTTATAAGACAAAGATAATTAATATGAAACCAGAAAAAAAAAAGTAATATTATCAGTACCCGAATAAATAAAGGCCCCATATAGGCTATGCAATGGACCACAAAATGTAAAGCAAATCAATAAAAACCAAAACAAATAATAAATGAAATATTGACAAGCATCCTAAAACACTACCATGGGTTATTTCCACTCTTATTTTCACATGACGTTGCTGCTCTGCACTGGAAAACGTCCTTGGTAAAACTCAAAAAAGAGAACACAAAATCACTAACAGATGTACTTTCACAGGCTCCCACTAACCTTCACCTCGCAAACCTACCAGTCTGATGCAGGTGATGGCACACAACTGGAAAACGTAAATGAGACTACAGTTAGAACAGCTGACTATATCAATAATATTATCATTAAATGTATCAGACGAGATCATTACGGACAGTGAATATCATGTGGAAGAAAGGTATTATAAGCTGTAATAAATAGGCCAGTCTGTTATCATTGACCCACTAATGACCAGCAAATCAGCTTCCACTGCACTCCACACAGCCAAATAATGCTGGGAGAGGCCAATGAGCGGAGAGGCAGCGTCAGCCATCGGCCGCTTTCCAAAAGATCTTTCTGGTCAAGCTGCAGGCCTGGCGGGAGCAAACTACCCACTGTTTGACTTCTGATAGGTTCTACCCATTGATCTGCAACTGGCTCCTAGCTCTAATGAATAATGAATGCCCATATTGTCATCCAACACAGATCATATTTCACATAGCAACAGACTGCACTGGTAATTAGCCAGGACTTTGCTGGCCTGCAGCTTGCTGTGTTGAACATGCAAGCCACTGCCGTGCAGAGAGAGGAAGAGAGAGAGAGTCTGTTGAAGCTAAATTGCCAGGAAACTTTATGGTATCACATTTAAAGTTTGTAATTACATCCTGTATGTTTGTAAAGATATTTTATTTCTAGATCTAGGGTGTACATGAACTTTCTTTCACAGAAAGTGCAGAGGACGAGAAAAAAACCAAGAGAAGCAGGGAAGTAAGAGCGAGGGAAATTACAGTATGATGTCGGATCTGGAGGAACAATTATATGTAGGTCGCCGTTCTCTATTTGACCTAGAAACTATAAAGTGTTCTTTCCGGGGTCTGTGAGAGGAAAGCTGAGCGACTGGTGACTTCATTGTTGAATTTGACCATGGAAACAGCTGTCATCCTGTCCATAACTTGAGTGAACCATATTGCCATTGGTAAAGATGATGAACACCTCCTGTCATGCAATAACTAAGCAACACATTTAACATAATGTTAATTTTGATGGCTTTATAGGTAATTCGATCTTTAGCTAAGGTATAGGCCTTTCTGTTATAAAATTGTCCGTTTTGTGCCAAAGCCAGGGGAAAACATGTTCAAGATGACATTGACGTATTAAATATATATAATTTAAAGACAAGAAGCCAAATTCTTCTTGATTTCTTGACATAAACAAAATAAGTCTGTGTTCTAAAATGAATAATTGGCAGCTGAAAGTAAAAGCCAAGGTTGGGTAAATATCAAAAGGGCTGCACTTTTAAAGGTCCCACGGCATGAAAATGTCACTTTATGAGGTTCTTTAACATTAATATGAGTTCCCCCAGCCTGCCTATGGTCAACCAGTGGCTAGAAATGATTATAGGTGTAAACCGAGCCCTGGGTATCCTGCTCTGTCAATTTGGAATTTTGCCCCTTATGAGGTCATAAGGGGCAAGGTTACCTCCCCTTTCTCTGCTTTTGGCGGGAGGTTTGAAAAAGCTGTGAAAATGAAAGTGAGAAAGGTATTTTTTCTTTGCTTATTTGTGGTGTAAGTATCAACAGTGTGGTGTAGTGGCGAAGTGTAATCTCCAGTGTATGGGCCAACAACATACTAGTGAAGTACTATGCTACTGTAACTTTGTACTGTTGTTACTAATGGCGGTGTAGCATAATCTTTGATTAGTCGGCTTGTACTGAATTACACATCGCAATGTACTGTACAAATGTGTACTATTGTTGCACACCTGAATTACATTACAGCTTTGCAGACATGTTACATGTACAACTATAAAACTACATACTCTTATTGTAAAGCCTTGTAATTCTGTACTATTCTTAAATTAAAAGAATACTTAAAGCCCATCCCTTGATGTCCCTATTATGCAGCAAGAATTTAGGAGGCTTAAAGTTAAACAGGCCAATTCAGAACAGCATGCAGTTGTCTTAAATCTGCCCAAATGACTGATACATGTATTCTCTTGGGATGCAGTGGTTTGCAGTCTGCCACAGGAAAATGCCCCATGAAATGCTTCTCAAAGGGATGCATTTAGCCTAGTGCAATCATCAAAACCCCAAGAAAATATCAATGAAACCAGCCTCTGCTTTGACAGCAGATATCTTAACCGTAAGACATCATAAAACGTTGATAAATCCCCCCGTGAAGGGTTCCTACAGAAATACGGATCATGCTAACTGACACTAGCCAACTTCTTAGTCGCCAACCCAATGAGCAAGACACCAGGAAGAGAATGACAAAGACAAACGGTTATCCTACATCTCATGAAAGTTTGGAATTGAAAAAAAGAGCAAAATAACTTCTGAAAGCTTTATTGTTCTGTCATCGACACATAAATCTAATGTTAGCTGTAAGAGTATAACAACCCATCCTAGCTTTAGGAGAACCATCTCGACAGGAGGGGTTAAAAAGCAGACCAGTCAGCAAGCACACAGCTGATTGAACATGATGAGCACAAGCAAAATGGTGGAATCAGGAAGAATGATACTATATGCAAAAATATGAGAACCTCCCACTTCTGCATTCTTTTTAAATTGTTTATAGTATGGCTTAACTGTATTTTGTCTACGCCAGCTAACTAGTCTGATAAAATCTGAAATATTAATTTGGCTATCTCATGAGGGCTTCACAAATGCTTTAAAGGTCTCATGACATGGTGCTCTTTGGATGCTTTTATATAGACCTTAGTGGTCCCCTAATACTGTATCTTAATAAGTCTCTTTCCCAAAATTCAGCCTTGGTGCAGAATTACAGCCACTAGAGTCAGTCCCACAATGAGCTTTCCTTAGTGTGTGCCATTTCTGAGTCTGTAGCTTTTGAGGAGGAGAGGGGGGGGGGGCAAGGTGGAGGCTGGGGGTGTGGCTTTAACCAACTGCCACTTTGCTCATTTGAAAGCCATGATGTCTCTCTCTAATGGGTGGGCCAAATTCTCTGGGCGAGCATAGCAGAGAAAAGGGAGGTAAGGATTCCAAGGTAAGGGAGGATTCCAGATCGGCCCATCTGAGCATTCATTTTCTCCAAAGCAGGATACCCAGGGCTCGGTTTACACTTATCACCATTTCTAGCCACTGGGCGACCACTAATGTTAAAAAAACCTCATAAAAATTCAATTTTTCATCATGAGACCTTTGAACTGAAGACAGTTGGCAGTCCATGTTCATAAAACAGCTGAGCGTGGAGGTGTTCATCATAAGTGTTTAAGACAGACTAATTCCTGATTCCTGCACAAGGCTTTTACCCTGGCATCAACTACATGATCCTATTACGACATAATATCATGTGTTTTTGGCTGCCCTTAAAACATGTTCTTTTCACTGGGCAATGTGTAGGGGGAGGGTTGTTGGCGGGATCATGTCAATATCTATAAAGTAAGCCCGGGAAAAGCCCTATCAAGTTTATCTTATTACTGAAAACTGGTTTAACTTTGCAGTCTGTGTACTGTAGGGATAGAGCCACTTCACCACTTGGGTAAATCCAGAATTAGTGTCTGCTGAGTTAAACTACTAGAGCAAGACTTTTGGGCTTTAAACTCTATAACATTACTTAACTAAGAACAAACAAGAGCAGTTGCACTATTCGGGCTTCCATATTTCACCTATCACATGATTTGATGACAAGCTTTAGGTAGAAGAGCTGGTAGCACCGTGAAGTGAAGTGAAGGTTAAGCTTACAACTGGAAGGCACATGATAAATCCAACCGCTCCAGTGCAGCTGCTCAGTGGCCCACAAACATGACTTCGGCTGGACTAAGCCCCTCCTAGATGTGTGTGTAACTGTGTCAAATATTGAAATTAAAATTAAATAAAAGGTTAAAGAAAAAAATAAATAGGACAGTAAAAAAATAAAATGTATGCAATTTGCTGCTACCCTGCCCTGGAGAAGCTGTATAGAAAACAGATAGATGGCTGTAAGCTAGAGCTGGGCAATATATTGATATTATATTGATATTGTGATATGAGACTAGATATTGTCTTTGATTTGGGATATTGTCTTATTGTAATATGGCATAAGTGGTGTCTTTTCCTGGTTTTAAAGGCTGCATTACAGTAAAGTGATGCCATTTTCTGAACTTACCAGACTGTTGTAACTGTTCTATTACTTGCCTTTACCCACTTAGTTATTATACCCATTACTAATGATTATTTATCAAAAATCTCATTGTGTAAATATTTTGTGAAAGCACCAATAGTCAACACTACAATATCATTGCAGTATCGATAACGAGGTATTTGGTCAAAAATGTGACGTATGATTTTCTCCATATCGGCCAGCTCTACTGTAAACTTCTAATTTCTCACTAACCAACCAGGACAAGAGAAAACAGAAACTAATTCATCAAGACTCACATCTTGATTAGGACACACACACAGTTATTTTTGGTTTAGAACAGAAAAATGTGCCTGTACTATGCACATCTATTACATGAGACAGGTGCGTAGGAGAGGGTTGACCATGTCAAAGGTTGCAAGGAAACACCTGCACACTGTTTAACTTGCAAGGATACATTTAATGGCACCATTTTAGAACTAGACCTAGACCTATAAGACACTGAGAAACCATCTTACATAAGGTACAAATTAGTGGATTGTGTTGTGCAAGTCGGCGAAATGTATTCTCTTACCTGCAACAGGTGAGTCAGCTGCGATCACTGTTACCAACACCGTCATCCCAAGAAACACTGCACGCTGGCCAGGGGCATGCATAAGAGCCTTGAGCATCACCACCAAACCCACAGAGGAGACTAAACCTGCCATGCTACGGCGGGGGTAAGGTCAAGGCATTTCATCCAGTTAAGAAGAGAAGACTCATTCCAAAGAGATAATCAAGGTTTGGTATCCTTAAGTCTATGGCCCTCCTTCCATAACACGTGCTCGCTATGAAGAATGGCTGTTGAAAACAAAGAGCAAGAGTCAATGTGACACTCAAAACAAAGCAACCACATTTTCCTTACTACAAATATCACTTAATTATTCAGCCATTAACTGGAAACAACCTCTGAAGTACAAAGGAGCACATGCTCTAATTATATATGATTATGGTTACATTTTTAAAGCACACAGCAATAAAAACAGGGCCAGATGAGTCAGTTCAAACTGAAGTCAGTCTAATTCTTCTGAAATTGAAAGTAATTTTATTTTAGATTATTGCCTAAATGTTGCTTAACCTATGCAGTGTGTCTTTCATAAACCAAAAAAGTTAATCGTAGCTTCAATTTTTTGGGGATTCTAAAATTATATTTATTATGGATTTAAAAAAAAAAATACAATAGGCATCTCTTCACAAAATTAGAATACAATAATAATATCAATAATAATAAACATGTTAAAATAAACACAATTTGGGGGCTAATTTTTATATTGTGAAAGAAACATGTCATGTACATGGGCAACAGGCTATTATAATATTATAATGTAACGTTAATAACATTAGTCAAATAATTACCATCCAATTAGATGAACTACACAACCGAACTAACTACATAGGCGGATGAACGTTTAACTTGGTGAAAAGAGGACCGCACATAGGACCAGCACAGGCTTCACCCCCCCCGGCTGAATGGCTATAGCTTTCAGCCGCTCTCTCACGGGCTCTCGTCATGATACAGTCTCTTGTCCTACATCCCGTCCCGTTACTTCAACGGTCATGTGGCTCTTCGTGAGGCTAGACAAAGCAGGTTACATCCCTCATTTGACTGTCACAGCAAAATGCTACAAACGGGTTAGCTAGCTTACTTTGGTTATATTGCCCAACGCTAGCTTTGAGTGCACAGATAACAGGATTTTTTTTTTCTCCTTTCACCCAGCCATTCCTGTCAGCCTGCTCATAGCTGCGCATTCAGACTTACCAAAAAGGAAGCTCCAACTCTATCAATTCCTTTGTCTGGGTTAAAAGAAATATCCTTGGATGAAATAAAAATGATGCCTGGGTCTTCGCCACTAACCTTCATGCAACCACCTGCCTGCGTTTGAAGTTATTTCAGTGTAGACGTAATGTGCACGAGCTGGTAGCTTGCTTTCATGATCTGACACTTTTTCGGAAACAGTTACCTTCTCTCGTCCTGAGGATTGGGTTAGTCCCGCCCCTTGACGGATCTGATTAGTTTCTCATTTATCGAAACCGGCTCCTATTGGCTGTAGCTCATTTCTGTCAAAGTGGGTTTTAAATATTAGGTTGGCTCTCACTGACTGGCGTCTGCGGCTTCCACGGCAACGTTGCTTCATGCGTTTAGGTGTATAGCCATGCATTTATAGCTCAATGTCAACCTTTTATTGGCTAAATAGAGTTTAACGGAACCTAGGCATGCTGAAAGAAAGCGTTATCAAACTGGAAACGTCTATTTTTTTCTGAAATTATTATTTTTAGTTGGTAAGCTCCTGTATCAATTTAAAATTCCATTAACATTTCTAAGCACGTTTAAGTGTCCGACAAGTGTCTCAACAATGATGCACTTTGTTTTTTATTGTCGGCCTAATACATGATTTCACTCAGGAAGGAAATTCCAAAGAGCTTGCACGGCTTGAGATAGGCCCCCTTAGTGAACTTTACCCATCGGGCTTAGCAAGGTTTTGTGGTTGAAAATAAATGGAGATGATCAGCAGATCAGCATACCCTAACAGACGTCACCATGTTGGTGTGCACTGCCACCTAGTGGTATACAAATATAAATGTTGCTGATTCTAGATCAGTTTGGCTTTCAACGAAGTCCTCCTAACCCAAATTTGACATGATCATTTGGTATAAAAAATAACTGCCAGAGATTTGGTCTGTGCTGGAATAATGCAATTCGCCTGCCTAACCACTGTATTGAGGTACAACGTTGATGTACTTCTACTTCACTTGAGTTTATTATCAGTTTATGCTACTTTATTTCTACTCCCCTGCGTTCCAGAGGAAAATATTGCAATGCACTTTTTACCCCACCACATTTGATAGCCAGTTACAGTTATTAGTTACTTTATTTTACATCAACTCACAATGGACATGACCCTTTAATACTTTGCCAACCTGTTAGCCCTTTCCTTGTCATTTAGTATTCTTTCATAGTATTTTGTATATAGTGGTATCTTTATTTTTTACTTCCGTAAGGGGACATAATCTTCTTCCACTACTGGATTCATTCCCAGGGTCACTTCAAAAGGGGGTATATGGGAAATAAGTGAAAACACCCGTGTGCATGGCCTTTAACCCTTGTGTTGTCTTCCTGTAGACCATGAACTTGTTGTCCTTCTGGGTCAAAAATAAAAAATGAACTTTTGTTTGGCTTTTTTTCAGTGCTTTTGACACTTTTTAAAACATTTTTTTGTGACTTTTTTTCCAATGCTTTTTTAAAAGTCATGATCAATGAACCTAATTTAAATTATTTTATATCTTAATTTAAATAAACAGTCAGAAAAAAATCAGAGGATGTTAAGTGGATTACAGTTTATGTCAACGTTTGGTAAAACCATTTAATTTTTTTTAAATGCTATAAAAATTTAATAAAACACCCAACATTCAATGGAAGTAATCATTCATTATACCTGCAAAGAAGGTTTTATGGCTTCCATACAACATACATCTTTGCATCCATGTTATTTTAGGGCAATCTGGATTAAAGACACCTACATTTCTGATATAAAAAACTTTAACAATGGGTCAAATATGACCCGAAGACAACACAAGGTTTAAATGAATCATTTGGACATTTTGGAGTAATAGTATGTAAAAGTATATTTGCTTCTGGTTGTGTATTTTTATTTCTTTTCTGATGTATTAAAAGAGTTACCATGCTCAGGAATTCAACAACATAGCACAAGCACGGACACGCACGCACACACACACACACACACACACACACACAAACACACACACACACACACACATACCATGGTAGAAAACAGGATACTGGTGCCGTGACTTAACAGTTTAATGTAAATCCAAGACAAAGTGTGATTACATTTCTACACATATACAATATGCATATGTGAGCATACAAATTCTCATTAATAACTCGATTCACCTCGGAGACCGAAAAAATGATCAAAAGTAACAGTGAATAACAAGCTATAACATAGTTCACCACAACGCGAGCCCCTTCTCACCCTACAGTTAGTAAAGAGGACAGTTAAAATAACTATATTCTTCTATTTGATGAAGCTGTTTGTCTGTTAAAATCCTCCTGTAAAATGTACAATGCTATCATTAGTTTTTTCGAAGCCTAATATAAATTCACTCCATTTTTCTACAACGAAAATGATTAAGAGAAGCACACAACATCATAATGGTAACACAAGCGCTTAGTAGCAAGTTCTCAACTTGTTAGGAGGTTTAATTAATCCTTCTTCTTATTGTCATTATTATATTTATTTAAACATTCTATAAAGCCAGTAAAATATCCATTCTCATAACATACTTAATAATATTAGGCTAATGAACAGGGTATACATAGAACGCTACATCAACAGATTGAAATAATGAGACATCACACCCCAATAAACAAAAGTAAATAAGAAAAGACAATTAACGGAGAAGTATACTAGGAAATACTGCAGCACACATTAGCTTTATCGACAAAGAATGAGACTTTACACCGCTGAGAAACCATACAGCAATGGACACAAAAGGGGGTCAGGGTTCGATGCACTCTTAGGTCTTTAGAAAATGTAACTAAACTGATAAACCACTTGCAGGAATATTCTTGTGCAAGTAGCTATTTGAGAAATTGAGCTCCTCTAATTGACAATTTTGAGAATATATAATGTGTAATGTGTAGGGATTGTGACTTTGAGATGATCGCTAGCTTTAGATGCATATTTTTGTAGTGTAAACATGCAAATCTGACTTTGAATGTAGCTTTGTTCTACCACTTCTAGATTCCATTTATTGACACCACAAAAATAACTATCTTTGGCTAGAAATGTCTCAGAAAGTAAAATGGGAAAAAAGCTACATTTTCAGTGTGGACAGTAGAACTGAGGATCTTACAATTCAAGATTTAATGTAGAAATGAACCTATATCTTAGCCTGGTTTTGGACAAATTAGATAGTAGGAAAACAATCACAATCACTATCAGTGATGGCATCAAACCTTGACCACCTCGCCCTGAATTCCCCCAAGGAATAGCCAGCAAAAGGAGCAGATCTCCTTAATGAAAAGTTAAAAACAAAACAAAAACATACACTCTCATCCGAAAAAGGCTTTAAGAATGCTTGTGGAGCTATCAGCTTAAAGATGACACCTGCTCCTAGCCCCTCTGTACTGTGGGTGGCAGCATTTGCCGAACGGGTTGATGTTGCAGGTTGTCTTCTTGCTGAGCTCCAAGTCACCTTGGAGGAGTTTGTCTGAAGACTAATGTAGCACTGTGTGCGCCATGATGCGTCTCAGGAATGTCTCTCAGTGTTTCCAAAAGCTCTAGGAGGAGGAGGAGTAGTCACGATAACACCATGAACAAAGTTGGAAGTTTGAGTGTATTTGAAAGGAAAATTCCAGGCTTCAGAGAGAGTGAGACACTGCCTTATTCCGTTTTCTCTAATTGAAATGTCACCTTAAACCTTTGGAGGTATTGCTGGTTATTTGGAAGGCAGTACTCTAACAGTAAAGTTGCTAACTGGGAAGGCTATGCTCACCTTAACAACACAAAACACTCTACTTAAGCACATTTTGGTAATTTTAAGGTCACTCGATCTACGTTTATGCTCACATTTCTGCTTCCCCCTTTTTTACAAAACACAAAACATTGGCTATGTGAAACAGAGTAATGGACAAAGGTATCATACACATCAAGTCATTTTCCACAATGTTGCACATACAGGGCTTCTCTTAATTGGATGTTTCATTTGAGAATATAGCGATTATTTGATATCCCCCTAATCATTAGGATAAGGGTACTTTTACATTACTTCTCTCATATGGGATTTTGCTGGAGATCAGATGTATAATTATTGCATCATGCATGGCCACAAACGGTGTAGAAATTAAATGGTCACCCACTGAGAAAGATCTAAAGCCATTTCAGATGTCGCAGGTCACGTATTACATTCATTTTGTGCGGGGTGACCATGGTTTTAAAGGTATAGTTGGTACATTTTTGATTAATCCATTTTTACAGGTCATTCTATTTCATGGCACGCTAATATAAAATTCAATTCATTTTCATACTACACCAATAAAGCTACAACATCAACAACGTAAAAAAAACAACCCAATGACAACAGTGTGGGGAGTCATGAAAGCAAAACAAAAAAAGCTTTAAAATAGACTGCGGCTCTTCTTAAAGTTGAACATCCAGCTTCTAAACAAATCAACGACTGCTGTATGAATTAAGTATGTTAAATCCTCCTTGTCTATATCATATGCACACAGGCTTTTGCTTGGGGGGGTAAAACAACATGTCCTCTAAGCACTTGTAAAGCAAAAATCTAAATGAGAACAGAAGTTATTGCCTGTCTGCTCTAGCATCGCTGTGGGGGATTGCTTGTACTGTCCTGTACTGTACTGTACTGTACTGTACTGTACTGTACTGTACTGTACTGTACTGTACATGATCCATCTGTTGAATTCTTTGGTGGAAAGAGCGAAAAAAAAGTCCTAGTGTGACAATGCTATCCCCGTGCTGACAGAAGAGGGGACAGGACAGCAGAGTAGCATGGGCAACGCCAAATTCCCTCAAACAGTGGAATGTTTCAGTAGTCTGTCTCATTACAGAGAAGCCAAAAGGTTGCAATGGAAAATCATCTCCCTTATGCGTGTGTGCTTAGGCCCCAATGACCTAGAGGAAATTAAGATCAAATAAAATAAAGAAAGACAACAGAACAGAGAAGAATGGTGTAACCAGCAACGTACTATGTAATCACATCTTTAACTACCCGGACCATAGGCTTGCATGCTGGAGCTGACAGGGAAGTGGAGAGTTGTGGGAGGGAAAAAGTACCAGGATGACAAACCACTCTGGGGCCCGTCAAGAGATTTAAAAAAAAAAAAAAAAAAAATACACACACTCTGATAAAACATCCACAAGAATTATTGCAACACTCTCTAAAAAATGAACACAACATGTACTACAGCCAGGTCAAAAAAGTTCAAGATAATGTTAAGTTAAACAGAAATAATAATAAATCACTTCAAATGCAAGTACTATGGCATACCATGAATGAAAGGGGAAGGCTTTCACTAAAACCACCAGCAGTGCTGATGTGCCTACGTTCAAAAGGACAAATGAACAGAGGAGATTATTTGTATTGTTGGCTACAAGAAAAAGAAAAGGAGAAATCAGCTGTCTGTGAAATCAAGCAGCGAACACACAAAGTGACAGCCCTATTAGTTCTCTAAGTGTTCCGGTATCCCGTTTCGGCTGGCGTGGCGATGTCTGTGGTGTACCTGGTTCGAAGACAAATGGACAGTGGCAACAAATGGTCCACACGGTGCCCTTCCAGGTGTATGCTGTGCCATTTCCCTTCTGTTCTGTCCTCGCAGCTTTGAGATGCTACCCAAACCTCAAGCGCAACAAATAACTTCCAATTATCTTTGCTGAAGAAATCAACGACACCAGCAACAAATGACAACAACAAAAGGACTCAAGTCAGAATTATAAGTGTGCATTCAGGTAAGTTAGCGCCCCCTCGGCTCCTACCAACCACCCGGGCTCAGTGTTACTATCAACCTGCTCAGTGCCAACTTGCTACCATTTTAATCCCATTTAAGATAGAGCGTTTCAGCCTGCCCACCACAGTCCCTACCTAAACTGACCCTATGCTTACAAACAGCTCCCTCACTCGTGCCTACACAGAATCTCTTTCAAACAACCCTCCATTCTCTGCCTCCTCTCTGCTGCCTGGCTATATCCCTAGCCTCACAGAAATACCCTCATGGCAGCCATTACTTCCTGTCAGGCCCTTCTCTCGGACTAGCTTTAAACCTTGAAAAACGACCTCTACTGTGTCTCACACATTGTACTGTATCTCTTTACCTGTACACGAATACTGAGCTGATATCTCTGCTCCCTAGTCACGATGCATTAATTCCCTTGTGTGTGATTATAAAAAACAACAAATATATTTCAAACTAAAGCCACATTTAGGGTTTTATAAATGTTTACAGCTACAGCCATACTGTACATTTTCATATTTACATTAATATCCAGAACAAAATGTAACAAGAATTTATCTATGACTTTGGTAAGTACCCCAGGCAATTTATCTCATGCACACATAATAAAACAGCTCGGCGTGATATCAACTCTGACATTAATCTTCATTATGTATAGTATGCTGTCATTAAGAACAAGCTACAGCAAGGGCTGAGCCTACACCTGGAAGAGAGCTACAACTGCCCCAACTAGGATGTGAAACCAGGGAAACAAGTGTCTCTAAGTATAGCTATAGTCTCTTTTGGCTTTCAGGATTTAAGCCAAGTAAACTGTGTTGTTATAGTATATGTAAGGCACTACGAGGGAACAATGGTCAAAACCTAAAGACTGAAGAGAGTTTTAAGGAAGTGGACTACACACGCATGGCTGACAGTAGCACACACAGACAATCACGTTGTACATGCCTATGTTATAATAAACCACTTTGTGCAATCACATTGAAAAAAAGAGGAACAAATAAATCTATTGGTATCAGGAAAAAAAAGGTTTTCTTCTTAAAACAAACAGGTGCAGACTGCTACATTCTAAGAACGGGGCCCAGCTAAGACACCTAGCTAAAACTGAAGTATCATCATAAAGGTGAAACATAAAGGAACAAAAATATCTATAAATACACTAAAAAGTTTGTTGTCTTCTGTTGGTTATATTTCCAGAAGCCTCCTCGGCTGGAGAAGGTGAAGTGTGGGGTGTTGCCTTTCTGTTCGCCCCACACCATGAATGATTTGGAAATATTAAGACAGTTCAAGGCCATCAATATTTTTTTTTCTTTGAAGAGCAGCAGGTTTCCGTATTTCACCTTGTCCCAAATCTCTTGGGATTCCAAACTTCCAGTCAGTAACCCCTGTTCCACAGTCACTTCCCAAATTTAAGAGGGGAAAATAAAAGAAAACCAACCAGAGATCCTCCACTGTCCCAAAAGGCCTGTTTCCAACTTCCCTGTATAACTAATGAGACATCACTTTTTTCTCTTAAAGTAAAGTGAAGAATAGACCAAAAAAAGCTAAAACTGGCCCTTTCAGAAGAAAAAAAAATTATTGAAAAAAACACATCTTGAACAGTACCCCTGTTAAATTTAACCCCAACTTTCCCTTCTAGAGAAGATCTCAATCTCTTTTTTTTCTCTCTCTCTCTCTTTTTATATCTTCAAGTTATACGTTTCATGACAGTTTCATGAGGATTGCATGTTCCTCTGTCTCTGTTTATGTCTGAGGTCGAGGAGAGGATGTTTAGGATGTTGACGGTGTTCAGGGCGGCTGGGTTTTCGGGGGCAGCAGCATCAGCAGCGCTGGCTCAGGCTCTCCAGTGTCAGTCAGTGTGTTCTCTAGAGGTACGGGTACTGGTTGACCTTAGTGGGGCTCAGCGGGTATCCAGTGTAGACAGTGGAGGCGGGTGAAGCGCTGATGTAGGCCTGGTGGGCAAACTGGGCCTGGTACTGGCTGTGGTGCAAGGTGGGCGAGGGCAGCACGCGGTGTCCCATGCTGACTGGGACCTGGTGGACGATGCTTGGTGGGTAGCTTCCGTGCTGGACTGCGTGGTGGCGCGCCGAGCCCTGTGACGCCACCAGGTGGGCCACGGTGCCGGTGGAGCCCAGAGCAGCAGGGGCTGTGTAGGTGTAGAGGTGGGGCTGGCTGGGTAGGTGTGTGGCAGCCAGGTGCGGGTGGACATTGCCCGTGTGAGAGGGGCTATTGTGATGGAAGGAGTACGGGGCTTGAGTGGCGATGGTTGGGGTGATGTAGGCCTGCTGGCGTCGATGACCATTTCGCTCGGCTACCATGTGCTGCTGGGCCTAGAAGGAAGAGGAGATGATACAAGGGCTGAATGTAGGATATTTCAAACTGTTGAGGATCAATATCATTGTCATATTTCTCTTTTGTAGCCAGGCTACCTGTTTTTCCCCCAGGTTCCAGTCTTTGTGCTAAGCTAAGCTAACTGGCTGCTAGTGGTAGCTTCCTATTTACCACAGGGTGGTATCGATCTTCTCATCTCACAGAACATGAAAAAGCGTATTTCCCAGAATAAGCTAAATAGGTAATACACTATATGCAATATATACAGTTGTAGGGCTGTCCCCTCTTAGTCGATTAGTCGACTAATCTCTGGTTTTGTTGTTAGATTTCTTTAGTTGATGAGTCATTTTTTATGCTTATTCATGCTTAATTGTTCATTTCCAAGAAACTTATGAGCACATTTTTGGTGAGCACAAGATTTAAAGTGGTGTTTTCGCAGGATTAATTGTGTAGAAACTCAAGTTTACAGATGGTTAATTAACTACATTTATATTGTGCTTTTCTAGTCTTAACCACCTTTCAAAGCGCACAGCTCTGTCGATCAATCAACTAATCGATTAGTCGACAAAATCATGTAAGTGTTAGTCAACTAAGAATTTCTTTAGTCGAGGACAGCCCTAGACAGTTGCTCTAAAACTTGGTCCTAAAAGATTCAAGGTTTCATAATCACACGCTGGTAGTGATAACCCACGTCTCCCCATACCTGGCTGAGATTGAGAGGCTGCTGCTGGAGGGGGTGTGGCCCTGAGCGCTGCTGTCGGTAGGACACGCCCCCTTGTAGGTGATTATTGCCAGACACCACTCCGTTCGAGGATTTGAATTTGTAAGCTGTATTCTGATGGTTCATTGCATCTGCACAGGAGATGATACAAGTTGGGTTAATTAGGAAGCAGTTACTATAATATATAACAACGCAATGGTTACTATCGTTATGCATAAAAATGTGTTTCAGGTGAGGAAAGTATCTTTCACAGTCCTTCACCTGGCATCAGGCGCTCACACTCAATCGGGACCTCACTGCTCTGGGTTTTAAGAGGGGGAATGATGATGGTGCGGGGGTTCCCATTGTTGTAGTTGTCCAGGACGGTGGTCTTTGTGTCGTAGCTGTTGTTGTTCGGGTGTCTGGGCTCCACACTGTAGGGGCTGTTGTTGCTGGAACAGTCGGAGTCGGGTGAATCGTGGACCGTCACGCAACTGATGACATTCTTCCGCTGCTTTGACGATGAACTGAGGGAAGAGAAGGGGACCAGAGAGGAACGTCACAGAGAAATCAACTCCAGTGACCTAGGTAACTCAAAGCAATATTAGAATAGCATTATGCCAGTTTATTAGTAATCAGATTAGACATCCTCTCTTTAATTGTATACTGTATGCCAAGTATAAAATGTTTGTCACCAACACACTTCTGACTTTTTATTTCAGTTTTATTTTCTTCGTACTCTATGATTGGTTACTGTGTTTCAGTACAGCATGTAACAGCCTACAAGAGTTGTCCATGGCAAATATTTCTGTTGTCAAGCGACTGTATGGTTATTCAATTGATTTGGTCGCAAAATACCACTGCCACAGTCATTATGATACTAGAAACACAGAGAAATGTCATTGAAAATGCCTTATATCCTACACAACTTATAACAATATGTAATCACTGAAACAAAGACAAATAAAATGACAGAAAGCTGGTTTCTTAGTTGACCTCGTAAAGGTGAAAAAATGTCAAAGCAGTGACAAGCACTGGTAATCCCGCCGATAATCAAACTTCTCAGCCTGTATTGACTGAGCGAAATAGAACCACATTAATCTGACCTGTTGTTTTGTTTGTGGTCATCTTCCTCATCTGTGTCACTGCTGATGGTGATGATGCTGACTGCAGGGCTGGGCGTGTCTGGGATGATGATGGTCTGTCTGGGGACGTGGTGCTGGTGCTGATGATCGCGCGTGGTGCTGGAAGCCTGCTCTGCTTCGCTAGCCCCCCACCCGCCACCCACACAGCCCTGCGGGGGCGGGCAGTTGGTTGCCGAGCCGTTCTGTAGCACAGCGCAACGTGGAGGCGTGTTCTCCTTCACCCGCTTGGAGCGTTGCGGAGACAGCACCGCCTGAGAGGACGACACCTCGTAGGCTGACATGTTCCTTATGAAAAAAAAAAAAAGATAGAGCAAAGGGTAAGTGTCACATACAGTAGAGGGTAAAATACACAGATGCTGAAGATCAAAATCAAAAGCTGTGAGAACTCATGATCTGTTTGTGATGATCTTTAGCTGCCAGTAGGACGATGAACAGTATTATGAGTCATATGAGTGTCAGAGTACCTGGCAGACATCTGGTGCTGTTTGTTCTTTTTGGAAGAGGAGTTGTTATTGGTTGAGGGCTGCCTCATAACGTGTGCCACTCCCACATTAAGTGTCTGGTTGGATGGGAGCGTAACGTGTCCAGCCAACAAGGCTGGCTGCTGCATAATGGGATTATAATGGCTGCCATGAGGATGGGAATTCCTGTAAAAAATAACAGTTTTATGTTACTACAACACTAAGAAACCTGCAAGTGAAGTTGCAAAGCACTAAATGGGGAAAAATACATTTATACATCAGGATAATCAAACCCAAAATTGGTAGGGAAAAAAGAAAGACAGGTGATTTTTTCCCACAGAAGCCAGCGGGTGGCAGCAGCTAACTTTTCTAAAAAGGGACGAAAAGAAGGAGAGGAAACAAGTGAGGGAGAGAGCAAAGAGGGAGGGCAGAGGAGCTGACACCAGCAGCTGTGGAGCGATAGCTCTGCAGAGGAAGTGCGACACTTTCCCAATCGTCTCTCTGAGGACAACAGAGCTGCCACTGGACAGAAAGGGGTGGGAGGGAGAGACAGGGAGGTGGGACACAGATGGACAGCTCCGAATGAATCTGCGCATACATGGCCCCAGATGTCCTCCGCATACACATTATATACCTGCATCTTCCTTATCTCCCAGCAGATTGCCTTCTCCCATCTATCCATCCATTAATCGAGTCATTGCAGTGACAGTGACAGGCTATAATAGACAACATGGCTCTACATGTACATATATCCCATCTCCCTAGGGTACATCTGCTCTTATACTGTAAAAGCACCAGTGTTCACGTGGGGACTGTGCTTCAGTGACAATAAAGGACAAGCTGTCAGTGAGGTACAGGCTCCTCGGTCAATCAGTCTTATGCCATGCCATCTTCCTATAGCACATCCTGACCTATAAAAGCCATAAAACCACTGCTGGCCTTTGAAATCAATTTATCTGACCTGACCTACAGGCTTGCCTCTTGATTTTATGTGTGTAAACTTGATTTCCGGCATGTGTTTTATCTTTTCAAGCTTTAAAGTGACACATGTAAACCCATTAGGGTTTGAGACAATTTTGGACACTGACGGCTACAATATTCAGACATCTATAAAACACTGGCTGGGTGCAGTTAAAAGAAAGAAAGCAGTGTTTACCTCCAGTTGGCGAGAGGCTGCGTGCTGCCCATGGAGTCGGGGATGACAGTGGCATGCTGGACTGAGGTGT
Organism: Etheostoma perlongum; assembly: GCA_026937815.1. Classification (NCBI taxonomy): domain Eukaryota; kingdom Metazoa; phylum Chordata; class Actinopteri; order Perciformes; family Percidae; genus Etheostoma; species Etheostoma perlongum. Next base: position 4,958,506 of record CM049378.1, on the reverse strand, counting down.
GGGTAAGCTGCTGCCAGGCTGGAGGAAGCAGGATCTGCTGCGTGCCACTGGGCCAGGCCTGCTGAGGTAGAAGAACACAGAGTGGGGGTTAGACAAAGTGGGTGGAGAAGACAAGGAATGGAGATTGAAAGGAAAGGCACAGTAGATACATAAAAAGCTACCATGTGACAAAACATACAAACAATGAAATCCATTCATTTGTTTTGTGAAGTCTGTCATGCGACTGCAAGTCTTGTATGCGTCTTTTAATTTAAACATTATAAATGCACACACAAAGGGAACCCATTGAACTGGGCTGATTAGTTTCAGGGTGTTGTGATAAATGACAATATCTTTTCAAAAGTACCTAACAGCTGGTTTAAACCAGCTAGTCGGCATGCAAAATGAACTCCGCCAGCTTTGAGGAGACATCCATCGACAAAAGAGATAAGCCCAGGACTTAATAAAGATGTACAGAAGCTGCGGTCTTTGTCTGCATGCATATGAGTGTGTGTATGTGTGTGTCTGTGTGTGTGTCTGTGTGTTAGTGTGATTATGTGTTTGACTTGAGTCAAATCAACCTATGTTCTAATTAAATTTGTAGCCTTATTCATGCTGCTGTGAAAGAGGCTACTTTGTATTTCTGATGCAGAACAGGAGGAGAATTGGGCATAATATGCCCCAAGATGTGCCAAGATGAGTGTGCGTTCATGCATGCCCGAGCTTGTTTGTGTATTTCCGTGTGTGTGTGTGTGTGTGTGTGTAGCCCTAATAGTTTAATGCAGTTCTATTGATTAGCACTTTTGTGTCAGGGCTAATGAATTGTTCTTTTAATACCATTTGCACATCTATTTACAGTGCCATCAGTGTGTGCTACAGCACACACGTTTAAATAAAGGAAAATAAAGAGAGAGATAAAGAGAGAGAGAGAGGGAGGGAGAGAGAGGCACCATTTAAAATGCAAAGCAGATAGTCTCTGCATACACTACTGCTACAAACTTTATTTTTACATTAATCTTTCAACTGTATCTTACTTCAATCTATGTAATCACATATTTGCTTTGTCTCTTTCCATTATATTCTGACACAATGTAGCTGATCTGTGTTCTGCAGACTTGTCAAAGTTGAAGTGTTTTTGTCTGAGTCAGGTTGCAAAGTCCACACCAGCCAGCCTGTGGTTGAAGTGTTGCTGGGGGCATCTGCAGGCCAGCAGTGCTGCCTTGTCTGTGCACTGATAACTGGCATCTCTAATGGAATATTCTGGAGCTGGAGAAGGTCTTCACATCTCAGAACACATCCAAGGCCTTTTATCAACATGCCATTAAGAGACTGTAATACATCCATCCATCTCCTGCTTCTCCTCCTCCTGCTCGCTCTATCTCCATTCCCGGCACTCTACATGCCTCTCTCACTAGGCGTCTGTGTTGTGTAACCAGCCTGTCTGCCCTGAAATGGTAACCCAGTTAAGAGGCCTTTTCTTTCTTCTCAGAGTACACCATCACTATCAGCGGCCCATCGCCTCCCACCTCGACCTACACCCTGGGTGAACACCCTTTGTCACCTCGGGCCTTTGAAAGCCCCGGCTCTCACTCCCCAATTGTTTCCACATTTTCTGCATTCCTGCTCCAGATAAAGGTCCTGCTGGTTTCCCTGCCTCCCTGCTTAGAGCCTCCTTCACTCTGCCCCTCTCTGCACACCCAGGGAGCTTGGGGCTAAACTTGCATAGTTCCGAGGTGGGAAAAGGGTGCATGGGCAACCGAGAGCAGAGAGTGGGTGAGGGCGCAGGTGGGGAGAATGCAACCAGGAGCCAAAAAGGACTCAACTGAGTCTGTGAGACCTCCCACTGTAAAGTAATACACACAGAGACACACCACACACCCAGTTATTAGGTGTGCTGGCCTATATAAACCATCTGCTTGTGTTAACTATTGCCTGTCTTTATTTAACATGTGTGCAGACAGAGGTGAATAACTGCAGAGCATATGTGATCCACAATTGATATTAACAGGTCATGTAATATACCTTTTCCTTAATGACACATCTATGTTTTATTTTATTGTCTCACTGATAGAGCCATCATATCCATGGATGGTGGTGATGTTGTGAATTTTCTGGTCATGCAGAGCCTCAAACAAGCATCCCCTGACCTCCCAGGATCCTCTGAGGCCTGTAATTTGGAGCGCCTGACTTGGAAGCAGCCCTGGAGCAAATCACCATTTGGTATCTGACAGATTAAGCCACCATAGAAACACAGGCGCACACACGTATACACACACACACACACAGAGCTTTGCTGCCTCGGCCTGCCTACTGCATGATCAACTGGAGATAAGGAAGAGTTGAAAACTCCCTGGATTCACAGGGATATTTAAAGCCATCATGGAAATTTCCATAGGGAAAAAGGTGGTGTGGTGATGGAAGTGGTCGACACTGTGTGTGTGTGTGTGTGTGTGTGTGTGTGTGTGTGTGCAGAGAAAGTGATGCACAGTCACTCTCTGTTACTTCTACCAACTGTACATTAGCAGCTAAAGCTCCAGCTCCGCTGTACAGGCTAAAGTGAAGGCCTACTCTGTGTGAAAGGCTCCTGCCTTTGTGTGCATCAGACCGTGGCAGCCTCCCTCAGCCTCCAGGAGAGGGGGACAGTAAGCAGAGCGAGCGAGGGGAGAGAGTAAGAGGAAGGAGAGATAGAGAGAGAGAGAGAGAGGCAGGGAGCAATGCACAGGAGAGCTTGGCCTGAATGCGCTCAGGAAAAAAACAGCTGCCAGCAGGGGAAGGGTCAGGAACATTGAGTGATTTCCAGCCTCCATCGATAGATACTATTCTTAGTGAAGGCTTATGAAAAAAAAGGATGGAGAGTGCTTCCTTTGAATGTGAGCAGTTCCAAGTCTGACAGAGCCAAAACACTCTATTAGTTGCTTCTCTGTGATACTCTTCCTACCTGTGTAAGCAGGCCAGGTTGGATCTGCAGAGGCTGGGCACCAGGGGCCTGCGTCACTATGGGAACAGCGTTCTCCATCCGCACAGAGTAACTGGTATGCTTGGAAGGGGATGCCTGCAGCCCTGTGCACAAATAAAGCACATGTTCAGAGTATATGTCAAGAAATAAGTAAAGAAGCCCTTTACAAACAGCATCATCCCATCTGCTAAAGATCAGATGGCATGCAAGAGATAGCACACTGATTTATGTGCATTCAATAGATGTCAAAACCCTTCCTCTGTGTTTGAACATAGCAACAGTACTTGGAAAAACAGAAACAGTAGTCATGGTAATAGTATGCAAACAGTTTCTAATAATGGATTTCTTTAACACCCATTCCATAAAAAGAATAAATAAACAAACCGAATAATGCCTTAGAGATATTCTGCCCTCCCAGTGCAAAAACAGAGGAGACAAATAAGCCTTAGACAAAGACTTTCAATTTTCTTAAAATGATTAATTGCCTCATCAAGTTAACATTCAATCACTGTTTGTATGGAACCTGTGGGAAGGCTAAAGCTGTCAAACAAAATGACAAAAAGCCAGCAAAAAGGGGAAGATAGGCACACAGAGAAAGAACTAAAAGTTACATACAATGCTGTATGTATGGCACCAGATAAATGCTTTTTTTAGTATAATCCTCATATCATGGCCTGTTTTAGTGCAGGTGCTCATGGCTGAGATCTGATGTTTTGCACAGACGACCAAAAACCCACCTCTGTCTATTCACACTAATGCATACTGACTGGTCGGACGTTCTTACCTTGGAAGCCAGGTTGGCAGACAATGAGCGCCTGCTGGAAGGGGTCTGGCCGGGCAGCGCAGAGCTGAGGAGCCCCCGGCTGCAGGGGCAAGCTCCTCTGGGCCACAGCTGCCATGGAGGCAGCAGAGGGCTGGTAGAGTGCAGATTGGTAATTTAGTATGGAGACATCAGGACTTGTAAAGGAAAGTGTGGCATTGTTGGTGGAGGAGGGAACCAGGTTGGTGGCCTAAAGGAATGATGGGACCAAAATAAAAATCACGAGAGTGGAGGTACTGATGGGAATAACAGGGGAGAGGAAGTGCTCCGAGGAGGAGGGAGGGTTGAACAGCAGGCATGGTAAAAAAAACCCCAGAAAGATAACAATATTCTAACAAAACAATACACACATAAAGATGCAAAACAAGCACCGGATCAAGATAAGATGGATGGCCAGGCATTCATCACTGATGAGAGCCGATGGAAGAATAAGGAAATTGGACAACTGATTTGAATGTGTCTTTAAAATATGCGGACTGATTAATTAGAGGGAGGGAAAGAATGTGAGGAGAGATGCAATCAATGCTCCAATTCTTAGAATAAACAATAAGAAAAATGCCCCCAAAGCACATTTAGACTAAGATTTTGATCATTTACGACATTTACCGGCAAACAGATCTTACTTCTTTTGACTGTATTAATGTTCTGCTGGTGACAATACTGAAAATGAGTTCATTAAATATCTCAGTACACAATTTAGACAAACAACACAGCAACATAAACATCTCCCTTATTATGCAGGCTTTAATCAGGAGTCATAGGGAGATCATATTATAAGACTGTCTAAATTTAAATGTTACAGAATGATAATGAGCCCATATAATGAGCTACAGCAAAACTTGACATTTCATATCACAGCTTCACTATCTACCCTCCAAATCAATATGCCTGACAGGGGTAATATTTCACAGCCAACAGTCATTCTGTAATTATGTAAGCGTAGGTAACTTCAGCATGTCTTGACCATTAATGAGACATGTAGAATACTACAGACAGCCTGGTAGCATCCTAGATAAAAACAAATGATTTTAAGAGACACCGTTTGCTCAGCTCAAGTAGTCTTTGCTCCACCAGACACTGTCTAATTTTAGCCCTTTTATTAAGCGTACGTAAGGGCGGAGGGAAATACAGAGACTCCGCTTTCATTTTTCATTTGCTCTCTTTAGCGTGTTCGATGAACAACAGGGGAGGGAACATAATCAATATGGCACTGTTGCATTCATCATAAACAAGCACGGAAAGCAAAAATACAAGCCAAAGATGCATTCCAGGCTTGCAAATGAATCAAGCTGAATAAATCACTAACTTAAGTCTGTCTATATGCCCTGAGAGCCTGCCGCAGAAAAAGACAAGCTGAGGGAATGTTAATCCATTTAAATCACAGCAAGATGGGCTTTTTGTCGCATGCTACACAGTGTGAGCTAGCTCGATAAAGTTGGTGATAAAGGACTGTTTACTAAAGAAAGGGGTCGGGGGAGAGAGAGAGAGCAGGAGTTGTAGCTAAGCACAATCTGGAAAACCTTGCAACACGGCGCGCTGTGATTCCGGCATAAGCCAAAAGTCAGCAGTTTCGATTCAAAGCCCGTATGGGAATGAAGCGGTAAAGCACCACAGGCTCAACCCCGGGAAATGGGAGGAAAGAGGAGAAGACAGAAGAGGACAGGAGTGAGAGGAGGGAAAAAGAGCAAGCCTGGTAAAGGGATTCTTAAGGCCTGAAAGCCCCATAATGCAAGGCTAGCAGGAAGTGGGGCTTGTCATGTGTGTAATCAGCACTTTGTGACAATCCCACAGGACCTGAGGCAGAGACAGAAATGCAGGAGGACAGATATACATGCACCATGGCACCAAGGCAGTAAGACAGACAAGTAAGCATGGAAACATGCATTCAGATGGGAAGAATGGACAGAAAGAAATAGAACAAAGAGACAAACAGCCGCTCATGGGCTGCTGAGCTGTTAAACTACTGACAGTAGTTTGTTTGACTGGTATGTAAGAAAAATGCATTGTTTGTATTGTTGCTTGGCGTTTTCAGCTCACCGTGATTAATATTCTACAGTATTCTACGCTGAATTTCTTTCCCTTTTTTTCCAAAGGAAAAGTCGTAAACTATAGCTGAAATAGATGACATACTTGCATCTGACAAACTCTATCAAACAGTGGTTGCCTAGTCTCTGTGGCCAGATGTCCACAGTGCTAAGTTCTGGACGCAGCGACGGTGGCTCTGCAAAATGGTTTCGGGAAGGAACTTATTTTGGTGTAACATTGGCAACCCACAAAAGAAAACACCACGTGCAATATTAAATGAAGTTCAGACAACACAGTAATGTTAGCTACTTAAATTAGCTAGTCAAATGTAATTTGCTTTTACCAGTAAATCGCCGCATGGATTTTGTCTTTGGCAAATCCCCACCAATCGCTCCCAAAAGGCCCAAGTTGGATAGTAAATGCTGTAAACATATTCTTTGTAACTTTACAATCATTCCCCAAAAGACCCAAACAGGCCTGCCTTGTTGCACAATCCAAACTTTTTTCAAACTTTTCTACTAAGTTTGTTTTTCGAAGCGAAGGGCAACACACACAACATACTGATGACTGTGAGTTTTACCTGGCTGTGCACAGTGTTCAGCTGGTTGTTGAAAGTCATGGTGAGGTTGGTGGAGGTGCTGGGGGCCACGTGGGTGATGAACGGCGTCTTACTCTGGTTGACTGTGTCGTACATGTTGACACGACGCTTACAGATCTCCATGTTTTGGAAGCATGACTTGACACTGCACGCACGGACAGACAGGAAGGGAGAGAGAGACGGGAGAAGGAATGAGTGCTGTGTCTTATGATGTTGGCAGATGTCATTTCACTGTTCGAACAACAACAACAGCGACCACAACTGGGCCTGTTTGGCACGTACTGTGTGCTGTGCGGGAAATCGAGGAGATGCGACATGGTAACAAAGGGGTGGTTGAGCGTTTCGATAGGGGTGATCCTCTTGTCTGCGTCAATGGTCAACATCTTGGTTAACAAGTCAATGAACTCCCTCCTGTCAGCCTTCTCTGCCAGCATGTCGCTCCCTTCCAGATCGGACGTCATGTTTACCTGGAGGCACAAAACAGACACACAAGCATCTTAGCATAATGGCTGATTGAGTACTAAAGGTCGCTAATGTTTGCCCAGATGACAGAGAACAATCTCTCCCACAACTTATTCCCATACGGAGGCCTATTAATACTCACAAGGGCTCATACGTTAGGGTATCAGTGTGAGCGTCACAGAGCTCAGTGATAACCTTGCACCTTAGTGACATTATAAACATTTGCACTAGTATTTATAGCGCCACTTGAAATATCTCCTGGCGCCTTCGCTGTGATTATTATCTGTTCCTGAGATGTGAAAACAAACAAAAAACATGAAACCAATAAATGCTGCCATTGGCTAGCCGTTAAAAACAAAAATACTTTTACAAAGGACACCATTTTATGAGATCCTCTGAAAAAGCTGACATGAGAGAACTTATCCTAAATGTGTTCTGAGGCAATTCTGGGAACATCGTGTCGTTTCATCTGTATTAAACATTGCGGCTTGAGTTGTGGCTAAATACTGGGCAAAGCAGCTGATTTGAGCAGATCTTTGCTGTAATGAAAAGCAACATAGATTGATTTGTGAGACAGGGTACTTATTCTAGAGACTGGGTTGGGGTTGTCATGTAGGGTGAGGAACTAAACAAAAGGCGGCGAAGTATGTGATATAGACTGAGCTTAAACAAATAAATTGTCAGGCAGTGTGAGGACAGAGACAGGTACGTTGGCAACAGACAGGCAGCCTTGTTTATTGTGACTGCCATGCAGAGGTAGCAGGCCTGTTTTTAATAAAGACGCAGAGCTTATCTGTAGGCCTGCTCCAGGGGCTATCAGATGTGCTGCCAGTCAACACCGCAAATCTGATCCAATTCTCTTTCTCTATACAGGTTATTCAGGCTCTGTAACCATTCCTCTCTGCTTGCCACCTCCACTGGCTGTGATAAAGGAATAATCTGCAGAATGAGGTGAGAAATAATCACATCGTCCTCTGCCAGTGGAAGAGATGACTTTGAAATGTACACAGTTTGGTTGCACATGCACAGCAGGTGGGAGTTGGCTGAGGGGTGCCACAATAATCACACTGGATAAGAAGAAGCCTGAAGATGAAAAAAAGAATCTCCCTAACATCCATTGCATTAATATAGGATAGGAAAGATATTTCCTTGCTTCATTTTTATTTAATTAACAACAAAAGGTAACATATGACATTTTTCTTGAATGAAAATTTAAACTGCTCAAAAAACAAAGATAAAGATGAGGGGCTTCAACTAACATGGTCAGCCTTGCGTGCCTTGAATGTCAACGGCTGTTTATGGAACCACATCTGTGCACTGACATGCCACTCTGGAGTAAGGGCAGGGATGGCAGATGTCGAGCAGTGAGACAGATCGGGCTACGCCTCAGGAGATGTGGAGCTAGACATGCAGGATGCTGGCCTGTCTTCTGCACAGCACTACGACATGTAAAGATTTCCCCATAAACCTTGTTTCTCAGTGGGAAGAGCAGCAGAAGAGAGAAAAAGTGCATGTGTAAGTGTAGGCAATAAAAAGAATGGTGACGGCCATGCTGCTCCTTCTGCCGTGACTTCACTTTTTTTAACAGAAATATTGAAGGATTGCAGCTCAAAGTGAATCTATTTCTTTAGCAGGCCTTCTTTCCATCTACATCAGGCCTCAAGCGGGGTCTTGCATTTGCTCTAAGTTGATCTCTGATTCACTCAAATTAGATATACTTGTAACTAAAGCTTCCCCACATTTCCCACGGCTGAGAGGAGGTTTGTTATCTCTTCCTGGCACCCAGTCTCTCTGTCTTTCAGGGCCTTCAGCTACATCATCTATTATACACGCGGAGACAGATGTCCACAATGCTGACTTGTTTGTACGGTCGTGATAGTGAGATGGGGCAAAATAGGCAATTTTCTTCCACATTAAGCTTGTGCAGCTCTGCTGTATCTCCTTTGTGTTTTGGCAGTAAGCTGAGCAGTGGCTGCAGCAGGGAAAAGAAGATGGGACACAGAGCTTGAAGCGTAGGAGACAAAGATGACCCAGGGGATATCATACCAGTGCAGGTTGGTTTCATTAAACTGCATGTGTCTGTGTGTGTGCGCGCGCTAACTGTAAACACAACAAGTCCAAGCAGCAATACTATCTTGTCCCAGCCAACAGCATGTTACTCCAGACAGGCCTGACAATGGCCCTGGGCGCTACTGGACAACCATAATTGTCTCCATCCCTTAAGTCACTGCTTGCACTGCGTAACGACACGGAGAGTCTCCAGAAGCTGCTGCTGGTTGTGTAACTAGGTGACCATATTCAAAAAGAAATAATTCACCTATTTAACTCTTATCTCTTGGCTTGTGATTATCAAAGGAAGGTGCATGATGACAAGAGAGTACTGTCACAGATTCAAACAGCCCCAGGAAAAAAAAAGAAGAAATTTCCGTCACTGCATCCATATCTGCCAGCAGAACCAGTGTTTGGCCAAGTGAGGGTAAAAAACAACACTCACTATCATCTCCCTGTCAGGCACGTCTTATCAAAATGTCATGGCTACATGTGAACCTTCCCACCGTGGAGAGATGAATATACTCTGAGTCACAGAAGGAAGGGACATTAGATGTAGCCGTTTTCAGTGGCTGTGCTTTTCCATATAAAAGTCTGCTAAATAAGTGTGTGTGTGTGTGTGTGTGTGTGTGTGTGTGTGTGTGTGTGTTGAGAAGGAGGGGAAGAGAGAGTAAAATCTTTTGTGAACATGCAAGTACTACTATAGACGTACAAAGTGTTGACATAGCCACAACACTCAATCCAGCTTAAATCTGAAAGAAAACTGTACATCATCAGCCTCACCACATGTTCAGCTCAAATGTCTGTCTGTTACTTATTAGACGGCTGTTAAGCAAAATGAAGGGTAGAGGCAGAGTTGAGGAGGGGTTTCAGTGAACAGCTGCTTTCATTTCACTTTGTAAAATTCTATATAGAAGCTGCGCTACGCCGCATGTGGCGATCAGGCCATAGCCGAATAAATATTTTAAAGGATTTCAAATATTTGATGGATAATTCTCTGGATGTGATGAATCAAACTGGGCTGGGACCTGAGTAGACTCATGAATTGAAGCTTCAAATGCGAGACAGGTGGATGTAATTAAAGAAAAGAAAGGACAGAGCAAACAATATATCTATTGACTGATTCGTTGGAAAAGAGTCATGGTATGTGTATCTAAAACAGTATACCTGTGCCATGTCATCCAAGCAGTTGAAGATGTACTTGCGAGCCTCCTTGGACTTGATCCCCGTTTCACCCTCGTGGTCCTCTGGAGTCTGCGGGTGACAAGAAGCAGATGTTCCTCTCAAATCCCATCACACTTTCCCTCTGGAAACGCACTATTTACATTTGGCTCATTACAGCCTCTTGTTGTTGATGTGCAGCAGGACTCGGCTTGCCCTCCGAGCAACCCTGGGGTAGCACACAAACGCTCATCTAACAGCCGAGGAAGACGGGGGAGACGACATGTGGAGGCACACACACTATATCACTGAGACAATGTGCAGAATATAAACTGCACTGCACGCACACGTTTCACACAAGTGCACATGGACACACATTTATGTAAACTGTATGAAAATGCACAGACAAGTATATACATGTGATCATTCTCTTTCTAAAGATTTGAAAAAATTGCACAACATTAATCTGTGTTGACTATAAAAAACTCCTGAGTGGACATAATATGTTTAATTACAGTCAGCAAAGTGATGCAGCTACTGTTATGTGGAAACAAGGCAAGGTCAAATTGAAGCTGAGCAATCACTTTTTAAGGTGGAAAACAAGTGGTCAGGATGACTTGACGTTTGAGTTTCTACTTATGAAAGACAGTAGAAAACCATGACGAGTTAAAGCAGTGATGTGGAGAGCAAGCTTGGATTCTTCCCTACAATGCTGTTGTCAGCTCCTATCACCAGGACCTCAGAAACCAACTTATATTACAACAATATGTTTTAACAAAGGGCCTCCTAAGCCCATAAGTAATACCGTTTTTCAGAGAAAACTGAGAAATGGATCCGTATTTGCAGTTCCAATTAGTCAAGAATTCAGTGAGTGACAAAAGTTCAACTTAAGTTGATGAACTTATTGAGTGGCCTACATGGAGGGGCAGAGGGAGGGGTTGGCACAGTCACCCTCTGAGCTAAATCCATCAGATCCATTTTGTTCTCATTACCCTCTGACTTTGTTTATAGCCTGGGTCGCCAATGCATCACACTGTGTAGCCAGAGTTTTGGAGAATATTAATGCCAGATATTGCTGGAAACATCACCTGCTCCTATAAGGATATTCTTGATGCTATCGGAAGGAATGTGTGTGTTTGCGTGCATGCATCTGTATCATTCCAGCCGTACCTTAAGTCTCCAGAGAGGATAGGTGGAGTCTGTGTCTCTGTTGAAGAACCTGGTGGTCTTGGTTCCTGCACTCAACAAATACTCTGCAGGCAGACCCTGAGTCTGTGAGATGTACCGGATCTGCAAGACAGAAGATGAATAAGTTGCATTTGAGACATGATTGAGCATGATTGAACCATTAGTTGTAATAAATTTGAGAACACGGTGAATCTTCCCCATGACTAGAAAAAGTCTAAAACTTTAGGATTGATGTTCTTTTGGCAGATTGAAAATCTAGGCGACATTAACTACTCCAGACTTATCTGGCTGCAATATGCATAGCACCCAAACATGACCCCAGCTCAAGAGTCTAAGATTGATTTGAGACTTGTAAATGAGACACTTTGTGAAGTTTTTTTGGGCTTGTGAAAAAATCAGGCAAGCTTGTTCAGTGATGGAGAACAACTTGCTCAAGGTTTTCCCACTGAGCCTCGTCTGACTGATAGAGAACGGGGAACGCGGCAATGTCTTGCTCTGGAGCACAGGGGCTGCGCTAATTGGACAAGTGGCTCGGTGGCATCTGTTCAGATAAACAGGGGGGCTGCGCAAGTATCATCAGGGGCTGTCACGGGGATTGGAGAAGCATCCCACCCTGCCAAACACACTCACAAGCACACACTACAACTAGAACACACACAAATGCAAACACATGCAGTAAAAAACTGCAATAAACTAAGATTTATGTTTATGCTAGTGCCAGGATGCCACAATTATGAGTTGCGAAGAGGTCAGGAGACATGTTGGAGGTCCAAGAAATCATTCTTTGTTACCTGATCGTACTCTGAGGCTCCTGGGTAGAGGGGCCATCCCAGGAAGAGCTCAGCTATCACACATCCCAAGGACCACATGTCTATGGCCTCACAGAACGGCAGGCCCAGGATGATCTCCGGAGCCCTGAGGAAAGAGAAAACACACAGTATGGTTAGAAATCAGACAACAAATGTATAGGACCATAATGAGCAGAGCTGGTGCTGTAACGGGATTCTGCTGCGACTGACAAAGACTCAAAAACAGAGACATACTATTATAACTGTGACGTGACTACAATGCCATTTTCAGTGTAAAGTCATATACAGCAAAGGAATGGTAAGGAGCTTCTTTTCACACTTCCTATGAGCTCATGGAAAGCAGCCCATTGTGGTACGCACAGGTCAGAAGAGGAAATAATCTGCATTGCATATGTAGGAGTGAGCTGGAGACTGTCCATAAATTTTAGCAACAGTGTAACATACACACACAAGTACACATTTTGTTTTTGCATGCAAACACACTTTTCCACAGACAGGACAAGCATTTAATCAATCAATTAATCTTCAATGTCTGAAGGCTGTTATGTTATCTTAACATTGATCACTCAGCGTAGCCTTGTAGGTTGTGCCTTCATATCACTTGTTAAAGCAGTTTCCAAGGTGCCACATTGCAGATTGTTGATTGATAAGCATGCAGCAGCACCAATCACTGAGTCCCATCTCTAGTAGTCAGACATGGTGACTGTGTGATGGAAGAGGGGTATGTTAACAGAGTTTCACGGTCCACGGCCACAAAGCAATGTGAAAGTAATTATGCCATGAAAATAAAACCAACATAAATATTCTGTGGGGGATGCAACGAGCTTTATATGAGCTTTTAGCAGGCTGCATTTGAGTTAATAATGCCAGTGCTTAATTCCTAGACACTGGCTTTTCCCAGTCATACATACACACATACAATACAGTGATACACAAAGAGACCATTTCAGTGCAAGATAAATATCTAGGATTTGATAAAAAAAGAAATATTGCTTGCTTTATATCCTTTCAGAAAGACTAATACTCTCTTTGTGAGCTCACGTCTCTGGGGCTTGAAAAAAAAGAACACAGTGACCCTGCTCTCTAAAAATACAAAGAACTTTCAAGAGGTTTTCTGTCTATCATCACCATATTGGGGACGTTTTTGGTTTAACATGTTACCTGTGTATGAAATTTAGTCACCTCACTCCAAAACAATTTGCCAGCAGCTCTTGTCCTTTTTATTACTTTAATCTATGGGCTACTGGGACCGAAATCCTTCTCTCTATCTATTAATAACGTATTAACAGCATGACGCACAGATCACAGGATCTAAGTGCTGATCCTGGAAAGTTTCTCATCCATGGCCGAGTTCACAATGCTGATTGTCGTGACTATGGTAACTGGGCTAGCGCTCCCCCCTAAAGCTTAGACGGGTTCTGGCATGGTTTTGGTTGCAGCGAGAGAAATGAGGGGGCTTGGCCTTGGTCCCGCTGGAACTGTAGGTACCAGGGAAACAGAGAATGTGGAAAACAGCATGGGGGGGGAGACGCTATAGGACTTTATATGCCTATGGGTGGGGTCTTCAAGGGCAGCTGGGGGGTTTGTTGGAGAATGAATGAACATGCCTCACATACTTAAAAGCTAATTTCCAACTGTAGCTCCCTGCCCTCTATTCACCGCTCGCTGACCAAAAAAAGCGAAATGAAAAGATGGCACAGGCGATTCATTGTATACTCAGATGGGTCTAATATAGAAAGGCAGAAGATGTCCCGAGGAAAGACGATGAGATACTGCGGAAGAAGGGAATCAAAAATCCTGAACAAAAGGAAGAGACTTCAAGAGAGGCAAAGGCACAAATATAGCAAATGAGGGGAAGCAGAATGAACTGCTTCCGTCACAGAAGGTGGTTATTGGGGTCTCGATGGCAGACACCAAGACAACACTCTAGCAACAGTATCTTAGGGCACCATTACACGCCAATACAAAGACACCTACAAACACAATGAGCCGAGACATCTATCAAGGGGCTGCCAAAGAGACATAGAGCAGTCTGCTAGCAGGCGATAGCGGAGGGAATAGCGATGTCTGCTGAAGGTAGGAAAGAGACGGGCACCAGGACCGGGGTCAGCAAGATCCTCCTCTAACAGCCTGTTAGAATGGCTGCAGTTTCAATGTGGACATAAGGGAGAGGGAAAACTAACAGCTGTACACACAGGTAGACCACCACATAGAGAGGCATGCGCAGAGAAGTTGAAACTGTCAGGAGTAGTCTTTCAGGGAGGAAGGTGTGCCTTTCACTTTCAGCAAGAGATCCACAAGCACTTGTTCATAAACACTTAACAATCCTGTTATGCAGTATTGTTTGGAGTCTATGTCAATTTATAGTCTTCAGGAATACAATACACAGTGGTTTGTGAAGATTATGTTCTATTTATACATTCAAATATCATTGTTTGTACTTCCACTGTGTGCTTATCACGCTGTCTGTGCCGACGTTAATAATAGAAACAGGCAGAACTCCATCCTCATCACATATTGTGTTTTCTGCCTCTGCAATATTTTTAACGATATAATAAATACAAATTCTACAGCAGCCCAGCAGTTCTGCTGCGCATTTCTCATCTACAGTAAATGGGATTCATTCCTACACAAAAACACTAAACATTTAGGCATACCCTCTTATTTGTGTGAGTTTTTAGTTCTCCAAAAAACTCATTTGACTTTGAGAAACTCAAAATATGTATGAGCCATTGCAGGCTGTAAAAAGCAGAGGTTGTTCTCACAGCACAAGGCTGTTTTTGACTCAACTGCAAGGAAATTCTCTCCATCAAAACACACTGTGGAGATGAAAGCCACAGGAAACCCTTTCATCAGATGGTCCTCCAGATCACTGTGACTCCAGCGGACACATGCAGACCACAGGACCTTCTACTTTTCCTCTTTTTTTTTTTTTTTTTTACCAAGACACTGAACTGAGTCACTTCAAACACCATCATGGTATGTAATTCACACTAGCTCGCAAACTGACAGCAAAGCTGACCCAGTGCCACATGCAATCTCAAAGAAGAAAGGTGGCTTTCATAACAGCCAACTTCAACAAGATGTACTTTCATTAGCGCAGAATTAGTCTTCAGCTTTGGTACAATGTTTCTAAGCATGTGTATAGCTGTGCGCCACAACCACATGGACTTTGCCCTTATGTGTGATGGAGAGATTTCCTAGTGTTGATGTTATGCTTGGATCCATTACAGCCTGAACCTTCCTTGGTTATGCTCTAGTGGTCTACTTAGGCTGTTCTCATGACTCCTCTGCCTCTCACAGAAAGCTCCTCCCATTCAGCGAAAGTCCAAGAGAGAGAGAGCGAGAGAGAGCGAGAGAGTTAGAGAGAGAGAGAGGGCAAATGAAGGGAGGAAGGAAGAGATAGGGAGTAACATCGTTGCTCATGATATGAAACCACAAATGCAAATCCCCTACCAATGCACCACTGCCATTGCATGCAAAGCGCCCCACAGCTGCTGCTAATGCAGGCCTTTTGCTGGCAATGATAAACAGCACACACATCTGTGCAGCTTACAAACCGTGCTCCTTTCCTGCCCCCCGCTCCTTTCTAAAGTAGTAGAGCGCATTAGATTGACAATTTATGCAGATAGGACCATTTCAGTTTTTATTCAAAATAGGATGCCATAGTTTTGTAAAAACTGCACATGAGCAGCCAGTGATTTAGTGATCACATTTTTGGTCTTTTCAAGACTTAAATAAAAAGGGGTTAAAAAACAAAATACTACAGAAGAATAATAATAAGGTAATCATTTGAAGGTATTTAATTAATTACCACTTATTAAAGTTCTTGGCCTAATGATGATGAGATGACCAAATAGTGAGATGAATATTAAAGTTGCTACAAAACCACGTTCTTGCCACCTGGTTATCTTTGGAACCGAGATGCTTGGATACACCATCTGAGCGTGCTACACTCAGCTGACACTGCCAATTTATCACCCTTTAAGTCGCACCCCACCTAGCTCATCTACAGTTGGCTTGGCTACCACAGACAGTGCCTCTCAGGGGGTGATGAGCTTCTTGCTGCAGACCATTTATGTCAAACGCAGTACAGACGGTGTGCAAACCACCGGCTAGCCAGAGGCTTTCTCTGGAACTCAATGGGGACCCAAATGCATGAGAGGCCTCAGTGTTAGGGCTAGTGGCTCTAACAGCACTGGCCCTTGACAAAAGAGAGAGGGAGGGTGAGATGGAGGGAGAGAGAGAGGGAGAGAGTCTGCATGCTGCATCCTCTCAGCTGGCCTGGTCATTGATGAGCCCCACTCCCCTTGGGAGCCAGAGATGGCACGACTCATGAATGGAGCCTTTCTTCTGCCACCCCAGCCCACCCCTATACCTCAGCCCCTGAACCCACCCACCCTTTGCCAGCGAAGCCAACCCCTACACCTCACCCAGCCTCACCACCCCCCCTTCTTAGAAGCCCTCTGCCAACAAAAAAAAAACATTCAAACCCCTCAAACTAGGGCGCCGAGGCCAGCCTAGCACTCCCTCCCCGCTTTCCTGTCCACCCTCTGCTCTGTTGAACCGTGCCTGTGCTTGGCTAGCCTACACACACACACACACACACACACACACACATGCAGATACAGTGTGCACACACACACACAGATGACATCACAGGCTGTGTGCATGTCAGGATGTATCCATCAGGCTGACCTTCCCTTAGCTTGGCTCCAGACGGGAGACTGATAGATCCCTGGAACTCTGCAGCATTTACACACACACACACACACACACACACACACACACACACACACACACACAAAGTCAGCCAGTCTATGGTAATCTGTTTCTTTCCTCTCTGTTTCAAAGACTTCATCATTGGCCCTTATGCAACTTTTTATTTAACAGGCTAAACGTAAAGAGCAACATGTATACTGGAGGTAAATAAGATCTTATACTGGGTATGTCGAGAGGATTGTTATGATATAGTGCTGGTAGAGGAGAGAGATAGCTGTCCAGTGCTAAAAGGGAAAAGCACTTCATGAGAAAAGAGCCTGCCATTAACTCTTCTCTCCTCTATCTCCTTCTCTTCTTTCCCTTTCCTCCCTTCGCTTTGCCTCTT
Organism: Etheostoma perlongum; assembly: GCA_026937815.1. Taxonomy (NCBI): domain Eukaryota; kingdom Metazoa; phylum Chordata; class Actinopteri; order Perciformes; family Percidae; genus Etheostoma; species Etheostoma perlongum. The sequence continues at coordinate 4,941,352 of CM049378.1, read as the reverse complement.
CCCCTCTCTTCAGCCCCTGCTTTGCCCTTGCCTAATGTAAAAGGCTTGGGTTGATGCTGTGAATGACTCCCTTCCTCCCCCGGGGTACTCATCTACATATTCATGCCATCAAAAGTTCCTCCATAGCCTCTTTGAGGATGCACCATAGAGAAACACTTTTCAAAATATATTGCATTGGGGTCGCTGACTGTGAAATCAATGTGCAGAGATACATCCCTTACTGTGCACCTGTGGCTCACACCAATACAACACACACACACACACACACACACACACACACACACACACACACACACCTCTCCAACCGCTCCACCTCTCCTCATCACATCAGAAATTGCTGCACAGCGCACAAGCCAGCCATAGCAGTACTCATGTAAATGCACAGTTATATAGGCAGAGAATGTAGATTGCATTTAAATTTAGAGACTGGGTGTTCCAGGTGGTTCAGGGGTGGAAATAGGTTTGGGGGTGGACAAGGTAAACTTTTTCACAGAGTCCTTGAGAAATGTTGTCTCACTCCCTTAGCAGGGGCGACGTTCCCGATGTTCAAGGTCCTGACAACAGGCCTCCCTTGCTCTCAGAAAAAGGCACAGCCGAAGCGCTGACAAGGCTGTCACTGTTTTACCTGTTACGGTAAAGTATTAGCATTTGCGGCAGCTCGAGCGAGGCGCTACAATAAGTCACATGAAGGCCTATGGAAGGAAAGAAGGAGGGACGAGGGGGGGCTTGACATCCAAAGAATTGGTCACTGGTACTGTTATGATAATGCAAAAAATTGCAGCAACTCAAATTTATCATAGCAGACTAACGTAGTATGTATGGGTGACAGCTGCACGTGTTCCTGATTCAACACAACCTGAAGTAGGGTTCAGCTTAGCAACCTCAAAGGGAAGTAAACTGTAACTGATAGATAGAATGTGCACGCTCAAAGGTTGTCCCTGTAACCTCTCACAGTCTCACCAGCTCACATATAACGGCTCCCTCCTTTATGGGGCATTTTATATATTGAAATTTTCAGTGGGCAGAGGGCCACCCCTGTCACATGACACACATGGCACACGGAGCCCTGTTGTCAAAGTGTGGCGCGGTCAATATTAGCACATGGGATATGCCACATTCTCTCACATGGCAATCACACTATGTCATTACACACAAGCTGTTTATAAAATGGGGCAGTGTTCACAGCAACGTTAGATAACATATCAGATTTACAGGTAGGTAACATAGAACAGCAATACCCCCTCCCCCTTCCATAAGCAATGCAAACAACTCCAAAAACCATACAATGAGCGCAGCTAGGGTGCAGCTCCGTTGTTCGTGTGCGACGTCTATGCAGCGCTTCATTGTTCCCAGGTTGGTAATTACCTTTTTCCTGTGGTTATTATTATTCTCCAGCATGTGGCTGTAAGTAATACATCTCATTTTCACCTGCCCCCAGCCCCATGCAGTACCTTCTATACCACCAACCCCCATCGCCTGGTGACGGGGTCAAATGGACAAACCTCTTTCAACTGGGTGGAGGTGGAGGGAGAAATGACAGAAAAGGAGATGAGGAAGGAGAAGACAGACAGGTTGGGTTGGGCACAACAATGGAAGATGGATGCCCAACCACCCACCCACCTACACACAGACACACATATTCTGTCCCCTCTGCGTCTCTTGTCAAAGGAAAGAGTGCCAGGAAGGATTTTGTGGTAAATGATGGGTATCTGTCATACAGAGATGCTTTCTGCGCACACAGCCTGGAGAGATGGTAGATGCAAAGAGGGGGCTTCAAGTCCCTCCAGCCCTATTAGGGTAGTAGACTGACAGTCAGACAGTATTAGGCCAGTCTACGAGCCACTGGCCAGACACTGACCCAACCCTCAGGCATGTGCAGCTCTGCTCCATGAAAATTTGACTTTTAGTGGAATCTCAAAATAAGAACTTAAAAATGGGTAATTCATATCACATGGTGGCAAAAGAACTGTATATCACAAAACAAAAGATGGACATGTTTCTTGGAAAGTTGCTGCTGGCCCTTTAGAATGATGCCAAGGGTCCCTCATTTTGTTTGTCCCTACTCCTCACTTTAAATATGCCCAGAGGAAATGTGGGTCACACAGTGAGCTAGCTAGGAGTGGGTGAAGCCAAACTAAAGGCAGAAAATCAGACAGACGATAACACATTCTAACACGCAGTCACTCAGTCAACCAGCAAACATGTCAGCGTGGCTGAGACATTCACCAAAACAGACAGAAAAGCAGCATAGCGAGCAGCAAGACACAGTCCCCGGACGGGTGCAGGCGCTCAGTCAAGCAGATGAGATTGTGTCGGCTGCTAAAACCAAAGCCTTGATCACTAAAGCAGATTAGAGTGAACGAAGGATTCAGTGAGCGAGACTTAAACCTTTTACCCGGCTACAATCTGTCCAGCACAGTGCCAGCAAGTCCCAGCAGCGCAGACCAAAGCCCTGACCTAAACTGCTAAATAGACTTCATTTCTATCGTAATATTTATATCAGAGCCTTTCAGTAAAAAAAACCCAGCATGACAGTTATGTAAACTGTTGGCCAAACCAATCACAATCTCATCTGCTTGCTGGCTTAACTGTCTGTCTGTTTCCCTCAATTGTGGTTCGTCTGTATTTTTTGCTGTCTGGTTGAAAGCATTATTGTCATGTTATTGTTCAGTTTTCTTCAGCAGTTGCAAAAGTCCAATACAGTCCAGAGCAAGAAATCTCAAGGCTTTGCATTGATACATCCCATTCTGCTGATTTAGGGTGACTAAGAAAGAGATCAAGTGATAGAGGAACACAGAGAAGGGGGGGCACAATTAATGCGGTCGTACATACTGGATTTGTGGTTAAAAAATAATCCATTTAAAATGTGGCGCCTGAGAACATATAGCTAGGAGCCACGGGGGCGCCGTCCTACCATTGAAATTACATACATCTCCCTGCCATTCAATATATCCAAACACACGCACACAAAACACATGCACACACACACACACACACACAGTTCCAATCATAAATGGTGCTCTGGTTGACTAGTTCCTTATTTCTGGGACATATGGGGGAGACATTTGTACGGCAAAACCACCCTCCACCGACCCCCCGGGCATACAGTACATGGGCTACATTTCACTACCTCTACCCATCCCCCCCTACACCCCTCCCTGTCTCTATCACTATCCCTTGTATGACTACCGTCTTCCTTCCTCCCACCCTGTCGGGCAGTAATACCATCTCCTGCCTAATCAAATTCTGCTGTGTGTGACATGAATTCTCGGTGCCCATGCTGCGCTGCCTCACGACAAGCTACAGGGCTGCAGAGAGCTGTAACTAAACCTCACACAGGTCCTATACAGCAGCTCCCCATCATCTAAAATGTAACACGGGAGAGTCCTCCTGGATATCATTTCCCCAGCCTTACTCCAACATCTGCCTGTTTCTCTGCTTGTCTTAGTATCTGTCTGTCTGTCTGTCTGTCTGTCTGTCTATGTACAGTGCTGCTCTCTTCTTTGTGGTGTATGTGTGTGTTTCTGGAGTGCAGCAGGCTCATGGTTAATTAGAGAGTGGATAGGACAGACTGACAAAGGCTAATACAAATTGTCACCCAGCTGTGGTCAGATCTTAATACTTATAACTTAAAACTCAATTACTGACTGGAACCCCCCCCTTTTGTCGCATAACAGCAATCTCATAAGCATACAAGAAAAAACAACAATCGCAGAGTGTCCTTTGGGAAAGGTGAAGCCTCTGCCTGTCAAGAGTCGCCTTAGAGTCGTGTCCCTCTATCTGTCCCAGCATGCACCCTGCCCGCTGTGCCTTCAGACACTATTAACGCCGTTCGTCACGCTGCATTCTTCCCTGACAAGAATTAGAAACGTCATCACGTAGAGAAACAACAGCAGGATTATTAAGGCTTTAGGGAGGAATTTGGATGAATAGGCCATCCCCTCATAGCATCTTCAGAAGACTTCCTGCTAAGACAACCGAAGACAGAAAACAAAGACGTGTTATAAAGGGGACAGGTGTGTGCTGTCTTTCTTAAAGTTTAGGCCACATTACTACACATGGCTTTGGTTGAGAAACTACTACTGGTAATTCAATGTTTTCGCACACATTCATGGATTATGCAAAGATTTATAAAACAGTCAGGTGTTTCTCATGTTAGTTCAAAATAAGCCACACTCTACTTCCAAATCTCCATCAGAGCCACAGGAGTACAATATATAATTTGGCTATTTTTTGGCAATATTTAATTTGTGTTGCCACTGCATTGTGCAATGCAGCTTCAACTCCTTTCATAGCGCATGCAATAATAATACAAGATGTCTACAAAAACAATCAGTCACAATGACAGGTAATTAATTTGACCAAGCAACAGTGCCCTGCAGTCATTTGTAAGAGTAGTCACAGTTATTCACCTCTCAATGACAATACCCATGTATTGTTTTTCCTTCCCTCTGTCATACAGAGAGCGATCATTTTCTCCCGTCTCCTACACGGTCTACCATGACAAACAATGAAGGCATGCTCGCCGTTTAAAATGCCATTGTCTATTGAGGGCAACGCTTACTGTAGAGCAACAATCAATGGGGCATTATCCTTTTCATGTAGCTACACTTGAAGATTCAATTATTAGAGACAAAATGACATTGTCATTTCTGCTGACGTGGTCTCATTTAAGGTGAAAACAGACAGATATGAATCCATCTAAATAGTTATTTTACTCATATCTATTCTGGCTGTCACATGCGCTGGGTCCACCATATACATACATGGTGTGGAATTAAATACATTTATGTGTTTGATTAAGACATAGATGTATTATTTTAGTTTGGCTTTGCCTTGTAAGTATCATTGTGGTGGACTCGCCAAGAGGGGGAAATCAGTGATATGTGACAGTGAGGGTTGATATCCTAGACACATATTACTGGTTAACCCTGGAAATCAAGGGGCTTTGCTGGCTCTGAGTTAGAGTTGAAATTAATAATTATTTTCATTATTAATTAGCTTAGTTAACTCATAAAAAGTCATAAAATAGTTTATCACTAGGGAGCCTGGATAGCTCACCTGGTAAAGCGTGCGCCCCATACAAAGGCTCAGTCCTTGTCGAACCTGCGGCCCTTCGCTGCATGGCATTCCCTCTCTCTCTCCCCCCTTTCACATCTTCAGTTGTCCTATACGATAAAGGCCTAAATTGCCCAAAAAATAATCTTTAAAAAAAAAACACACAATTTCCCCTTAGCTTTGGTTTGAAATATACAGTCAAAATAATAAGGTTACTTGATAATTCCATGAAACATACCAAGCCAAAAACATAAATGGAATGTGATGTACGTGAGACATAATAAATGGAGGGGCTCTTGTTATGCACGTCAAATTGCCCTTAAACCTGATAGTCTTTGGTTGATGTTTCACCCTCAAGTTAAAAACCTATAAACAAAGACACAGACAGGGGGGAACGGTCATGTTTACGAGCCAAATGATAAAGTATAATAAGAAGTGATAGCACCACCTGAGATTGGAGACTGTTGCTCTTGGGAGTCTAATGACAGACAACATTGTTCAGCTCTTTCATGAATGCAGAGATATTTTTTTCCTTGACAAGACATACCAGGGAACGGATGACAAATATGCTTTCATCGTGGTTTGCATGTAATAAAAAACATTCCATACAGATATGCATGTCCTCTGACAGCTTTGTAACTGATGGTTGCCTTCCTTAACCAGGTGTTTTCCTGTCTCAGCTTACCTTGCCCAGAGGGAAGACCGTCCCCCTCACTGAACACACACAACAGAGGCCTTCTGGCTCTGAACATCTCTTTTTTGTTGTCGAGAGGCAACAGACAGTTTTACAGTATGAGCACAAACTGTGGAGCAGCAGCACTGGAGGTGCCTGCTGGAGTCAATGTGAATTTTAAACCAGCGCTAAACATGACACATTTACGATTTCTCAGGCAAGAAATCATATCGCACTGACGACTGTGTACAGAGGAATTCACTCTTTCTCCTCTATTTGTCTCCCTCTTTCCTGCTTTTCTTCCCCTCTCGCCACTATTCTTCTTCCGCAGTCTGTGTGAGCGGTCTGAGGGTGCTGCTGGAGGGAGTCCAAAAGGACACAGTGTGAAATGAACACAGCTCTGACCTCCCAGACACCCCCGACACAGCCAATCAGATCACTTCTCCCTGACACATTGGGCACTATAATTGGTCGGGTGGTGGGAAATATGACCAGTGGGGATTCAAGTGGCGGGAAAAAAAGGGAAGGAGTGAGGAGTAGAGAAGGAAGGAGTAAGGGAGTAGTGCTATGGCTCCTCAATGCACTTTAACCGACCCTTTGCCCAGGACAGGACAGGAAATCTCCAGAACAAAAGCTAGCTGTCATCTCCGCCTGACAGGCTCGCTCTGAACAAAGCTGCTCTCAGCTGACTGGCAAACCAACCAATCCCTAAGGGAGGTAGCCTGTTGTAATCTGGTTCTGTCTCACAATTCAGACGTCTCTGGTGAACAAAGCAAAAGAGCGTGTCCTGAACCCTCAAACAGGAAATGAGTCCGAATGTCGATCCTTTCCCTGAGATGGGGCCTCAGCTGTGGCCAATAGAAGGTCGCAAACAACATTGTGTGTATAAATACAAACATGCCCATACAATGATATACACACAAAAAACAACACATAAATGAATCCACAGAATGTCTCTCTGTTTTCCTCTCTTCTTCTTCTTTTTTTTTTTTAGACCGTTATACAGTCTATGCTTTTAACACGTAGGTATGGATGTGTACACACCCTTCTCCCAGACACCCCTGCTCACAGCTGCATGCCCCGGGCTTTCACTATGTCCAGCCCAAACGCAGACTCACATCAGCCACATTCCACCGCCTCCCAAAGCCCCAGAGGGTAGCTTCACAGCTGGGTACCAAGCTGGGCTGTTCCCTGCCTCTCTGGCTCAACTTTCACCACCCCCATCCCCTCCTCCCCCCTTCTGTTAACCATTTCAAGCACCCTAAAACTTAACATATCTTTCTTTCACCCCTGCGTCAGTGTTTCAAATTGTTCTGCAGGAGAAATTGACATGATCAGGTTAAACCGAACAACAGTGGATCAAGAGGACAAAAAAGCTGCTGGAATGTTAATGCGGTCTTTCAGATTCTGCTGCCATTGAATATTGTTTTATTCTCTTGTTGCAGCATTTTCTTAAGGTGTGTCATGTTGATAGGGGTAAAGACCATGTCAGCAAACAGACTACATAATCTAATAATCTCATTTGTGACTGTGAGGCAGCAGCAGAGCAGTCAATATACAGTATATGAAACTGACATTATCATGCAATAAATGAAGGTATGGCACAAGTTGCAAACAGGAACCTGGTGAGATACGAGACTTCTCTTTATCAATTCCTCCTCTTTTTGTACTTGTATGCTCAGAAGCAACATATAGAGTGTGTGTGCAATCATTTATTTATCCGCCTATCCCGGCCCACCTGCTACTCGTCATAGTTGTCAGATTTATCTGTCATATAATAAAACTAAAGGGAGACTTGGCATACAGCCCGATCCGGTTGGGGAGAGTTCTAGCCTGTCCAGGCCCCTCTCTTTACCCTGTCTCTCTTGGTTATGCTGTAGTAGTTTTAGACAGCTGGGGGACTTCCTTCGACACATTGAGCTCCTCTCTCCTATCTTTCTATTTTGTGTGCATCTATGTCCCAGAAATGCTTGTTACTAACTTAGCTCTGGGGAGTCATTCCCCGGAGTCCTTTTGTTCTTTTTCTCCCAGCATGTTTCCTCGGATCAGGGAGGCTCCAAAATCATGGTTGCCGCTGTCGCCATGGTCCCGCTACACGTTCCCTTCCCTGCCACGATCTGCGGTGCCCAGCTACGTCCTGCTGTGCCTTGTAATGCTGCACAGTGCCTTGCTATGCCATGAACTACTACAAAGAACTACTACAAACTACTATTATTTTGATTTATTTGATTTATTTTTAAGGGACTGTTATTGCCACTCTTCATTCTAACCCCAACCGGTCGTCAGACACCGCCTACCAAGAGCCTGGGTCTGTCCGAGGTTTCTTCCCAAAGGGGAGTTTTTCCTTGCCACTGTCGCACTGTTGCTTGCTCTGGAGGAAACTACTAGAACTGTTGGGTCCTTGTAAAGTGTCTTGAGATAACTCTTGTTATGAATTGATACTATAAATAAAATTGAATTGAATTGAATTGAATTTACCAAACTATCAATTAAAGGTGAGAATGAGTTGAGTGAGAGTTGAGTCAGGTCTGATTACATTATCAGCATCAATGTTCCCACAGCATCTCTAAGATCCAGATGTACAGGGTGAGGGTGAAGAAGCACATTTGCCACAGCTTTAACCACAAGGAATGTTGCATTTGGGGAAACCAAAACAAATGAAGAAGCCTCAGCGACATGTGTCCTTCCTGTCCATGTGGTTCTCACTGGCTCCAAAAAGGAGAAAACACTATAAACAGCAGGCCGATTGGACAGAAAAGCTGATTCCACAGCAAATTACTCCCCAACTGGCACACATAACTGGTACATGTACATGTTTCTGAATGTGAGTGTGCACATGTGGGTGTATGAGTGTTAATGGATGTGTGTGTGTCTGTAAATAGTTAAGGTCAGGCTCTGTTTCATCATTTCAGTAAATGCCACGCAGTATATCAGTCTAACTGCATACGTCTCGGGCCATTTCCATATCTGTAATAGAGAAAGCCCATCTCCCCTTTAGAGCCGCTTCTCCAATGTGCTCAGAGAGCCCAAATAACACACACGTGTGTGCACAAATGCACACACAAACACACACACACACACGCATCTCCGATGAGCTGACACAGAAAACTAGATTTATTAACGGGAGGGAGAAAAGGAGAGATGCGGAATGCGTGGGGGGGGGGTTTAATTTCAGCAATGGACACAGGTTGTTGTAGACAAAAAAAACACACACACACACACAAAACACAACACCCCCCCACAATTGCAGCCATAAAGTGCATCACTCTCCTCCAAGAGACCTGTTTATATCAGACCTGTGACACAAAAGCCACAGCGGCATGCAGGCTTATCTTTGCACATCCCTTGAAACGCGACACAGCCCCCAAAGAGCTCCCCGGCGCTCCACATGCCACTTTCAATTAGTTCCACAAAGACAGTCTTCCTCTACCAAAAGGAAGATGCGAGCTCATTACTGAATTCCTCTCTGCTCTTGGCTTTGAAATATAGATCAGGAGGCTATGTCTGACTGTTGGGGCCCTGGATGTGCCACTCGCCGACCATGCCACACCAGTCCAGAGCAGATGAGCGCAGAGTGCCATCTGATGGATTAGCCACGGCTCAGGTTTAACAGCTACTGCAGCTTACCTTCTATCTTGCCATTAGCTCTCTGCCTACCTCTCTTTCTATCATTTTGCTTTCTCTCTTCTCCCTCTTTATATCTCTCTCTCCACTAAACAGGCTCCCTGAAGCCACAGCTCTCAGCACTTAAACCCACAAATGGGAAAATACCAGTTTTAATAATCTGATGAGAGCGTAGAGAGAAGCAGCGGAGCAAATGTGGATATCATTTCGCACAGCGGTACTATTATAGTAAGCGTAGACAGGCTGGAACTGATAAGGCAATGCAAATTCATTCAGGTATTCTAATGCAACTAAAGCTGAGCAAAGCTGCAAAGGTGGACTGTTGAGTAGGAGTTCATTAAGGTTAGGTGTGACACATTAAAATCCAGAGACACAAAAGTACTCTGTAATAACAAAATATGACGCGACTGCTAATAAAATAATGCATGCCAATTGTGAATTATTCGGAACGGTGACACGCGGTAACAATGCTTTCATAAAAACACGGCAGCTGCATTCAGCCTGAGAATTAATACTCTGTGGGAATCTATTTCTTATCTAGCCAGAGCAGAAAACACAACAGCCACCGTGATGCAGCTATGCTAGTAAAGGCTTTCCCCTCAGGACCAAAAACAGAACGTCCACTAACATCTACTGTTTACTTTGTGACTGATAATCTCATTAACTACACATGGGCGTCCATGCTGCTGCACTACATTTAAAACACTGCATGCATGTGTGTGTCCAGTGTGCACATAGCCAACATCTTCATCCACACATGTTTATAACTTCAATTTTAATAACTTCCATTAGCACCATCCTCAGTAGAATGCCACCAGCTAGGTTAACAGGCAGTTAATGAGAAGCTATCGAAGCTATCGGCTGAAACTAGACCATTAGGGATGGCGCAGGGAAGAGTCACGTGACCCTCTGACACTTTTGTCTTGGAAAAAAAAAATTGTTTTGTGCCCTCCAGGTAGTCAATCTACCCTGTCAATCAGCCAATATGTACAGAGGAATTAGACACAGGGGTTGAAGTTTCAGTTGCTAGGTCACTGATGGAGATTCATTGTAGCAAGGGGGGTAAAGGGAGGGGAGGAAGTGAAAGAGGTAGGAAAGGAGGAGTGGGTGGCTGTAATGCAATGGCAGTGAGTGAAGAGGGGTATAGGGTCTTGATACTCTCTCTGATTCGCTCGCTATGCAAATCACAACAATCACAGGAAATGCCTGGGCCTTGGCTCCAGCTAATTGCCACGCAATAACAAAGGAGGGCTTCCTTTGAGCGGAGAGGCAAATTAAACATTAGTTTAGAGTTTTCTTGGAGACCGAGGGATGTTATAATTACCCAGAAACCAACACATCAGCACTTTTGCATGCCACGCGTCCCACTCTCGTGGCCTGGCGCAGGAAAACAAATGTATCTCATATTCTGGGAGAGAGGCGTTTGGTGGGGGTGTGGGGTGTAGGTGAGGAGTACCAGGAGGGAGATGCAGCAGGAGGGGTGGAGGAAAGAAGATAGTGAAGGGCATGGAGAGAGATGAGAGCAGAAAACAGGGGATGGGGGAGGACAGAGACAGAGAGAGACGTGTGGGAGGATAATGAGTAAAGGAGGTGGAGAATGATAGCCCATCTCTCCAAACCACTCCATGCTGGTAGTGAGGCATCAAAATGTACACCCACTATTAGCATGTTCACCCCACCCCTCTCCTCTGGCCTTTTTCCCCCTCATTACCATCAGGCATGGTGCATAAGAAACGGGAAACACAAAGCAAGCTCATTTCCCATCACATGTTAGCCTAAATATCACAGCAGCGAAGGAATGAGAACAAATGGGTGCTAGTTTGGCCGTCTAGCTGGCCACCCAAGGGTTAAGTCTGCAAGCATTTCATTAATGTGGGTCGGTGCAGTGGAGCATGTTGCAGGCGAAACAAACAAGGCTGGATTGAGCTGAGATATGCAACCATGGAAACTTCAGGAGACGTCCTTGGATCTCCTACCACCCAGGGGAGGGAGGCATAGTCCCTGCCCCAGTTGGGAGCACCGGCATTGGGCCTTGAGCCATGTGATGTGTCCTGGATGGCTGGTTCTATGTTGGCGATCTATGTCTGAGGGCAGCTGCTAAGCCTGTCACATTCACCCAGTGTGTCTAACCTAAATGTTCATGAAGGTGCCTGTCTCTCCCTTTTCCTGAAGCAAGACCCTGCCCCCTATCTGTTTGTGAGTCTGCTTGTTTATTTCTTACCAATCTGCTGGCTTGCCAGCTTGTCTCTCTGTATTCCTGCTGGTCTATCTGGCTTTAGTGTCTGCCTATATCTCTGTCTGACTGTTTTTTAGGTCAGGTTTGCTTGCTTGCCAGAACGGCTGCCTTCCTTCGCACTGTATGGATGCATGAGCTCATACGAGCCACTGACCATGCCCTGGAAATGTAATCGTCCAGCCCCATTGGATGTTTGTTTGTTCTTGCACACGCAGATGTGCATACAGGAGTGCAAACTGCCCGCCATGTACACATACAAAAGGAAGTCCACTCAGTTATGAAAGGTGTTTTTTTTGTTAAACAGAGCCTGGCTGTTATGTGCTCTGTTAGTATTTGTGCTCTAAAAGCACAGGTTCTGTGCTGTATTAGTCACACAAAGCTAACCCATTTCTCACTTCCCACACACACACACACACACGCACACACACAAATCCCTCTACGTCAGCAAGCAAAACTCATAAAACACTTTAATTGGCACGTAGTAATTTTGCTAGCTCTTATAATAAAAAAAACTTTTTTTCTACCCCAATTGCTTCTCCATATTTATGTAATGGAGCTTGTTATTTTCTGCCTTTTCATATCCCTTCTCATATAAATGTAAGCTATGTGAATAACAGCCTTAGTAGACCACAGGTCCTCAAGGATTAGTTACTTTTAGGGAAATCAGGGCTGCAGTGATACTTGGTTTGCAAGCAATCCAGAGCAGTGACATCAGTTAATTACATAAATTGGAGCGGGATCAGGCCAGGCATGAGAGAGATCATGACACAGGGGCAGACCAAACGGCTAGAGGGACACAGCCCAGTGTTTCAGACACCAGCATTCACGGGAAGAAGGAATTACATCACTATGTCAGGGTTATGTAAAACACTAGACCTGCTGTAAGACTCAAACCCCCTCTGAGTGAAACCTTTAGAAGTAAATAACTCCTTCAGAGACATGGAGTAAGAGTTTTCTTCACTTTGTGTTCAGGAAAGTGAGTCAAATTTTGCATCACTCTATATATATGCATGTGGATAAAAACAAAAAACAAATCCATCAGTACTTCCAAAAAATGACACCCAGGCTAAAGATAATGTGTTCTCTGTGTGGTCAAAACAGAAAAAAAGAAGAAGAAAAAAAATGAGAGACCTGCTCGTGAGCCGGCACTAGAGGGGGTGTGAGATCTCCATCTCTTTATCAGTAGGCCTAAAGTCTATCCCACAGACGCTCAGGAACCCAGAGGGGAGATCAGAGCCTGTGTGATCCAGTAGCTGTTATAGCTCCCTTGGCCTGCTCTCCCACTGCAGGGCCTCCTGTTACGGCGCAGGCAATAGGGAAGAGAGGGAATACAAAACACTCACCTGGTCCCGTCTCCGCATGCAACCTTCCAGGATCTTTAGCAAGGATTTCATCCCCCTCCCTCTGCAACTACATTTACATTCCACTTTGCATTCCATTAATTTCCATTTGACCACACTTGCATGTTTTTGCAGGCCAGCATGAATAGTCATGAGCAGCACATGCACTCACAAATAAAATAAGCAGCCTCAAGCACACAAATGGGTTGAATCTTCTTTTCAGTCATTGTTCACACTTAAAGGGAATCATTTTAGCCACTGCAGATCTAATTTGGTATATGTATTTTAATTCAACATGTCAATTATGAAAACAAGCAGCCTGCTGCTTCCTGTTGTCCCCACTCCATTATTCCCCTTGTCATAAACTCTGATTTAAACTGATTTAAATTTAGCAATCCCTCCCGTGTGCTTTGTGAAGAAGAGAGGAGACAGGCATGATTGGACCTTGTTTTCTTCCCTCAGAGGAAAGGCATCTCAACAGGCCTGCTATTGACCACATCCACCAGGGCAGGGAGTGGGTCAATGTAACAGAGAGCAGGGGACCATTTTGGACCACTTAACTATAATCAGTAAATGCACCCCAGTTGCAATTAGCGCAGGGCCACCCTGAAAGTGTTCTTTTTGCTCACAGCTCTGTCTGTGTTTTATTCTGCTCCACAGGAACTTTGTAATGCAAATAGCACTCCTCACTCCTGGCTTATGGGAAAGGAAGTGCTAGGTGTGTCGGAACATGCTGCTGCACCTACTTGGAGGCCGTTTTAACGAACACAGTTGCTTAGCTGTCTTTTGGGCAGAAATGTTCTATGAATTCTAATATATTCGGAAAGTACATTGTTCTGCTCTAGCCAACTTGCTGTAAAATAAAGCTAAAGAAAAAATTGGGTTCAGGAGGTGAGAGCATACTGAGGGTCAGCATCTGCTGTACGCAGGCTCAACATTTGGGGCCGATGATTTGCTCTGGTCCAGGGTCTGCCCTGCTTCACCTGTCTGCAGTATATGTAAAAGGGCTGTTATGTATGACTTGTCCCCAGACGCTTCAGCAGCCGGTTTTAGGCAATTAGCCCCACAAAATGGCTTCTTTTCATGAATCAAGACTTGGTAGAGCTTGCAAAGGAGAAAGAGATGCTCTTTTAGGCTGAAAACAAAGAAGAAACACAAACGTGACAGGTAGCTGGTGCTATCACACTGAGCCTCTCCACTGCACCAACACTCTCCTCGAACTCATTTATTATTCACTGCACTTAGTCATGAATTGTCCCCCCCCTCGCCTTTGTGAGGAAAAGGCAAACAAACAAACTTGCTGGTGCTGTAGTTATGATTGATTTGATGATTCAAAGAGAGAGACCCAAGCACATAGACATGCACTTGAGTTCAAGGAGTCTGTTAAACCCCTGTCTTCCGGCAGTAACGCTTGCCTTTGACTGATTCAAGAGCAGCAGAGTGAGCTCCGTAGCAGCGACGGTGTCTGTGATACTTGTGGGTACAGCTATTTGACTGTAGGACACGTGTTAGCACACAAACACCCGCACAAAGGAAGGTACAATCCAGTACCTGACCTCCTTTTCTCTTAACCACCTGTTTACTGCGCTAAAAGGAAAGAACAGTACTGATATTTACACTTTTTTCCCCGACAACTCCTCTGTGCCATATATTCTGTACATGAGTCTATGAAAAGATTTCAGTTAGATATTTCTTTTTCTATCCTTTATATTCAATTACTAGCCTAGGATCTGCTGAATGTTCTGAAACATGCTGATGCAAAGCTCCTGCTCAGACACCCAACAACTGTATGAAGAAATCCATACTAGCACATCCTGTGGAAGCTCTCTGCCCTTATGGCCAGCTGAGAGGGATGAGGCTTTGTGATCCAATATGTCCTCTGGATGTGATGATTGAAATGCCAGGCAGATTTGCGTAAGGGGCAGAGGTCAGGATAAAGGAAATAGAGAGAGGAAGAGCAGGATGGTGGACATCGGGGAGAGGGAGGGTGGGAGGTTTAGGGAGGATGACGACGGATGGGAAGATGTAAAAAGAAGCAAAGAGTGGAAAGGGGGACAAGGGGCAGGGATCACTAATGAAACTTCCCTGCTGTTTTCTCAGCTGTTCTTCTCAGTGCCATGAGCAGTGCTGTGTACGAGGCCAGAAACTCTGGGTACACTGTAAGTGGGCCATCTCTCCCACTTTCTTACTCTTTCAAAAACACACTGAGTGGGAATGGTGAATGAACACACCTAAAAACCTGACTGACCTCTGATTTAAATCCTTACTGTCACCATGGTGACCGTGTGAACAACAGGGTTTGTGTGGCCCTTCTGGGTTTTTTGTGCACCTGGAGCACCTACAGTACGTGTGTTATGTCAAGAGCTTGGCACCAATATTGACCCAGGATGGAAGTGGAGGATGGGCCTCTGGGTGCTCCTCGACATTATCCTATTTTTGCATTTAAAACCTGCTTCAAAGCCAGAAAGATGCAAACCTATTTGACAGCACTGCTAACAGCAAAGTCACGTCAAAGACTTTAGTAAAAGAATTATAAATCTACTCGGGAGATGTAAAAGAAGAAAGAGTCTCTGCAAGGACAGCTTTGACTCAATGCCAATAATAATAACATTGTCATGGGTAAAATCTATACTTTTTCTGCGCTGAGAGGGAGCACAAAATGCACAATGCACACAGCTGGTAACAGGCCGCAGATGAAAGCCAATTTGGTTTCTTTGTGTAACCGAGAGCTTCAGTTGGACCACAGGTCCCTGTGGAACAAAGACAGAGAGAAGCGAGGAGGAAGAGGAAGAAATAGAGAGCAAGAGAGGGAGAGGGAATGAGATAGTGAAAGGGAGAAGGAGAGTTGGGCAGAGAAGAGAGAGAGAAAGAGAGGGGGGGGCTGCTGGGCGCCCTGGCCCACCTGGGCAAACAATAGCAGAGAGATGAGAGTGTGGCTCAAGGGCCCTCCCTGTCCCTAAAGTACACAGCTGTTGGTTGGGGCAGGCAGGCAGATCAAAACAGCCCCGGTCTAATTCAGGTGTTGCATCTTCAGAGGCACATAGACAATTTTGGAACAAGAGCCTTGGTTGCTATGGTGACGGCCGCAACAGAAAGACTCTTTTTAGAACACGTGAAATTATGCTTGTTAATGTTCTTAATTCATTGTGACACAGAACAGGAAATGGGTAGAAAAGATTTGCATACACTTCTAAAAGACGCAAGGAAGTTTTATTTAAGTCTTTGATGTTGAATGCATTTCCTGCTCAAACGAGAGTATTATACTGTTTATTTGGGTGCTGACAGCAGCTTGTGCAGGATCCGTGGTGTGTGTTAATGGATTTGGGTAAAATGTCTTTTACTGAGCTTTGATTTATCCTAAGGTTGCTCAAGCCTTAAATGGAATGTCTACAGAAAACATGTGGATCCACTTTCATGTAATGCTCTTGATTAGTAGTGAAAGCATAGTGTTGGTGAATGACCTGTGAACATCTGCTTGATATGACCTGTGAAAGTCTGGTTTGTATGTTGATGGCGAGTCCGCTTGAATGCCAAAGTGTAAATGGAATCATATATAGAACCAGAGAGGAGGGGGTGATGCATGTAATTCCTTTCCACTTGGTACAAGGATCTGGAAAGATGAGACCTGGAGCACGTGGTTATAGTAACACCGATTAATAAGGTGCAGCAAGATATTATCTTTCCAGACCCTGCCTCAGTTGTCCTGTCTGTCGAGGCACCGGTTTGAGCTTTAAGTTGGCTGATGCACTGAGACTCCTAACCCTTCAGACAACAACACTGTCCTTAAAAAGAAGCCATCTGTTTGATGATATATACATTCTGGCTGTAATGGCAGACTGTGGCGGTGTTGCTGCCTCCCTGACGTCCCTGCTGTGTTTAAAGGGGTGATCGCTATGTTCTGTTCATGCTGATGACGCGCACTGAGATGCCGTGTTTTTTGCTCAGTGATAGCCGGTTCCCCATTGCGTGTGTTTACTGTATATATGGGTTTATGTGTGCAAAGACCTTCCCTGAACGCTGTAAACGACTTGATCCTGCAGGGCCATTAGGTGGTTTGAGGATGTAAACATTGAACAGGTTATGTGTAGCAGACAGGAAATAACCTCTGTGTTTAATCAGCCAGTCACACACACACACACACACACACACACACACACACACACACACACATACAATCACACACGTGTGTGTGGTATGGTTGAGCAGCTACTGTTCCCATTTAGCAGCCTATTGCTCTTTCTTTTTCTCTTCTTTTTTTATTGTAGTATTTCTGCTTTTTCTTCTCTGTGTTATCTATAATCTCAGTGGAACATGTTTTTTGGGTTTCCTCGGTGGGCTGATATATAGCCTCTTAATGCTCTTTGCAGCCTCCCAGCTTGTGCACTCAATAACCAGCTGAACTCAACAGACAATCCGACGCTCCTCGCACATAAAATACTGGGTTTAGTCTTCAAAGCTCGGTGGCAAATCACACAGGAGAAGTTCATTAGTTTGCAATGGGCTTTTTTTGGGTGAAATTTAGCAATGTAGCAGTTTGAATATAGCAATACAATCCCCCCCCCCCGTGGTCTGCTGAAGTGATCTTTCAAGCCCAGATGTAGACTAAAACTCCCTTGGAAGCTGCCCCATTCCTAATGCTAACCCTTTAAATATTTAACCAGGATCCAATACAGGAGTAATTATTTTTCCAAACAAATTACGCCTCAGGCCCAAACCGCTGGAATCTGATACACCACAGCGATACATTCTGTGTCACAAGGCACTATTAGTCATTTTAAATTATTTATCAAGCTTGGGTGAAATAGGATTTGCTTCAGACTTATTTATGACTGCCATACTACTTAAACAGAATCTTGAGTGGCCTTCCTATTCCAAAAGAAACGAGAGCTCCTGTGGCTCATCCTCCGAAAACCCTGGAGACGATCATTTGTGAGGACAAGGTCAATAATTGAATGACAATACTGATGTATGTTCTGTTGGAACGGCCTTTACTGATGACATCTAAACAAGATTGCTATGAAAGACTACTGCACAATAAAAACAGATAGATACATCAGAGTCCTAAACCATCCTTCACCCTCTACCCTTTTGTTGATCCCTTCATGTTTTAAATGAGTCCGATGAGTCAGGAGTGTATTGTGTATGTTCAAACCTGGGATACCATTATTTAATTTTATTTCACCTAGATTTTTACAGGAAAGTAATTAAGAACAAGTTCTTATTTACAATCGCGGCCCAACATTTGGCATTGCCACTTAGGGAAAGGGAAGGAGGGCATACATACAGTCCAGAAATTACATTCTCTTCTTTTCATATTTCCCTCTTCACTAAATCAACATATCTTTTATAAAACATTCCTGATCCTTTCCAAGGTTGACTACCATAAATATGAACAAAGTGAGGCGATAATTGGAATCTAAATGTCACATGGTGATGTTGCTTTATGACTTTATGAATGGTGCTGAAAATAGCTACTGTGGTAAGAACAGAGCCTCATTTAATTCTGCCATCTGCAATGAAAAATAGCAACATTTTATAGAGCAACAACTGTCCCAGTGAATATGAGCTATGTTTAACTGTGCTGTTGAGAAAAATTGAGGTATTGTGTTGGGCCAGGGATGATACTAAATGAAGAGAGAGAGAGATGGGACGGGTCATCAAAGCCTCTTTTCTCCCAACACAGAGGCCCCAGCTGGCTGGCTGAACGACGGATAGCTCTGCCCACTTGCCTGCCGCAAATTAGCCAAACTATTTACCCTTGTATATGCACATTGGCAAATTCCTCCAATTGAGAAAACAAATGCATCTGTTTTGTTCTGTTGAAAACTTTATAAGAGCCTGCACGGGCCTCTGCACACCAGATATTCTCTGTCAAAGTCTCAGTCATTTCGAACACACACAAACAACACACACACACACACACACACACACACACACACACACACATACACACACACAGCATGGAGCCAATCGGAGGTCCCTGCCGGGCCTCCCCAATCCCCCCGATCCTCTCCCCGACTGGACTGCTATAGCTTGTGTCAGTCCCTCTCAGTGCTCTCCTGCCCTCTCTCTCTCTGTTTTTCCGACTGCTGTTGACAATCTCTGTTTTTCTCTGTTTTTTTTCTAACTCTCCCCCCCTTTAATCGGACCAATCTGAATTTTATCAATACTCCCATGACCTGCCTTATAATGTTAGGGGTCCCAAAATGAACATTTCTTTTTTTTTCTTTTCTTTAACAAGTCTTCATTGCCCTTGCTGCATAGTTTCCATCCTGGTCTAGGTTTTAAATATTCATGCGAGTGGATGGAAGAGGTGAGGGGAGGAGGGGAAGAAGAGAAAGGGAAGGAGGGCAGGAAGAAGCAGAGGCAGCGTGCAGCGGTGGGGGCTACCCCTATTCTGGAGCTCCCTGCGGAGGGATGGCGGGCATACAGGAATGGTGGAAGCAGGGTGGGGGTGGGGGATCAGCAGGAGGCCTCATAATTTATTTAAACCCGGGGGCACCTGTGCAGGTCAGCCGCTGATGGCAGCCATCACCCTGCCAACCCACTGGCGCTTGATTCCAGAAAAGAAAGACAAATCTGTGGCAAGCAGGAAAATGAATAGAAACTTCACCTGTCCAGTTAATGATTTCAGTGGTAAACCAATTTCAGAAACAGTCTGGACATTTGAATGACCTGCCACTGCATGCTTTTCTCTGTTAGTTATGCAGTAACTCCACAAACACCTGTAAGGTTGAACCCATTACTTGTGTGCTGCCAACATTTGCTAACTACCATCAAAAGCTTAGATGAGGAAAAATCCCATGTTTCAAATAAGCCAATCAATATAGAGCAGACAGATTGCAGCCTCCGCGAGCTTAAGTGGGCGGCTCGCAGAGTTTTATCAAGGCGGCTTAATTTCCTTCAGCTTAATATCCTGGGAAATGAATGGGAATTGAACTGCGAGGGAGAACAAAGACAAGTAGCCAGGATGAAACGATGAGGTGAAAATCTGAAATCTCTCTTATCGTAGGCGCACAAAGTCCTACAGTACAAAACACACACACACACACACAGATATCTCAGCCAGGTGGCAAAGTTCACTTTTACCTTAAGAGTTAAATAATTCTAATTCTTTTTTCAAAATGACTGTGAGCGGTTGACTACTGTATATGTTCTGATTCCTATGCTTGACTACCGGTAGTTAATTAGCTTAGCTGCTACTTGTCTCCTGCTTGCCGGCTGCTCTGTGGAGACACATGGAAGAGCTGCCCAGAGGCAAATTATAAATGAGGAACAGGTTATTAGGATTCTGTCATGCATACTAAGGTGTTATGACTGTCATAAAAATCACAGCAGTGAATACAGGGAGCAGTAATTATCATTTTACGGGTCTTTCTTTTATATACCAGATCGTGATAATATCCAATGATTTCAGCATCTACTGTCAACAACAACAGGATGGCCCCGGCCCTTAGTGTTCACAAGCTTAAAATATAAAACTGGAAAAAAAACTAAATAAACCAGAAAGTCAGCAAAAAAAGTCCCAACATGCCACAGCAACCACCCAGTCAGGCTGAACCTAATGAAAGCTCATCTGCATTAGTAATAATCTGCCACTGCTTGGAGGGGTGGCGGGTGGGGGTGCTCCAGTTCCAGGTGCTAGTGAGGAATGCAAAACAACCACCTTCTAAACACCCCCACCTCTGTTCCTCTACCTTCTTCTCCCCCAGCTCCAGATACTTTCTTGAGATACCTCCGATAAACAACACCTGCACTTTTAACAGCGCCGCTGCCACTGAGCGAATCTGCCTTTCTGTCCTTTTTTTTGTGTTAATCCATCTTTCTTCTTTGGCAACCTGATCTTGTCGTTCTCTCTGGCACATTACGCACACACACACACACTTTAACACACGCTTCAAAGAACAGTAACTAATAGCAACCTCATTCATTAAAACAGCACCTTGATGTTTCGCACGGAGGCAGGGTAAATGTGCTGGAACGCCTGCCCTGTTTGTCTGGTTGTGCGACGCTAACAACAGATAGAGAGACAGATAGAGAGACAGGTGGGACAGGGGCTCGTCTTACACCCAGCCGCCTCAGCCCCAGCAGTGACGGCACCACCCCTTGATGGAGACAGATATACAGTATATTTCATCAGTTGTTAAGGTTTTGACATAAGCCCGACGGTGTCAGGGATCCTACTGTAGCATCAACTGCACCCCTCTTTACTACCACCATGAATAAAAAGATATAGGCTCTGAAATAAGAAAGTGCGGAGACTTCCATAGTATGAGCTTTTTGTGATCTGGATGCATTAAGATCTCTTCTGCCAGAAGCCTTTCGCTTCACACTGATAAGCACTGAGAGTATACAGACACTGGCCACTTCAGATCACTGGTGACATCAACAAGCCTTTTTCCCTTCACTCACAATGTCTAATAGGCTAATTCCTCAGCCTCTACTGCTGTAGTATATGTACCATATACTGTAGTTCTCTCACGCACGTGTAGGTACAAAGTCTGTGATGTGTGCAAGTACAAGCTGGCAGGTGCTGACATGTGTGCAGTATGTGCAATACAGCTTCAGGCTTCCAGGTTGGTAATACTAAGATGTTTAATTAATTATTAGGAGAAACTGCTCTGTCTTTCTCTTTCCCTCTGTCTTGTGGCAATTAGGCAAGCCTCTGTAAAACTGCCACTGTGACAAAGCCTTTCTGTATGTGCACAGAAAAAGCTAAAGAAAGAAAAGAACCATGGACTCAAAGGTGGGGCAAAAAGAGAGGGGCAAGACGCCATAATGAATTATTTAAATGTGGGGGAAATGGTGCACGCTCTCCGGAGAGCCGTTCATAGTGTTGCACTCATATGATGGAAATTGGCTAGCAATTTTGCCAAGCAAATACCAAGCAATAGGTTGCAGCAGCAAGCAATACTTGCAAAATCCGCAATGGAAATGAGCTCGTATAGCTTCCGCGACATTTTACAGTTATAAAATTGCTGTCAATCAAAGGTTATGCAGCCTTTTGACAGACTCTCCATTGACCCCCAGAGACGCTAAGTGACGGTGGGCAGGACATCATTTGCATGAACCGACATAGTACATATGAATATATGTTATACACAATACATATTTGGGTTCAGGTTTAAAATTTGGGAACCCCATTTAGGCTCAGTAGGTAGTCAGACCAGGCACCAGCTTCAGTTCCATACCCATGCAGACTTCTAATTGATGTACAAAAAAGACATAGAAACAGCAATCCTTTGGAGACACCAGAATCCATTACCTAAATGACAAGGCCTTTGGACAGTCCAGCAGACGGTCACATAGGGTGAGAGAGTATATTCTCTTAACATCCTTGTCTCTGTCTGCACGTTCCACCTCCGTTTCTCTAGCAGCCTCCAAATGGCCAGGCTGCTGCTAGCGGCACTGCCTCAGGAAACTTAACATAAACTTAAATAATGTATTGCTGCATTCCACCCATTTCATGGACTTTACCCGATGAAGTAAATAGGCCAAACAAGCCTGGGACAAAACTGGGACAAGACAATAATCCCTTTATCGGCCAAAGGGTAGGCTTGACTAGCCGGCTTACCTGTTACATTATTAGCAATAGGCAAGAGGGAAGAAAGGTAGCAGGAAAGGAGACAAGGGTAAAAGCACCGGGGTAGGTCACAAGTTGAGGTTACACTGGCGTAAATGCCACTCAATAATTAAGAACAGGACAAAGAGACACTATAGCAGCCACAACACAGAGAGTTTAAGGTAATAGTTGAATAATACTAAGGAAACTATATTCAAGTGCATTGGCACTGAGTGTAGAAGTGCTACAGGCCTATTTGACAAGGATAGATGAGCTCAGCTACGTGAGCCTGTATTCGCTAAGCACTGAAGGGAACAAAGTCAAGACTCTGAGCACCCTGAGAGCTGTTTTTGCAAATAGCACATCACTTGTTTACCTTGAGTACTAGTGTTTTATTTGCATGAGTCAACCTTGTGAAAAATCTATAAGTCATTTGAAAGGCTCTTACAGCACATGCTACGCTATTCTATGGCAGCTGAAAGGGAAACAGCCAGATGTGAGGGATGTGAAACTCCAACCAAATGGATGTAAGCAAAAGCGGGCGATAATGGCTTTGGATGTATATTGTCTTCAATGGACTTAAAATTACTCTTTTTTTCTACTGTCACCTCACCATATCAACCAGAAACAAAAACTTAAGTGCAAGACAAGACATAGATAATATGTCAATTATCAATACTCATAGGCATAGACCGAATTGCTTCCGTAGTATAGAGTGTCGAAAAATGCCATGCCATTCACTGTCAGAATTTCAATACCTAAGGAGTAGATCTCATTAGCGTCAGAGAGGCAAAAAACCTGCAGCATGCTTCTACCAAGTTCTAATAATGCTTCTGATTGGCTGTGTAAGGTTATCCATTTTAGGGCCATGCAGGAAAAACACGCACAGTGATGGGGCTTATGTGTATATGTGTGTGTTGTTGTATTTTGAGAGGACTGACTTCAGCGTAAAGGAGCTGAAAAAAAAAAAAAAAAAAACATTTGTGCCGTAATGTAAATTATCTTTGTTGAAATGGATTTTTTTTAATTTTTATGAAATAAAAAATCATTTATGGTATCTGTGACAGCATAGAACATCTCTAAATGGAACCCAGCCCTAACACAGATATTTTATTTACGAAGAATCAAAGAAGACGGCGAGGGGGTGTTTTTGCTATTGTGGAGGATATAGAGTAACACAGAGCCGGCAGGTTGGAGCTGGCAAAGCTCACCTGTATGTAATCTCTATCCTGTAAAGGTACAGTCTCCAGTACAGAAACAGAAACTATCCTGCAATCTTCTCATCTGAAATCATCAAAGATGGTTTGATGTTCTCCTCTAAGCTTTTGAACTCGCCATGAACTCTACCCGCAGCCGAGGTTTGTTTGCTGCCCAAACGGCATGTGATGCTCAGACACCCGGAGTGCTCATCTCCCATGAGCTCATTCTTTGAATTAAAAGACTTGCCTCATTCCTCACAATGAAACCAAAAAGCAAAACACACTCTTGTTGAAATACTGTACGTGCATGAAATGATGCATTACGGAAAACCCTGTGTCTCACACAGACACACACACACCACTCTCAATGCCTCAAACCAGGGTCACCAAGTCCCTGGTCTTGGTTTTGGTGGCTGGTGGGTAATTTTCTGGTCAATGTCAGCCTTTCTTTCCCCTTCACCGCTGCCAAGAGGAAATGAAGGGATGATCTCTGCGATCTTCTCCACTCGCCACTCCCCGAGAATACAGACAGGAACATTTTATGGCCTGCTTGTTGCCCTACAGCCCAGGAGCAGCAGGACAAATAGTGCTGTTTACATCAGGATGAGCTATTTAAACTGATATAACAACACCGTCCTGTTGACATGTACAATCAAATTCCCAAGTAGAGAAGAAGTGTTTATAAAATACAGTTCATAGCTCAGATAATACACCTGTCAAATGCTTTAACAGATCAGGATCTGATTTTTTTTATCTTCCAAATGCAGCAGTTTGAATCCCATTACTCTTCACCTGTTCTTCACTTCTCTACTGTCTAAATCTTGCCATCTTCCTGTTTTAACAGGAAACAATGGTATTCAGTGTAGCACATTTAAAAAGCCAGTGATAAACTGTAAAGATAACAAAACCAAACTCAGAATCCAGTAAATGGGGACCACAAACTTCTCTCTACAGAATGTACCCTATGCGCAGTTGCAGAGCCGCCACCTGGCATGTGTCAATAGGTATATGTGTGTGGTTGTGTGTGTGTGTATACGTGGTACCATGGCTTACACACACCTGTGCTTCCCTCAGTCCCGGCACCAGGCCTGGGCCCTAAACAAAGCTTCTCTCTGTACGGACATGGACACGGTTTGATTCCTCACGCAGTTCCCCCAACACTGCCTCTGCGGAAACCTAAACACATTATTTGCTACGGGTGAAATACTGTTTAAGAAATACTGGGAGAAGAAAGAAAAGCCTTCCCGGAGACTCATCTGGTTCTAATGCAGGGCCCGCTGGTGTGGATTACAGGCACATATTACAGGAGAACTCGGGTTGACCCCTCATCTCTATCCCGGGGGGAAATGGGAGCCAGCTATGGTGATGGGGGTCTGAGGGTCCAGAGGCCTGGGGAGCAGAGGGGTGAATAGAAGCCTTTGGGCAGGCTGCCACCCCAAATGATTGGTACCCTTGGTCAATGAGGGAGTCTCTGAGATCTTTTCAAAAACCCTCCATTAAAAAACAGGAAAAAATCACTTTCTTCAACCTCTTCAAGACACTAAGAAATCTCATTGCTTTAGTTTAACCAACTTTTGGTGGAAGTAAAAAGGCCTTTGTATAATCTTCAAAGTAACACTAAAACATGCTTGTTTTATCACAAAAACACAATAAGCAGCTGGCTACTCAGCAAGCCTTTGAGTTTTACTGTTCTATCCCACATTGGAAGGGGTGTTAACTACGGGGGTAAACAAGCAAACAGGAAAGGCAGAATCAGAGTGGAGAGAGAGAGAACTTCAGCAGCAGCTCATAAGGCTGGCAGCCAATCTGGGTGTATGGCCAAATAATCAACCCGACTCAGAAAACATTCCTATTAAAGCGGGGATAAATCAAACAAGATGCAGAAAGCACAATGATCATCCAAACAAAACCAACAGAAACAAACAGAGGCACACATCTCTTTTTCTTTGTGTTACATAAAATGCCTAAATTAAGTCTTTCATACCCATTTTATAACTAATGATCAAGTCAAAATAGAAGCTCTTACCTGTAGTATCTGGACTGTAGATAAGTGGAGCAGACTGCTTTTGACACATGGCTGGCTGAGCCAAAGTCAATAACTTTGACCCTGTAGGGCTGTCGAGACGGGTCCACAAGCATGATGTTCTCTGGCTTCAGGTCAGCGTGGATCAGCCCCAGGCTCTTCAGTTTCATTAGCGCTGAGGCCACCTGCTGTAGCACGGGTCTGATGTATTTGAGCGGCAGGGGGCTGAACTTGTTCTGCTTGAGGAAATCGTACAGGTTCTGCTCCAGCATCTCAAATACCAGGCACGTGTGGTTCTTGTGCTGGAAGCACTCGTAGGCCCTCACAAAGTTGAAGTCATCTGCACTCTCCGTGCTGAGACGCGCAAGGATGCTGACCTCGATCTGACCCTGCCGTGCATACGATGGGTGGTTTTTCAAGATCTTGATTGCCACAATCTCGTTGGTGCCCCTCTTCCAGCACTTAACCACCTGTCCAAAGGTTCCTCGCCCCAAGAACTCCAGCACTTCGTAGGTGTTGGTCATGGAACAGAGCACCTCATGTTGCACCAGCTGGTAGTCGCCCTCACTGTTGGAGCCGCTGTTCTTGGACGTTGCGGTGGAGGTGGCGGTGGCCACCGTAGCCACCGTGGCTCCACTGGCTGCACCGTTCTGGATCATCGGTGGGCCGTGCTCCTCAATGATGTGCACACTGCTGTTGTTGTCAAGCTCCTCACTTTTGCGTTTAAGCCCGCATCGCTGGTAGGTGTCAAGGAGACTGACCGTGCTGCGGCGCGTCAGGTTGTGAACACCAACCCCGCCACCCACACCACTGCCGCCGCCGCCACCACTGCTGCTGCTGCTGCTGCCTCCACCCCGCTGCCCAGCAGAGACCCCGCGGCCCCTGAAGTGCTGCTTGCTGAGGCGACCACAATGTGGCCCGCGTTGGCTGGGAAGATGAGTGCCTGCTCGTAGGGCAGGGTGGAGCTGGTGACTTGCAGGGAGTTGTTGATGCCGAGGGGGCCACTGGCGGCCGACAAGTTCTTGCTGCTGTTGTGGCTGTAGACTTTGCTGTGTGTGCCGTACCCTGTCATATCCCAGTTACAACTCTGCTCCACCTTCAGTTTCTTCACGCTAAAGAAGGCACTTGATTGGAGAGTGTGAGGGGAGAACACTTGCACTTGTGAGGCCATACCTGTGACAAGAAGGGAGCAGAGGGGAGGAGCAAAGAGGACAGGGGGGGAATGAAAGTGAGAGGTTAGGAAATTGAGAGTGACTGCAACACGAGTGGTAGCCAGTAGCTTTAAATAAAGACAGCTTGGGTCAGAGCAGGTCATTAAAACACCAAGCGTAAATGCTGATGCGTCAGCATGTTAACCTGTTGAACTCCATTAAATCATAGTACAGTAACATTCACTAAATTACTTTCAACATGTCATAAAGCATTTGTTGCTTTGCCATTAAACTGTTTCTATGTAGCAGACCTACTATCATCTAGCTTTTTTATTCAGATACCGCGTCATTAAAACTGGTGGGAAAGGGATATTTTTTTAATACAACATGATGTTGTTTTTTATATTGTTGCATAAGCCAGGCAGATAAGCAGGTTTAAATTCAATAGTGCTTAGGTAAACCAGTGGTTCATGCAGAGGAAATGCACCATTTCCCCACTGTTCCCATCTGCAGCAAAGTAAATAGGCTGAGTGAAAACTCAAAGAATACCCTTCATTGGACACTCCATAGAGAAAGTGGAGCTCCACAAAATTGTACATAAAAACACAAAAAAGTGTTAAGAAATGTTTGCAAATTACTTCCCCACCACAGAACCCAACTCTTGCATTAGTACACAATTACTCACTTCAGGGAAGGTGGTTGAAGACATTTCGTTTGAAAGACTATGAGAACAGAAGAGGGGCACTGAACTCCCTTTCAACTACAGATCCCGAAACAACAAAACAAAAGCAAAACTGCAGCGAGGCTGTGCTCTGAACTCCTGGGAACAAGCTGCCTCAGAATAAGCAAAAGCTTCTCCAAGCAAACAACTGCCCAAAAATAGTCCCTTTCTTCATCTCATGCTTTGCAAACAGTCTTGTTTGTAAGGTTGAAATAATTATTACAACACAAGGAAGAGTATAAGAGCCTTGTAGTGTTGCTACTGTATGTCTAAAGAGTTCCCACCAGTAAACCCCCAAATTAGTTTACCGCTAACAAACTAAGATAACGCCCTTTCAAGTAGGCCTCGCTCACTTATACAGGAATCAACCCTTTCCTTCTTGGATGTGGTGTATATGGAGTAGAGCCCGACAGATAACGGATTTTTAAGGCTGATATATATACTGTATATATATATATATTTTTAAATCCAGAAGTTACAAAGCATAAACAGATTTCCCTAACATTAGGTATTTGTAGTTATGTATGAGTTCTTACTAATATAATATGATAATAATTTGTTTTATTGTCACAACAGAACAGAGAAACATCCAAATGTGTATTAAAGTTCTGATAAATAAAATGTCTAAAAATACAAACTTAAGATATGAAACTTAACGTCCTTTGAACAAAAACACATTAACAAAAATAATAATCTGTGGTGGCAGCGGGGACGTTGTAGAGCGCCCCCTGGTGGACAAACTATGCAACAACAACGCTCATAACATGGTTGACAGTCCGTTTTTTTTTTTTTAAATCGACCATTATAAATGCTGATACCGATAGATCTGAAAATGCCTAAAATCAGTCCACCGATACATTGGTCGGGCTCTAATATGGAGCTCTCTACGGCACGTATTCATGGAGCGCCAGGAAGGATTCCAGACACTTGGCTGTGCATCATTGAATCGCTGAGGTCCGGGCTGTAGCCTTGTCCTGTGTCTGTCTGTTTGTGTCTGTTTCTGCATGTGGATGGGACACATTCCCAGTCATCGTGTATTGTTTGTATTTGTTTGTCACTTAACGCAGGAAAAAAGAACGCTATGGTCGCAGCTCGCACACAAACACTAACAAAACCCATACATTCAAGCCGTTAAACCTTGTTTGCTGCTTTTGTGTGTTTAATAGACATCTTGAATGCTGGGAAGTTTTGTTCTGTTTAGTGATAATTAGTGGAGGATTTACTTTCAAGATGGGAGGACTTCCATAGATGTGGCCTCTCTTCTGCAAACAGAAAGCAGAGAGGAGTGGACATGCCTGGTCACTTTGTCATTATTAGCCCTTAGAGTGGTGATGATGATTAATTCAGTAGGAGGTTGGCGGCCCTCCACTGTACTCTGCCTCGTTTGTGTTTTTAAACTCTCCGGACCTCTCTTCGCCTCTTTTTATTTAGATTGTTTTTTAGTCGCTGTGGCCTTGCTTGGACTTACTGGTTATCTGCGTGGTCATCTGGTCTTAGCCCTAATGCTGCAGGATTGAAGCTGCAGTGCACATTAGAGGACTCACTGTAAACCTGGCGGGTTTTGTACAGACGCCAATGCAACATAGCACCCATGTTTCCTGTAGTACTTATTTAAGCCTCAAATGTGATATCAGCACATATGTGCTCTGAACTATAATTAAGCTATATTTTTTTTTTGTTACTTTAGGTGCCCACGCCTAACCACTTCCTGGCCAGAGCTGTAGGCTAGTCCAGAGAGGTAGTGAAGATTGTCCACTAGGCTATTAGGGGCAAGGCTCTCTGCTAATCACATAAGCCCTGAAGGCCAGATGTCACTCCTTGGATTACCAATTCCTGTGCCTGGACTTAACGCTAAAAATAATTTGAATGATGGGTTGCGTCACAGAACAGCGATTGAGAGCCTGACAGGATAATCACAGGCACAGACTGATTGACACAAAGATGGATGGACAGACACAGAGCTGGCTTGTTCCTCTTATGGAAAATTCTAGCATTACATATCCAGAGGTGTCAAGTAACAAAGTACAAATACTTCATTACCTTACTAAAGTCTAAATTTTGTGTATCTATACTTTACTGGAGTAATTATTTTACAGCAGACTTTTTACTTCTACTCCTTACATTTTCACGCAATTATCTGTACTTTCTACTCCTTACATTTTAAAAACTAGCCTCGTTACTTCTATTTCAGTTCGGCTTGTTTTCATTCTGGCTTGTCATCATTCAAAAAACACAAAAATAAAACAAAAAGCTATCCAGATAGATCACACCATCCGGATAGAGTGAATCTGTTGCCCTCACAGAATCCTGCAGCTAAGCTTGGATGTACATTTACATTCCAATAAAGGCTGTTGATAACATGCCTCTGAAGTTTGACTTTTTGCACCATTACAATACTTCTAGGAAACTAGTCATCATATCTTCCGCACCATGAAACACATGTTAAAAGTCCCATGACATGGTGCTCTTTGGATGTTTTTATATACAACTTAGTGGTCCCCTAATACTGTATCTAAAGTATTTTACCCAAAATTCAGCAGAATTACAGCCACTATGACCTCATAAGGGTCAAGATTCCAATCGGCCCATTTGAGCTTTCGTTTTCTCAAAGGCAGAGCAGGAGACCCAGGGCTCGGTTTACACCCGTCACCATTTCTAGCCACTGGGGGACCATAGGCAGGCTGGGGGGACACATATTAATGTTAAAAAACTTCATTAAGTGAAATTTTCATGCCATGGGACCTTTAATGCTCAGCAGTACACATATATGCTTCTTTAATGTATTTGCATTGTACTAAATGTGTTCATTTTTAATGGGCATAAATGAGGCTGAAGCAGGTGCATGCCAAATGTTACAACATTAATATTTTAATATAACCTTATAGTCATTATGGCCTTTAGTAAAATCTTTTTTTCGGAGGTGGGGTAGTGCACTATAGGCCTCTGTGGTGCGGCCTAAGCTTTTGTCCTTAATGGCATTTTTTCCCCCCCTTACATTATTTTTACTTTTATACTTTAAGTCGTTTTCAAGCCAGTACTTGAGTTGATACTTCGACTTCTACAGAAGTCTTTTCTAAACCCCAGTATCTATACTTCTACCTGAGTAATGAATGTGTACTATACTATAATACTTTTGACACCTCTGTACATATCTGCCAGCATGGTTATGGAAAGCTCGGGGGTTGTACAAGGCCGGATTGAGGTTAGCTGCTCTTTGCATTAACATCCCATGAATTCCTCCTCAACCCTGATCTTAGTCACTCATTGACTCTCTGTCAGTTTTAACACTGTGGTTAAAGAGTTCACTTGATCTTGCCTATGCGGTGCAATGAACTGAAGGCCACACATGTTCCCCTAAACTAGGGAAGCTTGTATAATAACGCTGAGAAAAATATTTGGAAATGCATAGGACATTCTTGAAAATGGGCCTAAGAAATTCTGCACAGCTGGTTTTTGCAACAACACTCCGCAGCATAGTTTAGAGCCCTGTGCGGAGAACAGATAAGTAATTAAATGGACCAACAGTAAGAGGTCAAATGGCTGGAATGTTATCTCATGACAACATACACAGGCAACAATGTGACCAATTATACTTCATTGGGAAAGTGGCTCCAGTTCTCATGAATCACTCTTCATCCAAACTGAAGTTCAAACACGTTTATGATCTACAATCTGAACAACAAAATCCTCTTTTCTGTTGTCCTCTTGAAGTTTATTTGAATTTCTGAACCCTATGCCAAACAAAAAACTGTA
This sequence comes from Etheostoma perlongum, assembly GCA_026937815.1. Lineage (NCBI taxonomy): Eukaryota > Metazoa > Chordata > Actinopteri > Perciformes > Percidae > Etheostoma > Etheostoma perlongum. The sequence continues at coordinate 4,910,012 of CM049378.1, read as the reverse complement.
AAGGTCCATTGTTGTATATTTACAATGTTGGAATGCCTTCAGTAGCCAAGGCTTTCCATTTAGCATACCTAAAGAAACACTGTGTGTCCTACATACTGCAATTAAGCATACCAGAGAGGCATTTTCCACTGTTTAGAGGCAGCATGTTAAAATGGTAGGAGTCAATGTTTTCAGAGAGATTACTTCTCTGTCAGGGGTTTGTTAATCTTCCTTTTGGGTGGATCAGGGCCGTTCTGCACGCCCTGCTGGGTCTAGAGATGGACTGAAAGAGAGGGAAGAAGAATAGAGCACGAAGAGTGGGGCCACGAGTGGCCCTCACATTCTAGTCTGTGACCTGCTTCTGTTTACTCTCTTTTATTAAACCCGTCATTTATACTGCGCTGACAGCATGACAGAAAGTATTGATGAGTACGCCTTTAGACACCACCAAACCTGCCAAATAGTCCTTTGTAATTACAAACAGTCTTTTAATATAAAAACCTGTTTACCATTCAACTCCTACGTGCCTCTCCTCCAAGTTCTGTGCTTAAGACCTTGTTTATGATTAAAACATGCCTACGGCTTAAGAGGGAAGGTACAGAAGAAGCAACAGAAGTTGATGGTGACTGTGAGACAGGTATGCTATCTTAGGCTACAATGCCAAGATGCAAGACGTGGGGAAGAAAATATAGTTATACTTATTTGCACTGAATTGGAAATGATGATTTTCTTGAAAAATAAACTGTGAATAACAAGGCTGTAGAGAAGAGTGCACTATAGCAGACTTACATTACATTACAATGACATATCTATCCAGTATACTAAAGCCTAACTGAGGCCCAATGACTACAGACACAGACGGAGACGCTCTGAAGACTCTGTCTCCTTACTGGACAATCCCATTGTCTGCAGGACTGGAGGGTGAGCGGAGACTGGGCCAAATCGCTGGCTAATGAAATGACTTCTGACTGTCTAGACTAAGCATTATCTCATCCCTCGCTGCTGTTTGCATGTGGGTGTTGGAGCACTACACTGTGGCACTACTTGCCGCACCTCCATCACTTTTCTGAACACCCTGTCACATAGAGATGGAAGATAAACTAAATGAAAGACCAGTGTAATGTGTTTCAGTAAGCTATTGGGTCACCAGAACAGCATCAATCCACCCTCAGATTATCCAAGGAAATCTTCTGGAGGGAGACACCATTCTTCCAAAAGACTCATTTGGAAGTGAAGTGTACTGTAGGTGTTTTCAGTATGGGAGACTGCAAAAGCCATTGCATATGACTCACATAGCGTCGTAGAGCAGTGTCAACCGTGTGTGACTGAGAGCCTGACAGGATAATCTCAGGCACAGGCTGATGGACACAAAGATAGATGGACAGACACAGAGCTGGCTTGTTCCTCTTATGGGAAATTCCAGCATTACATATCTGCCAGCATGATTATAGATAGTTGCATTAGTGCCCCTAAACTATGGAAGCCTCTAAAATAAAGCTGAGAAAATGATTTAGGGACCTAATTGAACATCATCTTAAAAATATTCTGCACAGCTGGTTTATGACACATCTGTTTTGTACTCAAACCATTCAGTGTGCCCCTGCATTTGTTTCTTATCTTCTTTTCTTTAATTTTTATCTGCATGTACATGGGTGTCATGGCCAACAGAACCACCACAGGACACTGACTTTGGAGTAAGACAGTTGAACGCACCACTGAGGAGGAACATATTGTCCACACAGAGAAGACCAAGCCTTCCTGCCTCCTGCCTAAGTTCTGTTCCCAGTAGGGGAGCTGGAGCTTGACACTGCTTGGTCCTCTCTCTCTCTCTCTCTCACACACACACACACACACACACACACACACACCCGGCCACTATTGACCATACTGCCTGCCGTTTTAGCTCTTTCATCTCTGCTTATTTATAGAATAATGCATCAGACGAGCTCGCGGGGAGATGCTGTCATGCAAGCTTCTGCTCCAACAGCCTTTATGCTCATCCTAACTACGGTATTTGACCAGTCGGAATTGGCTTGCTATGTCTCACTCCGCTCCCTTACAAACACACAAAAAAGGGCAAATATCCATCTAGCATATTGACAGCGTATGAGAAAATGTGAATGCTGTTTTGACAGACACATACTGGGCTTCTTATCTCGTAAATCAGCAACATGCCTGCTGTAAATGTGACACTCCCTCAACTCTCCCTTTCCTAGAAGCAAACAGCCAAAGACACAACATGTTGTAGCTGGCTGTGAGATAACATGTCCGGTCAGCACTTATCCAAATGCACACGCATAGATACATAAGCCTGAACAGACACACACAGGAGCACCAATACCAAGAGGCCCGTACAGCCACACACATTCACATCAGTAGGTGTGGTGGTTTTAAAGTTTCTTTTATAAACTAAGCAATGATATCTTAAATCTAAAAGTAAAGCTGCAAACCTGGTTCGCCTGGGTAACTGTCAGTAGATAAGAAGGTAACCATTAACGTTGAAAGTGTAGTCATAAAACGACTGGTGTTAGAAAAACACTTGCCTTGTTTATACTGCCAGGTCAGCCTAACCAGGCTGAACCAAGGCACAGGGTGGAGGAGAGGAGTGGGAGATGAGGAAGAGGAGGAGGAGGAGGAGAAGGGGGGGAAGGAGGAAGAGGAGCAGGGGAGGGGGGTGGGGGGTAGGGGAAGGAGGAGGACGAAGGGGTGGCAGAGTGGCTCTGCTTGAGCTGGCTTTCTTATTAATCAAATCACGAGTGTAGCAAGGCACAGCACCCAACTTCCTCCCCAAGGGAAAGAAAGAAAGAAAGAAAGAAAGAAAGAAAGAAAGAAAGAAAGAAAGAAAGAAAGAAAGAAACCTTGTAATAAATGCCCTTGCTACAGCAGAAGTAAAACATTGAATGTGGAACAGCAAAACTATTTACATTAAACGTGTCCAACCATAAACCAAAGGCCCTGTTAATTCACGACTCAACTGCACTGCCATCAACGTCCACTGTATGCATCATGCTGTGCTGATGGTTGACTACAGTTGCAAACAGCGCTGGGCCATGCAGTGACACACACCTGATAAGCAGCCGTTCTCCACAATGCTTATCATGTACACACAGTAAGAAACGCCCCACTACACCACACTTCCTCTCATGTCATTAGGATCAACAATGACAACTGGACACAATGTACTATAATGAGATCAACATATGAGAAGTGCAGGAAAGAAACAGTAACCCAACCCAGACAACAATAGGGGAGGACACACTAATGAGTACAACCTACAGACAAAGTATGAGGTTTTGAAAGGATGCCACTTCAGTAAGTGAAAGACAAAAGCCGGTGATATGCAAAAACAAATTCAAATGCCGATGTTCACACAGGGACACACAAACGCACAAACACAAGGAGCCAGGTTCCTCTAAGCTACAGGAGTAGAATGTTGAACAAAGGAATTAAAATATAAATAATAATCCACCTTGATTTTCATGTTGTGTGATCCCTAGTTAGTTATACGTGGGTTGCCTTATATATTCCAAAAAGGTATTTAGTTTGTGAGGTCAGATTTGCATTTACCCCGCTAATATGGTTATCAAATCTAAAGTGTTAAGTGAGTTAATATTCTTCACTCTTCACTACATTCTTGGAGTACTATTTGCAGTTGTCAAAGTATTGATTTGGAGTGCAAAGTAAGAAAAGTCAAACAGCGACAGTTAAAACTGAGACAGTCACAGGGAAAGATGTCAGTTGGAGGGAATACGGTATCATTGCCCCCACCCTGCCCTGTTTTTGTGTGTGTTGTTGAACTTATGGGTCAAAGTCTGCATCTGCATGACTATCCGATAGAGACAGCTGCAATAATGCCTGACTTCTGCTCATTGGATGCATACATCACCAAACACACAGCTCTCGGCATGTGTGCAGAATTTGTGTGTGTACATGACAGCAGGCGTGTACCCACAGACATGCATCTCTGCCATATTTCTACAGTCTATGATCTCTGTACTCCACCTGTATGTGTGTGTGTGTGTGTGTGTGTGTCTTAGCACATAGCTGTGTAGTAACAACATGCATGAGACCACCAACCAAACATACAAACACACACACACGAACAGAGAGACTAATCTGATGCCCCACCCGTCCATATCCTGCGATGAACCCCGTCAACAAAGGAACCAGTCCAACCTGCCAAGCCACCTGGGGACCAATCACACACAGGCAGGGCCATCACTTCCTGTATTTCCAAAACACTGTATTCAAACAGCAAACTGATAGGGATGTCTAGATTTAAAAAAAAAAAGAAAAAATGGCTAGGAAATGCCCTACAGGTTGATTTTTCTCCTTCTTTTTGTTTCATGCACAGCTGCTAAATCAAACTACCAATGCCTGGCTGTCACTTTCAGCTCTCAGTTACGTGCAAGTCGTCAGCTTGAAATCAGCAGGGTGTTCTTAAGTGACAAAATGTCACACACAGGCCTGTCCATGTGTTTGAATATGATTAGCAATGATGCTGGTGCACGAAGCCCACTTTTAACTGCTTCAAAGATGGCAGACTGAGGACGAAACAGACAACTTCTATCCATTTCACATCAGAGCTCTTTATAACCCCCACATGCGGTTGGCCTTCTGCTCCCCTGTCTCCCCCAGTATACTCCGCCTCCCAGTGCTATCAAATACAAGCTGGAGATGGTGCACATGCCTCCCCAGGCAACAAGAGTGTGTGGTATTTCAGCGGGGTGTGTGAAGCTGATGCTTGGAGCCTATTAAGGCCACAGATCAGACTAATTTAGACTACAGATGCCTTTTTTCTTACTCTAAAATGCCTCAACATGCACTCCTGCTTTCATACTGCAGGTGACTCATCAATATACATTCTTGATAACTTTTTTAAATCTCCTAAGCTCTCTTCATCATCTTCCTTTTAACCATCTCTCTTTCTGTAGCTTCTCTCATTCTGTCTTTTCTTTGAAAAACAAGCCCACCATGCTATGTATTCAAACAGCTTTTAAAAGATTATAGCACACATACAAACGCATGCTCAAATACCAATTTAGCAAGGCATATGTGTCCTTAATCCAACTGACAGTGTGTCGTAAACATGGCTGTTGAGTCTTTTTGGCCACAGAGCTGAGGTATTAAATACGGCTAGCCAACTCAGCCCTTTGCGTCCGATTCAGCGTGGAAATCATGGCCTTAGCCGATTATATTTACAGTGTCCTCGCTGTTGCAAATAGCAGCCAAAGCCAGGCAGGAAATGGCTATTCTGACCATCAGTTTAACACCCACACATTGACTTTATGAGTAATACACATTCAATTTGGCTTGCATAAAAGGATAAAACCTTCAAAAGGAGAAGTTGTTGTTGATTTTACAATTATGACCATTATGACAAACAAATTACAGGAAACATGGTCCATCTATTGTACAAATTTGCAAGTTTGGGTACGTTCCTGTGGTCTGAGCTGTTTCTAAACTCCCAGCTGAGTAGTAGCTGAGAAGGATTTTAACAGATGGAAAGGATGACCTGTGGGAAGCCAGTAAATACTAAATCATCATACTATAAGATGCTTTACTGTGAATGAAGAAATGCTAGTAGTGTGTTAGCATAGCAATGGGTTCATGTTACTGAAATGGATGCCACTTAACGTTATCATGTTTGTGCCAAATGTCTTTACGTTTAATGTGTATGAATGCAGAACACGTTGTCTCATGTCTCCTCTATGAAAAAAAAGTATGCCTGGTATGGGCTGCTCTGGAGGTGTAAAGAAAAGAGGTCCACAGCTAAAGGTCAACTTTTGGCCTTTTTCTGAGCCAACTTCTCCAAATTAGATGGAAAGGTGGAAGCATGTTTGCGTGTGTTAGCAGCTGCTGGGCTATGTCAGGGGTCCAAGATGTAAGGAGTAGACAGGTTAAAGGAGACGAGGGGTGAGATACAACCCCCAACACCACAAAATCCCTTTTAGACAAGCTCCCCCCCGCCCAAGATCCCCTGACCTCTGGCAGTGCCCCTGAGGCCCATGGACCCCCACACAACAGCGTATTCATCTCTCCAACCCGACTCCACTGCCTCACTCCCTCCATTTTCTACCTTCCTTTTTTCAATCTCTATCACTCCCTGTCTCTCTGTCATTCTCCCTCTCACTCTCTGTCTCTCAGGCTGAATGGAGGGGTCAGTTCAAAAGGCTGTCAGCAAGAGCTGCTGGCTGGTCATGATGGTGCCTGAGGCTTTGAAGTGCGGAGTGGATCTAAAGAGGTGTGTAGTCTGTTCTTTATGCTGGAACACACTTGGACCCAGAAACATAAACGGGCACTGCTATTGCTTCCTGAATTCTGTTTAGTTAAGTTTCCCATGAATGCATACTTAAACTTTATAATAATGTAGGCCATACTTATACAAGGAGCGTATGAGGAACATGTTCAGCAATAAATGTAATTATTATTTCTGTTTTGTGAGCACTAAAGTTCTTTAAATCTAAGCAAAGAGTGCATGCTTCCACTCTAAAATAAAACAACTGAAAAAAAACCTTTGTTGGAACTTTCAGAATAAAATATATTCCTACAATAACAATATACAGTGCAATACAACAGTGCATGCTTCTACTATAAATCTATTTAAATAAAACAACTGAAGAAAGCACTTTGTTGGAACTTTCACACTAAAATATATACCTGTAATAACAGTGCATGCTTCTAGTATAAATCTACTTAACCCATGTGTGGTGTTCATATTCTGATGTCCGCGGGTCTGGCGGAACCACCACATTATTAAGCTTTTAAATCAATACAGCCATAACAATTTAGGTAAAATTACGAAACAGATGTCCTTTAGCTCAATCACCAATGACAGCTACATCATTTCTGGTTCATATTTGCCATTTTACCCCTGTGGTGTCACATTTTTGATAATACGATTTTAATTTAAATTTTAATTTTTGTGAGAAAACAAAGAAATTCAATTATAAAAGGTAAAAAAAATACATTACATTTTCATTATCGGTGCTTATTTCTTAGAACTTAATTAGAACAGGAGAAAGTGTTTGAAATGTAACAATTTTGTAACTTTGTGTGAGAACAGCAGGTGCAGAAAGACAACATAGTTTCATAGCACCTACAATTAAATACACATATACTCATATATATTTACATATACTCATATGTAAAAGTGCAGTCATTGAAAACAAGTTATTTTCTATGTTCTTCACAAAAAATGAGCTAAAGCCAATGAGTTTGAGTTAGAAGAAATAAAATAATAAAAAATAGCATGATTTTTCTTTTAGCAAACATTAAAAACGGGTCCCATAGACGTGAACACCACACAAGGGTTAGATAAAATGGCTGAAGGTTGCCTTTGTTGGAACTTTTCAAAGACATCAGGATTCCTTCAAACATAGACTGTATGAACATCCTAAATATTGCATTTCTGAATAAAAAGCTTCAAACTGCCATCAAACAACCATAATCATTCACTTGCAGCTGAATGCTACTTAATGTCTTCAAAGATCTTTAGGCAGCCGTGAGAAAATATTTCTTACAGCCAGGATAGACTAATTGAATCAATTACTTTTTTACCCTTGTGTGGTGTTGGTCTGTGGGACCCGTTTTTAATGATTGCTAAAAGAGCAATTATGCTATTTGTTATTTCTTCTAACTCAAACTCATTGGCCTTGGCTCATTTTCTGTGAAGAACATAAAAAAAAATATATTTTCAATGACTGCACATGGTACACTATTGTTACATTTCAAGACCTTTCCCCGTTCTGATTTAGAAATAATTCCAATAATGATCAAAAATCTTGTTTCTATTTTTTGTTTTTGACCTTTTTTATAATTGAATTTCCTTGGTTTCTCCCAAAATTGTAGTATTTTTACCTAAATTGTTATGTCTGTATTGATTTAATAGCTTAATAATGTGGTGGGTCCACCATACCCAGGAACATTGGCTGTATAACAAAAATATGAACAAGGCCACACATGGGTTAACATTTATTTCTCTCTCTCTCACACCTCTACTTTATCCCTTAAAAGTTCATAAAAGCTTGGTTTCCAGGCTTCCAGAAATCATTTTCTTTCAATATGTGAATATCAATTGACCATTTTACTACATTTCATGACTATAATTCCTAAAACCTTTTAGTACAACCTACTTCGTCACATGCACCTCCAGCCTCTTTTTGATGTGTGACTTGTTAGTTTATTATGTATTTTTTCACAGGGAATACAGGATTCCTTAGAGAATCCCTGGCCTGAACCAAATTAAGAAAAAAAAGGCATCTCTTGAGAGGGAGGGACGCTTTGCTATAATAATGGCCGCCACATTTTATTTCCATTTCTGGATGCCGTGGGGATGTGTCATCACAACGGCTTTCAGGGTAACAGAATAATCACACAGCATTAGTGATAGACCGCTTTTATCGGCCGGCCGATATCTGCGTTTGCCGATAGTTTTTTCCCGGCATTATTTACAGACAGGCGTCCACTCTGTGCTGCTGGAGACGCTGCGGTCTTAAATTACAAATCAAGCACTGTATTTCAATGGCTACTTTTCAGGGTTATTGTTTCTTATTAATATTTAAATGTGTTGACAAAGGACATTTTGTGATGACCTGATTAAATCTGTCTTATAATATGTCAGCAAGCAATGCATCATCAAGGCTGTGTTTTAGATGTTGATGAAAGCCTTTTACCCTTGCACAGTTAAACAGATATGCAGTGCACCCATCCACATGAGGCACATTGTACACATATTTTGGGTGATATGAATGTAAGATGATTGCAGAAGTGACACTGATCTGTGTTTTTGATTATTATTTTTAAAGAAATGGCAGAGCAGATTCCAAAAACAAATCCAGTGTGGCAGGGTTTACATTTTTTATGTAAATTGAGGGAGCAAAAGCAGTCTCGGCTACAAATATCAGCTCAAGACAATCGCCATCCCGTATCGGTCATCGGCTAAGGCTGATGAAGAAAAATGGTATTGGCATCGGCACTAAAAAATCCATCAGTCTATCCCTACCCAGCATGTAGAATAAGAGAGGGGGGAAAAAATGTGAATTAGAAGATGAGAAGTGGAGTATGATTGTATGTAGGTAATAACATGAGAGCAAATACTGCACAAATAGCAAGGGGATGAAAAAGGAAAAGGGCTAAAGCTGCTCATTTCCATGCCTGTTGACTCTTTTGACTACCTTGGTCCTTGTATATTGCCGTCTCCTTTCTCTGTTCTGTGCCTCCTGGCTCTGGACAGAAATGGGCTTGAGCGCTCGTCTCCGCTGATAACCAAGTCCTTTGGTTATCGGCCAAGCGTGCCGCTGTACCTGCAGCCATCTGTGAAGGGGCCGCCAGCAGCCACCTATCGCTCCACTTCCCTTCCATGACCGAAAGGGGCCGGAGCCAAGAGTGGTGATGGGGCTGGCCGTGGCATTTAGTCCACATTGGCTGGACATGGCAGAGCCCATAGCTGTGTCTGTGTCAATGAACATGAAAAAAAAAACTCAAGAAAACACCTCAGTGCCCTAATGTGTAATTCAATCCTTTGCTGCTCATTTCAACATGTGTCTATAAAAACTCCCCTTCTCCTTCTCTATCCTAAACCCCCTCCCCCCCTCCCCCTAACACACACTGTCTCTTTTACTCGGAAGAAGAGGAAGCGTGTGGAGGTTATGGAAGGCTTGATTAAAAACCACAAACCATTTCTCACTCCGCGCTTCGTGTAATATGAACAGACGGTTAGGATCTTTTGTTTAGATGAAGTGGCTGTGAGTGTAGTAGTTGCCTTCGCCATCCCGCTGTAGGACTTAACATCATCTGTTGTCATTGCACCACATTCAACTTTTTTTTACCAGCTTTGCATGTGCAATGTGACATGTCAAGTTGAAAGGCCAAATTAGCCGATGATAAATACAACCAGCAGAGGCAGCTCTCTTCCAGAGAGTGCGGTGTCAAATAGACTGGTATGGGCGGGCGGGGGGGGGACACACATTATTACAAACAATAGGATTAGGACCTGGGACAATGTGTGTCACAAACAAGCTGGTGGTTCAGTTTGGGGGGTTAGTGATGGCAGTAAGACAAGCCAGGGAGGACTGAGTGAGGCGGGAAGCAATGGGGGAGTCTTTTGGATGGGGGTCATGATTAGGGAGAACAAAAAGCTACAGTAGTTAGACCTCTTCTCAAACCAGCCTCCAATTACACACACACACATACACACACACAGGCACACACACAGGCACACACACAGGGGCTTGCAATCTGGCTGTCAGGCTGTTGCTGAAGTGTCACATGGGCACCATGTGTGCTGGCCAATGGCCTCTCGGCTTATCAACAAACGAGATGGAAGGACAGATAAAAGATAGGTGTGGGGGTGGGGCAGGGAATCATGGGGTGGGTGGGGGTGGAAACTGGAAGGGTCATTGGCGAATAATGATTGCAAAGGGCATGCAATATATGGCATGCGTGTAAAATGTAGAACATGCTCATGCTACGCTGTGCAATATCATTCTTTTAAATATAGATTTGGAAAAAGATTATTTGGGACCTTCAGCATATTGTGTGACCTTTATGCTCAAGGAATCTCTCTGTAGTTCTTTGTTAGCAGGCCAAAGTTAACAAAAGGCCTCATTTAGTCAGTGCTGTGGTGAGAAGCAGTAAAATGTGAAACTTTGTTTGAACCGGGGCTTTCATAGCAGATCAAAGCAATGGACTTGTCATAAGGTGTGGAGAATCTCAGCACCTTTTCACGGATGCTACTCTCATCCTCGCTGCAGAGCGGCTATTCCATTACTTTTAGGAAGAGGAAGTTATCTAGATTTAAGAGGGACATTCATCTTTTTTAGTCTCTTATGCTGATCCTCAAATACAAGGAGGTGAACATGTTTAAGGTAATATGTGTCACCCCACTAATGGCAAGAAAATTCTCTAAAATGCTACCAAATCCATTTAGAGCATATATTACCCCGTCAGCTCACAAAGAATTGAAAAACTGTGGGTTGTGTGTGTTAATTCCATTGATCAAGGATCTTGTGATGTGTTATCTCATATCATATAAGCATTTATATTACAGACCAGAAAGTAAAGCAACTTTTAAGATGCCTGCTGCTACGCCACTTTCCTCCTTAGCAGAACCTGGGGTCATTGCACTTCTAGGCGGAGCCATAGGCAGCTGTTCCACACAAGCTGACACCATACACAGTGTGAAACAACAGTACAGGGGGAAAAAAGGGCCTTCACACATGCATGACAACCAACACGGAAATGCCTTGTGTAATCAGTTGACGGGGTTGAGGCTCCATCACAGCCAGCCTCCCCGCTTTCCCTTCGATAAAAAACAACTAATGTCAGCAATTGATGTGGTCTCCCGCTTCAAGGACCTCGGAGCCCGGCTTTCAGAGTTGTTTCCAAGAGACGTCTGAAACATATGGCAGGAGCACTAAAACAGGAGGCTTATTGACTGAGGAGAAAACGAGAATTGCAAAGTCTCCTTGCATCTCAATTGAATTTCTTCCAATGTTAAAAAAAGAGGTAGAAGAATGAGTACTGCAGGCAGTTTTACTCCAGAGAAATTTGCTGAAAAGAGTATATCAGAAAGTTGAGCCTGTTGAAATAGCCTGAAGTATTCTGCTCATAGTCAAGGCTGGGCCTCTTGTGTCAGACTGGCCTCTACTAACCTGTCATTTCTGTTCAGACTCATCTGTTTCCAAAACCCTCAGATCACACCTGTGAACTATTTCAGCACATCAGAGAGCTCACATATTGCCTTGTCTTCAACTGAGAGCTACACACACACACCTCATCTCACACAAAACTCACATTCTATCTCCCTCCAAAGCCTCAGCTTTTTCTAATAAATGCTTCAACAAATCAATAGCACAAAGGATCCCCGAACACTGGATTTCTTCCCCTTTTCAGATAGGAAGCGTTGAATAATGCAAAAGCGATCCTTGTAAAGACAGCTTATCCATTTTCATCACCCTTTCTGAGCAAGCCGCCTTCCAAGCAAGTCATGAGGTGATGCATCAGGTCAACAAACCTCTGAGTGACAGTTAAAAAACAAGAGATAAACATTCACAATGGCACCTACAAGGATTTGCAGAGTGAAGCCTGTTGTTTCCTGTGAACTATTTAACTATCAGCCCATCTCTTTCTAACTGTTGAGCTATCATCTCTCTCCAGGCCTTTTCTCTTTCTCCGCAGTGGACAGTGAAAAGCTAAACACACCACCCTGCTTGTCATAACACTCAGGAAGAGAGAGACCCTCCTCTGTTCCCCCGACTCTGCCACAGGGCGCGGCCCAGCCCTGGCCCCCAAAGGCCCCCAGGGTTCTTCCTGCTATTCTAATCAAAGTTTAAAAAGCTGCAACCTTGGAGTCTAAGTCTGGGTCGTGGCCTGTGAGGAAGATATCAATCAAGTGGGTCCAAACAAGCGCGAGGGGAAGAGGAAGGGAGACAGAGACAGAGTTGAGTGCAGTGTCTGAGAAAGTCTGTCCTCAGGAGTAAACGTCCCCTCAAACGAGGGCACTGTGCATCCCCCATACCTGGAAACCCTGAGGTAATACAAAGTCGGCATTAACACATAATGGCTGTGTGGATGGATGAAACATTAATCTGTGATGCTGCAGCGCCTGTCACCACTATCATCATCAGCCTCTGAGTCATACTCTGTCCGATTTTCCAGACGTGAATGAATGAATCCTCCCTGGAATAGTACTGGTAGACCTGATAGACGCAGATCTGCAAATGAAGTTGCCCGGCTCAGCAGCTGTCTAATAATCATTTCGCAAGCCTGCTCTACAAATAGGTGACTGCACATGTGCAAGGGTGCATTCGCAGGTAGAGACAAATGCATATCCAGGCATGAGCACACCACAACACCAATATCTAGAGAAGAGGGCAGGCAGGGTTTGGCGGTGTGTGAATATTAGCTTTTCCACAGCTGGGGGCGGTGGGACCTGCTCCGTTCATCAGACATCCATCAAGGTGTCAGTTTGGGTTATGAGAGTAGGCTCCCTGGGTGATCAGACCGCTGCCCTGCAGGAGCGCCTGATGGCCTTCTGTCTGGGCCAAGAAGGACCAAAGGCAAACATTTTTTTTCTTTTTTAAAAGTACAAAAAAGCAACAGGAACATGGACACAACAATAACTACTTTACATTCCTGAAAAATCTCCAGCATGGTTGAACAAATACTCCTCACATAATGATTATGCTCATGAAAGCAAACTTAAATCCTCTACAAGTTAAATTTTAAACTATCCAAGGAAGTAGTATTTAATCATATGGATTGAAGTTATTAGTTGCCCTGTAGCCGAGGGTGAGTAATCACCATAGTAGCCGGTCTCAGTGTACGTGAAGGGCCCCCCAGACCTTTTTTTCCACCGGAGACCTCGGTCATTTCCATGACTGCTCTACATATCAGGCCTCTCCAACACTGAGGAGGACAGGCAAGGTAATTAATTCCCCTTGTCGCCTCTTTCTCTTCTCTTCCCCTCCTCTCTGCAGCGCAGGAAAAACCGGGGGAATGTAATTTACACTAATTACCTTTTGCATAGGAGTCTCATTTCAACTTTCCTTTTCATGTTGAAACGCTGTCGTCTCGGGCTATGCCTATAGCTTCAACACCCCTAATGAAAAATCACTACAATATTCCTCTAGCGACATAATAGCACTTAGTGAGGAGTTGGTAGCAACCTTATTGTTGTACATGATAACGCTGTCTTCTTTAGCAGCCCATTACATAACCGAAACATTCCCATTAGAACCCACTTTTGCTTGTAAGATTTTTGCAATGCCACTTTATAAATGTGTATTATTACTTTTCAGTAGTTCTTTTTCTCAATGGTAGTTTTGAATAGAAGATCAGGGGTACCCTTTAACACCAGCAGAGGGACTATAGAGTAGACAAGAACATATATATTAAACATAAGGCTTCTCAAAAAAAGAAATATTGGAAACATCAAGGGTCATCATTTTCTTTGTGTTACTATTCAGTGTGCATAGCTTTTGATCAGCATGTAAACCTGTGTTTCCTTTGGGAATGCTGTTAGAGGTTAACTGTATTATTGTATGCTATGTCAAAAAAGCATACAACCTATACTACATCTGAATGATACATTACAGTGGATTTAAAGCTAAATCTAACATCAAATGGCATGCAACCTCATTATACTAATGACCCTGTTTTATCATACCATTTAACCTTATGGTAGCTATTATTTGTGTAGTTGCAGTTGTACTATTCACAAATCCCAGATTACAATGGGCCGCTTGCACTGTTAAACATTTATAACCCACCTTGCAACGACATTGCAAAGCACACACATTGTTTGTGTGTGACTGACTCTATAGAATATATATTTTGTAAACCTGTATGACAGAAGCCAACAATGTAGAGAAGCATGCGGGGTAGCATTCTCTCATTTGGATTAGTCACAGCTCCAATGCTGCAGCGATCGCGAATATATCTATACGCTGTATTTAAGCTTTGGTTTCCCGGTAGAAACATTTAAATCAATTCACAGAGGTAGTGGAAGATCTAAAGTCCCTCGGTGTTAAGATCGGTGTGAACAAAAATGAAGATAGAAGAATGAGAGCGCATAGAGGCGAAACTGGCACCGATCGGTCTCCGAGCTTCTTTCATTCCTTCTAGCCTATATATAATTTGTATGAGGACAAAACATAACATTTACAACATGCGGACTACTGTTATGTGAAACATATGCTTGTGTTTGATCTTATTCAGGAGGGGTTGTTGCTTTATCAGCGCTATTTTAACGGACCCAGCTCAGACTGGTAGCTGAGTATTTACTCCAATTATTTAACTGGGACTCCAGCACTAATGCACAGGCTACTGCAGGGATTTCTGTAGTCGACTTGTAGGTAGCTTATAATATAATGTAAATATAGCATTAATGATTTTTATTTTAAAGAGGAGAGGGTGCAACGCACCTCTCTCTCCGTATCAGCCACAATTCAGTTGGATCCCAATTGATCCACTCGGACAGTGACAGAGCTCCGCGCACGGAGAGAGGAAAAAACACATTTTCGAAAAAGCATCTTACCTTCGTATACAGGGGCCATCGGTGCAAGGGTTTCTGTTATTCATGGCAAAAAAATAAAGCGAGATTTCTGTTTAAAACTCAATGAAAATCTGCCATCTTGAAACACTGATGAGAGAGTCGCCGCGGTCTCCAGCATTACTGGCCCAGTTCATTAGTGAGGAAAATGCTCCTAATTCATATCCAGGCGTTTTCAAACGTAGGGTCCGATGCGAGGGGAGCGACAGAGGAGAGGCTGTGCGAGTCTAATCCCACCGGCCGTGCCCTGCTGGAGGCTCAGATGATGAGCCGCGGTGACAGGTTTACTTCAGCTATTGTGCGACATGTCTGTGGAGTGAGAGGAGTCTCTGCAAAAGTTGCATTGGTCAGAGCGCAGCGAGTTTGGTGTACAGTGAGCAAGTCGAGTGTCGAGCGAGTCGATGGAGGAGACCATGCAGGAGACGCATCACTCTCTGGGGCCAAAACAAATGTATTGTAATGGAAATGAGAACTAAATCATCATTATCATGTCCATAAGAATGCCATAACAGCAATTAGAATAATACACAATAAAGGGGGAGGAAGTGTCGAATAAGGAGAGCATTAGAGTGTCAACCATAGTTTATTACACAGAAGCACACCCAGTTAACAATTTTTGGTTCCCAGAATGTTTTGGGAACGTTTGTTTTTAGTTGCGGGAACGTTCCCTGAAGGTTAGGTTTGGTTGTGTTTTGGTTGTGTTATGGTTGATCGGAAGGTTTCCTTAATGTTCTGGGAACATTAGTTTTAGGTTAAATTGAACGTTCTCAGAACGTTCCCCTAACATTTCCCTAACGTTGCAACCTTTAGAAAATGTTCCCCTAACGTTCCCCTAACATTCCCCTAACGTTGCAACCTTTAGAAAATGTTCCCCTAACGTTCCCCTAACGTTGCAACCTTTAGATAATGTTGAGAATGAGAACTTTACATAAGGCGAAGAAAAACATTAGAACAAGAATTAAAAGCGGAACATTAAATGCTAAAGTAGAATAAAAAAAAAAAACATTAAACATAAAAAAAATAATAAGGGTTTTCTTCTCCCTGCTCCGTTGTTGCTTCATGTAGAATGTGTAATACTTTTTATATTGTGTTGTAAGTTCACACTTACAATTAG
Organism: Etheostoma perlongum; assembly: GCA_026937815.1. Lineage (NCBI taxonomy): Eukaryota > Metazoa > Chordata > Actinopteri > Perciformes > Percidae > Etheostoma > Etheostoma perlongum. The sequence goes on along the minus strand of CM049378.1, from coordinate 4,893,864 downwards.
GCTGTATGATAACCTACTGATGGTAACAGATAGCCTTTATTATTAGATTTTATTAGATTATTAAAAACAACCACAATTAAAAAAAAGACTGATACACAAGAACAGACACCAATTAAACAAGACATCTGTACCAGTAATCCCATAAGGGTGACTGGTATAATAATAACAATAATAATAATAATAATAATAATAATAATAATAATAATAAATTTGTATAATAATACATTCATAATAATATGTCTGAGTATAGAAATCAACAGGCCACTTAAATGATGTAGTTATTTGGACATGATGACTGTTCCGTTGTTGTCAAACAGCTGTCGACGGCGCCGTGCAAAGTGCATCTGGGTTGGATGATTCTGCGGGTGTTTGGTCATGCCTGCGTGAGGCTGAAGCGCTCCTACAGTAGGCTACAGTGTGACGACATGAGGTTTGCACAGAATCAACTGGAGCGGAATCGGATTACATAGGCTCACACAAATGTGAGTAATCTGTCATTTACCAGCGAATCTAAAATGCACTCACAGTAATATGCACACCAAACCTCTAAATGAAACATGTGGGCGGTTGTTAATACAGCAGTGCATTTAGAGCAGAGCTATTTCACCTTACAGCCTACCAAAGTACACCCAGCTGGAAATAAATTTGAAGCTAAAAAGTCTCAGAGGGGCTTTAATCCCAAAATTGTTGGACAAAATAATGATCACAGTGTCTTACTCTGAAAAAAAGTAAATTTTCAGCAGGAACTGTGCATGTTCTAAGGCATAGCCAACAGTTTTGCAATAAATTATGCAATTATTACTCCTTCAGTTTAAAGCTCCCATATGATGCTCATTTTCAGATTCATAATTGTATTTTGGGGTTGTACCAGAATAGGTTTACATGGTTTCATTTTCAAAAAACACCATATTTTTGTTGTACTGCACATTGCTGCAGCTCCTGTTTTTTGTGTGTGTTTGGGTCTCTGTTTTAGCTCTAGAGTGAGACATCTCACTTCTATACTATCTTTGTTGGGAGTCGCACATGCTCAGTAGCTAGGTAAGATCACATCAACTAGATAACTCTTTCTCCAACTTTGGTCAGTCCAAGACAGGATCAGCTAGGATACTTCTTCTAGATGAGGGGTACTTGTGGAATACCTGCAGAACAGGGACAGGAAGTAGTTCTTTTGGAGATTATGGTCAACTAATGTGTGTTGTAGCAGTGTTTTACCCTTGAGAACGAGCTAGCATGCTAGCGCTAGCATGTGCTACGGTTAGCCACCTTGTAGTAGTGACGTACAAAGCCGTGCAGATTTTGAACAGCTCACCCAGTGACTGAAGGCAGAGGACATTCAGGGACCGTGGCTCACTCAAAATAGCATGTTTTTGTTGTTTGTGGACGCACCATCGACACAAAATATCACCCCAAATCCCAGAAATTGTGATTTGTTTGTTTGGCATTAAAAACACCCAAGTAATGCAAATCTCCCATCAGCAGTGCATTGTTTATGATATTCCTCAACAAAAGCCACTAAAACGTTCCTAAAGGGACCTACTAAGACCTAACACTATTGGAACAATGTGGCATCATATTAAAGATTGAGAATATACTGGAATACAGTATGAAAATCATAACAATATGTTTAGGCCCTTTATTATTCCTAAACTGTTTTACATTATGGTGCGGTGTATAGTGTTCTTCTCAAATTCTTTGTATTATTATCATCATTTCATAGCATTTTAAAAAATATGATTCAGTCTTAAGCAGGAAAAAATGCTAACTTATACTTCTGAATTGGTGGTTTTACAGCCGGTAAAGAGCAACGGTGCCAGTCTTTCTTGCAAGGAAGAATGTGTGGCTCAAAGGCACTTAGACACTACGGGGCCCCCCACAGGACAAAAAGCAAGGTTGAAAATCCTGAAATAGAGAAATGATACAAAGCAATGTCCTATTTCCTGCAAATCTGTTAAGAAACATCATATTTATTGTGTATGACCAAATAAATGTTGAAGCTATTATTCCTCCCTCGGGCCTTTTAGTCCCATTATAAAAATGGCAAAATGGAGCAGTGAGACATATAATTATTTATATATTAATATTATATATTATATATATTATATAATAATAATATATATATATATATATATATATATATATATGTTTCCTAAAAATCTTAAACTTAATGTAGTGACACAGCTTTACACAGTTTGATCTAATTATTTTAACAACTTATTTGTTGATTGAAAATAGGAACACACTCATATTGTTAATTACAGTCATTCACTGCATAGCAGAACTGTGATCTAACTATGGAATTACACTGTTGGCCGAGGTTGAATCAGGACGTAGCTCTCCAAAAAGGCATTTCCCAACCGCTTGTAATGTTACATTACGGAAAAAACAATTCTTTCAACTATGTGTGCAACATTTTAACCATTGACCTAGGCCAATCAATTTAATTTTCTAAATGTCTGAACACAGCAATCATGCCCCAAAGTTTTATTAAAATCCAGTCATGGGTGTTGAAGACATTAAGAGTGACAGACCGACAGATGATGATGACAAACAGTCTGACAGATGGTCAGATGGTCCAATTACTGGATTAATGCATCTCCCTTCCCCCATGTGGGAAGTTGATTGTAAAAAGATAACCAAAGATAACCAACACAATACTGAAAAGTTAAAGATTTTATATAATCTAAAGGCTGATAAAATACACAGTCATATTACTGCTAGCAGTGCAGGAAGTGCAACTACAACAGGCCACCGGCCTCCAGGGGCCCCACTAATACTAACTTGTTCTCCAGCTGCAGCATACACAACATACTTTGAGACCAAATACTCTTGCTATTTTCCAATACCGCTTTACTATGCCACTTCTCATTGTACTTATGGTTTTCAAGTGTATTTACATTTACATCTTGCTGAAACCAATGACACTCCGTGCATGTTACACTCTCATTACAAAGGTGCTAATTGAGTTATTGAACAGAAATTAATTTAATAAAACATGGCTAGACATATAACTTTGTATAGGCATCAAATATCAAAGTCAGATGGCTAACAGTATAAAACTGTGGTAACACTTGTCACCTTTGCAGCCTCTGTCATATATATGTTATTAAAAAATATGGAACATACAGTACACAGCAGATAGAATTACAACCACTGTAATTATAGAGACTTAACGAGTGTATCTACTCATTACTGACTTCTACTGAGTATTGGATGCTCCTGTTTGTGTTGACACAGGACAGAGTGCAGCCCTGCATAGTTAGAGGACACACACAAGTCTGGTTAGAGTGTGGTAGCGTCGAGGGTACACATAAAACTGCCCAGACTTAATGAGACTTCAAACACAATATAAAAAATAAATAGTTCAGCTCTATTATTAACCCTCCAGTTTTCCTGGGGTCAAATTTGCCCCATTTTTAAAAGTTTCTACATAAAAAATTTGGGATACTTTCACCCAAATTGTCCAAATATTACATTGATGGTTCCATATGACGCTTCTTGCAAGTTAAACAAAGGACATAAATGAGGTTTCTTGACCATGAATTCGAAAAAAGAAAATAGTGTAAAACTAGCGGTAATATACACTCACCGGCCACTTTATTAGGTACACCTGTCCAACTGCTCGTTAACACTTAATTTCTAAGCAGCCAATCACATGGCGGCAACTCAGTGCATTTAGGCATGTAGACATGGTCAAGACAATCTCTCCTGCAGTTCAAACCGAGCATCAGTATGGGGAAGAAAGGTGATATGAGTGACTTTGAACGTGGCATGATTGTTGGTGCCAGAAGGGCTGGTCTGAGTATTTCAGAAACTGCTAATCTACTGGGATTTTCACGCACAACCATCTCTAGGGTTTACAGAGAATGGTCCGAAAAAGATAAAACATCCAGTGAGCGGCAGTTCTGTGGGCGGAAATGCCTTGTTGATGCCAGAGGTCAGAGGAGAATGGCCAGACTGGTTCGAGCTGATAGAAGGGCAACAGTGACTCAAATTACCACCCGTTACAACCAAGGTGGGCAGAAGAGCATCTCTGAACGCACAGTACGTTGAACTTTGAGGCAGATGGGCTACAGCAGCAGAAGACCACACCGGGTGCCACTCCTTTCAGCTAAGAACAGGAAACTGAGGCTACAATTTGCACAAGCTCATCGAAATTGGACAATAGAAGATTGGAAAAACGTTGCCTGGTCTGATGAGTCTCGATTTCTGCTGCGACATTCGGATGGTAGGGTCAGAATTTGGCGTCTACAACATGAAAGCATGGATCCATCCTGCCTTGTATCAACGGTTCAGGCTGGTGGTGGTGGTGTCATGGTGTGGGGAATATTTTCTTGGCACTCTTTGGGCCCCTTGGTACCAATTGACCATCGTTGCAACGCCACAGCCTACCTGAGTATTGTTGCTGACCATGTCCATCCCTTTATGACCACAATGTACCCAACTTCTGATGGCTACTTTCAGCAGGATAATGCGCCATGTCATAAAGCTGGAATCATCTCAGACTGGTTTCTTGAACATGACAATGAGTTTGCTGTACTCAAATGGCCTCCACAGTCACCAGATCTCAATCCAATAGAGCATCTTTGGGATGTGGTGGAACGGGAGATTCGCATCATGGATGTGCAGCCGACAAATCTGCGGCAACTGTGTGATGCCATCATGTCAATATGGACCAAACTCCCTGAGGAATGCTTCCAGCACCTTGTTGAATCTATGCCACGAAGAATTGAGGCAGTTCTGAAGGCAAAAGGGGGTCCAACCCGTTACTAGCATGGGGTACCTAATAAAGTGGCCGGTGAGTGTATTGGTGATAGTGATGTGTACAGTATACTGATAATAGTATTTCAAAAATGATGAAAATGTTGAAAAAAAGCGTTGAAAGCGTCAAAAAATTGTTCATTTTCAGTTTTGACCTGGGAGGACAACACAAGGGTTAAACAGCAGTTGCCTTTACTTGTGCCTCATATACTGTAGACTCACTGCCACTCTTTCATTATCTCCTACTGTTCAGGAGTATCTTATGTGCAAAAAGTGAGTTACGTAGGTGGTCCTATATAAACAAATACCGCTTCCCATCTCTCATTATGTTCATTTGGCCTGCATGTGTACTCCTTTGAAAATTCACTTTAAGGAAAGTCAAGGAACCCAAACAACTTCTGTTTTCCTTCTGTCCTTTCTGAGTGGAAAACAAGCTCCCTTTTTACTGACTTCTAACCTCTTGTACAGCACTGAAACAGCCTCTGTGTGTTCAGCACTGCCAACTGTCTCACTATTACCTCATACATGTTACAATCCTTGGTTCGCTGACATGGATGACATCATTGGCTTTTAAATTGACATTTCTATGGGAAAATGACTTTTACCCAGATAGTAGGAGGGAGAAAAAAACATGCCTGAACAACAACCTAGATAATTCCTTTTTGGTACTTCACCCAACTAATCTGTTCTCATGTGTAACATAAAAAAAATATATATGCATGAGTAACATTTGTAAATGAATGACTTTCAGAGGTGATTGCATAAGGTCATAAAACATACCCTCAGAAACTGGTGCTTTAAAATCAGAACTTTTAGAAAGGTGTATTGATGTCTGCATCATGCTATTAGCCTTGTATTCTCCAATGTTAAATGCTGTTATAGTAGTTTCATGTTTTCATCATGTTTCAGCTATTGCTATTACTTTCATGAATTTCCTCTAAATGACAATTATGCTTCATAATAAACTCAGTAAAAGGAACTCACTTATATACACCTGATAAACACTTATGAGGAAATGTGTTTTTTTAAAAAGAGGACATAAAACTGTAACAATGAAAAAACATGCTTCTCTGAGTTGTACAATAAATGACAACACTCCGACACAAAAGCAGTGTTTTCTTTTGTGCAAAATCCGATTTGTGGTTTTCATTGCGATGTACGAGTGTGATATTTTTCCTGCCTGTGAGAACTGGTGGTTTACAAGGCATCTCAGCAGAGTAAACAGAATTTAGCTCCGTGTGACAATGATTTTGGCATTGAATACCCTTTTGATTGAGCTACAGTATTTCTTTAACAACATACAAGGCGCATGAAGTACAACCCAAAGCTGGAAATGATTATCCCGTATGCTTCACAGGCATTAATGCATGCAGTTCTGTTTTCAACAATCAGGCAATTTGCACGCCTCGTAAAATCTAGAGCACACTGAATAGCTTCTTTTTCACTTCTTTCATCTAATCATTTTTTGAGTGTTCAGCAATGTGTTTCTCAAAATGTTAAAAAAACGTCCTGTCTCTCAGTCTGTGATGGTTGTTTATCATTGACACAGTGTTACTGAGGACGGGACGGACATGGCCTCCTGGGTCACACTGGAGGGGAAGGGTGAGCTCTACAACAGGCTTCAGACAAAGATTGAAGGACAAATAATTGACAGGTTGCCCTGGAAACCAACCAACTAATCTGCATGAAACAAATCAGTTGTGTAGCCCAGTGCAAAGAGATGTAGCCTGTGAAAGAAAGTAGAAGTTACTGTTTTCATTTCAAGTAGAGGAGAAAGAGGTTTGCTTCTTAGATATGCTACATACTATGACTGATACACTTCAAATATAATAGCTCAGTCATCACAGAATCACTGCATAGTCATCCTTCAAAATGTTGACACATCAAGTACACATCTGTTTTTTCTGTTCTCTTTGCACTAAAGCTAGCTCACCCCCATGAGGAATTCTAAGCGATGACAACAAAACTGTTGGCGCGTCCTCATGATACAAGCCTTAAAGCGTAACTCTCACCAAAATGCAATCTAGGGTCTTTTTGTGAATGTACCCAAGTCAAACTTTCGTCAAAAAGCTTTTATTATTGACTCTCACCAAAATGCAATCTAGGGTCTTTTTGTGAATGTACCCAAGTCAAACTTTCGTCAAAAAGCATATTTAGGACGGAAGCCCCACTTTTATTATTGACCGCCTTCTCGTTTTGGGTCAAATGGCCTTTTGAATGGGAGTGCTAGGGACACTTCTATGATCGATTCAAAATCACTTTTTTTAAAACACTACGAAAACTGAAAACACTGAAACCTTCCCCAGGGGCTCTACACATGAACTTGATAATTTACAACATTTTCTCAACAGCTACTCTCTGCTACAGAGGAATAGTGTTAACAGACATATTACTGTATGCCAAAGCATCTGATAGACTATTGAGTGGCTAGAGCGTTGATGTTCACAAAATGCAAATTGGTCTGATAAATTGTGAATAACTGGTGTTATTAAATTAAAGGGGCATTCCACTTCTTTTACACATAATGACATAATGATCAGTTTACTCATCATGGGAGTACCACTCACATTGTGTGAAAACAGTTGCAGGGGGGATGTGTTATGAATAATCAAAACTGGCCAATGCAACCCCCCCCCCAAAAAAAAAAACTATTATATATTTTCCTTTACATGAATAAAGACATTTGCACCTTAACTTGATGCTGAAAAGGCACACATTGTTGCAGAAACATTCACCAGAATGCAGGAAACGAAGTGTTTGATGCTCAGAATTTCAATTTTGCTCAAAAAGTGGAGATCTCAACCCCTGTCTCTTCTGTGGCTCTGGAGGGAGATCTCTAAAGTCTAAGAAAATAACCCTGATGATGGCATCAGGGTCACTGACTTCAGTTAGAGTCAGAGTTGGACTTTAAACATCAAACATTTAACACTCAAAGTATAGCACGTCTCAGCCTTTGCCTTCTTTTTTAAAATCTGTCTCTCACAAGTTCTCCAACTTTATGGAAGAGCAAGACCAAATTGTTGGAGTACTCCTACTTCAGCTATTGTATTGAAAATATCCAAAATAGAATTAATCATGATCATGATCATGAAATTAATTATTTGAAGTTACATAACTAAAAGCTCATCTGCCAGCTGTGAGATGGGACCCGTAAAACATCACCTGACGGTCCCATCCCATCCTCTGTCCACCATGTTAAACACAGGCCAGCAAAAAGTGCAGACAACACATATGGACATGCTATCTGTGCCACTCATGGGCTTCTGTCCCAATGCACAATATGTATGCACGGTGCACACTCTGTGTTTGTTTAACCCTATTTTATCTGGTTTTGACCTCTGAAAATCAAAAATAACCTGCATGCCTGCAGAGGTTTCAAGTGTCACAAACAAACAAAGCCTTCAAGGGGAATTTAGGGATTTTACTCTGAAGTGTGATCAGTATGGACAGACCAAAACCAACACCACTGCATCTGAGAAAAGTCTTTACAAAGTTAACATAGGTTCTACAGCTGGAATTAGCATGCAACCCAGCCATGCACGAATGATCATACAAATGACAAAAGGGAAAGAGTGAATGCAGCCCCACCTGAGCTCTGTCATTTTAGCTCTCTGAGCACTGTTTAGTCACAACAAACCTTAATTTTTAAGCAGAGCGTCTGCCATGTATGGTGAACCCTTAAAGAGACACATCAGGTTTCAGCTCCTTTACTGTGAGATGAACATTAGCCACTTAAGATGTAGCACTTTCCTTCAGTTGGCAAGAAGCTGTGTGCAGCGTGAGTGCTTTTGATTTAATTTACGGCACTTGTGAAGGTGAGGTTTTCATTTCCCTTTTGCACTACCATTCTGTGAGTCTATGCATATACACATGGGCACAAGCTGGTTGCACAAAACGCATGCACAGGCACACATATGCATGCAAAGAGAGGGAAAGAGAAACTGTGTCCAGAACATGTAAATTCCTGTGTGTTTGTTGAGCTGCAGCTGCTGTGGAAGTTATATAACCTGCTATCAATATAAATGGAGATTTAAATGCTGTAGAAAACCTAAGATGTGCATTTGAGATTTGCGTTGCATGAAGCCACTGTGTATGAAAGCAGCTGTACCCCCAAGATTAGAAATGACAGGGTTCAGGGAAGTTGAAGTCCATAGACAAATAGAGAATTACGCCCACACTGTCAACTTCACTCCTCAGCAAAACAAACTAAAGGTTGTGTCCTTGAAACACAGCCTGTCAGTGGTTTCTTAAGTGCTGTAGGTCTATGCACTACTGTTTCTTTCCTGTCTGTCATGCTGAACAGAACAAGCTGTGCATGTCCTGGGAAATCAAAAAGCTTTCCTTGTTTTAACAGAAAGAATGTCTCTCCTTTTCCGTTTCCATGTGATGAATGCATTCTCAAAGCAGCCAAAAAAAGCGTTATTGATCATTAGTTCGGAATGGCTTACACACACATCTACAAATAGAAGAGGTAGGGGCGTTTTTTAGCAGCAAGGAGAAATATTTCCGCCCCCTGGGGCCTTGGGCTCAACAGAGTGTGGCAGGCAGACTGGGTTTCACACTCTTCTGCTGTGCAGGGTTGAACCTCTGGTGAACTCATGTGTGGTGAAGGCAGAGCAAGGACTGATTGACTGAGCCCACCTCTTGCAGCCCCAGACAGTCTCAAACAGTCCCAGCCAGGTTTGGTTTGGTGGTTGCGACTCTCCCGTCTGTATTAGAGATGACAGGTTAGAGTGACACCTGCTGGATTCTGCAGACAAATGATTGGGCTAACATACAACGTGTTGAATGCTGAATAATGAGATTGCACACACAGGGATTTTAAATATTAGAAATCACGTTCATCTGTAACTGAGACACCTGGGAAGTACAGAAAAAAAGCTGCCACCAAGCCAATGTGTCACTTTCTGAAAATAGAAAACGTAGGTAAGCTTTCCAGCTCAGGACAGTGTATGGGATGGCCATTAGGCCACATGTGCCCACACTGAGTCCCCATAACAAGGAAGTTGATAGCATGATGAATGTCTGAAATACTATGCCTCATAGCATTACTATCACTGTAATCCTCCTCTCTCTTCTCTCCTCTCTCCTCTCTCCTCTCTACTCCCCTCTCCCCTCTCCCCTCTCCCCTCTCCTCTCCTCAAACTGATCAATGCTCTATCCTTCCACAGGGCTCTCTCAGAAAAGAGTTCCCCGTCAACATCTGCGGCAGTGATGTGTATAAATGGCTTGCCTCGACCCTTTGGCATAGGCTCATTGTTACCGTGCCACCAAGAGGCCTGATGGAGGAAGTTTGGAGGTCCATCGTCGGCACTGGTATCCGGGCAGCAGTTCTCTACTTGACTGTAGCTGAAGGGGGCCAGGGGCTGGTGGATATCCAGTCAAAAATTCCCTAATTTAGACTCCAGACTGCTCAAAGAATATTATACAACTGTGGATCCAGCTGGCTAGAAATAGCCCGACTGCTGCTGAGGATAGCTGGGCGGTTCGGCTATGACAAACAGTTTTTCTTCCTACAAACTGAGGATATGGACGTTACTATATGACCTCTTTCTACAATTCTGTGCTGCAGGTGTGACAGATACTAAAATGTTCTCGTGATGCAAATTAAACTGCGGGAATGTGGCTGTTTGAAGAACTTGTGTTTCAACAACTTTCTAAGGACTTGAACATTAGAGTCTACCAGCCTGCGGGCCAGTCTCAGAGAGGCTGGGTGTACCAAACGGGGTCACCTGATAAAGATAAATTACGCATCTGTTGATGTCCTAAGAGTGAGTAGCAACATCACCTCAGCGAACTGTGGTAGAGAATCGGACTCTGTGTGATCAGTGGAGTGATATTAGATTAGATTAGATTAGATAATACTTTATTTATTCCACATTGGGGATATTACCTTGTGACAGCAGCAGTATTTCAACAGTAATAAGCAAACCAACAAGCAGGCAAACATTAGATAATGTGCAAAAAGTACTGAATGAATGTAAAGTGGCATTAAAGTAAAGTGAGGTGGCTCTAGTACGAAAGATATTGCAATGTAAGTAAGTTAGTGACGTGAAATTAAATTGAATAGAATAATATGTAATTAAATAATGTAGCTTTGTAAGTAACCATGATATAAACTATATTGAAGTGTGGCCATAATATACATAATGTTACAAAAGTACTTGGAATGGAAAAATATAAATATGTACAGATGTACATAAATCTATTTACGGATATCTATGTACAGATGTACAGTACATAGAGCCATCAGGTGGTGCAGGTGTTGTAGAGTCTGACAGCGGGTGTAGGGGGTGAGAGGTGTTGTCCATGATGGATGTCAGTTTAGCTAACATCCTTCTCTCCCCCACTTTCTCTATGGAGTCCAGAGGACGGTCCAGGACAGAGATGTCTCTCCTGATCAGTCTATTGAGTCTACAGCATAAAGGATCTAAAATCTAAAATAAAGGAAAAATCTGTTTCTCCCTGCACATTCAGCTGTTGTTGCAGGAAAAAGGTGCAACCCTCCACCCCCCCTTCCACCGCCAGTCATCTACTCCAGCTGACCGGTCCGGAGCCTCCTTCGGTCTGGTCTTCGGGCTCCTTCGTCGCCATCACCGGTGTCTAGGTTCCATCTGGGGGTCTGATGGTTCCCTATCCCTATGTACTGTATATACGAAATATTGGTATAGCGATGGAGTCTAATCGCCAAAGACTTTGTACATTTTATTGAGCTGTGCAATAAACCTTATTTGCATATCTGCAACCATGTCTCTCCTGATTGAAATCACTTTAGCTTTGCAGTATGCTGTGGAACTAAAGCTGGGTCTATTTAGGGTACCAGGATTGCGAGATTGTCTCACAACAAGTGAGCTTTTAACTGTTTTACTCATCCAAATGGCTCCTTTTTCTCATGGACAGAGTGACTCATGGGTCAGAAGGACAAGGGTGATGCTGATCTTTATTTTAAGGGAGGTAGCATTAGTTATCATCAGAGTTATTGTAGAGTGTCAAACAATAGTCAACAAACCACCAGAGTTTCCAGAGTTTGAATTAGACTGTGTAATCCGATGAAAACTATATGACAAAGAGTCTCCAACTCTGATTACAGTAATAAGATAAAGTTCCAAAATATGACCTCATGGTAGCAAAGTTCAAGAGGTCTTTTCCTGTTTTTCCAGAGGGCAGATAGGAGGCTTGTCCCGCCAGGAACAAGCAGCTGAATGGCTCCGCAGTGCAACTTGGTGGTTATAAAATGCTCAATGTCCTGTCCAGATTGTTCAGGAATGTTGGAGAGGAGCTCAATGATCCATATGTTCTTTTAAACATGGCGCAGCTATCTGGACGCTTCAGATTACCTCCAAAGCATGGATTCATTAGAGCTGGCTGTTCAAGCTGCCCCTCTGGGGGATTAAGTCTATAAATCACGGCTGAGTTATTTATTAAAATCATCAGAGATATTCCCCTGCAGATCTGAATCTGACGTGAGTAGTGGCACGGTTTTGTTGTCCAGTGGTCTGCAGGACTGATGGGAACAGCCGTTTGTTACAGGATGAATTTCTGTGTGTGTGTGTGTGTGGTGCTGCTCTCCAGTGGCAATAAGGAAGTGTCAATCACCCACACCTAAATAACCCCACATTATACCAGATACTCATCTTCATGTATGATATTGCTCATTATTACTTTTATATTACTTTGTTAAAATGTTTAGGAAGCAATGAAAAAAATGTAAAGGGACTGTCATTTTTATTGATAGCTATCAACAGACAGTAGCCAATCATGTAGTTTGTAAAGTCTAATACAGTAAACAAGAGTACATACTATTATACTACAAAGAAAAAGCTTAGGAAGAAGGGTTAGAGGATACAGAGCATGGCCTTAAGATATATCTAAAGTTATGCATAAAAATGTAATTGCTATTAGCTTGCTACAATTAGTCTTTTTTGGAGTACGCTTGTTGATAGGCACAGTGTTAGAGCTTTTACCTATTCTGAATTCTTACCTTTACATTTTTTTCCATCAATGTTAATGGGTGGAGCAGCATAAGAGTAGCAGACAACAGACAACATTTTACCAAATCCTGTTTTATTTATACAATTACATGTCATTTAGCTGATGCTTTTATCCAAAGCGACTTACAATTGCTATATATGTTGGAGGTCACACGCCTCTGGAGCAGCTAGGGGTTAAGTGTCTTGCTCAGGGACACATTGGTTGCTGTATCACAGTGGGAATCGAACCCTGGTCTCCCACACCAAAGGGATGAGTCACATCCACTACACCATCACAAAATAATTAAAACATACTAATTCATGTCAATTAACTTGCAATAGTTTTATTCTAAATGTCTTTTTGGTCTTCTTTATCTGCTATGAATTAATTATAACATCATGTTAGCAAAACTAAGTTTTGTGAAAACCAGATCTGTGTAAATTAGGATGTCTGTCTTAGTGTAGCAGATGGAATATTTAAAGCCTCTACGTACGTAATTGAATATTCCTTTAATAGGTTTTCCCTGCATGCCAAAAAAAGTAGGCTGGTATACCACTTGTTAAAGGTTCACATGAAATTCATGGTTACAAATTAAAAATGAGACTGGATAGACTCACAGCGCCAACGGCAAGCACCAGAAAGTAGTTTCTGTAGTCGCTGTAGTTTGAATCTTGCCATTGAACATAAATCAGGAATGCAGAGCTGTAATTGTAGAAGACAGGGTTGCTCTAGAACAGCATAACCAATTATATTTTTCTGTCTGTTTTAGTACAGACATGCTTCATACAATCAACGGGCTGATAATCAAGGAATCGTTTTTACAATAATAGCAAAATCATGCGTACCCTCCTCTAAGGATTGCCTTTACTTTGCATTTTTAGGACTATTTTCCGGCACAGTTAGCAAGAGACAGGAAGAGTCACACACAGGCCTATTGTACCTGTTACTTATTCTGAGCTTACAGCGTTATACCATCTATTTGTGTCTTGTTTCCAGACACATTTGAAAATCAAATTAAACAAGATAATCTTGTTAAGTCTGTGCACTCCGTGTCTTTAATAATACCCGTGAGTTTATCTGTGCACCTTTGTGTGCTAGTGTGCTAAAGAGGAAGCGTTGCTCGTCTTTTCAGCCTCTGTTATAATCAGGATTTCTCTTTGCTCACAAAGAGAGAAGCCCTGACAAGGGAGCCAGCAGCTTCTGCTAAGGTGTTAAAAGACTGTGTGCCTCATAAAGCAAATCGCTGCTTCCACCCTTTACACATATTCTCACACACACAAGGACATACGTATGGATCACCGAGATAGTGGACATTAGACAGGACTGCTAACTAGGCAGCCCCATTGACCTTTCACTCGTTTCTCTACATGCAGTTTGACGCGCATTGTCATTGGCCAATGTGGTGAGTGCTTACTGTTTAATTATGGCTCATTGGATGGCTCCCATCAATCACAGTGTCTGATCATCTCACCGCACACAAATCCGTCACAATAGGTTAATTTCTCGATGAGCATGTAAAATGACAAAATGTGATCAGGAAATCAAGGATCAACCATAAGAAGGATAAATCCTCTTCATACACGATAAAAGATTATTATTCAATGTAAAAACCCATCCATTGCTTTCTTTTCATTTTTGTCCACTGTTGGAGAAATGCACAAAAATGTCCATTGATAATGTTGATAATGTTGATCTCATTTATGCCACTATGTGTTGTAGATTGCCATATAAACAACTGGAACTATGCAACCAAAGGGTGACATGTTTTAGAGTAATTTAAGATTACAACCCGCAATGTATTCTTCTTAATTCATAGTATCTACTATTCTAATATTTTAGAATAGGTAATTTACACCATCAATTAGGAAACATTTGCTGCAGGGTGTAATCTAAAGCGTAACCCAACTTTAGCAGTAAAAACTTTAAGGGATTATTGCCATACTGGTGTAGATAGAGTGTCACTTGCATCAACAGCCACACCTGATTTGGCAGAATGAACAATAGGTCCTGGTAAAGTGAACCTGTAAAGAACAATCTGACCTGACGGATAACAGCCCATTTTCAGTTCACTCTATTTCAGTCTTTCTCTACCCCTCCCTCTAAATAAGTCTCTCTTTTAAGCCATCAAAAGATGAGACACTCAGTGCCTCCTAGCAACAAGAAGAGGGTCTTACCCCCCTCAGAGAACTCCTGTTAATCTTGCCTCCTCATCTCTGCCTTTGCGACCACGCTGATGTCAAAGGCCGCGCCTCTGTTATTGTTTCTCGAGGATTGAAGTGCCTCAGACATGGAATTCACACCAGCGTTGTGCTTCCTGTAGGGGTCTAGAATAGCTGTCCTCTTTCTCAGACTGGCAGCGATCGTTGAAGTCACCTACAGTATTGTATGTGCTGAGAGTGCCGGCTTCGTGGCATAAACCCGGCCTCCCTGGGGGGGGAGCTGGCAGTAGATATCGCAGTTGTTGTTGAGGTGGATGATGTGCTCTGTGGGGAGGGAATGCACAGTGCTGTGTAAGGTGTGTGTGCTTGTGCTTGTGGGCAAGAGCATTAGAGATGATGGCACAGGTAGGGGGTATCCATGTGACTCACAGCGACTGAATCTATGGATTAAGGGTCACGTGCATCTTTTTGTGTTGCTACTGTAAGGTAGAAAAGCATCTATGGTCTTTCCGTTCTCTCACCGAGTACACCTGACTGACATATTTGCCTCCTTGGTGCGTCGGTCTAACATATGACTTGATAAATCATAACATTTCACTTGTTCTTTCATCTTTGTCTTCCACCATTGTCTCTTTTCCTGCTCCCTCACTTCTATGCTCTTCTATGTCATCCGTCTTCTTTCGTTTAGAGGAAAAACATGCCCCCTTTTCTCCTGCCTCAGTGGTTCATTTCTGTCTTGTGTTGTTTGTGGAGGCTCAATGGAGCGTCACTTACTGGCCCCTCGACAGACTCCAGACTACACACTGCAGCTGTGGCTATAGAATACACGTTAGAGCTGGCACTGCGTCGCTCCAAATTACTCGCTCTGCTTTCAGTGTTTAAATAATGGTCTTAGCACAGAGTTAATGGCAGTAGTGGGAGGCAAAGTGATGAACACACTGTTTTTGCTGCAAAGTATTCCAGCTAGTGTAGGCTCAGGATGGCCCGGGTCCGCTGGTTAGTAGGGACTGGGGATTGATATGTTGTTTTAATGGAAATGAAAGCTGCTTGAGGGAGGACATTACTGTGATTCTTCCATGTGTGATGTTTGTAAGAAGTGAATGTGGCCATTATTTCGTTCCCTCACTTTCTCTTGTTGCATCTTTGGGGGATGGGTACTAGAGTGAATGGTTTACAGTCAGCTAGTGCCCTTTTGTTAACGACGTTAGCTTACATGCAAGAAGACAGAAAGCAGCACACAAATCAATGTGCGCATGTGTTTTTTTTTTTTTTTTTCAAATTTTCTATTTACTTTCTCCTCATTCGACTTATGCATATTTAAGAGACAGAAAGTGCCAAAGGTACGGACATTTCTGTCACCTACAGCCGTTTTTCAGACTTCCAGGCCTTAGTTATTGTAAGAGATTGTTTGATTAGGGGAATATTAATGGGTGGGGAGCGCAGGCTCAGTTATTGATGCAGCTCATTGGCTTTTTGTGAGGCACAATGGGCATGCTTGATTGATTGAGCTAGACAGCCAATGAAGAATGGCAGATGTGTAGAACTCTGAGCTATAGTTAGAGATAAACCCCCATGACTGCACACACACACACACACATGCACACACAGCATACTAAGATCCTGTCTCTGTAATTAAGACAGCTCTGTGACGGTAATGAACAACATCTAGTCCTTTATGGTAAGGGGATTGGCCTAGCTCAGACAAAACAATTAATATTATCGTTTGGCTGGATTGAATAAGAGCTGAGAATAGGTTTCGGTGAGTAGTGGAGGGGTTTCTGGGTGAGCTGATTTTGGAACACAACTTTTACAGACTACATTGGCCAAACTAGGCTGGTCTATTGTGATCCTGGTTTTCAAAAATGTTATCAGGACTTAAATCATCTTCGATTTCGGTTTTTGTTCGTTTTTTTTAGGAGCATTGCAAGCCCTGCAACAAACCAGATTTGGTTAGCATTATTTTTGCTTGTGACTCTGCAGTGCCATAGCTTGTTAATCAGAGGAGTGTTCTGCTCTCTCTGATAAGCCTGTGTATTGTGTGTGTGTGTGTGTGTGTGTGTGTGTGTGTGTGTGTGGTTGGTGGTGCAACTGTGTGACCACCAGCCAGGATGTGAGAACTGTGCCTGAGCTAATACAGACAATGCTCCACAGTACAAACACTGACACACACACACACACACACACACACACACACACACACACACACACACACACACACACACACACACACACACACACATTCAGTTGTGACAAGAAGCTACGTTTCAAAGTGAGCACCAGCAGCATGGGTCTCTCCCTCCAGTCTCTCCATCCTTCTTCTCTCTTGCCCATCTGGACACATCCATTTCTTCAGCCTTGTGTCTCAGTAGACCAGGTATGCAGATCTGATGCTGGCAGACTCTTGTCCATGTGGCTGCCTCTTTTTCTGTGTATTTGTGTGTGTGTGCGTGCATGCATGCTTGTTAGATCTTGTATGTTAACTATCTGAGAGCTTACCCTGCCGTTCACAAATCAATGGTCATGTATCGATGCTGTTTTTACGAGGCACTTAACAATAAAAAAGCAATAAGCTATGACATGGATAATGCGATGGGGCATCACAGGCATAGCAAAGCAATTATAACAGTTCTGCTCCTCTCCATGTGATTTAGAGACATGCCTGCAGTCTTAAAAAGCTCTTTGATACCAACAACATTTCCAGGAAGTGAAAGGAGGATTTATAGAACTTTGCCTCACTCATCCCACGCTACCTCATATCCATTTTCAGGGTTTTAAACCGATATTGAGCTGAAATGATATCATTAATAAATGGAGTGACTTTGCTTCTCCCTGGAGCCTGAAGTGCATTACACTGTGCCGGTGGGTGTGTAGGTGTTTTTTTTTAAATTGTAACACATCCTTCACAGTCCATCAAAGCAGATATACCATGTGTTCACCACTAATATTGTAAAACTGGGTGATTGCATGATTGCGTGTGGGTTGATAATATTGTTTGTGGATTTGCCCACAGCTTGCATACCCGCTGATTATTCATGAAGTTAAACTGCAGAGAATTACTATGAACTGAGTGTAATTGCACAGCACCTCAAATCAGCTTTATGTGGGCGATTAAGATACAAAACTCACATGATAGCAACTCTATTTCATTAAAACCTTTTTTAAAACGTTTGCTAGGTCATCCATTTTGATTAAAGCATGTTGTCAATCTTCACTTTGTGTTATTGTCTCATATATACAGTGTTTATGTGTATGTATTGTTTTTTGAGTGAGGCTGTGTTTTTCAAAAATGTGCACTTTATTTTATTTCAATGATAAATTAACAAACTGAATTCCTTTTTATAGACTTTTAGATTCATCCTGTGAACCATTACATAAATATGTTGTAAATACAACAAAAGCCGGTTTTAATAAAATAAAGTGCACTCAGTATGCAGATCTTTTACATGAGTAAAAGCAGCAATACTTTACAATTAAAAGTCCTCAATTCATAATCCTACTCAAGTAAAAGTACAAAAGTATCAGAATACAAACATATACTACTTTAAGTATCCAATGTAAAACTACTAATTGTGCAGATTATCTAATATGTTATTGGTATAAAATTATTAATGCATTCATCACTTTAATGTTGCAGCTGGTAAAGGTGGAGCTTATTTCAATTATTTCATATGCTGCTGTATTCTAATCTAAATCTGCAAAGTAACTGAAGC
This sequence comes from Etheostoma perlongum, assembly GCA_026937815.1. Lineage (NCBI taxonomy): Eukaryota > Metazoa > Chordata > Actinopteri > Perciformes > Percidae > Etheostoma > Etheostoma perlongum. The sequence continues at coordinate 4,875,266 of CM049378.1, read as the reverse complement.
TTTCAAAAATGTAGTATAGTAAAAAGTAGAACGTTTCCCTCTGAAATGTATAAGTATAAAGTAGAAGAAAATAGAAATACTCAGGTAATGTACACATACACTTCCGGTCAAAAGTTTGGGGGTCACTTAGAAATTCTCATTGCATTCCAGCTGAGATCAGTTGCATTGTTTTTTTAACCAGGGCAGCAGTTTTCAGATTATATTATGTGCTTACATAATTGCAAATGGGTTCTCCAATGTTTCCTTCATTAGTTTTTTAAAATGATATTAGATTAGTAAACAGAACGTGCCTTAGGAACATTGGATGAATGGTTGCTGATAAAGGGCAATGTAGATATTGCATTAAAGATCAGCCCCCCACTCAGATCAGCTGGTATTCTGTCTGTAATAGAGTGGTATGGAAATTTCTAAGTGACCCCAAATTTTGACCGGTAGTGTATGTACTTTAGTACAATACTTGATCTTCTTTACATTCCAGTTACATGACTGCCACTATTGTTTTCTATGTCGATGTCAATGCAAATTTTTTCTGTTTCACAGAGACTGATGAACATCATTGTGACAATAGAAAGGAATTTTATGGAGCCTTCAAGCAAAGTATTATAATAAGTAAGTAGGTCACAGTTGTCAGTTCTTAAATACAGTGTTAATAAAAATACCTAAATACCTGCACGGCATCTTTTACAGAAGCAGTAGCTTTGACGCACCAATAGTGTCTGTTTAGAACTATACAGATATAACTTGGCAGCTAATATTGTTGTTTTATTGAAGTCTCTTTCTTCACTCGTTCAAATGCACTGCCTGAACTCTGCCAGCAGCTCAACCAGCTATCCCGGGAGGAAGTGGGATTTATGATGATGATGAAGCTGTGTACTCAGGACTCGGTTAATTGACATTCGTGATTGAAATGTGATCCTAAATTACTGGCCAGCTTTTAGGGAGAAAATCTGTCCCCATCCCCAAGCACTTCTTCACTCAGGCCTGCAAAGATGATGGTTTCTTCTGCAGATTCTCTCACATGTCACACGCCATTGTTCAATGTTACGCAGCACTGTGCATGTATGTCACAGACTCTTCGTTCGGGGGTATTTTTTTGGGACGTGCATGCAGTCTAGTTTGGCAAATATATTAGCTTTAAATTGAATGTATTGTCTGACTCATTGTGGCTTTACTAATGTTGCATGCCCCACAGTTGGTCAACAGAGCTACCCAGCACTGACTGTAACTCTATTGCTGATATTTCGAGCAACAGCATGGCTTATTCACTCAAAAATCCAGTGAAATGCAAAGACACATTTGATCTGCTGACCCTGAAGTGTCTGTGCTAATGTTAACTTGGAATCCAAGCGCAAGCTATCTGTCATGATCTAATCTAAGAGCCCCTCACACAGTCTGAGCCCCCTCATTAAAGGCATGATTACTGTGATGTATATATGCATCTCATATGCAAGCTTTTGATTGAATTCAATTTACTGTGATGATGATTATTGTGATTAGAATTGAAAGCTATCCTACTAAACTCACAAACTTACACCAGGCTGAAGAAGTTTCATTCATTATCAAAGTACTACAATTAGGAAATACTTAAATTGTATGGTACTAAAAGGCATCATTTGGTAATGCACAGTTTTGGGAGCATTAGTCCAGTGTGTTTGATACTCTTTACTTTTTTTTCTCTTAGAACAGGTGTTACATCCACTCAAACAAAAATATAGTGAGAGCCCTCTTCCCATCAGACTCCATTAGACAGTATTACGAACAGCTGGCATGTCTGGACTTGGTATGTTTTACCCTGCACCCTGATCCCAGACTGATCAGACCTCAGCTGCAGTGTGCTATGAAAGAAACACTTATCAGCTATGGCTTCATTGTCCAAACACCTGATTGCTTCTCACACTTATCTTTACCTCTTGGTTTTATATTTTGCCTAACCTTGACCCCTAACCCTAACCAGCCCTTTTAAGTCTGTGTGCGTGTCTAAAAGTGCGTGTGTGGTGCAGTAGGTGTGACATCTGTGCGGGAACCATTGACGTCACAAAGCCGTCCTCTCGCAGTGTGCAACCACACCTCCTCATCTCTTTCCCTCCCTCCTCCACTAAACCTATCAATCCTCTATCTCGTCTATCTCCTCTCTCTCTCTCTCTTCATGCCAGACTTCTGCCCTTAATTTCTTTCTCTGTCTCTCTCCGCTGTGCTCTCTGGTACATTCTCCCTCTTTCTTCACCTTTGCTTGTGTATCCATAATACAGCTTCCCTGATCTTTTTATCAGTTCACAAACCTCCCATTCGTTATCCTATATTGTACTTACATTCACTTACAAAATAAGGAACATTGCAGTCTGAATGAAGGTCAAAATGTGCCCTGGAAACTTAATGTTCTGTTCTGGTCGTACAACTCAGGACTCATGTGGACATACAACGTTGTCTAAAATCTTTTCTAACTAGAAGTGCAAGTGTATTGATCATGTGTATCTATCTTTGCTTGCTGTAGCCCTATAATTTTTAAACTGGTCTGCTGCACTTGTAAACTGTATATGTACAAACAGGTCCTTGCAGTTTTATTATTACCTACAGCAGCCCAATTTGCGATTATGAAAACCTGTGACCAGAGATTATGGACATCTATCTTTGTCCAAAGTCTGTTTATAAAAAAGGGTTTATGTGTGTATATGCCAGCAACCTCAACCCAATACCACCCCCATTCCACTCCAAGTGTATTGAGTAGATGCAGCTCCCAGAGGCTTATTCTCCATCCCTTTCTTCGTCCTTCCACCCCCACTCCTCTCCTCCTGCTTCATGCAAGTGCAGGAGATGCATCTCCCAGAAAGGTTTGTTGCTCATCTCCCCCTCTCTTGTCTGTCTCTCTCTCTCTCTCCCTCCATCTCTCCCAAATATTGTTTAGTATCTCCACCCCCGTGTTGCCTTTTTTTAAAGGGGAAAGACAGAGAGAGGGAGAAAGAGCGAGAGAGAGCGAAAGAGCAAGAGATGCTTCCTCCCAGAGGTAGACTGCTCATCCCTCAATAACTCCAGCTGGCTCCCTGCGGTGCTGAGCCCTGTCCTCCACCACTCAATTACACCCCTCCATAAAGACATACAGATGGGCTGGGATGCATACGTGCATGTGCACGCTCATGTTCACACAAGACTCTCACACACACACTTAGGCAGACCAGTGCATTTAGCCATGACATTTTACACACAGTTGCAGTGCACATAGTCACTAGCACTGCGCACACACAAGCACACACATCCTGATTAACCAGCAAAAGCTTGCTTCGCAGGTTGTTCGCTGCCCTTCCTCCTCTCACAGGCTCACAATTGGAGAGGAAGAAAACCCTTTTTATTTACAGGATTTGGAGCTACAATCTCCCATATTTTTTTTGTTCTTTCCCACCTTCTCTCTCTCTCTTACAGCAATCTTTTTCCCCTCACTCACTGTGCATCCACAGGCGGTTAATGAGAACATAGCACAGATTGGCTTACCTGCCTGCCTTCCTGCCTCTGTTTAGCAGAAAACAGCTCAGAATTGAACAATGACCCGCATACAATCACCAGTAAAGGACCTGGACCTTCTTGCTGTAAGGCCACAGTGCTGGATTTCAAAATGTAAGAATTCTAAATTTACTTTTTTTAATAGAAAAAGTTTGAAGATAAGAAGAAGCTCCATTTAGCTTTCATATTTACAGTAAGCCAACTGTGGAATCACAGTGTACTGTGATTGCATCTTTGCATTTCTCAGACGACTCAACTTCAACATTAGTTCCAATGGAGAAAACTGAACATGTAATACATTTAAAAATAGATCACAATTTAAAATAAGGGAGCTCTTAGCACCTTAACCAATGCAGTAGTTTGTGCTGTAGAGGGATTTTCCATGGAGACAGCTCATGAATCAAATTCAGTTTAGTAGTCAACATATATGTAAAGTCAAGTATTCCAGACCTGCCATAAGCACAATCATGGTTTTGAAGTGTTCACTGGTAGGATATTGCCTAATCTGATAAACCAAGACCTTTCTGTCCATTGGTTTTTCATGCTAAGTGCCACTTTTGGAGATAGTATACCTTAACACATTTGTTACATTTTTAAATTTCCAACATCAGCATCAACATACTCTCCTATGTGAATTTCAAATAGAAAGTCTGTATATTTTCTACATTCATCATGCTATAGTGTCCCTTTAAACTATTGTTATTTCTCTTCTATGCCTCTGCTGCTGAAGATAATGATAATGGTTTTATGGTTTCTGTTTTGCAATGACAAATGTATTATTTGGAGGATGTTCAACATTCGTATCTCTGTCTGTATACTTATCTTGACTGTTGGAAGTCATCAGTGGTATGGATTAGTCTTGGATCTTGTCATTGAAAATCTTGCAGTGCTGTTCTCAACCAGGTGTTGCACACAGAGGCCTCCACTCAGAGAGCCTCTGCCACAACACTACCATTACCATCTGCTATGATCAGCCTGAGATGTAGTCAAGCACATACAAACATCACTGCACAGGGCTCTTGCGAATGTACATGTGTGCGTGTGTGTGTGGGTGTGTGTGTTTGTGTGCTTGTCACAGAGGGAACCATAATGTGTGTTTTGACCAAATCTGACTTGAACTCGCTGTGTGCATAACATAATACGTTTCTCCACCTCTTAAACTGATATTTTCATGTCACATACAAATTCCAGCTTGTTCTTTTCTGTTTTTTTGTTTAGTTTTTTTAACTGCAACTGTTTTTATGGCCTCACAATTATTGTTTTTTCCAGTCTGTCAATCATGGCACACGTGTACAGTTGAAATCAAGAAAATCAAAGCTCTCTCTCTCTCTCTCTCTCTCTCTCACTCACACACACACACACACACACACACACACACACACACACACACACACACACACATTCTTCTCCGCCATGGCAACAAGGGAAACAAACATCGTTTCTCACCCAGTCTGCGGCGCTTACACTCACATTAGACGCCAACCGCTGTGTCACTCAAAGCCACAGAATACAATGTGTTGAACACAATAGCAGCTTAGTGTCAGACACAGAGCAACAGTAAACTGAATATGCAATATTATGAATATGTGGGGTTTTACAGCTAAATCATGAGCACTCCTGCTGAGAATATTCCACACCAAATATTTTTTATATCAACACATCATTTGCCATTCTGCAGATTTTTTTATTCAGTACATTATTCAGGCCATTTCATTTACTGGTTCTCACAGTGTCAGGGGTTATTTCGGGTATGCAAGAGGAAATAGAAAATATGTTGTTTTAGTTTGTGTATTTTGTGATATGCCAAGTCAGGAACACAAGAAGGAAACTGATTCAGTTTCTAACACTGTTCTGAACAGATGAGATCCTACCAATAGCATCTATATCACCCTCCTCTCCATTTGTTATTTCCTCCCCACACACTGGACCTTGTCTCAATGCCAGTTAGCAGGTGAAAAAGCCAATTTATCATATTCAAGCATATTTACAAGGCAGACAAACTGATTAAGGCCAAACGCTGTGTGTGTGTGTGTGTGTGTGTGTGTGTATGTGTGTGTGTGTGTGTGTGTGTGTGTGTGTGTGTGTGTGTGTGAGATGAATGAAGAGGGCCCTGTCTGTCAATTCTGACACATGCAGTTATAATTATCACACTGTCATTAAAATGACTCAGTGTGAGTGCCTGGCAGGCTGCTTTATTGCCGAGTTTAATCTATGACCGGTTCACATCTCATTATTAATATGGTAATGGATCTCCATGAAGAGATTAAGGGATGGAGTGGTTGGTGGTGACAGTAAAAGCTATTTTAGATTTTAGAATCAGAGAGGGCTGCTGCTGCTGCGGATGAGTACTGTTGGCAAATGTAGACTGGCTTTTATTCAGAGCTGCTGCACTCTCTTGTGTTTTTTTAGTAAGTTGTGATATGTGATAAGTGCACTTGTTGATAAATATAATCTGGTATAACATTTTTGCTGTTGTTGCGAGTGCCTTTTCATGTGCTCATGTGCGAGCTGGTGTCTGTATTTACAGTCCAACAGCTTTATTTGCTGTCTGTAAATGCCATCAGGAAGCCCATACAGTAATTGGTCTTTCATCAGTCAAGGCATCCACTACCGCCGCTTCTGCTGCTTCTGCTCTCTTTCTCTTTTTTTCTCTTCTTCCTTTTTCTTTTGGATTTCATAATAAAGAGGCAGAGCAGACACCAGACAGAGGAGGCGCATTACATGACTGAATAACGTCCTGCCACATCCCATAATGCCCCTTAAACAAAGTCCTGTACAGAAGTCCTTTGCCACACCTCAGAGGACTTGCACGTCAGCAAAACACTGCGCCGATGTACATGAATAATGCATGGAGAATGTTTTAGGAGTCTTGTGGAGGGGCGTGGGGTTACATTCCCCTGAGCAAATAAATCAGTCTAGTGCCATGATGTGAGCAGATGCTTATATGGTATATCCAGGAGATTAGATGTAGTAATGTTGGTTGGAATTTGTTTTCCTTTGTTGGCTTAAAGACTTATCAGGACACCCTTTCTATAAGGTGCTCCCCTTTTCTCGATATGGAATTATAAAATCCAAAAGCCATCGCCTTCACCTTTGCAGCACATCCATGTTTAGGCAGGTTAGAATGAGGAAGGTTTGATATAATCTCTTAACATCTGCTGCATATTTCCAACCAACTTTTTCCTTTGGCTGTCTTTTCTTTTGTCTTTAGCAAAGCATTTCACTCACCCATGTCAAAACTACTTAAGCCCCCCCCCCCCTCCCCACACACACACACACACACAGGCATATCACCCCCTAAGGTGAGAGAAATCTTGCTTCTAACGTATTAATGCACTTCATTAGATTTGTTCATTAAAGAAGGCTCACTAGTAATGACTTTTTTGCACTGTGTGACCGCCAAATAGATTACTGTATTGATAATTGCATTACTTTTATGATGAATATGTAAAATGTGGAAAAGGAGAGTGGGCGTGTTTAATATCGCAGAATTAATAACGTTTTATTTTGTCTCAGCCTCAATTTCTCCACGGTGACAGACTTTTTTTCTTTTTCCCTAAAGGGATTACCGGGAAATGTCTCCACTGGATAAAAACTGTTCAGGCAGCAATGAAAGAAGGCAATAACAGAGACAGATAAACAAATGAGAAGGCTGTACTCTCTCACATATTTGTTCATTACATTACATTTGATGGTGTGTAAATGTGCCCCTGTAGAGCAAATCCTGAGATCCTGTGATTCAGGGACCAATTTTCACTGGGCCAGACAAAGTGGACACGGTCCTCCTGTAGCTCCACTGTTGACATGGTATCCTGTTTTGTCATGAAACGGATGAATTTTCCATTGACCCTTGGCCTTTCACTCCGTCTCGCCATATCTTGATCTCTTTCCATCAATCTACGTCCAGGAAATAAACAGCCAGGACACAAACATGGTTACAAAATTATCATTGTCAACCTTTTTTTTAATGAGATGCGCATCCAGTGTGATTGCACAGATTCAGTCAAATCAGATGCTTATATATCTTAATTTGTGTTAATGTTAATTTTTAATATATTACACATATTTTATACATTACGTGTATCATTGTCATTACTGTAAGATCAAATGTGGGTTCAAAGGTTATTCGTTACCGGTCTGTTTTTTTATTGTGGCAGCAGTGTACAAACTGAGATGCCAGGGTCATAAAGCCTTTAAAAATCTTTGATAATATTTATCTTGAGTGGACACCTATTGACAAAATGTAGATCTGTAGGTGACAGTGGTTACACACAGTATACATACCTCAGCTGGTTTCCATGGCTTCATATCGTGACCTCTGTCAATGTCCAGTTTATGGGCTCTAGCTCAATCTTTCCCTGTGATGGGCTATTCTAAATTCAAGATTCACTTTACAAGCTTTTCAATGCAAATTTACATGTAAATTCACAGCTGCTTATTGTCTCTTTTATTCATGACATAAAACAATCAATTGCGCCACCAGGGTGCCCTATTATTAAAGACCTATTAAAGACTATAAAGACCTATTATTTCTGTTTTTTGCAGCTTTAACCTTTATTCATCTTCAAATGTTCTCTTATTTTCTTTTAGCTCATTTTCTAATAACAGTTGTTGAAACAGCCTAAATAATTCCTGTGTTTCTTACGTAATGTATACTCAGGTTCTTTCAGTATCTGGACCCACATGGAAGCTGTTTGTCTCTGCAAAATACAAAAAAAAAAAAACCATTCTAAATAAGAAGCTAGGACCAGGAGTCCTGAACAAACTGAAGAAAAGGAGATGAATGCAGGAGTTGTGTTGGCAGTGGGTTTGGCAAAACACAGCAGCCGAGCCCTCTTGCCATGTGATGGCAGGGAAAGCTGTGGCTGTGACAGACTGAGAAGGCGTTACGGTTACATAGCTCATCCATCTGGCCTTTATGGAGTCGGATTCAATTTGACCAATCTTGAAAATTACAATTCAAATGGTGCTTCAAGAAGTAAGGAGTTTTGAGAGAGAGGAAAACATGTTAAAAAAATATAGATCTCAAACCGCTTTCCTGTAATTTTTTATGTTCATCAAACAACGGAGGGGTGACAGAGAACAACAAAACACTCTTATTTGACTAAGGTTGGACTTGTTTCCAATTCAAATCAGGCAACGTCATCTTTATACAACAACAAGATATTTTTTAGTAGTTTCAGGCTCAAAAACAAGTGAATTTACAGCATGGCACCTCATTTAGCAGAATAATCAGATGCTCATTAAAGGACTAAATGACTTGTTACTGTAAGATGGACTTTTTATGTGTGTTGGTTCACTCAGCCTCAAACCCACTACCACCCCCTCTGGTCCCTAAATATCCAGCAGTACATTAGCCAGAGGTCTACTTTTACAGTTCCAGCCCAGAGAGCTGAGTGTTACAATAAGCCCCCACAGGTTGAATGGCGTGGACTTCTCTCACCAACTTGCAGCTCATAGCCAGCTCTCTCCAAGAGCACCAAGGTCACATTAAAATGGAGGACACAGCAGCCTACACATGTGTGTGTGTGTGTGTGTGCGCGCGCGTGTGTGTGTGTGTGTCTGACTACAAAGGCAGAGAAGAGTCATTAGCAGGGAACCAGGAAAAAAAGGGCTGAGGTTTTTCTATCTCACTTCTGTTCTCTCTCTCACCCTAAATGTAGCTGAGAGCGAGGTCTCGCCATTCCTCAAACACGAAGGGAAGTGTCTAACCCCCCCGGTAAAAGAAATTCCAATAGGACAAACTTCAGATCATTCTGCGTTGAGCAGAGTCAAGAGTGCTGTATTGATCTGCTCTGTCTGTGATGAATCCACAATTAGAGCCATGGCAGGCCACTGGGGAGTCTGTCCTCTGTTTGATTGAGCCTGCCCTCTCTGACTTCACAGCCACAGTATGTGTATCAAACATAAAGCAGGACAGAGAGAGCTCTAAATGCATGTTTGTGATACATGTGTGTGTGTGTGTGTGTGTGTGTGTGTGTGTGTGTGTGTGTGTGTGTGTGTGTCAAATGAGGCAGGCAGGAGCTACTTCTGGCGTGACAGCAGCAAAGAAAGACAGGGAGGAGAAGAAATGAAGATGGAGGTGATAGATTTTCAAGATGCTCACTGACATTACGGACAAGGAGGAGAGAGACGAGGAGACGTTCCTTGTGGCTGATGTAGTGCTACAGTATGAGGGGATCTGGCTAGTGGCTGCACACCTTTTGGAAAATCAGCAAAAGAAGGGAAAGAGACCAAGACTTCAAGAAGAAAATGTCGAAAGAGAGAATTATCGATAATGTTGTACTGCAATCTGAGGCCCATGGTTGGTGGGGTACACTCCTTATGAATTGTGGGTGAGATGGTTAGCCTGTAGGAATGCCAGTGTCAGAGCTCAACAGTGTAGAGAACGAGGACGTTGGGCAGGGGGGGGGCATCCTGCCAAGTGGGTCTGCAGCTTAATTAACTCCAAAGCAGGCGAGCTGCGGGCTGCCCCGTCGCCTTGCATATCAACGACCTGAGTGCTTTCTAAGCACCTTAGCAGACAAGCCCTCCTTTGTGAGCCGGAGGGGTCTATTCAGCCGGGGCCGTTGGAGCCAAAGGAGCTCCTCTCTTGTCTGCTCTGCGTGACGGACATGTACTGGTTTTGCTCACATAAACATTTGAATGGAGCTGTGGTTCTGGTCTGCTGAGAGCTGAGGCCTGATTGAGAGCTGCCGGTTTTACGTGTCAGTTTTATTTAGGAGTCCTGTTTGTAGCAATAAAACTGACATAAAGACTTTATTATTTTGACTTATGCGTGTGTAGTAAAACAATTTGGCTTCAGGTTGTTAAATCTGGGGTTTTTAGATTGCTGAATGTAATCAGGACTTCATCCAATTTGAATAATCACCAGTGTTCAACCAGTGTTTGCAGCCAGAGTGTGTGATCTGCTCTCACCTTTAAGAAGGTCAGACCTGTGCCTCCTCAGACAAAGCTTTCTTTACCCAAGCGCAGCAATTCAACACTAGCAGAAACTCGACTAGCCACTGACCTCTGCTGGCCTGGGATGGAATTAATCACTGGTCTAAAATTAATTAAGCCTTTTCTAATTAGGGTGAAAATGAAGGCGATGGTCAAGGGGGCTCTAGTTTACCATTTAAGGATAGGCATGCTCCATTATCATTAAAGGTACCTTTAAATGTACAGCGCTCAGCATTTTCTCTTTTATTTATTTGATATATTTATGATTTATTTCCATGAGAAAATGCTGTGTCGTTTTGTCTTTCCTCAGTCTGTTATTTGCAAACGTGTATTTCAGGGCTCCGTGCTGTTCAGTTATGAGAGATTAGGTGACGCACTGCACGCACACAAACACACACACACATAATCACATAAAAGCACTCACCTCTCATAGAGCAGCGGTGCAGAGGTCAGGCCTGATATATTCTGCTGAGAGTTCACCATGATCTGTGATGAGAGCGAGTGGGATTATTAAATTTAGACCTGCTGGCTGCTTCAGGCTGGTTGCCTGGCTGACCTTGAGTATCTGGCTGGCGGCGAGCATGATGACGGACCGGCTTTGTGTTGGTCAGCAGACTTATTGACTATGTGCATGTCTAGAGAGGTCTGGCAGGCAGGCTGGCTGGCTGGCTGGCTGTTTTGCTACTTTTTCACTGGCTGTCTGAACTTCTGGTTCATTGGTAGTTGATTGACAATCTAGCTGGCTGTGTAGATGGCTTTCTGCAATAAATTTCAATAGGCCATCAATTTCATGGCAGCTCTACTGTTACACAGCCTACACTTCCGACCCATCTGCTATCGCCAACGCACCTTTATAGCCCTCCAGAAAGCTGCAAGTGTTGAGTGTGCAGACGGCCTTTTGTTCCATTGTGTCTTATTTTATCAAACATGTCTCACAGCTCTCTGGGCTCAGTGGGTCATCTACACTAAATACTGATGTAAAAATTGAAAGCAATTTTTTCAACCCAAAAAGGTTCAAAGTCTTTTTTTATTGTGTATCTAGTTTGCCAATGTTCATTTTATGCAGCTTTTCCCATCAAACTAATCACAAAAAATAACTATCTAACTTAATGAATGCATTCATTAGAGACACGTGACCTGAGAGATTAAACTGATTTAGTGTTAATGAATGTGTGGAAATTGAATATGTTGTTAGTGTGTTCTAGTTAAAGTCTAAAACTTCTTGGAGCAGCACTTGAGATCAAAGTCCGTCATCATCATCATCATTAGCGTTGTATTTTATTTGATCTCTATTAATTAGCCTAATTTTTTTTACTAAAGTTGTTTGAAGCTGTGATAAACAGGTTGGATGTTTCATTTGATTCACTCACATTTTACTTTGACAAAGCTTAAAAGTCAAAAATAGAGATGTACACATACTGTACACATACCCACACACATACTATGGAGTGAAAATGAGCTGCTAGGCCATCACTGCCTTACAGTTCCTTCCCCTCTCTGTTCAAGGTGTACAGTATGCATATAGAATGACATTTTATGTCAAGTTTGCAGCTCACAGTCTTAATCAGCTTTGTGTCAACTCATTTGGCAATGGCTTGATATTATTATAAAAATATGTACACACTAAAGCTTTGAGGCTATTATCATATTGATATTTTGCTTCAGTAGTATACTGGCTATGTTTAAAACATTATGTCGTCCGGCGACGTTTGCACGCAGAAAATCGAGTGGAAATAATGACCTCTTCTGAAGAGTCCAACGTGTTTTTTGAATCCGCCGTGTCCTCCTTGGCTACTAGCAACTGTGTGAAGGAGGGGTTGGGGTGGTACATGATCATGGAAGGCTTGTATCATGTTGATGTGCCGTCATTACTTGATGTGTTGTCATTACTGGTAACCACCATGAAATAAACGAGAAAATGGTGTCCTTGTTGACGAATCAATACATCAAATAACGAGGTGAGAAACTGTTGTATGTTTTCAGCATATAGATTCAGTTCATAAACACTTCCAGTGGAAGAAAAAGGGAGACTTTTAGTCCAAATCATGTCAGGTGACAATCTAACTCTCCCGACTATAATAAATCAGATGTGACTATATTGTGTGTACACACAGTCTTCTGTTTGCTCTCAGAACACTTGTCAAGTAGCAGGATGTATTGTGAGAAGCACCCCACTATGGCAGCCTCCCAGTGGGGACACCGGTATTAAAGTGCCACACACTCCAATGCCTCGACTGATCAGACTGGTTTGATGAGACGAGGGTGCTTATGAAAGGCAGATTTCTTTCTTAAGAACACATCAAAGAGACCGGGCCCGCTCACTTCTACACTCTGAAATCAAAAACAAGGACGACAGCAAGGTTGGGAAAAATAGGCGCAGCAAATTGGGTTTGCCATGGCTGGATTTGATGCCAAGTCAGGACAAACTAAGTCAGAATCAGGGATATATGCCAAAATATTTTACTACAACTTACAGTGAGCCTAATCCACCACTACAGTGTGTATTTCCTTTTCTGTTGAGATGGTATCTTTATTGAACTTCTGCTGTGTACAGTATCAACTGTCAAAGCACAAAGCAGTCAGTGATTTAGTTTGACAACTCTTTCAAAAAGAAAAGTTGTTGATGTTTCTCTCTGAAGGCTTTATCATTTATAAGTGCTGAGGTAAAATTTGCTTTGATTCAAACACTAACAGTTGGTGCTGGCAGTCTCAACTATAACAACTCCTCAAGCAAGAAACTAAATGAAAAAGAAAATAGCCTGTCTGGGATAAAACAAGTTTGTCCCTGTAATTACAATACATCCCATTGCGATTAGCTTTTGCAACATAAGCACAAAGAAAATAGAGGTATAAAATGCTAATGACTTTATATGGCATTTATAATACACAATTCCCCATGAAAACTAATAGCTCAACATAGCCAGCAAACTCACATTGACACATGTTTTTCTGTGTTCATTGGACCCAAAAGAATTACTTATAACTGTAACATGAACATGATGCTCTTTGCCGATATAGAGCTTTTGATTCCTAATTTCTGCATGTGCGTGCTTGCGTGCGTGCACACGTGTGTGTGTGTGTGTGTGTGTGTGTGCCCCACAAGCTGATAGAGGGCAGCGTCGGCAGGGGGCTTTTGGATGAGCACGGTTGGCTAAATCAGTACTGACAGCCTCAGTGCTCTTCTGTAGGTGTGAATACAAACTGTACTCGGACAGCTGAATATCGGCTTTAGCCTGAGAAGAATTCTTCATCTTTAATCTCTCAAGTACACAATACACAGTCACAGGGAATCGTCACACCTCGGCTATGTAAAAGGAAGCTTCTTACTGCAACGCACATCATGCTTAATTAATTGTTTCCCCGGTTTTCCCAGAAGATTTTATATCCAATTATCACTTCAGCAATGAAAGGGTTTGAATTACATACACATAAAAAAATGTATTCTTACTATTAGCTCAATTTGTTATGTGAGATTAATTCACATTTACAGTAAAGGCTCCTGAGAGTCTTCTCCATTTTATAGGCTACCTAACTCACTCTAAGGTAAAATGGTGTAATAGTCCTTATAGCTGGAACAAACTGTATAATATCTCATGTACATTATTTTACACTTTACGCCAAATTATTGGAAATTATATACATTTTTAGACTTAAGGGATAATTGGTTGTGCGTGTGTGTGACTGTGTGTGTGTGTGTGTGTGTGTGTGTGTATGTGTTTGTGTGTGTCCTAATCGTCAGCACCTCCAGATGTCCACGTTGGACACGGATGTTTCTTATTTTAAAGGCAAAAAGGAAAAGAAATCCAATATTTATCCAATTTGTCCCAACGCCTCATGTTCGAGCTGAGGGTGTGTCATTATCAGAAGCACAATGTCAGTTACGCCAACGCCGTTTGCTGTCGCACCCCACCATCCTAGACTCCTCCTTACATGGTATTTGGTGTTGTTGATTTAACTCATTTTTAATGGTCACGTGTGTGTTTATTAAAGGGCATAAGGATTTGTTGAGAGCTCCCTCCAACAGCAGAGCCTTTTCAAATTTGATTGTGTAACCATTTTCTATAAAAGGTCAATACCTTGACATCTTTGACAACTACTTTTTGTGATTCATCTGTGCTTCCCCTGCAGGTTTCTGTGTATGAGAACATGTCTAATTTACATGTGTATTCATGTGTTCCTGTATGTTCCTGCAAGTACAGGGATTTTTTTATATCAGAAACTGATTTATCATTGACCTATTGTTATTCATTGTTTATTTATGTCCTGCCATAAAAAGTCTCCCACTGAAAAGTCCAGTAAAGGTCAAAATTTTGTTTCAGAAACTTCGTCATCCTGTCCAGAAACAGTGAAGGCTTGATATTTCTCACTCACAAATGATCAGAGTTACAGAAACTGAATATCAGCAGAAACTATCTGCTGTCAGCTGTTTCAGCATTAAAAGATTTATTCTGAGGCACCATAGGTTAAAGCAGTGTTTCTATAACATCCTATTTCAGGTAGGATGTTATACAGTATTTTCAATCCAGAGACCAATAGTGTTGAGCCATGACATGCTCAGACTGGTCCTGCTTGAGGGGATTTAGTGTATTTCCTATAAGATTAAACACACAAGCAAAAGAGTACAACGTGTGAGTACAATGCTTTCGATATAAACAGTAGCCTTGAATAAACAAGACCAGAAGTCTACAGTAGAGCTAGTGACTCTGGGAAGTGTTTAGGCACAGTGGTGTAAAACAAAATGGAATGGTATCACAAAACTTCTTAGTTTCTGTCTTGCAATTTTAAATGAGCCATAAAGGAATATCTCATTTGACAGGATCCTAAACCACATAAAGCCGCCTGATTCCAAAGCTCCTAAAATGTATTTCTCTCCGACGTGATTTGTATTCAAAACCCTAAAGCAACAAACATCACTTCTTATATTCTCATACAATCCTGAATAAAACCCTCTCCAGTTTTTCTATCAAAGCCAGGGAGGGTTTGCGGCCTGTGTGTGTGTGTGTGTGTGTGTGTGCGTGTGTCATCCTGCATTGTAAAAGGATGATGTGTGTTTTCTGTACAAGTTCACGCTCCGTGATTTCAGAACAGTCTTTGGGGCTTTGGTGTCCTCATCCTCAGATCCCACAGCTGAACCTAATACAGGGGCGCGGTGTGTGGAGGGAAGAGAGCGTGAAGAAGCAAAGCAGGGCTGTGGAGGGTGGAGATGAGCGGGACGGAAGAACAGGAGAGATGGAGTAGAGGAGAACCGCATCGATAGAGGGGAAACTTAAAAAAAGAGAATGTTGGGGGTGGCCTCTAGCCCCACCCAGTAAGAGCGTGTGCCCCCATGTAGGCTGAGTCCTTTGCAACGGCCTGGGTTCGAATCCAATCTGCAACCCTCACTTTCTCTCCCCCTTTCCACCGTCACTATCAAATAAAAGGACCCCCCCCCCCTCCCCCCCAAAAAAAGAAAAAAATGATATAGAATTGTCTATATGCAACACTATAGTGAGACAGAGAGCAGAGTCTATCACACATTACAGTGACAGTAACAACATGTGAAAATGCTAAATGGAGGAGATTTAAGTAGAGCAGAGGAGAGGTCGGGATAGGCAGAGACACGCATCAGACAGGGTTCAGAGGTCACAAGGCCACCCTGGCTTTCATCATCTTGTATATTGGCTTTGGGCACTACAGTGTCTGTGAAATGTCAAAGGGGGATGAAGCTGGCTGGAGGAAAAATCAATGCACTTTGGAAACACTGCTTGGCTCCTGCGCTTTTGTTTTCAGCACACACACGCTCACACAGAAGCATGAGGCAGACCTGTTTTGACATTTTACCTGAAATGAATAGGTCTGAACTGCGCTTTCAGGCAGGATTGTGGGAGGCCTCCGCTTTAATTTGCTTTATCACTTTCCTGTAAATGTAACGCTCCAGGAGATGGGAGCTGCAGGGGTGAACTTTCTGGAATAGTGCAGACAATTTTGGCCACTCTTTCAACGTGTGTGGCGCGGACATCAACACAGTCTGTGTAATTACTAAAACATATTAAATTCCCCACTGATTGACAAACAACACTGATTCAGTTAAGTCAAGTGAGTGGACTCACTGTACTGTAGAAATAATATGTGCCTTGTCCGTGCTTTACTTCTGCAGCTGTCAAAGTCAAGTTGAGTTACACTGCCAGAGAATGTTATTTTTCTTTTATTTGATATTGTGCTGTTGATGGCCTCTCCTGTGTATTCATTCTTTGTTCTTACTCCTATGAGCGCAGTTAGCACATTTAAAAGTCAATAGGGATCTTTCTAGAATGTGAATTATGTATAAAAGCATCATAACTAAAAATAGAAAGGGACGCAACCAAACTTGGAAGCACACTTGTTGATTGGATTGCCATAATAACACACAAGGAGGGGTTACAAGGGAGCATGTTAACTCATTTTGCTTATTATGACCAGGACTACTGATTTTTCGTTAGACAGTGGGATGGACCAATAGGTCTGAGTGCAAGCTTCACTTAAACAGCAGATTAGTAACAGTAGTGTTCCGCTGCACAAATACATGACTTGGATGAAAAACTAAATCCTAACCAAGACAATAGTGTGTATGTAAACACACTCATTGTTGTAATGTATTTTAGGGATTCATATTGAAGGCAACTCTTTCCAGAAAAAGGCTAGCAGCTGCTGAAGCTGGCAGTTTAGTTAGTATTCCTCCAGTTCTGCTCTCTTGTTGTATTTCTGTCTCTGAGGCCCAGCGATGGTGGGATTGAGGATTTAGCAATGATCAAACTCACTGGACTGGACAGGAGTAACACAACAGGACAGGCTCCCGGGCACCTCCATCTATTGTCGAGATGATTTGACCGTCTGGGGTGCTGGGGCCGTGGAATGAAATAATGACCCGGAGAATTGCCAATGGAGGATGGGGATGACAGTAGGGGCAGCAGGGGTGTGAGGGGTGGAGTAGTAGACAGGATGGCCATTTTTCTATTTCTTCAGGTGTCTGATTCTCTCGTGTAATGTGGACGCAATTAGGCAGAGTGTCCCCAGAGCAGCTTTATCCCATCGTCCAGAATCAAAGAGATGAGGGTGGCTTCTGCCTTCCTCAGCAATGCCCCTTTTTCTTTACATCTAACCTTTTCTCCACCTTTTTAACCTGCCATCTACTTATATTCATTCTTCTTACTTCCCCTCAAGCCTTTTATACCCCCCGTGCATTCTCTGTGTCTGAATCCTCTGTATTGATTTCTTCCATCTGCTTTAGCACTGACACCCATAAATATTCATCCATCCAGTATTTATTTTAATAATGTGATTCTTATATGCATGTCCACGTCCACATGCTTGTCACATGCTATCTATGTACATCCACGGAAGCTGTTTCTCTTTGCCGTTCGTGGTTTGATTGCATACTCCTTAATGTTCTGCGTCCTGATACTGAATTCAACATTTTAGCTGTGCTGAGGTTGTCGACCCACAAGTCTCTGTCACACTGGGTCCGGATTGCTGCTGCAAGACTTTAAACAGGTGGAGCAATCTTGCATAAATTGCATAATCTTGCAAAAATATTCCCAGTGCAACCTGAGTGTGTGACCATCGCAATTCCTTGTTCCATCTTGGAGCAAAACACCAAGCATAGCAGATTCTTTAACCCTCCATATATCAGAAATTTGGTTTTCTTTCAGTTATACTGTCCAAAAACCTAACGTGGATGGTTCCATATACAACTATTACTCTTTACAAGTAAAATAAATGATCAGTTCTCTATTTTCATTGAATTTGGGTCTTTGATTACATTTTATGGCGTTTGGAAAAAAAGAAAAACGTCACAACAAAAAGGGCCGAAAAATCAAAAAAACAATTTTAAAAAGTGACGAAATCTTTAGAAAAAATAATAATTTTAATTTGAAATTTGGACCCTGAAATAAAATATAACTTGCATGGTCGATAGGTAAAGTAAATCCACAAAACAGAGTCAGTGGACCAGAGTTGCACAGTAGACATACAGGTTGTAAATGTGCCCAAAAAATGAGCCTTTGACACATCTTCATTTACTTTCCAGCCTAGGTTAACTAAAAATCACTTCATTTCTTTTTCCTCCCTGCTAGATCTCACCCTCTCCCCTCATTGCCACTGTATCACTGTCACTCCCCATGTCTCCCCATGTCTCCCCATGTCTCCTGTTGTGACACCATTGACAGAGTGCCAATTGACGAGGCTTCTTTTCAACCTGGCTAGGGTCTATAGCTTTGTGTGGCTTTGTAGTGCTCACCTCTTTTTCTCTTATAACTGTTCTTTCATTTTGCAGGGACAACTCACTACATCTTTTCAGTTTGTATTGATTTATCATTTTACGTAATGTAACGTTGAGAAATATTCTTTCAGCAATCTTTTGTCGCTTGCATGAATAGGAAAGTTTACCGCTTACGTGTGCGGCGCATATTGATTTTAATGCTGATGATAACACCAAAACATGTAATGAAACAGCCTCTAAGCCTGAAAGAGTCGGCAGTTTGCCTCTATTGTTTCCAGACAGGATTATTTAGCTTTAAGATAAAAAAAAAGAGGCCAACCACAGTGCTTGGGTGAGCTGAGCTGAAGTCTATAATTACCCAAGAGACACTGGGGGAGAAGAGAGAGAGGTGGTCATTTAGAAGGGATGTTAATTGTAATTACCAATCTGGTGGGATGTCACCATAGCAACCTTCGCCACCGTTGGCCTTGGCCTGACCATGAAGACTGTGTGTGTGTGTGTGTGCGAGTGTGTGAGACAAAGAAGATTTGGATGTCCACAACATCCCTCTTTTACTCCTCCAACTCCTCCATCCCTCATGCCTTCTCTATCCCTCTCTGTCCCTCACCCCTTATATTTTTTTCTTTCATCTTCCCTCTTGGACCTTTTTCACTCATGTAGCCCCTTGACCTCCTACTCCCATCCATTTCTTGCTTTTTTCCTCCCAATGTCGCTCTTTCATCCACGCTGACCCGATGTTTCGCTTTCTGCTCGAATGCTTCCTCCTTTCATGTCAGTCGTTAATCATGCACAAGTAGTTCATGGGCAGGTTACTTGGTTTCTGTTTACTGCATGTCAACCAAAAGCTCTTCTATTTTCCACATCCTGCAGTACTGTAGCTATGTGTGTGTGCATGTGTGTGTTTGTTTTAGCTTCTGAAGAGAAGGGTTAAAAACAGAACTGTAGCTGTGATTCATGCCATGCAAGGACAGCTCACAAAGGAAACAAAGCATTCTGGGAGCTTAGCACAACACCAGGACTGTAATCAGTTCAAAAGGGTTAATCATTATTTACTGATTTTAGGTTTGCATTAGGTATATTGCATTTTGTCTTCGCATA